>JAGXJF010004473.1:0-656085 GCA_019208055.1 Stipa capillata
ATGTTAGTGGCTATCCTAGATGGGATCTAAACCTAATCGGGTCCTTCTCTGAGTAGATATGGATGGCTGGTGGAATCTTCTCTTAGAGGCTAGGGCTCAATTTCCAAAGGCTTCTGGCTTGTGTATGGCCTCGATTCTCCTTGCTTCTGTCCCCTCTTAGGGGGCTCTCGGGTCTTTTATATAGTGGATAACCCGTGTCGTAGAGGTCATGGACTTATCTTCAACCTGTCATCCTTAAACATAGGCATCCTTAAACATAGGGATTAACTTCCTAGTTCAAAGGTTTCCCTGCCCTTATCACGGAAGGACTTGTCATCTCTTAAATTCCTGGGTTGTTATGTCAACCACTCTGAGTATTTAGGGTATTCATATACTGATACTACCCCCTATACGGTATTAACGTATTACTCATCATCAAGCAGTTCACGAAATGAGGCCGGGATGGATTAACCAAGAACATGCTGAATCGGGAAGCACATCCGATCAGAAATATCCCCGGGTTCGTCGATGCTTCCTTCCGAGTAAGCCGGCTTGTCTACTCGAAGCAACTTGTTTTTTCTCCTCAGGCAATGGATAATCCCGAGTAGCTTTTTAAGCCCCCGAGTCATCTTTTTTCTGAGAAGGAATGTACGAGTATCCCACCGAGTGGTTAAGGCCCGTGATTCCCGTAGTGAAGCTTATCTGGATTCGGCGGGTGCCTAAGGGGTTAAACCATCTCAGAGAAAATTTTGTGTGGTGGTGAAGATCTCTTTTCCCTCCTTTTTCTAGCTATATTTCGCTGACATGTGGGGTTTCACAACACGCCTTCACGCGTCATGCACCAGTTCCCCTTGTTTTCCCGCAAAAAACCGGAGATCGTGCGCCAAGAGTTACTGCGTGCATTATTGCGATGGAACGTGGTTTAGCAATCGTGGCTAAAACAACCGTTTGATCCCTAACTTCTCTCTTGTTCTTATAAGACCGACTGTGGGTCCAGATTCTTTTTTACTGCTTTTGCTTCTAGCTGTTCATCTTCCATCTTCTTCCTCTCACCAAGAAACACCACCCTTCGGTCATGACGAGAGCTACTTCCGCGACTGACAAGGGTTCCTTGGAGCGATCAGAGCTGACCTCTAATTAGCTCGCGACATCAGAGGTACTCACCCTCATCCACTCGCAGCTCAGGGTTGAGTTCCACCCTGTAGGGAGCGAAAGAACACCCGCGCCTAAGCAAGGATGGTTAGTAGTATTCCCAGACTTCTTTCGTTGTGGCTACTCCCCCCCCCCTCGTGTCTTCTTTCCTGCTCGTTGTGCTCCAATTCCATAGGGTTGATATTGTCAACCTCAATCCTAACTCCTTTGTGCTACTGAGTGTCTTCGCACACCTGTGCGAAGCGTTCCTGAGAACCCGACCTCCCCTCGACCTCTTCAGGTACTACTACAGTCTGAAGAAGATCGGTAGTAAGATCGTCGGCGGCACAAATTTCCAACTTCGGGGAGGTAGAGCCGAGGAGTACATTGACTTTACCAATAGCGGCTCTTGGTCGAGGTGGCAAAAGAAATGGTGCTACTCCCGGCCTACAGCTACCGGGGGTATCAACTTCTGGGACATTATCCCAGTTCAGGTACAGTCGTGGTTTGACGAGACGGACCTAAATCGACGTCTCAGTCGACTGGTCAACGAGATCAAGGAGCTCAGGAGCCAGGGGAGATAAGCTTCTCTCTCATCCTTCTCTCTCTTCCAACTCATCAATTTTCCTACGTGTCATCCATAAGGGAAGGCTCACATCACCCTATTAAAGTGCCCTCATTGAGTGTAGATTCACTGTCTTGGTACACATTTAATCCTCCTCTATCAATCATTAATTGATGGTTCGAGATCCATGTTATGTCTTTAAATTATGCAGTACCACACTTTTACGATGAATCAATTCATGTTTAACTTGTATTAATTTATTTTCATGTATGTTGGTATTAAAAATAAATTCATAATTAAGTATAAGTCGAATATAGACCATGTTGATCATATTCTAGACAGGACAATATTATAGAATTGAATATCTTAAAAGATATAATGAAGATATGCTACAGCGAAGATGATAAAAATATATGAATATGTAAAGTATAAATAGATGCTGGATTTAGAAATGATATAGTCCACAGAGATAAGGGCACGTTTCCTGTAAATAACTACTGTGCCTATTCGATCTGTATTCGTTCTGTACGTGTGCATGACCGATCGTATTCACAGCCGGTGTGCACTATCTGCACCAAGTGCACCTCCATGAAAATAATTCTCACGGCCGTACCAAAAACACTAATAAATGTGGAAAATATTGATTTTTGTACAAATACTGGATAAAAAAAAGCCTGTTTTGGTCAACATTTTCAGTAAATGCTCTCTTACCTATATGCTGTCGGTGCCTTTTGTTTATGTTTCCAATGTAAGTATGTAAATCACCAACACTGGCCAACCATGTGGCACGAGCTCCCCAAACGTGCTAATTATATCTTATTATGTAATATAATATGTCCCATATAGTATTCGACGTACTCAGCAACAAACTTAGGCAGATGTTGAATGGGATACAGCATTCAGAGTTTAAAATTACCTGCTCATGATCATAAACGATACTGATAAGTAGAATAATATAAAAAGCAATATGTTGCTACCAGTATGTACGTATGTTAAGAGTTGAGCGTAAGTTCGTGTTTTGAGATTTACACATTTCTATTGTTAGCACTGCAGAACATCCCCATTTTACACCTTGTTAGTTACTAAAACAACTTTTTTTTTCTTTTCCATGTAAGTACGTCATCACAACTTAGGGCCACCAATGCTAACATTTCCCGCCACTACCATTAGCACAATGAATGATGGTGAATTATATTAAGTGCGCTGGATATCACTACATATTGTGCTGTTCGTGAAGTTCGTGAATTAGATTTAATAAAGGATAGTGTGATGTTCGTGGAGTTGAATCAGATTTATTAATTGATAGTGCGCCGTTCGAAAAGTTGGAACTGGTTCATTAACGGGTAGTGTGCTGTTCAGGAAGCTGAATCAAATTAAGTAATGGATAATGTCTCGTTCGAGAAGCTGTATCAGAACCGAGTATTGTGTTGGAGCTTTTTTTTAAAATATTATTTATTTATCCAGAAATTTCAAAAATATTACCACATTCAGAAATTTTACAAAAATGGCTTCAATCGTCACGACAGATGGCGGTAGGGCCCTAATCGCCACGGCTCATGGCGATTTCCAAATATCACCAGCTGCCATGGCGATTTGTCTAGTAATCGCCACTGGTCATGGTGATTGGTAGTAATCGCCATGGGTCGTGGCGATTGGTCGTAATCGCCACGACCTATGGCGATTTCTGTCTTTGCACCCCCTTCTGCTACGTAAACACGTGAGCAAAGGTAGTAATCGCCATGGGTCGTGGCTATTACGACCAATCGCCATGGGTCGTGGCTATTACTACCAATTCTAGTAGAAATCGCCACGGGTCATGGCTATTACGTCTAATCGCCATGGGTCGTGGCTATTGCGCCTAAATCGTCATATGGGCTGGCGATAGCTAGAAATCGCCATGGGCCATGGCGATTAGGGCCCTACCGCCATCTGTCGTGGCGATTGAGGTCATTTTTGTAAAATTTCTGAATGTGGTAATATTTTTGAAATTTCTGGATAAACAAATAATATTTTAAAAAAAGACTCGCGTGTACCAAATGCATTGCTAGTTTACAATCGGGAAAATGGCAGGATTGGCCTCGGGGCAAGTGGCAATGTTAGAAATAGCCCCCGCCCGGGATAGCCTCCGCCTGGGAGCAACGGCTAAAATGACTCTGCGACGCAGCGTGCAATCGACACGTGGATAAGTCGCGCCTGAGAGCCGCGACGACGAAAATTCACGCGCCAGACCCGCAACGCCGCGCGGTCGCAGTCTCCGCCACCCTCTGCGGCCCACACCCGCGAGCTCCCTGCAGGCCGCGCCCTTGGCCCGCGAGGCGAGGTGGATCGCGTCCGGGGCCCGCGAGGTGGCGTCCCGCGCTCCTAGCCCGCGATGACCGGGCTCGCGGCCAAGGCCCGCGACGCGTCCTGGTGCTCGCGGCCACGGCCCACGACGCAGCCTGGGGACAGCCTGCATTTTCTTCGTTTTTCGCTGTCGTTTTGTTTTTCGCTGTCACCGTGATAAAGCGTGAGAATATTCCCATCTCGGGACGCACGCGGAGCGATCGGCCGCATACGCCCAGACCGGACGGGATAGAGAACTGTCAATTTTTCTTTGCTTTTTCCATTTTTCACTTGATAGGGATTCTCTTCTCTCTTTATATTTGAGCTTTCTCTCTGGCCCGTATGGCAGCGCTACTTTCATCTTTTATCGAGGCCTTCACCTGCGAAGTCTATGTATATATAGCTCATTACACCGCAAAATCAGTAAGAAAATAGAGTACTGCATACGGTAAAATATAATAGTAAAAATAATTGAAGGAACTAAAACAGTTGCGATCACGGGCCTCTTCCCCTCTTATGCCTCAGTGGTATGTGACCTGAGGGGAAAGTGAAATACTCGTTTGGTCTTGGGTTTGTTCGGAGACTATACTGGGGAGTCTCATAAGTTTCCTGATCCTCCTGAGTGTCCTGAGTAGGGTATGGTTGACTAGGAATTTGTCTGTTAACGATCTCGTGATGTCCAAATAAATTTTTGACCCACTCATGACCCTGTTGGTGAGATGAACCAGGCTCGAAACCTCCTCCTCCAACTAGGGACTGGTATTGAAGTGAAGATCGCATAAATGGATTTTGGTAAATAAAAGCATTATCGTGGGGAGGCGAGTCAACTTCATCTAATGTCTGAAAAATGACCAGAATAAAGGATATGTCAATTAAGAAACAAGTTTATTATTTTGAGAACAATAAATTTAATTTGACATACCTGACTAAATGTTCCTCCCGGAGAACCCTGCGGCGGCTCATGTGGTGAATCGATCACGTACTATATCATGTAGACATTATTTTTTCTCAATTTAACTCTAGCCAAAATAGTGTATATTTAATATTAGTTTCTCACATCTTCTCATTTTACCAGCATAAACTAATTAAAATAACAGTAAACTCCTCAACCGTGCCGGCCTAACAAATTTTTTTTTCACGTACTCATTTTTTTCCCCAATTAGTCTGTACAGTACTTACATTATGCTAGTTTCTGTCAAATAAGTTTAACTTCAACGTATTTTATAGGTATGTACCCAAACCATAACATAGAATAACAATGTCGTTTGTCGCACTTAAATGGCTAAACGTGATGTCACTTAACTAACATTAAGCTAATCAATCAACTAATCACAGAATTTCATGCAACATGAATTTACCTTTTTCTCAAAGAATACCACAAGATGTACACGTTGTTTAACTTCTACACGAGCTAATTTTACTCCCTATAGCTTGAAATTCCACTGCAAATCTTCATCTCGTTCCCATCTACGTGGAACCATATTTTAGTCCTACATTAAATAAAACAAGAAGCTAAATTTACAAATTCTTGAGACAACTGCCATGTCTGCATGCATGGAATAACAATAAACTAGACCAAGATAACTAAAGTCTTAACATTATCATTTATCTAATTGCAGCCTAACTAAAAATATAATAACGTCTTGCATGTAAACCAAATTTACCTCCATGTCTAGGTCTCGACTTGATCTTCAATTTCTTCAACTACTCGCATGGCTAATTTTGCTCTTTTTAGCTTCAAAATCCATTGCAAAATTCCATCTCGTACTACGTCTAAGTGCAGGGAGACGAGGGAGTTTCAGTGTACATTAAATACAAAGCTAAATTTATAAATTCTTCAGAGAACTGCATTTTATGCATGCGTGAAATAACAGTCAACTTAAGTATAACTAAAGTCTTACCATTTATCTAATTTTAGCCTAACTAAAAAATATGATAACATCTTGCATATCAAAGAAATTTACCATCGTGGCTAGGTCTCGACTTGATCTTCAATTTTTTCTACTACTCCTATAGCTAATTTCGATCTTTTTTGCTTCAAAATCAGCGGTTCATACTCTCATGCTCATTTACAATACAAGGCAGAGAGAGTACGCAGAGGTACGAAGTGAGAGCACAGCTAACTAGATAGAGGAGAAATGAAGAGGATCACAGCAGCACCAGCTTAATATAACGAGATCATCGGAATCTCTGTCGGTGAGAAAAGCAAAAAGAAAAAAAATTGACAACACAATGACCGTGCTGTCCCGTCCGGTCTAGGCATCAGCGCATACAACTGGGCACGCGTCCTGAGGTGGGAATCAGCTGTGCGTGCTGAGTTGTCGGCGAAAATAAAAATGGCAGCTCTCCCGTTGCGCACGTAATGCGCGACCAGCCCCGGTGAGCGCACCCTCCGCAGGCCTCCCGTCGCGGGCCTCGACCACGAGCCCCGGTCATCGCGGCCCAAGCGTGCGAGCTCCTCCTCGCGGGCCCCAGGAGCGATTGGGTCTCTCGTTGTGGCCTGGCGCGGCTCGCGGGCGGGGAGTGCGGCGGTGGGCCGGGTCCACGACCGAATCACGTCGCGGCGCATACGCGCGATCTCGCTCCGTCGCGGTTCAAAAGCGCGACTTTGCCACGTGTCGGCTGCACAGTTCATTGCGGGGACAATCTCGCCGTTGGCTCCGGGCGGGGGCTATTCCCGGCATTGCCACTCGCCTGGGGGCCAATTTTGCCTTTTTACCGTTTACAGTCAACCGCTGGCCAGTCGATTTTGACAGATTAAATTTTCATCTTTTGTTTCAATTGAAACATCGTTCCTTTTTTGTTTCTACTTTCACAATGCGTTTGTCTTGAAATCCACCTCCTCTCTTATCTCCTCTTTTGTCTGTTCCTGTGACCTCCAATTCTACTTTTGTATCTGACGTTGGCAAGGTCATCGATGGGGGTAAGTGATGACACTGTCGTCAACAAAGATATGAAAAAATGGAGGTTTTGAACTACAAATAACATGAGCTTTCAACTACTAAAATTAGAACTTTCAACTATTAGAAACAGAGATTTCAACTATATGCACCAAAAAATTTCATCCTTATAAAATCATGCTATCAACTAGGTAAATCAAATCTTTCCACCTTGTGAATCAGAGCTTTTGACTACTACAAAAATAACTTTAAACCAATTGAAGAGGATATGAATTCAAGCTTTCAACAACCAAATACACCACCTTTTATAATCATACAACATATCTTTCAACTGAAAATTTGAAAAAAGATCAAGAAAAAAGGAGGAAAATAAACCCTAGATCTTCCTACCCTCCCCTGTCTCATCCTGCGGTACGAGCCTGCTAGCCTCCTCAGCAACATCAGTGTGGCCCCTAAACATGACCCACAAGATGTGGCTCCCAGTGGCGGCGCATCTTGATAGCACAATGGTGTCCCGATCTTTCGATGAGAACGAGTTATCGATTAGATGGATTCGACCTTGACAACCCGACTACATGCCAGAAACACGGACCTGGACACGAGGTTCTAATTCCTGCGAGCAATTTAAGAACAAGCAAGAACTACGAAATTACAATGTAAAATTGTGAATATAGATGAAGTAATCGATAATTTGGAGTTTCAAAAAGCGGTCTTGATTTGGTCGTTGGACACAAGCGAAGAACACGAGTAGCAATGTGTGGCTGAAACTTAAACTAAACAAGACCTAAGGTCTAAAGAAGGCACATGGTTGTATTTAAGGATCAGGAGAAGGGATTTTGTTCTCTCTATGGCACAGGTCTGAATCCATCTCCAAAATCCAATTCTCTTTTAATACGGACTCTAAAACTTACCTAATTTAACTAAACCCGAAAATACATGAGCCTGGCCCAAGAATATGATGGCACAGCACATATGAATACATATGAACGAAAATATAGGTTGAAAACTTGTATTATTCATCCTAATCTTCATAAGTCATTATAGTGGTTTCAAAATCTTGAAATAGCTTGATAGCAATTCCGCATCTTCATTATTGTTCCTCCCAGTTCTACCATCCTTCTTCGTGCTTGCATCCAAGTTCCTGAGTAAAATAATATCTTCTATTTTTGGTAGCATCATGGAGTTAATAAGTGATGATTGAGCTCGGAGAAATGAATTTGTCTAATTATTAACTTGATGTACATGAGCTCTCGTCATTGTACTTGAGTATATATGTGAGCCACTGGACCAGTGGCTCACCATGTGAGTATCAGCAATACAATGCCGTTAATTAATCATATATTGGTATTAATTAACGGCATTGTATTGCTGATACTCATATGGTACAATATTTTTATATACGGATTCAAGAAGCATCCGAAGTAGATGAGGTAATAAGATACACGTGAACCTCATGATCGATCAAGGACATGACTAATTGTAGTGAGATCTACCAATCTCAAATGAACCGACCAAACGCACATTTATACGGGTCTATAAATTGCCTCTCATCACCCCATCCATTCCCACAGAAAAGACACTCGAATCATATCTTGCTAGCCTAAGCTTTCACCCGTTTCCTGTAGCCATGGCCTCCAAGAACCCTTCCTATTTCCGACGTGTTCCCGTTAGCCAAGAGATCAAGCAAGAGGAGCTTCTCTTCCACCTATACATGTATCAACACCTCGAAGGATCACAAAATGGGAACCAAAAAATTATAGCGAACCCGAACCTTGCCCAGTCTTTTGGTTGCCTCGTCGCTAATGACTGGACCATATATGATGGCCTTGTCCCCAACGCGAACCTTGTTGCTCGTGCTCAAGGCCTTCATCTTGGGGCCAGCATGACCAAAGAGAACTAGTTCATCTGCATCAACATCGTCTTCATCGATGAGAGGTTTGGCACATTAATTCCACCTCGAGCTGATCGAGTTCACCACTGTAGATTTCTTTTGATATATTAGAGAGCTTCTTTTTTTTGAAGAAAATGGTAGGAGCTCTACCTTTCTTATAGATAAATAGAGTGAAACAACAGTATTATATACAGAAAAACACCAGCCATTAGAAATGGCCTGAGAATGCACAGGGCTGCTACACTATGACTGGAATAACGCTCTCTCCAGCATGACTAAACGCTGCACCAAACCGTCGGAACGCGAAGCACCTTGAAAGGATATCATCGTTTGTGCGAGCAGCAACCACCTCACAAGAACTAAAGCGATGCTGGAAGGTACGGGCGTTCCGTTCCTTCCATAGATTCCAAAGCCCATATACCATAATGCCGTAGAGTTTCGGCCTTTCCTTTTGGCCGAGGTGAGAACCACACGAGAGCCACCATGCCTGTAATGTGTCAGCCGTTCCCTCCAGAAACGCAAGGGGATGAAGATCATTTAACATCGCAACCCTCTTCCAAACTTGTCTAGCAAAGGGGCATGTAAGGGAAATATGGAGCGCAGTTTCTGCATTACTTCCGCAGAGGGTGCATATGGTACCATTCGGCCATCCTCGTTCTTGTAATCTGTCCGCCGTCATGATCCTATTTTGTAGCGTCAGCCAAGCGTGGATTTTGCATTTGTTCTCTGTCTGTGCCGTCCAGATATCGCTACATTGCAGCTTAGGAAGTGAGCCCTCAAAGAGCATGCTGTAGGCTGAGGAGGCGGTGTATTGCTTCGTGGATGTCCATTTCCATATAATCTTGTCTTCCTGCTGCAAGTTTCTTGGTGTTTGGGCAATCAGATTCCACAGTTGGATAAACTGCATCACTTGCTCTCGCGTGTTGATTCGTCGCAGAGGTTTTAGCCATCTATTGTCCTGTAGCTCAAATTGTACTGTCCTGTTCTTCCTTCTGGTAATCGCAAAGAGAGCAGGCATGCGTTCCATGGGTGCGATTCCTCCCAGCCATCTAGAGGTCCAAAACCTCGCTTTGTCGCCTCTACCAACTGTGATTGTCGTGGAGGCGTTGAAGAATGCTCTGTCCTTACTGTCACAAGGAATTGGCTGACCAAGCCAAGCCTTTGGCGAGGAGTTCCATTCAGCCCAGAGCCATCGAAGTCTTAAAGCAGAGCCAAACTTTTCAATGTCCTTTAGGCCTAGACCTCCCTTACTCTTAGGTCTGCACACTTGCCTCCAGCTTACCAGGCAGTGCCCTCCCGAGCATTCCTCATCCCCTTTCCAAAAAAAAGCTCTCATGATCTTTTCAGCTTTCTTGATTGCCCACTTCTGAATTTGAAAAGCCGACAGCAGGTAGACCAAACAAGGCGAGAGAACCGATTGTATGAGCGTTAATCTACCTGCCCTGTTGAGGAGTTTGCTCTTCCATCCCGCCAGCTTGGAGGATAGCTTGTCAAACACCGGTTGCAGGTCTGTTTTCCTTATTCTGGACGTGTGCAGTGGAAGCCCCAGAAACGAGCAAGGCCATTGCTTAAACTCTGCAGGGAAAAGGAGAGAGAGCTGGTGCAGGTTGTTGTCTTGGCAGCTAATCGGGTAGACATTACTTTTGAGCACATTTGTGTGTAATCCTGTAGCTGCACCAAAGTCTTGGAGGCACTGGAGAATAGCTCTCAGCTCTCTCCTATCTGGGTTCGCGAAGATCACTGCGTCGTCGGCGTAGAGAGAGACTCGGAGCTTATTGGACACTCCCTTGATGGGACTGCATAGATTTGAATCAAACACCTTGCGAAGGAGGTTCTGAAGCGGCTCGATGGCCAGGATAAAGAGAAGTGGGGATAATGGGTCTCCCTGCCTTACTCCCCTCCTGTGCCATATCCTGTCTGTCCTTTCGCCATTAATGATGATTCTGGACGATGATGTAGCAAGAATATTTGCCAACCAGTTCCGCCAGTTGCTACCAAAACCCATTTCAGAGAAGAGATCTAACATGAATTCCCAGCTAACCGAATCAAAAGCCTTCTGGATATCGAGCTTCAGGAATAGAGCAGGGGTCCTGGTTGTGTGCAGCTTGTGGACAATATTCTAAGCGCATAGAAAGTTGTCCTGTATCCCTCGACCTTTGATGTAAGCACTCTGTGTCTCGGAGATCATCCTGTTAAGCTCCGGCGCTAGTCTGTTAGCCATCATCTTGGTCAAATTTTCCCGAAGGAGTGGATGAGGCTAATCGGTCTGTAGTCTCTCATGCATCTCGGCTGAGGCTTCTTCGCCACGAGCACGATATCTGCATCATTTAGGAGATTTAGCCTTTCCGCTCTGAGGTCTGAGAACTGTCCAACAGCTTGGATCAAATCTTCCTTAATAATCGGCCAGCACTTCTTGAAGAAGCCATTAGTGAAGCCGTCAGGTCCAGGCGCCTTCCCTTCGGGTAGACTATTGATGGCAGCTAGTATCTCATCCTCAGTGAACTTTGTTTCGAGGTGAGATAGATTGAATCTTTGAATCCCTATTGCGTTCCAATTGAAGGTAGTTGTCCTCTACTCCTTGGATCCCAGGCTGCTCATGAAGAATTTTCCTGCAATGTGTTTCTTCTCCCTCTGATTGTATACCTCCTGTCCCTCATCCACTAGAAGGGGAATTCTGTTTGCCCTGTTACGACTATTAATTTTGATATGAAAAAACTTCGTATTTGCGTCTCCTTCCCGTATCCAAAGTTGGCGAGATCTCTGTCGTGCTCTTGCTTTTTGCACCGCAGCTATACCAAGTAGCTTGTTTTTGAGGCACGAGTGGAGCGCTCGCTCCAGCTCCGTTAGCGTGCGTAGTTCCTGCGCCCTGTCAAGCTGCAGAATGATTTCCGAGGAAATGGCAAACTGCATTTTGGTATTGCCTATTAGGCTGCGGCTCCAGCATACAAGTCTTTTGGATAATCTCGCCATCTTTGTGTGCAGCCGTCTGTAGGCATCAAGGGAAGCTACTGGTTTGCTCCAGCATTCCTGGATGACCTGATTAATTCCTGGGATCCTCAGCCACCAGTCCTCGAATTTAAAGGATCTAAGCTTGGCCTGGTGTTGCATGCCTGTAAGCAACAAAGGGCAGTGGTCCGACGTCATAGAGGAGAGAGCATTTAGGACACTGTCATGAAACTGTAAGTCCCAGCTAGATGAACAGAGCATTTTGTCAATATTCGATAGCGTTGGGTTGGCCTGAGCATTGCACCAGGTGAACGAGCGGCCCTGTAGCTTAAGTTCACGGATTTGCAGATGGTCTATCGTCGATCTAAAAGCCCTGAGGAGTCTCATGTTAATCTGACTATTGCTTTTGTCGGATGCCTTCAGGATGAGGTTGAAATCCCCTGCAAGCAGCCATCTGTCGAGGACAATTGGTTTGAGGTGCCGAAGCTCTTGGAGGAAGAGAAACTTGTCATGGTCTGTTTGTGGTCCATAGACCCCAGTGCACGACCATTGAATATCTGCGTCGAGGTGCTTAAGTGTGGCTGTTAGGGAGTACTCTTTAATGATCGGGTCTGTAAGCTCAAAGAAGCGACACGAGCAGGCTAGGACGATCCCTCCCCTGGATCCAATTGTCGGGAGAAAACAGTAGTTGTTTAAGAAATCGTTTCCCATTAAACGGCTGATGAGGGCATCATCGATGTTTTCTAATTTTGTCTCCTGCAAACAAACAACATTTGCCCTGTGCTGTTCAAGCGCTTCCCGCACAGCGTCTTTGCGCGCATTACTGTTAAGGCCTCGAACGTTCCACGAGAAGAAGCGAACCTGGTGCGCAGACATTAAGAAGTACTTATCTCACCATATCTGTGAGATGAAGAGCGGGGGAGAGAGATCTGCTGAGAAGATCGCACATAGCTACCAAAGCGAGCTGGATAACACCATCTGTTAGCATACGAAGAAGTTCCAACAAAGCAGCAACGCCCTGTAAATAGGGAGGGGAGGGAGTTCTGAGGTAGCACGGTCAGGTTCTGGGAGGGTGTTGGCACCCAGGCCCAGCAACCTTCCGTTAACACTCGCGCCAACAACCTGGCATGCGAGGAAACAACAACCATAGCTTCCCTGACACTGAAAAACAAAAGCTCCCAACTAGCTCCGGTAGCAGAGCGAGTGGAGATTTCTCATCTTCTTCTGCAGGTTCTCTGCGCGGTCCAGAGGTAACCTCCTTCCACTGGGAGCTAGGAGTCAAGGATGCTTTCTCCACACCTAGGCGCCGCTCGGTCCACGACCGTGTCTCCCGCCCACCCAGCAATGACAGGGATCGCAACCGGAGCCGCAGCCCACCTCCGCGTGCGCCTGGGAGGCGGGCATCAGGCTGGGACGTGCGCCCACACAAGAGCACCAACAGGTCCCATGAGCAAGGAAGCCAGTCAGCCTCATATGGGAGGAACAGGAGAGGTGGGGGCCGTCGCCAGGGGGAGCAGAGAGACGAAGACAACCAGAAGGGCAAGCAAAAGGTGGAAGATGAGTTAGCAAGAGAATGATCTCGATCACCCCCTCGGCCTCTAGGCTGGAGGCGAACCCAGGATGCTCCTCATCGGACTGCAGAGCTGCTACCGACGTGCACTGCCCAAGAACCGCTTGCCGAGCTGATCACACAGGTCGGCTGCCTCTCGGTCCAAAACCTGAGGAGCTTGGACCCTATGATGGACGAGCTGGAAGCATCCTCGCACCCACGCCTACAGCCCACGCAGGCCGGAATGGCTGCTGGTCAGCAGGTTGATCAACAGGAGATGCTAGCTCCTCTAGCTGACATGCAGGCCCCGGCCCCGGAATCAGACTCGGGTGGCTCAGAGATAGAAGATGATATGACGCTCGCAACATTTAGGCAAATGGTCACTCGCCAGCTGCCGCCGCCGCTTATCCCGTCAGGACCATGTACCAGGAGCAGGACCAAGTTATCTGCATGCGTCCCAGGCAAAGAACAGGCACAGTTTAATGAGACGAAGGGCCCCAACCCATCGAGCATCACAGTGATGGAAAAGGCCCGCATCCTTTTGATGAAGAAGCTAGGGATCCTACAAGCTGAACAAGATCCAGCGGCAGCCCATTTTGCTCGATACGCAGACTTATTCAAAGAGCCGCTCACAGAGGAAACGGTGATTGCTTTTGCAACTCTCGCAGGCGCGCTAGGCAAGATCGATGTTGGTGCTGTGCTTAGCGCCTCTGCCTAAGCCCTGCGCCCTTGGTGTCCTCTGCACGAGTGTGTCTGTTTCCAATGTCAGCACCTAGTCACATTAGGCTTGTTAAGATTGTCGTGTTTGTTGTTTTCAGGATATGGTTGTTGGGTTGTATTAGAGAGCTTCTAGCTAATTGTTTCCCAGCTGGCGCGTTAAGATCCATATGTTAGTCTGTGGAAACATGATGCTAGTCATTCAGTTAATTTTCACCGCTTGCAAATTCCACGCTAACTTTCTGGCTAAATTTGTACTATATTGTTACATATATTTGGATTAGGTTCAAGGGGTCCAGCCTTAAGGTGATCGGAGATTTTCAAACGGCAGAAGGTGAATTCGCAATCGTTGGTGGAACTGGAGAGTTTACCTATGCTATGCACAAGGTGCTGTCACCTTCAAAAAATCCAGGAGTTGAACCAGGGGAACATTAGGGAACTTCATATCCGTGCTTTGTGTCTTACCTTCCCAAAACCAGCGGTGAGATACATTCGTTCTCGTGTTCTTTTAATCTACTTGTACCCTAGCTTGCTGGTCATTTGGGCATATACAAATCTATGTTTTGCTGAAAATTACATGCGTGGGTGCTGCAGAACCCTGGCAACAAGATTGGACCGTTGGGTGGGGATGGAGGGAAAAGTTTTGACATCCCTGAGGCACCTCAACGTCTAGAAAGTGTCACAATTCGAAGCGATGATGTCATTAACTCAATTGCATTTTCCTACATTGACCAAGCTGGTCAGAAGCAAACCGCTGGTCCATGGGGTGGCGATAGTGGGCGTGCTGACACGGTGAGTGCATTCTGGAGTACGTTTTGTTATGTAGTTTAGTTTAAGCGTAGTTCAGGCAAGGATACAAAAGTTTGACTGCATAATTTCTAAAACATTGTTTATTGTTGAACGAAGATAGTACCAAACAAGCAAAAATACGATTTGCATATAGACTTCCAACAATATATTCTATCTACCTGTGTATATAGAGGTACGTGTAAATGTAATTACTTGGCCATTTCTCTTCTTGCAGATCCCGCTTGCTCCTTCGGAGATTGTGAAGAAAGTTATCGGAGCTACTGGTAACTTTGGAGGATACACTGTTGTAACGTCACTCACCATCGTCACCAATGTTAAGACGTACGGACCTTTTGGGAAAGCACCGGGCACTCCTTTCAGCCTACCAGGGAAGGACGATGAGAACATTGTGGGCTTCTTCGCGCGCGCTGGGAGATACGTTGACGCACTCGGAGTTTATGTGCGCCAGGATTAATTAGTACAAACAAGTGTGTTGCTTAAGAATAATTACAGCTATGCGAGGTTGCGAAATCCATAATGCGCGGTCGACCGCTGGGAGCGGTCAATTCCGACCGCACAGTACCGCTACAGTACCGCTACAGTACTACTACAGTACCGCTACAGTAAAACTGTCAGAAACCTGGAATTTTGTAAGTTGAAAGTTAGTTATGTTGTAATAGAAACTTGTAAGTAGAAACCTGACTGTGTTAAAGTAGGAACCTGACTGTGTTAAAGTAGAAACCTGACAATTTCCGACAGCTTTACTGTAGCTGTCGGAAATTGACCGTGGGCACGGTCGACCGCGCATTACAGGTGCCCGCGAGGTTGATGCCCTTCGCTAATTTCCAATGTCGAGCAATAAGATGGACACGGCCTAGCCTGTCGTCATTTCGTGTATTACTACTTACTCCCTTTATGCAGAAATGTAAATCATATTTTAGTTAATTAAGACAAGACTTTGATCAATAATTAATCTATAAATATATGGTTTATGTGATATAAAATCATAATTATAAATAAGTATTTTAAATACGAATCTAATGATATTAATTTTATGTCACATAAATCATATATTAATTAAATAATTGTTGGTCAAAGTTTTGTCTTAATCAATCAAATACGCCTTACATTTATGAACGGAGGGGGTATTTTTATTTGAACCGTGCGTGCTTTCTTGTTATCACCTACCACATTGGATAAAAAATAATAGTTCTAAGGGGTTGATGCTTATTTGATCCCTTTCTCTAGTTCAATATAACGTATTCTATATGATAATACTTTTAAGAATCTCCACTCACGTGACAGGTAATATTTTAAGAATCCACACTCACGTGAAACCAGTTTCATACTCCTAGGAATACGTACTCCCATCTTATCCTTATCCATTAGATATTGATCGTGTTCAACCGGGTATCAACTAAAGTTTATCACAACCGAACAAGCACCTCATAACAGAATTAAGGATATGTGTGCATGCTCCATTTGGTAACCGCACATGCATGTATGTGCATGAAGAATATTTGGAAAGAGAAGAATGGATATTCATTTTTGAACACAGAGGGCCTTCTTTTGCCATATGGAAAGTGATGCTGAAAAGCGACTTACTGCCTCACTCACAAAGGGTGAAAGCCTCTCTGTGACAGCCCCTACTAGATTGGTTACAAGCTTTGATGTAATCTTAGTCTAGGGGGAAACCAAAAAAGTCGGGCTTGTGCTATAGAATTGGATATGGGCAAAACTTATGACAAGATGGGATGGTCTTATCTTCGTGCAATCATGCTGAAGCTTGGTTTTGCGAAGGTGTGGGTAGATCGCGTCATGTCCCGTGTCGAGACAATGTCTTCAATAAGGAACAATAGTCAATTCTCCCAGTTCTTCAAAGCCACTCGAGGAATTCGGCCGGGAGACCCGATCTCACCACTTGTTTTTTCTCTTTGAACAGTGAGCATGTGTTTTTGCCACGAGAGGTTGGGTTGGAGTTCATGGACCCTAGGTTTCTCATCTGTTGTTCACCGACGACTGTCTAGTCTTCTCTCAAGCATCGGCAAGAGGAGCTACTCGGTTACATGACATCCTCGAGAAGTACAAACTTGGATCGGACGAACTAGAAAACAGAGTCGAATCTGCTGTGTTCCATTGTCCTTTTTATCATAGCATTTCTTCCATCGAACGAAAAAGTCTTGGAGAAAGAAAGGAAAAAGAAAACAAACACAAACCCGGCCAATCATGGCCCATGATAGCATGTTGCACCACCATGTTATGCATGTATACCGAGGGCAAGGAGGGGGCAGAGGCCGTCGTGATCGGTGGCCGCCGCCTGCACATCCGTTGCGCCGTCTACACGGTGCAGGAGGCGGCAGCGACGGCGGCCCTGACGGGGAGAAGATGGGCAGGGGGCAGGCGGCTGGGCGGCGGCGCGATCGTCGTGCAGCAAGTCCTCGACGAAGCCTCTGGTCACCTCTCGCTCCAAGTCATCCAGCGCCACCGTGATATCAAGTTTGTTCTGTTCACCGGCATGTTGATCTTAGGACTGGTGGTGTACACACGGAGAGTATTCGATTGCTCAAATCGCGTCCGCAGAAATATCGGTAGTAATTTCGTTTTCCAGAAATATCGGTAGGGATTGGACCCAGTTTATCTTGCTTATAGTACCTGAGATGTAAATGGGCCGGACTTGTCTTATTCTTTTGGTCTGGGTTTGGATGCCTGCAAACCAGCATTTGAGTCCGATATATATAGAATTAGAGTTCCCAGCCGGCACGTACTAAGGAGAGACAAGTTGAGTTATGGCACCAATCTGTGCATACAAGTTGAGAATTCTTTGAGTTTGTTTCCAGGCGATTGCTGCGTGATTCTAGAGTGGGTCGTCCAGGCGATTCCCACGGTTGGTTTGGGTGGGTGCCTGTTATTTCTTCCAAGTTTGCATCCACTGCGTGCAAGCTTGATCTGATTTCGTATTACCGCGTGGTGGATTATAATTTCCGTTTGCTTAACCAATTTTAGCCTATCTTATTATTTAGCTAATCATCTTTTTATTTGTGTGGCTATTTTTCTACAGTGTATTAGAGAGTATATATAAAACATCATATTTCAGTAATCGTTATGACATATTCCAAAAAAGTAATCATAACAGGTCGCAACTCCATGAGCAAAACACACCCCACCAAAATATATCACAGCTCAACAATTTGGTAAGCACAAATGGTGAATCATACATATTACTCATATAGAATCATGCATAAACCTGCTGATCTTGATACAAGGCTATAAAAAACACACCCCATCAAGAACTGCAAACACCATGTAAACCCTTGGTCTTACCTTAGGTTTACTCTTACCTCACAACTCTCATAAAAGAAAAAAGAAAGACAATGAAAATTACAACCCGAACCTTTTTATCATAACATTTCTTCCATCCAACGAAAAAGTCTTGGGAGGAAGAAAGGAAAAGGAAAAGGAACACGAACACGAACACGAACATGAACCGGGCCAATCATGGCCCATGGCATGCACGTTGCACCACCATGTCATGCATGTATACCGATTACCGAGAGCAAGGAGGCGCGCGACAGAGGCTGTCGAGATCGGTGGTTGGCCCCTGCACGTCCGTCCGTCGCGCCGTCCAGCTCTACACGGTGCAGGACGCGGCGGCGGCCTTGGCGCCGGCGGCCCTGACGAGGGAGAAGGTGGGCAGGGGCAGGCTGCTGGGCGGCGGCGCGAGCGCGTGCAGCAGGTCCTCGACGAAGCCCCTGGTCACCTCCCGCTCCAGGTCGTCCAGCGCCTCCGTGACTGCCGTCGCCGGAGGCAGCGGCGCGGCCCTCTGCAGCGGCTTCCTCCGCTGCGCCCTTGGCGACTCCTCCGCCGACCTCGGCGTCCTCGGCTTCTTCCTCTTGTACTCCCCCATCTTCCTCGGCGCCGCAGCCACGGTCATCCCAGTCGCCGTGATCTGCTTTTCGACCTTGGTTGCGGCGGCGGCCGGAGGAGGAGGCGGGGCCGGCCTATAAGGGAAAGTGGCGTGCTTCGCCACGGTCGCCGGCGGCGGGCGGGGAAGGAGAGCGGGGTGGTGAGACGGCAGGAGAGGGAGAGAATGAGAAGAGTACAGGTTATATGGCGCGTATGGAAGTTGAAATGGAGGAGCTGCAGAATAAGTGAAGGAATTGTAGGCGCCGCGATGCGGCACCGGCGAGTTCACGGCAAGCCTCCGGCAGCCTCCGCCGGCCGCCCTCCGGCGGAAGTCGTAACCTCCTGTAGACCGGTCGACGAGAACATTCTCCATCTTTGGTTAGGATCGATCGAGCGAAGTATATATATATATATATGCCTGAGTTCACTCTTGCACGGCCAAAGCAAGATTATGCGAAAAAGTTAATCAAAGCTGAACCTAACTTTGCTTCACGCATGTGGATGTCTAGTTGAGACAAACTTTGCAAGAACAACTTGCAGAAAATATGCAGCAAGTTGCTCAAAAAAAGATTGAACATGCAAGGATGGAGGAAAAGGCTGTTATTCGAATCAAGAGAAGGAAATAATTAGAGCAGATAGATGATTGTATCTGACTGAATAGAAAATCGATCTAGGAGGGGAGGAGAAGAGAAACAGGCTACTCTGGAGCAGGGAGGGAGCCTTGTAGCCGGCCGTGTTCACTCACCTCCGTCCGTCTCCGGGCGAGGGCTCGGAGGCGACGCCGTGCCGCCTTTTATAGAGAGGAGTTGGGATGGCAGTGTTGACTTGTAAGCCGCCCTCTTGATTTTTATACAATATGTTGATTGCAAGTGCTCCGCACATTACATGTCAATCTTTAGTCTCGTAGCTGATATTTGCTTATTGCCACTCCAGGATACTGGTAATAAACTATCTGGGACCTTACTATTATTTATTGTTCACGTAGATGAGCAACAGAGCTTATACTAGGCTTATATGATTCATTTGTGTGCATCAAGATTCTAAATATCGGTTGCGACGGTTGTCATGTTTGGATTTAGGCAGAAATCATGCAAGGATATATCCACAAGCCGATATGTGTTGGAACATATTAGGTAACATAACCGATATTTGGCCAGTTTAGTGATCTATTATAACCAATGTTGTGGCGAATTATAAATCAGGTAACTAGATCCAGTTATCTAATTGATGCCTAATTTTCATAACGATGGCCATATAACACACTTTCTTACGTCACAATATAATATTGCTATGCAAGAAGGCATAACCTCCAGACGTATAACTCAATATTATGAAAACAATTCAATATTTAACACAGGAACCAGAACATATCGTCTGATAGCTGATATACCGATAAAAATCGCAATCGCAACCCCAATCCCAATCTGAACCCTGTATCCATTGTTAAGATCGCTTGCATATAAGCAAGGAATATTTCTCTATAATTAGATATCAAATCATCTAAAAACTTGGTTTTGATTGAAAGAAATCAAAGAGTTCTTTTAAATAGTACCATACCACCAGAGCAAACTTGGCTCCCAAAAAATTTAGCCAACATTGAGGGTTATCGATGCAAAACAACAACTCCGAGCAAGTTGCATAGTTTTGCAGAATAAAATCACCGACCAGTACGGCATGATAGCCTTTGGACCCGACCTCCCATCACACCTGCCACCATCCAACGACGCTGACCCGGGAACATAGCAAATCCCACTGACAGTGGGGCCACGCGAACCCTTGGGCCTACATGGAATTGAGATTGGTGGCTCGGCGCCACACGATCTCGCGTGTGGCTGTTGCGATTCCCAGTTCTGGCGGGAATCTGGCGGTCACGGAGCATGTGCGGGTGCGGCGACCAAACCGCCAATCTGAGTCTGGCCGTCGGATTGGGATCCTGGCTACGCTGAGCTCCATCTGACCGTCCAGTGTATCACGAGTCTTTCTCTCCTGCATCTCAACGTGTGTGCCGCTTGGGTCCACCGTCTCCTTTTCTTGAAGAGTTCAAGGTGATTGTGTATCACATATATTACTTCATGTAATTAATTTTTTGTGAATAGTTTTGGCTAGCACTTTTTATGATTGAATATTTTTATAATTGTTTTTCGAAATTTTTTGTGTCAGTCCTACAAAAATAATTTTTTGAAGAAGAGATGCCACAAACATAGGTTCTTAATTAGTGTTTTAAATAGTAATCCCTTTTGTTTCAAAAAAGATGGCGTTTAACACAGGTAGGTAGTAGTGCACAACTGCGTGCAAATCCATCCATTGCTCTATGCCGAAAGGTATGATCTTCAACAATCTTACCCTTTTTTTCATCTTGTAAATACATTTTTCAGGTATTAAGTGCAAAAATTTCTGATATATATTTTCATGATACGAGATCCAACAATAAGGTGTGCTGGCTCATGGGTCACATAAAGGATACATTATTTTTCTTTCCATTTTCTACTCATGCACATGCATGCAAGCTAGCAATGTGTTTCTTTCAGCAATGGGTTTCGATAGATATCTCTTACCTTTTAAGAAACTGAGATTCGTCACCTTTTTGCGTGCAGTTCCATATATACATGGGAAGAGTCGTGGAGAGCACGTGCATGTGCAGAAGATTCGTTATGCACTATCCATGTCAAAACCGAAAGTGGTTTCCTCTTTTGGTTTTTGCGAATAGAAGTAGAAATTTATCTTTAAAAGATAGAAGTAAAAAAGAACTGATCCAAATCTTTGTTAAGTAACACAATTGCATGCTTGATCATTGGTCGCAGTTAAAGAGTACACGTAATCGATGAAATGGGTGTGTTTTGTAGCTATATGCGGTGCTAACTAATTTGGTGACAAGCTAGCAGCCTCGACATGAGCCATGGGTTCTTAAAATTTAAGAAACGATAACTTAGAAGAGTGCACGAACCTTTAAATAGATTATGGGCGGTCCAATGCTTAAACCGTCGAGAGGAAAGTCATACTACATCATAAGAATCATAATATTGAATGGAAAGAGAACTAATGTACTTCTTTTTCTCCTAAATAGATAATTGTCTTAGACATACAATCTCCAACGTACACGTTTGACTCCATGCGAGAATTCTAAATACATGGGTAAACTTCTAAAAGGAGCACAAATATCCGTATATCTGATTGTGACAAAAGAAAGGCGCCATGCAAATTTCGAAGTAGCACGGTACAAAGTACATGCATGCACAAGGCCGATAGTTACAGTACTTTTAAATCTTATAAGAATTAGTAAAGACTAGTACTGCTAGCGCCGTTCGAGTAGTGCTTTGTCACATCTTAGCGAAGCACTCATCGGCGAAGACACCTTTGAGGGCGCAGACGGCGAAGGAGGTGGGCTTGGCAAGGCAGGACTTCATGACGTTGACGATGTATCGGATGTAGTCGTGGGAGCAGAGATTCGCTCCGATGATCTCCTCTATAACCTCGAGGATCTCCAGGCCTAACTCTGGGAGGGCCTTCTGCCATCCGCCGCCATCGGCACTCCAGAAGGCACTCCGACCAATATCATCGAAAGTAGGTGCGGACTCAGAAGAAAATTTGAGCGGGGGAATAAAATTTAAGGAGGGATTTAAAAAAATTCAAAGAATTCATATATTTTTTTCAAAAATAAAAAATAATTTTGTTGTAGCTTAGAAATTTGAGTGGGGGCCTGTGCCCCCCCCACCTCTTCTTGGGTCCACCCCTAATCCAAAGTCTAGGCGAAGCCATCGAGTAAGAACGTGGTATGTGTATTGAGTAAGAAGCAGTATGTGTATATGCGTGGTGTTAATTTGGTCATGTACGTGTGCTATATATATGCATGCCGGCCAAATTGATCAACTGGCGAAGTGTTAATCTATCTATCTATCTATATATAATAAAGCTGATGGTGCTTTTTGCAAAATATCGCGCCACGCCATTTTTAACGGCGTGGCCACATTACCAGTCATTCTATTTCCATATCAGTCCATATAAGCCATTGGATCTCCTGGACACGAAATTTTAGCCTAGGAAACGTTGTTGTCTATAGAAACATAACTTATGTACCTTGTTAGCGTGGATATAACGAATCATAATAATCATAATATTGAATGGAAAAAGAACTAATGTACTCCTTTTTCTCTTAAATAGATAATTGTCTTAGACATACAATCTCCAACGTACACGTTTGACTCCATGAGAGAATTCTAAATACATGGGTAAACTTCTAAAAGGAGCACGAATATCCGTATATCTGTTTGTGACAAAAGAGAGGTGCCATACAAATATCGAAGTAGCACGGTGCAAAGTACATGCATGCACAAGGCCGATAGTTACAGTACTTTTACATCTTATAAGAATTAGTAAAGACTAGTACTCCTAGCGCCGTTCGAGTAGTGCTTTGTCACATCTTAAAGAAGCACTCATCAGCGAAGACACCTTTGAGGGCGCAGACGGCGAACAAGGAGGGCCTGGCAAGGCAGGACTTCATGACGTTGACGATGTATCAGATGTAGTTGTGGGAGCAGAGATTCGTTCTGACGATCTCCTCTATAACCTCGAGGATCTCAAGGCCTAACTCCGGGAGGGCCTTCTGCCTTCCGCCGCCATCGGCACTCCAGAAAGGACTCCGACCAATATCATCGAAAGTAGGGGCAGATTCAGAAGAAAATTTGAGTGGGGGAATAAAATTTAAGGAGGGATTTAAAAAAAATTCAAAGAATTCATATATTTTTTCAAAATTAAAAAATAATTTTGTTGTAGTTTAGAAATTTGAGTGCGGGCCTGTGCAAACCTCTTCTTGGGTCCACCCCTAATCCAAAGTCTAGGCGAAACCATCGAGTAAGAACGTGGTATGTGTATTGAGTAAGAAGCAGTATGTGTATATGCGTGGTGTTACTTTGGTCATGTACGTGTGCTATATATATGCATGCCGGCCAAATTGATCAACTGACGAAGTGTTAATCGATCTATCTATCTGTATATAATAAAGCTGATGGTGCTTCTTGCAAAATATCGCACCACGTCATTTTTAACGGCGTGGCCACATTACTAGTCATTCTATTTCCATATCAGTCCATATAAGCCATTGGATCTCCTGGACACGAAATTTTAGCCTAGGAAACGTTGGTGTCTATAGAAACATAACTTATGTACCTTGTTAGCGTGTATATAACGAATTTTGTGGCAATATCTCTTGTCAGCCCGAGCCTGGGAGCTGTGTTGTCTATTCTACAAATGCACGGTTATGTCATCTCTTAATCATCCATAATTTCTTGGGGATGAAGTGAATGACTACTATGTTTGTAAATTGGTCCCTCCAAAGATTGTGAAATTTCTCTGTGATCCCTTCTATTTGCAAATTATTCAATGTAGATATTTTCTTGTGATTGAAATATTGTAGAATTGTCCCTACAAGGCTCAGAGATTATGTTAGTTATTCTTTTTTCTTTCTGTGTTTGAAAACCATAGAGATTGACCAGGTGGAAACAATGTCACTGGTTTGTCTTGCAGTGTTATTTTAAAGTACTATTCTATTGCTACAATATTACGATTAGAAATTATACTAGTATAAGGAACAATAAGGTTGTGGGTGCATCCGAAAAAATGTTCCCAGGCGATAGGCGACAGGTTGGGCACCAACTAACGTTGGCACCTCAAATCTCCTCATCGCTGGGAAGTGGATCCCGTTTTGGAGTTCTCTCGATGGCAGATAACGGCTCCTTGGAGGCGGACGCCGTCGTGGATGCGTCTCACTCCCAGATCGTGGAGGATGTTTTGCAAGCAGATTACAAGGAGGGGGAGGCTCTGGTGTTTGCCAATGCTAATGTTGTTCATCGCAGTTGGAAATCTGATGAACAACTCATCAATGAGTTTTGGGCGGAGGCGGGTTTCCCAACCCGGGCATCACTCTTCTGGGAGCGGTCGGGTTTTGGGGATGGTGTGTCCTCACTGGCTGCCTCACCGGCCGGTCTCTTTCCGGTAACAATCGTGCCGGTTGTCTCTTCCATGCAGATACGTCATAAGGTCCCAGTTTCTTTTCGGGATGACGGCGGCGATGCCGGACAAAGTTCATCCAGCTCCGCTCGGCAGCGGCCGTCATCAAAGCTCAAGCGGCAGGGTAGGGGATGGCCGATCCAGCCATGGCGTGGCCCTTTCCCAGGCCACGGCCTCCCCCTATTGTGGTTCTGGCCGACTTCCTGCCTCTGGCGGCGACATCCACAGAGTAGCCTAAAATGGCACCGGCATCTCCCACGGTAGAATCAGTGGATCACACGACTATTTTGGTTGATAGGCTTCGGTCTCCACTTTTGAACCAAGCTATTGTCAACCGTCGGTGCCTCCGACTAATCAGTGCCGTCCATCTGGGCATCCTATTTATGATGTTTTTTGTAATAGATGGGAAGCAACGCATCAAAGATCCACTTCTAAACCTAACTCTGCTGTGTTTTCTTCTTCATCCCATCATCTGTCATATGCGCAAGCCGTCATGGGTAGCCGTGGGGCAGATAACTCGACAACTGGTGCTGGTTAGGGGGCCGCCAGAGGCTTCGTGGTGCTAGCCGTCGATGGTCATTTCCAGTGCACCGAGGTGCCGTGAGTTCCAACGCCGTCGCTCACGTCCTTGTCGGCGGCAAGTCAGGCAGGTGCTCTCACCGGCTTTCAGGCATTGGCTGGGCCTGGTGCTAGGCGCGGGGAGGGGAGGGGCAGTGTTTTCCTTTGGGACAGGCTAGATCACTCGCCATGCTCCAGGCGGTGTTGGCAGGCAACCAAGCTTCGATTGAAAGGGCTGCGCAGGTGCTGGTAGGGGCAGATCACTTCATGCCATGTCGGGGCCTCACTTGCTGGCTCAGGTTACGCCGGCTCCTCCATTGCAACCAGCCCAAGCTCTTCAATCTCAACCTCAACAGACGTGGTCTGCCGCTCGGCCAGGGAAGTCTCTGCATGATCCACCGGTGGCGGGGCCTGTGGGTTTGAAGTCTTCGACAATAACAAACAACAAAGCGAAAAAACCTAGGCCACCACACTGCTTCTGATGCAAGACTAATGGGTATCTCCAGGAGGATTGTGTTGTGGACTTATATTCTGTTGTCTGTGATAAGAAGGAAGCTCATCTCTCATCCAAGTGTCCAATTCTGAAGTAGCCCAGACCAAATGCTAACATGTTCGATTTTGGCACGAGCAAGTTGGGTTTTTTCCAAATTCCGTCAGCTTTGATTCCAAGTCTGATGGCTAACACCGTGCCGACTACCATTGTTACAATCTCATATGGGCATCTCTCAGTCGAGACAGTGCAAGGTGAACTTCGTCGCTTGATCATACAAGATTGGAACTGGGAAGCTATCCCTCAGGGTGATGATGCTTTCTTGGTGGCTTTTCCGTCAGCCGAGGAGCTCAACAAAATGAACGACCTTTTGAGTTTCGCCTTAATTCCCATGGGGTCATATTGTCTATCGGAGAATGGCACGCTTTAGATGACACACCACCTGCTTACCAGTTCGATACAGTATGGGTGCTTGTTTCAAGCATACCTATTGTGTTTTGGCACTTTTTGGGTATTTGGGCAATTGGCATAATTGTGGGTGCGCCATAGGACATTGATGTGGATTGTATTTGTAAGCATGGCATCATTCGCATTAAGATTGCCATGTTAGATGCCTCTTTGCTACCTTTGAAGACTAACATTGTGTTTGGGATGGCGGGATGTGATATCACATTCACTCTAGAAGAAGAAAGCTTCCAACCTGATGCTAGCTTGCCTCAGTCTCATATGGACCGGGATGCGGATTCTGATGGTGGAGGTCCTGAGTCACACGATCACCAGCCTGATCAAGGTAATCAACAACACAAGAGAGCAAAAAATAACTCCTCTTCCAGTTCCAATGCTGCAGGTAATGGATCATCAGTGGAACCCACTCATATGCATGTGTTTTCAATCACCGTGACTCCATTTTCTCCTCATCGGTGATTCTCTCCTGGCCTTGCTGCTGGACTTCCTCCGTGTGCCGGGGTGCTGTCTTCAGTTGGACCCACTGCTCACTTGCCGGCGGGTGGGCCGCATGCAGCTCGGACCTCGCCTCCATCCTCGGTTCCTGCCGTGTCACCAATCTTGCCGGGCTTTCAGATGGGGCCTGCATCGTCGGTGTCTGCTTCGTTGTCGGCTTTACCAGTGCACACACCAGCTGCAACATCAGCTCTGAACGTGAATCCTCTTTATCAGTCGGGTCTCAAGCATGCTGGAGAGGAGTCTAGACCGGCACCTTCAGTCGCCTGGGCGGGAGCGCATGGGCAAGATGGCCTTCAGCGCAGCGTGCGACAGAATGTGAAGCTGAATCTGAATGGTGTGGTGGCTGTAGACGAGGATCTGATGACTCGGGCGATGCGGCGGGCAGCATTCAAGAACTTGGATGCACCTTCACCAGCCAAGCCGATGGTTTTGGGCAACAACAACCTTCCGCTCGTCGTTGCGTCCTCAGGTTTCTTCACCAGGTACTTTCGCACCTTCTAACATTCCTTCTATTCCGTTATCTACTGCTAGTATTGTTTCTAATGTTGGCAATCTTGGGGTTAAGTTGGGTTCTTGCTGCAATGAAATAGACTTTTCTATTAATACTTCGAAGCACATAGCAGTAGATAAGTGCAAAGTTATTCTAAATCTGCTGAGGGGAAATAGTGATACTGTTCATGAGGATTTAGACAATAGTGATAGGGATGAGGAGGCCCAATATGATGGACCTCTGCTCTCCCATTTTATGAATGAAATTTCTGAGGTCGACTTGGATGAGCTAGAGCTGGGTTACATGATTTGTGACTTTTCGGCTACTCCTAGGAAATCCAAGTCACATTCTTCTAATAAGAAAATTCGTGTACTTCGGCTATCCAAAAGGATTTGTGATTTTGTTGCCATTCTTGAGATCGGGAAAAAGGACCTCCAGTCTAACACTTGTAATCACTTGTCTGGTGGATCGGCTTTTCTGTGGTACTGCCTTCCATCTCAGGGATGTTCTGGGGGTATCATTCCAGGAATCAACATGGTCACAATTGATGTTTTGGATATTTCAGATGGCGACTTCTTCATCAAGTTCCATCTTCAAAATAAAGCCGATAAATTATTTGAGTCTCATGGCAGTGTATGGGGGCCGCTCAAGACAACCTTAAGTTTCATTTTCTGGCACAGCTTGTGTGGGCTTGCCAAAGTAATCCCTAACCTATGTTAATCGGGGGAGACTTTAACATAATGCATTTTAAGATAAAAATAAACACAATTTTGATAATCGCTGACCATTCCTGTTCAATATTGTTATTGATAGTCTTGACCTCCGGGAAATAGTTTTATCTGGGCAACAGTTTACATGGGCAAACAACCTGCAAACCCAACCTTGGAAAAATTAGATTGGGTTCTTATGACCACCGAGTGGGAACTCCATTTCCCATTGGCAACGGTCGATGCATTAGACAGAACGGTGTTGAATCACACACTGCTTCTGTTGGACACGGGTGCGGCTACTCCTCGAGGTCACCATCAACCGTTCAAATTAGAATTGGGATGGCTTACTTGAGAGGGCTGTTTATAGCATAATTTGGCTTTAAGATTTATTCAGTTGGCCGAATTAGTTTTGTTGTTGATGGTTAAGATGATTGATTGACAAGTTGTTTGGAGTTAGCATTAACTTTATTGCAGGCTTGACGATTCCAGTACAACCAACTAGTTCGCAGTGCTGCCGAGTTGTTCACAGCATCCCCGAGTCGGTCAGATGCCGAGTCCCCCGAGAGGTGCTCGCAGAGGCTCGTCGTCGAGACCCGAGTGTCTCGTCCCCGAATACTGGAAGTACTAGTGGAAACTCCCGAGAGGTGCTCGTGGAGGAGACCCAGGTAGCTCATCTCCGGGTGCCGAGCGTCCCCGAGTACTCGCAACATCCTGAGTACTCGCAGCGTCCCCGAGTACTCGCAACATCCCGAGTACTCGCAGCATCCCCGAGTACTCGCGCGAGTACTCGCAGCGTCCCCGGGTATTCGCAGTGTCCCCGAGGGCCGAAGTACTCACAGAGGCTCCCGAGACCCGAGTAGCTCGTTTTGTCTCCGGGTGCCGAGTAGTTCACAAACGCTGCTAAATCACTTCACGGGCAGATTGGCGGTCCGGAGCTAATTACTTTGTACATCTGTCCCAGTGTCAGAGAACCTAACTTGGAATACAAGAAACAGTAGCAGATCGTGGCCAAGCAAGTCAGAGATAAAGGCAAATCATAAGACTTGGGGGTCAAGAGAAGAAAGAAAGGAAAGTTACATATACGTGTTCTGTTAGGATCAGGAGTCTTACTTTCCTATGGAAAGACCAGCCGCCCTATATAAAGATGTAAAGGGTGATGGTCGATTATCAACACAATCGACATATCAAAATCAATCTACTTTTATCTTCTATTTTACCTTTTCGTTCTAGTTTAGATCTTTATCGTTTTGCGCTGAAAAACGATTGGTTCTTCTTCACGTTAGCAAGAAGATCTTTGCTGCTTTGCCTGAAAAGTAGTCGTCCGTCGCCATGAAAGTGCGCTAGTTACCAACCATTGTTGCTTTGCGTTGAAAAGCAATCGTTCGTCGTACACGAAAGTGCGGTATTTACCTAGGTGTTCCGTGGATCGATTTTCGCTGCGAACAAGGGCTTTGCTGACCACATTATTACGATATGGATCGATCAAGTAAAGGCTGACCTCTCACAAAAAAACAGGAATAATAAATTGAGTTCCTTGCGTAATCATCTTAGAGGTTGGGCTAATCACATTACTGGTGCGTATAAAAGGAAAAAACAAATTTACAAGCCATTGTTGATGCTTTGGACATAGCGGCTGAGACTCGTGGTCTGTCTGACTCAGAGATCGCCCTAAAGTGTCAATCAAATGAATGCCTAGTCAATTTGCTCCGTGAAGAGGAGTTGAAATGGTACCAACATGCCAAAGTTCAAAATGTTTTTCATGGGGATAACAATACAAAGTATTTCCATATGGTTTCTAATGGCAAACACAGAAAACAATACATTTTCTCTCTCGAACAGGACAGGGGTATAATTGAAGGCATGGGGCCGTTGAAATATATGTCACCAATTACTACGAAAACCTCTTTGGTCTGTTTGAGTCAAATTTCTTTTTGATGATGGAGTCTCGACTACAGATATTACTCAGGTTTTGGCCATTGAAAATGAGTTCCTCACAACACCCTTCACAGAATAAGAAGTGCGGGCTGCTGTTTTTGACATGGCACACAATAAAGCACTTGGCCCAGATGGCTTTCCTATGGAATTCTACCAGGCTTTTTGGGATACCATCAAAGAAGACTTGATGAATTTATTCCATGAATTGCATTCGGGTAGATTACTGGTGTACTCCTTAACTTTGGGATTGTTACACTTCTACCAAAGTTAAAAGATGCCAATAGCATACAATAGTATAGGCCAATCTGCCTCCTCAATGTCAGTTTCAAAATATTCACAAAAGTGGCTACTAATCGGCGGATCACGTCGTACGTCCCATGCAGATGGCTTTTATGCGAGGGCGTAACGTCCTAGACAGTGTCGTCATTCTGCATGAAACCATCCATGAGCTACACCACAAACGCAAAATTGCCGTTATTTTCAAATTGATTTTGAAAAAGCATATGATAAATTTAATTGGTCGTTTTTGTTACAAATGTTACGAATGAAGGGATTCTCATCCAAGTGGATCTCTTGGGTGGAGTCCTTTGTCTCGGGCAGTAGTGTTGCTATAAAAATTAATGATGATGTCGGTCCTTTTTTTCAAATGAAAAAAGGACTCCGACAGGGAGACCCACCTCTACTATTCAATATCGTGGCAGACATGTTAGCTGTCATCATTGATCGAGCAAAAATGGATGGCCAAATCTGCGGTGTGGTGCCTCATCTAATTGATGGCGGTTTATCCATTCTTCAGTATGCTGATGACACAAATCTTTTTATAGATCACAACTTGGAGCAAGTGCATAACATGAAGCTGGTGCTCTGTGTCTTTGAACAACTATCTGGTCTCAAAATAAATTTCCATAAAAGTGACTTGTTTTGCTTCGGGGATGCCCAGGTGGCATCTCATCTCTATGCTGAGTTGTTCGGTTGCAAGATAGGACAACTTGCGCTATGTTATCTTGGTATTCCGATCCACTATCGGAAGCTACAGAATGTGGATTGGCAAGAGGTCGAACAACGTTTTGAAAAAAGTTTTAGTAGCTAGAAAGGCAAATATCTTTCTTTCGGGGGCCGACTGGTGCTGATTAATTCAGTTCTGAGCAGCTTACCTATGTACATGATGTCATTTTTTGCTGTACTACGAGGCGTTATTCAAAGACTTGATTACTTCCACTCCAGATTTTTTAGCAAAGTGATAATCACAAGAAAAAGTACTGTCTTGCGAAATGAAGTATCTTGTGTCGCCCCAAAGAGCAAGGAGGTTTAGGAATTCTTGATCTCAAGGTCCAAAATATCTCATTGCTCAGTAAGTGGCTTTTTAAGCTACTCAATGAAGATGGTGTTTGGCAAACTGTTTTGCGTAACAAATATTTAAGATCAAGGCCGCTTTCACGGGCTTGTTGGAAGCTTGGGGATTCTCACTTCTGGAAAGGTCTAATGCAGGCCAAATGCCACCTTTTTAGGTTTGGTAAGTTTATAATCAAAGATGGTTCCCAAATCAGGTTTTGGGACAATTCGTGGCTGGGCTCTACCACTCCGGCATCAGTATCCATGCCTATACAATGTTGTCCATAATAAATAGGACACTGTGGCCAAGGTCCTGCAGACTTCTACTCCTAATATTCTTTTTGAGGGATTTGGCTGACTCTAAGTTAACAGCTTGGAATGCGTTGCTTCCTCGAGTTGTCGGCATAGCTTTGCAAGGTGACTGCGATGAGTTTCGCTGGAATTTAACCAAAGATGGGAAATTCTCAGTGAAATCTCTATACCGTGCTCTTTTGCACACTGATGTTTCTAATCTAAATCGTCGGTTATGGAAATCACAGTTACCTCTAAAGATTAAAATTTTCCTTTGGTATCTTCGGTGAGGGGTCCTTTTGACTAAAGATAATCTAGCAAAGAGACATTGGCACGGCAGTTAGAAGTGTTGTTTTTGTCACAAAGATGAGACAATTAATCATCTCTTTTTAAATGCCGTTTTACTAGGTCAGTATGGTCCCTTATCCAGGTAGCTTCTAGCCTTTCTCTGCCTCGCAGTAACTCACATATGTTTGGTAGCTGGCTTCGGGGTATCCCAAAACTTTGGCAATCTACATGGTTGTTCGGGGCGGCTGGGGTCTATTGGTCCTTATGGCTTTGTAGAAATGATATAGTTTTTGATAAAAGAAAAATATCTACTCCTTTCCAGGTTATCTACTTATGTATCCTTCGGCGTCGAACTTGGGCTGTGCTCCAGAAGCCGGTGTCTCGGGATATGGTTACAGGGGCATGTATGCGCTTGGAGCAGGTGATCAGAACATGTTTTCTCTAGCATGGATGGCAGTTTAGCTTCCGTATCGGCACTCCATCTCCTTAGTTTTTGTTTCTGTTTAGAACTATGTTGGGATTTTCATGTCCTCCTTTTTTCTTAATTTTTTGCTTTGTTCTTTTTCGTTCATTTGTGTTGGCTGTGTGCATCCTAATTATGCAGAGACCGAATGTGAGCTCTTATGATTGTACCATCTTAGTATGACAATAAAAATCAATAAAGCTTGCATTAAAAAAACTAGTATAAGTCTTGCATCGGAGACCGTGAAATGCCAGAAGCTATCTATCTGTCAATAGAGTAGACTTCTGATGAAGATTTATAATATGTTCAAATTATTCCTTATTTGGGGAAGATTCAAATTATTCCTTTGAAGAGTATGATGCAAATTCTTAATTAGTCCACCCGGCGTTTCCCTTCGCGCGAGGTTAAGTTAGGTTTGGTCCAGTCCAACCAACAACGCCGATCAGCCTTTTTCCTAGAGAAGAAGATTTCATTTCTCGGTAGTTTTTAAAGGTACATGAGTTATATTTAAAAAGTATGTCTACCATACATGACGGTCTACCTCTAATGATAGCAGCTGCTCTAGCTAAGTTATGAGTATTAATGTTAAATTCTCTCTCTTTATTATAAAAACTTGCTTGCTGAAGTAGCATTGACTTCTCTCAAATTTCATTTAAAATCATGTCTACAAATTAGTTAAAGCAGTTGTATCATTAGAGATAGATCGCTATGTATAGCACATGTACCCTTCTGATATAACTAGCGGAAAGCTTGCGCGATAGCGCAAGCACCTATGTAATCAGTCTTATGTCCCGTTGTCGGCGGAATGGGGCCCAGGGTACCCCTAACCGCCGGCGGAGGCCAACCGGATGCCGCAGAGGGTGACGCGTGGCGCTCCGGTCGCTGGGGCCTTGGGCCCCACCCGGATCGTCGTACGAAGCCCGCGGCCAATCCCAAGGAACCAGGGTTCTCCTCCAAAGGCTGCATCCGCAAGCCAGAAGGGATCGTGGGCCTCCGGGAATCCACGGCCCATGCGCTGAGCGAGCACTCGGGGTCCGTCCCCGAGCGCTCGGCGTCCCAGAAGGCGAAAGGCGCGCTCGGGGTCCCCTCCCGAGCGCTCGGCATCTTGGCAGATGTGGGGGCCAGAGGAGCGCTCGGGGTCCGCCCCCCGAGCGCTCTCCCTCGGGCTCCCCCTTCAAGGCGCCCCGAGCGGCCCCCCAGCGGGTGCTCCGCGAGCGCCCGGGGTTGCTCAGGGGCGCGTAGAAGACAACTGGCGCCCCTCCTAGCGAAGGAGGTCACTCGGGACCGAGTGCCCGGGGGATGACGTGTCCTCTGGTGGGGCCCTCGTCCATGCACGTCGTCCGGCGCCAAGCTTCTCCAGCAAGCCTCCGCCCTGCCGGAGGCATTTAATGCCTGACATTCCGACGGGGAACCCAAAGCCCTGTGAGGGCATGATGACGATCAGGCCGGGTCCCACCGGTGCAGGCGATAAGCTCGGTGAGCTATCTCTCTCTCTCTCTCTCTGAGGGGTGGGCCCGGGCTGACAGATTCTTTGACCGACCAAGCGCGCCGCCTCGCACGCCCTGTCGCTGTCAACCCTTTTTACCCCATGGGGGACGCCGCCGCGCGATCAATTGCGCGGCATGAGAGGCTGACCTATGGGGCCCGCGAGAGGACGTCTTACCAACCCAGTCAGAAGAAACCCCGTAAGTCTCCGTCCGCGGGGCCCGCCGAAGGCAAAGGTGTCAGAGCCCCTGCTCCGACACACCGCGAGGCGACAGCCCGGCCGAAAGTCTCAAGTGGGCATTAAATGAAGGTGTGGGCGCTTCCAGTAGCGCCCACGTCGTCTACAGCACAAGTATATCTCATGTTCTCCTTTGCCGACCTATGTGGTATTCCCCCGAGTATATAAGGGGAGAGCCTGGTCCATGCAAAGGGTTGGCTGATTTTCCTAGGTCAAATCTCTCTAAGTTTACTCCTTATCAAAGAAGCACCGTTCTTCCTCCGGGCTAGGGCTAGAAGAAGAACAGTGCGTACCTCTGTAACTCATCATATTTGCCATATACACACATATATACAAAAACAAGCAGGACGTAGGGTATTACACCTCCGGGTGGCCTGAACCTGGAAAAATCCCTGTGTCCCCGGCATCAAGCATTATAACCGCCCTCATCCTTGAAACGCCATCACCGGCTCATAAGAAGAACTCTATATCGCCCCAGGCCGAACCAACAAGGGGGTCCATTCGGACCACCGCTAGAGACGTTTACTCGTCGACACCCGTGGTTATAGAATACCTTCGAATGTTAGAAACACTGGGAATGTGTAATAATCTCGTTAAGTCATTTCGAATAGGAGATAACAAAATTTGTTAATTCAATTGGATACTAGAACATGTGAAGAATTCAAGAAAACACGATTATGATTTGAGATGATGAAAATGCATTGATTAATGAAGTTTTTTGTATACATTTCATATATTTTTTTTGCTTGGGAAGTAGAACACGTGATAGATTTACAATATATAAAATCGGTATGAGTGAACTACCTTCAAGAAGCCTCATGAACTGTTGCTAATAATTATAAATTCAGATGTAAGGAGGTTTGTAGATTTAAGGTATTAAGGCGTATGACTTAGGTCAAATAGAGTGCAGAAATGGATTCGGGACGTCGAAACAGTCAAAATGGAGTATATATAATGTTTTTAGGGTTGCAATGAACAGTAACGGGTCAGGTGAACAATATCGGACCCGATATGAACAGTAACAACGGGGGTACTGTTTAACGTGGGTCGGGTTCCAAACAGTTCTGAACTCGTTAAGAATTTGTTCGCGGGTCGAATGAACAGTACTAATCTATTACTATTCACTGCTTGATCTGGACCATTCATACTAGATCCAACGGCTGAAAATTGGCCACGTCATCAGAAATGACGTGGACGCACGATAGAGCAGCATTTCCAGCAGCTTTCTAGATTCCCTGAACATTTAACATCACAACAACATCAAATAGACCCTGAAAGCAACGGATAGAGGACCATGAACATGCCCTTTAGCTACAATACTTTCTTAGCCTTCTATCACAACGATAATTCTTCCTCGCAAACATTAAAAATAGATAATTTAATCCTTTGCACTATAGTTACAATAGTTTTACTTTTGTATTTACAGTAACTCTTAGTTTAACGTCTTCAGATATAACCATAGAATCTTACTAGATTTGGTAAAGATTCTAGAACATTCAACTAGCAAAACAAACAACACCAAATGGACCCTTAAACCAAAGAACCGAGCACCGTGAACGAGCCCTTTACTACAGTAGTTTATCAACCTTCTATCAAATCAATAATACTTCGTAAAAAAATGATAATTATCATCCTTAGCACTATTTACTTATAGTCAGTTAAACATCATAAATGTTGTGAAATTACGAGGCCACACGTGGAAGCGTAGATCTAATCTGAAGAAACCAAAAAATTGACAATGAGAAACACAATGTTTTTAACGTGATTTGGCCACGAGGCCTACATCCACGGAGCTTGACTACGGGCGCTCCTCCCCATCTCATAACTCTCTTTCAAGTAGGATACCTGAGTCTGAATTCAACTCTACCTGTATCCTACTAGGACTCCCCATAGTACCATATTACAATACTATGCATTTTGTAGTCCAATTTGTAATCTACTCGTACACATATTCGACACAAACTCAACAAACTCCACCTTGTCGAATATGTCCTTCGCCACCCTAAAGTTATCTTGTGCGAAACTTCGTGCACCTTGGACTTTGAGATTCACCTTTACAGCTTAATGACCTGAACCGCCAATGAGACTCCATTGCTACTCCCTGACTCCACCTGCAATTGTATTTCATTCTTCATTCATCACAGCCATATCATGAGTCATCTCGCTGAGTCAAATCCACAATTGTCACATCATTTTCTTGTACAGTCTTTCCAAACCATCTATGTCTGTCATGTGCCTTCAGCCGCACGCCTCGCCACAATTCCCCTGTCGAGCCTCCGCAGCCCTGGTCGAAGATCTCCTGGGTAGCCAGCCCACACTTCTTTTAATCCCGCAGTTTTTTCCTCCATCAATTTGTCCACAATTGATGCCAAGTCCCACGTCTCACATCTGGACCACCGAGCACTCTGCTCCTCTGGATCACATGTTCTACATATTGGCTCCATGCTTCAACTCCCCTGAAGTCACCCTAGCCCCTGCTCATATAACAGTCCTTCGACCCTGAAATCCAAGCCGGACTCCTACTCCGAGTCCCTCTCCTTCCAAATTTTAGATTTCAACCCAAATTTGAGTAGAATTCGGGTTCTACATGAATTTTGGCGGAGAAAAACACCAAAAATCACGTCCTGAGCCTTCCCAACACCACCTGGGCCGCCTCCCACGCGCCCTGGGCCCCTTTTGGGCCTCCCCGAGCCCTACCTAGGCCCCTCGAGCTCCCTTGAGCCCTCCCGAGCCTCCCCGGGCCTCTGCCGCGCCGCCGAGCCCGCCCCAGGCCACGCGCCTTGCCCGCGCCCCCGCCTGGGCCGGCCGCCCACAGCCTGGGCCGCGCCAGGCCGGCCTCGCCCTGGGCCGCTGCCCTCGCTTGTCCACCCCCAGGCCGCTGCTGGGCTATGCCTGGCCGAGCGCCTGGGCCACTGCCCTCCTGGCCACCTGGGCCTTGGCAGCGCGCCTGGGCTGCGGTCCGATGGTGGCTGCCTAGGCCGACCGGTCGTGCCCCCATGGCCGACGCCGCCTCCTCGCACCACCGCGTTCTGCCGTTGCCTCCGCACGCCGCGCGCGCCCCTTTTTTTTCCTTCTCGCTCCACCTCACGCCTGATTTTCCACAAAATTTGTGAAAAATACCTGCACCCTTTTGAAGCGAATTTTCACGATGTGCTCCAGGCTCCACCTCGCCTTGTGCACACGCCGCCGTCCTCCGCTTCGTACCCACCGAATTCCTCTGCACTGCCTCAAGATCTACCTCAACCTCGTGCTCTGATACCACTTGTTGCGAAATCACGAGGCCACACGCGAAAACGTAGATCTAATCCGAGGACACCGAAGAATTGGCAATGAGAAACACAACGTTTTTAACGTGGTTTGACCACGAGGCCTACATCCACAGGGCTTGACTACGGGCGCTCCTCCCCATCTCATAACTCTCTTTCAAGTTACATTGTGTTTGCTCGATTACATTTTGTGGTGTCCTCCTCCTTATATAGGAGGCCTAGGATACCTAAGTCTGAATTCAACTCTATATGTATCCTATTAGAACTCTCCGTAGTACTCTATCACAATATTATGCCTTCTCTAGTCCAATTCGTAACCTATTCGTACACACATTCAACATAAACTCAACAATAAACTATACCATTAATCTTGTGGGAATCTGGAGTATTAAGGTCAGGATGAAGTGAGCTCGACGTCCTCCAGTTCAATACAAGTACGTAGTTCCTTCAGTATTTAGTTGGTGGTGACTTTGTGTAGTGACCCCGAGTAACCTAATAATCACCCTTCTGTTGCCCATCAACCTCAGTGAACTTTTTTTCTTCTGGATCCACGTACTCCTACAGTTATATATGGTCAATGATGATTTTTGGATGATACATTGTCCAGCATGCAACAGCTTGTAAAAGAGAGAATTCCAAATATAACACTCGAAATTTGAACAGTTCCAAATATGCCACTGAAAAAGTTAAAGTTCCAAATATGCCACTGAAAATTTGCACTAATCGCATATATACCATTACTGTCAGTTAACCTACTATTGACCGTTAAGTGGAATAAAAATCTTGTCATTTTTTATGTATTGACAAAATTGCCCTTACTTCAATTCTCTCATCTCCCCAACTCATCCCGATCCCTAACCCGATCCCCACCTAGGCCGGCGGCGCGCCCTCCCCTAGCCCCCGCGCAATCCCTCCCCAGGCCGACGGCGGCGCCCTCCCCAGGCCCCCGCGCGCGCCCTCCCGAGGCCGGTGGCGGCGGCATCCCCAGGCCCCCGCACGAGCCCTCCCGAGGCCCCCCCGGCGGCGCCCTCGGTAGGCTGGCGGCGGCGCGCCCTCCCCAGGCCGGCGGCGGTGTTGGGTACCATGATGAGGGCTGCGACGGCGTCGACGCAGTGGGCTGTGACGCCGAGCTCTTTGCAGGGCGTAGCATACAGGCGGGTAGAGTGGAGCACCACGAGCGCGTCCTTCTAGCGACGGAGGAGGCAGGAGGTGAGGAAGGAATCGAGCTTGGCGGCGAGGTTGCCGCGGTCGGTGGCCTTAGCCATTCCGAGGCACGCGGCCGCGCAGCGGGCGGGGACGACGTTGTGTCGGCCGATCGTCACGGTGATGCCGTAGCAGAATTTGGCGCAGGCCTTGAAGGCCTCGGCTCTGCTAGGGAAAGCCAGCAGCTCGATGGCGCTGACGCCGCCGGACTCCACGCATAGCGCTTGTAGCCGCAAGCATTTGGAAAACAGAGGAAACTGTATTCATGAACGCATGGCAACAAGCCAAGGACGAAAAAACTTGTTAACAGTTTGGCGTCGAATCGAAACAGAAGCAACCAACCAATTGCATGGTTAATACTGTCATGAATTCAGCTCCTGAACATAACATCCCAAGAAACCTAGAAGATCAAATGTGTGAAATTTTCTTGTGATGGCATCTCATCTCCACCTCAAAGCAACGCACTAACCTCTTGTTATATCATCAAGTCATTAGGAGTATCATCAAGTCATTAGGAACACTAGTGGTACTAGTACATGCACATGCATTTTTGATACGAAAATATCAGGAGAGTAATATATATATGTTCATATCAGCTGTATGTAGACATTGCAGTTGGCTAAGTACAATCTGTAAAGCACACTAGGCTCAATTGAATACTTTAACAAAGGGCAAAGGGCAAAATCATCTTTTTAACATCCACTTAACGGTCAATGGCTGGTCAACTGACAGTAATAGCATATATGGGATTGGTGCAAATTTTCAGTGACATATTTGGAACTTCAACTTTTTCAGTGGCATATTTGGAACTGCTCAAATTTCGAGTGTTATATTTGGAATTCTCTCCTTGTAAAAATATCCAGCAGTGTTTGACTAGGGGTGTACTTACTTGCTACTCTCGAATCTTCAGCTGAGTTCATGAGCAAAACTTAATCACTAACCCTAATCCTGCAAGATGTTGACCACTAAGACTCGCTAGATCCAATGACCAAACTAACTTAAAAAGTCTTCAAATCTTTGGGAGGTTGTACTGCTTGGATTATAGCTAGGCGTGACATGCGAGTGTGAAATATCAGCCTGAATTAATCTACACGATTGCATGCTCGACCATTGGTCGCAATAAAAGACTATACGTAAGCCATAACAAGTGGGTGTTTTTTCTAGCTATATGCGGCTATACTTAATTTGGCGACAAGCTAGCAGCGCCGACCAGCCGGGAAAAAGGCGTATTTGGCCCCCCGCCGAGTTCTAATAGCAAAAATAGCCCTCCATCGCAGAGAAGAGCAAAACTGTCCCCGCGACGCGCCGGGCACGTGACGCGTGGCTAAATCGCGCCGGGGGCCCGCGATCGCGCGTCCGACCCGCGATGGAGTCCGGCCGCGCCCGTGGCCCGCGAAGGAGGCCGGGCCGCGCAGCAGACCCGCGACGTGGCCAGCGTCGCGCCCCAGGCCCGCGACGGGCTACCAACAGCAAAAAGTTTTTCAATTTATCGCTTGTTATTTCTCGATTTTTTAAAATCATGTATAAGTTCCAAAAAATCTAAAAAAATTCATACCGGTTTATAATGGAATGAAGTATACACACGTAAATTTTTGTAAAATAATATGCATTTTTGTGACCTGTGTAAAAAAAACAAATACGAATAGGAAAAAAATTAAACTGCTACAGTATATGTGTCGCACTGTAGAAGCGCGACGCATACACTGTAGCGTACTGTAGCACAGCGTCGCACTGCTACAGTGCGACACATGCACTGTAGCACAGTTTAATTTTTTTTAGTTCGCATTTGTTTTTTTTACACAGGTCACAAAAATACATATTATTTTACGAAAATTTACGTGTGTATACTTCATTCCATTATAAACCGGTATGAATTTTTTTAGATTTTTTTGGAACTTATACATGATTTTAAAAATCGAGAAATAACAAGCGATAAACTGAAAAACTTTTTGCTGTGGTTTCGGGGGCAAACGCCCGTCGCGGGCCTGGGGCGCGACGCGGCCCGCGTCGCGGGTCTGGTGCGCGGCCTGGCCTACGCCCGTCGCGGGCCTGGGGCGCGACGCGGCCCGCGTCGCGGGTCTGGTGCGCGGCCTGGCCTCCTTCGCGGCCCAACCCCGCGGCCGGACTCCCTCGCGGGTCGGACGCGCGATCGCGGGCCCCCGGCGCGATTTAGCCACGCGTCACGTGCCCGGCGCGTCGCGGGGACAGTTTTGCTCTTCTCTCTAACGGGGGGCTATTTTTGCCATTAGAACTCGGCGGGGGGCCAAATACGCCTTTTTTCCCCGACCAGCCAGGGTTACATGTCTTGTACTCTATTTTCTAGTCAACTGCTCCGTGAAAGGAGGTTCTAGAAATCTTGGAAAGAATAACATAGAAGAGAGAGGAGGCAACTTTTACATCAATGTAAAATTAATGGGCTCTCAATCGCAAGTGCTTAAACTGTTGTGAAAAAATGTGCATTTGTACTATTCACACATTCTCTCTAATTTATCTTTAATCAATAATTAGTTTAACAATATGTAAATTGTGTGATATAAAATTATTGAATTTGTATTTAATAGTATTTTTCTATGATTGTGATTTTATAACAATGAACAAAGAATTCTATAAGAAATTTATAATCAAAGTTTAACCTTCAAAAAAGTGATCGTTTACATTAAAAAAAAGAGGGAGTAACTTGAGAAGAAAAACTATAGATAATCTCTTTGCTCCAAGATAGATATTTACATATCGTTGCTATTTGTAGAGTCTATTCAGACTCGAGAATAATAACAAAAATTAATGCCAAGTTGAAGAATGGCCAAATGTGTGCGTAGCTTAGCTCAGTTTCCCGGTGCATCGATCACCATCGCGTCGGGTTTTTTGTTTTAACTTAGAGCGGGCCAGAGAGCTAGCAGCAGCCAGCATGTAGCAACCGTCCATGTGAGTTCGTCCACATATATTTTCCTTCCCAGTCGGGTAGCTACGCTCACGCTTGAAAGTGGGAGATGACCTCAAGCACGCACGGCACCGCCCGCTCACGCCTAAGCCGGAGATGGGCCGGTAGCCTAAGGGCCCATTTCAGATCGAATGAATCTACCAAATTACCTCGATATTTCTACATATTATGGATAACGTAGGGAACATTCCTATTATGCCTTGGAGGTCTTAATTATGACCGTTTAGCTTTTAATCTGATTTTGACCATCGAATCAAATGTGAATAACCCATCCTCCTCTTTTGAAACAGGGGGCGCTTCTAATTCTGTGCGTGCTTCAAACAAGTTTTTATGCCTGCTCGAGTGCTTCATCTTCCATGATTCCTCCTAGGAACAAGTGACTGAAGATAATGCTTGATTCTCTCAGCTTATCCAATGCGATGATTTAGCTTCACTGGACCCATAAGGGTATTTATCTCTTAGCCTTTGACAAATTTTATTTTCGTCCCGTATTCACATTTCATATTTTACACGAAGAATGCTTAAAATTATATTACAAAATATCCGTAGCTCAACCCATATCTCTTATTCCTCCCCTCCCTCGCTGTCGTCCAGAGACAACACAACATCTTTCTCCCTTCTCACGGCTGACCGCCGCTACCTAGAATCACATGGCCATCGCTACTCTCGGACCCGCAACGCCTCATGCTTTGCTTCCTCCTCCCTTCGTGATCCTACTCATCCTCATGCTAGTCGCCAATGCGCCTTGATGTCACTAGGCCATACTCTGCTCTTTAATCTGCCACAACATCGCTCGTCCTGCGGAGACGAAAACATTTGCAGATGCCACGGTCCCTCGCTCTGTCACACCCTCCCCACCCATGACCACACACGCTGTCCCTCTCTCCCTCAAGGCATTGGTTCCTTCGTAGGTCACTTTAAGCCTCTACAAGCCACTATATATGTTTCTTTTCTTTTCTCCTTCACGGCAGCTTGCCTCCGGTGGACCTACCAGGATACTGCCTACGCTGGAATGTTGAACATCACCCACAATAGTTTATTTTTCTCACTTTCGATTTCGTACCTTGCAATATTGACCCAATTGCTCGTGACAACGACAATGGCCGGGAAGTAGATTGTCGATGATCTTCAGTCATGTGTAGGACCTTCACATTAGTAGCGACATTGTTCGTCAGAAGAAAATCTAACGTGATTTATTTGGACCCAACCAACCATGGTGTCGATCTCCGATGTAGGCTCGCCATCATCAAAGGTGAGTCGGAGCGATAAAACCCATCACAATAATTAAATTCCAATGAAGAATTTGTGGCGGACCCCGTAATCACATATGATTAGAGGAACGGATCGTCGCCAAGGACCGAGAAGTCACCCAACATACCATACGCGCCATACGTCATATGTATTTATCACAGTTGGGTAACCCGACACCGGACCCACATACCATACGCACAATACGTCGTATGTATCTATCACCGTGGGTCAAGCCGGCCGGAAGCGACAAAACTTCCCAAAACCACATACGATTCCGAAAATCCTGTGAAGACTTAGAACCGTTCTCAAGTCCACTAGGTAAAGTAGGATCGGAGGAGCCCGGTGATTCTACCCTCACCCTAACCTAGCTCGAAAGCTAGTGGGTCACCCGAAGGCCCAGTAGAATACACCCACACCCTGCCTGGCCGGCATCGCATCTCAGCCAGCGGGTCACTCAACCGACAGCTACTCGACTCGGTGAAAGAAAGAACCGCTTTAATTCTTCACGGCATACTCAAGTGCTTCATCACATACACGCATTGCACATGGGCAGCCTTGGAAACAACTCGTATATCATCACAAAACTCCACATATGAGGGGATTTAAAGATAATACATGTCATCCAGACCAAGGAGACATCCTAGTTTCAATATTACATGACCTAAGGGTCATTTCCAGCACACAGAAGCTCCAAAAACAGCAGCGGAACATGATGATAAACATGGGAATGATTGACTAAAATCATTCCCCAAAAACTATACAACTCCTTCGTAGACCAAGACGGATAACCATGCAGTATTACTCGTTGGAGATTTCAGTTTTAGCATTGTAAAAATCGTCAATACTAGGATCACCTGCAGGATTTGAATTCCCGAGTGAGTACTTTCTTACTCGCAAGTTGCAATTGCTTATTCCAAGTTAATCTTAAGCATACTTGACAATTAAATGACGGTAGAAGGAATACAATCCAATTTCAGCAAAAATAGACTAAAGACTACCATCTCTAGCATCTAGTTCATGAATAGCAAAAGAATAAACCACATAATCAAGCTTCAACTAGAATTTCCATCAAATTAAACATCAATTCCAGATCTGAAGCTACATCAATAGCATCATATCAAGGCATCAAAATAGTTACCAACAAGTAACAATCATCAACATTTACACTAGGATTGAGCTACTACCCAATTAATCCATTGTAATGTAAAATATCATTGGCTGCTACCAATTTGTGACTCCAATCACGGCAAAGTATCACAATCAACTTCCTTTTATTCCCTCTAAGACCTGCTAGCCTTTCGAGGGATTCCGGGACAACTATCCCGGATTGAGTTTAGTCGAGGGAGGTGACGACTATCACCTTTACCTCGAACGAGAGTATCCCGATACGGTCGAGGGTGAATGGCTGGCCGACCATTACCCTTTTCTAACTCGTATCGATCATACCCTCGCCGGCTCAAGGATTGGCCACTATGGTAAGATCATGCGAGCGGCTACCCGTCAAGTCTTCCACGGGCCCGATCCCGTCTCTCACATCTTTCCAGGGTTCAAGTATTCATTAAGGTAATTTAAATAGCACATCAATGCTACACATCCACATGAGCGTCCTACTCATACTAGTGGAAGGATATCACATTCATCATTTCGAAATATTCGAACTACACGACATTAATTAACCAAGCACGCATAAGAATAACTGGAATCAAATCAACAAGCGTGCAAGCTTGCATAACTGCTCTGGGAAGTATTCCTGCTGATGATCACAATCGACAAAGCCCTCGGTGCCTGGATCTAGCGAATGGAATACCGAATACCAAAAGAGACAAAAAGGAGCAAATAAGAGATGCTGGAGCAGTTTTGAAAATAATTGTATGTATGCCATGCATCCTACACTACATGGAATGGGAATACAAAACTAATGCTATTAGTTAGATTTTAACTGAAGTTGTGGATATTTAGTTATGGTTTTGATGGTTGTTTATAAATTTCAGAGGTATTTCATTTCAGAAATCAGAGTGGCACATTTATATATATACATATGGAGCTTAAAGTTGGACTTAAGAATCCTCAAATCTAGTACTGGGGTTATTATTTCCTTTTATGTTTGCAGCTTATATAACTACTACATATCAGTGTCTCTAACTCATAACATTGATACAATTTCAGTATGTATACATGAACTTGTTATTGCTATTCTTTGATTAATAGCTAATCACTCATTTTCACATGCATATGTATATATATATGCTGTCACTAATTCAACTACACACATCATAAGGCAAGAAATGGACCCAATCCCATTAGTTATTTAATTGATTGGTAACTAGCTGGTTAATTGTTTCCCTTAACTGAGGTGCTTGAAGACTTTTAATTGAAGAAACTAGCTCTCAGTTCAGCAGCGTACTGCTTGCCATTAACAAGGAAAATCACAAAGGTTCACAGGTGGACTCATGCTGGATGGGTAATGTCCCAAGTCATATTCATATATATATATATATATATGTACACAGAATTCAGGCTTTAGATGCAATTTTTATCACCATGCTTAAGTGAGGTGTTAATCAATTATGGGCATATGCGGGTACTCAGTGCTGTGAATTACTGTACTTAAGCGATGGAGATTAGTGGCTACTGGTGATCAATCTTCTGGTTGCAAAGGAAATGCACTGCCGGCGAGGACATGCATCCGCACTGTACCGGAGAAACGGAGGGAGGTAGGAGGAGGAGCATGCGGCAGAACCTCACCCTAGGGTTAACGGTGTAGAGCTTGAAGGTGATAAACCGATGGGCGGCCGGTTTTCGCGGAGCAACGGTCGCCGGCGTTGGTGGTGTCCTCGGCAAGGGAGAGGAGGCGGAGAAGCTCGTCGGGAAAGTCGGGGGCGATGCTGGGTCCCTGCTTGGCGATCGTGGTGAGGATGCTTGGCGAGTCCCTGCGATGGCCACGGCAGAGAAGTTAATGAGACCGGCGCTGCAATGGGGAGAGGAGGAAGGAACTGGGGGCGCGGTGATGGGGTAGGGAGGCTCGCCGGCGGGTCCCTCGTCGAAGCTGGACGGAGGCGGCGATGAACCGCGTCGGCGGAGGACGGAAAAGCGGCGACAAGCCTGGGAGGTAATAACCGGCGGGAAACGAAGGGAGAAGAGCTTTGGAGCGTCCGAGGGGAGGGCTCCATAGCGCAGAGAGAGAGAGGGAGTGGGGTGGCTCGATGGACGCGTGGCCGGCTACGTGGCGACGAAGTTCTGCAGAGGAGGCCGGCGGTTCAGCGAGAAGAAACGGGAAGGAAAGAAACACCGGCGGCGGCGTGCCCTGAGAAGGAGTCGGCATGGGAGGAAAAGCACAGGAAAAAGAAAACTGCTGGGGAGAAAAGAAGTGGGCCGGCGGCCCAGTGCAAAGGAAAAACCTCTTCCTTTTCAATTTTTTGTTCTTTTCTTTATGTTTTCAATTGATTTACAATTTGAATGCCGGAGAAGCAGTGGTTCAAAAGTTTTGAAATATTTATAAATGAGTTCTATCAGATATACTGCTCCTCTGGGTTTTTATCAGATGGAGATTTGTTTATTCTTGACTATAGCTTGGTTTTGGGGCAATAGAGCTAAAAGAAATTATGGGGTTTGAGAGATGCAAAGAGCAACTATATTTGATTTACTAGTCGTTAGTTCAGACCATGCAGGTTGCTTAAAACCTTGAGGAAATTCCATGGTGCTTGATTTAATTAGTTTTGTTGAAGTCAATGCTGGAGCAACATTTTCAGATTTTTGATATGAGATGCAAATGACTACATGTATGCAGGAGATAAAAAATTTGTTTTGTAAACTGGTCAAGGTTGATTTCAAATGAACCTAGGTATTTACAACTTGGTCTTTACAAAATTCACCGGATAAGAACAAAAAGGAAACAATTATCTAGGAAGAAACACCATGTGGAATTAGATAATCCAAAATTATTCATGTAAATCAATGGGATCCCTTACGTACTTAATGCTGGCGATAACGCTGGAATAGACCGGAAGAAACCGGCGGTGGAATGATGAGGTTCATCCGGTGGCTATGATTCCTGGCGATGCTCACGCCCCTGAGTTTATGTCATATTCAGTAGGCCTACCCATATATAATTAATGTAGTCTACGTCGAAACGGCTAAGGGGGTATTTGGTTGGGCTTTTCAGCAGCTTTTCACTGGAAAAAGCTGCAGCCCAACCAAACAGCTAGCTTTTCAGCAGTTTTTGCCAATGGTAACTGTGTGCTTTGCAGTGTAAATTTAGCTGTTTAGAAAAGCTGTCTTCTACCAGCTTTTTTGCAATGTGTTAAAATTTCAGTGTTCATTTTTTAAAATGCTGTAGATGGTTTAGATCAACCAAAAGTCATATATTCATTTTCTCACAACCACAGCAGCTTTTTCAGACAATCAGTCAATAACAACTTTGTCAACAGTCACAGCCCAACCAAACAGACCCTAAAACTATAATTGTTATATATGAGACGCCCAACCAAATAGGCCCTAAAACTGCAATCGTTATGTATGAGACGCAATGTAGAAAAAGGCACACAAAGGACATGAATTTGGAGAGGGAAACTCAACGTACGACACGGAGGTGTCGAAGATGTGCAGATCTTTCTCGAGAACTGTGAAAGGAAAAACTAGGGGTATTGCATCCCAATATCGCTATGGCCCTGGCGCGACAACGTACGCTAATTAGTCAATGGCAGATAATATTGGTGCGTACTGTCGGTGTATGAAGTTAAGCCTGCTTATTTCCCCCTTGTCAACGTACAGATGTCTTCTCCAGCTCCATAAAGCTAGCCTCTTTACATCATTTGCTCCGATGCTTCTGTTGCTCTTAACTTGGATCTTTTCTATCCGTTCTCTTCTCCATCCACCGATAAAATTTTGTTTGGTTGTAGCTTGCAAAAAATATGAGTGTATTAATTTAGTTGTCTAAAATTTTCCCGAATCTCAGTCACATGAAATTGTATATCACGGAACCGAAAATTATGGTCTAAAAGGGTATTGTTTTAGCAAAACATTAGTACAATTTAAGTAGGAAAGATGACTAACATCAAAGAAAACCCTGGACGACTTAGGAGCAGACAAATCTATATTACATATACCGCTCCCAAGGCTAGAAATTGCCACGTGAATTTCCAGAAAGAAAGAGGAAGATATATAATGTTGACTGTGACACTCTAGATTATAATAGTGTAGATATATTTAATATTTTCTATGAAATCTATAAAGAGAATTGTTTACAAAGATAGCTCTCCTAGTCTAGCATTTAAAAGGAAGCACTACTATGCAATAGGTCATTCTAGACATCTTATCTTAGATGATTCAGATTATCACAGACGATTTTTATCACAATACACATCATAGACGGTTTTAAAAGACAATAAATAATCATAGACAATATTATTTTGCAAAACCATCTATGATCCAATCTGGCCCACACAGGACCAGCCCAGCAACAAGACCACCCAATATTTATAGCCGATTGACCGCACTTGACCGAACCCTAATCCTACCAATACCCCGCGCCGTCCCTCATTCTCTGCTCTTCTCCCGAGCTCTCCCTCATGCCGCCCCTCCTCTCCTCCCTCCGCTGCTGCCTCCGACCTTCGAGGGCCCCACCTACAACTCAATTTTGCACAACGCCGCCCTTTCCTCCTTCCCCCTTCGTTCTCTCTCCTCGAGATCTACTCCCAGCCCCTTGCAGATCCGGATAGCGACGGCGACGCATGTGGCCTTGAGTAGCAGATCCAACTCACATTGCCGATGCTCTCCACAAGGTGCTTGTTGTTTCCGTCAGCTTAATTAGTCTCCAATCTGCACATTTGAGCTTTGGCACTCAGTGATTTGTGATTGGTTATGGTGTAGGATAGGACGGGAGAGTCGAATGACTTGTGCTCAATCTCCATCGATAGGAGCGGTGAGCTCAGCGAGGACATCACCAGCAATGGTGCAGAGTGTCGGTGGTGGGAGCTAGAGCTGCTAGGTCGTGCAAGCTCGTGCCGGCCGTGGTCACACTTACAAGGCCAATGCTCCGCAACTGTCCGAGAGAGGTAGGGCTCAATGTGCTCGGATCTGACTAGGCTTGGGAGAGGACGCCACCACTGGCCGGAGCAGTCCCTGCAATTTTTTTTATTTCATAATTGAAATTACCGACGGGTTTCTAAAAACATCTGTGATGATAAAATGTTATACGATGAGGTTTTTGAACCATTTATAATGTGTTTTCCTGTGATAGTGAAGCATGATACAAAGATTGTCGCACGATCCCATCATCTAGAATGAAGAAGATATGTTATGCTCCCAACTAATCTCGTCGAAGAGGCGGTTGCTGGAACGGTGATCTGCGCCAAGCATGAGATGTCACTAATAAGTAGGTTGTTGCAAGTCACGGCATGACGATAAGTGAGCCAACACACTACCTCAGAAAACATTTGTGCTGCACGATCATCACTGACGGGCAAGAGGTTGCCTGTCACTGATGATAAATACCACTGACGGGCGGTAAAACGACCGTCAGTAAAACCGACTATGAAGAAGGGAGAGAAGATATTTATTGACAGGCGCGAGATCTGCCCGTCAATAAAAGTACGAGGGAGGGGCATTTTCGGCCTCACCACTGACATGGACCTCCACTGACGGGCGCAGAGTCGCCGCCCGTCAGCGAAGGTTCTACTTCTACTGACGGTCACCGAGGAGCCCGTCAGTGGAAGTTGCTTTCCGGATAACGTCTTAGGGCACACTTTTCACTGACGGGCGCCTTTGGATGCCCGTCAGCGATATGTCTGCGTATAAAACAAGGGAGGCGCCCGCAGCTGGCCAGTGTGCTTGCGCGCCTCACACGGCCAGCTGCGAGTGCCTCCACCTGTGCCGCGCCGGAGTGCTGCTCTTCCTCCAATTGGTACTATCCCTTCTTCCCTCCTCCCCCTCTCCCTCCTAGATGTAAGAGTTCTAGATCTAGAATTCTCTTGACCCTCCCTCCACCCATTTCCCTTCTCTTTCCCCCTCCCCTCCTCCCTCCCTCCTCCTTCTTGATGTATCTAGATCTAGATCTCTCTGAAACTTCACTCTTCTCCTCCCTCCCTCCTCCTTCTAGATGTATCTAGATCTAGATCTCTCTTAAACTTCCCTCTTCTCCACCATTTTTCTCCTCTCTCTTCCTACCCTCTTCGGAAGGCTCTCTTTCTCTTAAATTTTGTGTTTATTTTATTAATTTGAACTATAATCAATTAGTTTTTTGTTGTAAGGATCGATGGATCAAGTTGGATGTACGGCGAAAGAGCAACATGGAGTTTCATCAATACTTTGAATGAGTTTCTAGATGCGACCGAGGAAGATCGGGAGAAAAAAGGGTGCGAACTTGGGAGGGGGAGGAGCAGAAAGCAAGAGCAAGAAGCTGATCCACAAATTCAACTTCCCTTGCAGGCAACAGCTGGAAGGTAGCGTGACGTGTGGGTACTACGTCTGCGCTCACATAGACGCGTTCGTCATATCCCACAGCCCGCAATGGAGTCAGGATCAATTCAATAATTTCATACACGACCTGGCCGACGATAAGTACGACTGGAGGAAGGACTTTGCCCGCATCCAGAAGACCTTCGCGTACGTCATCAATAACAAAGTCATTCGGCCAAGCGGTGATTTCTACGTGGGACTCCAATTACCCGCTTACCGCCGCACTGGAAGTACTAGCCAAGCGTCATAGACGTAGATTAGTAGGGCTAGTGAGAATAAACATTATTAAATTCATTTGTTTATCGTTTTAATTCGTTGTAAACTTGCTTTTATATGTGTACTTAATATTTGTGATATTAATTGGTATATGTGCTCAATATTTGTGATATTAAATGCTTAATATTTGTGATATTAATTGCTACATATGTTTCATATTATCTATTCAAATATGTTTAAAAAAATTTATGAAAATACTTCCACTGACGGGCAACATATACTTACCCGTCAGTGGAAAGTGTCATCACTGACAGGTGTAAATTAAGGGCCCGTCAGTGGAAGTGCTGTCAAGATGCTGCGCTACCAGTATTTTCACTGACGGTCAAGTTGAACCCGTCAGTGAAAGTTCATCTGTACTGACGAGCGGTCCGCCCGTCAGTGAAAGTGGAACTTCCACTGACAGGAGGTTACTGACGGGCCCGAGACCCGTCAGCGATGACCTTTTTGCGCCCGTCAGTGTTGGTATTTTCTGAGGTAGTGATGAAGTTGAGGTTCACGAGGATGAGCTTAGTGACGTCGTCATTTGGGCCTGATTTGAGCCGCGCATACGTGTGCTAGGTCGGGAGGAGTAGAAGCCGAAGCAGTGTCAGTAGGCTACTTGACATGGTCGAAGCGGTAGGAGAAGACTTCAGGATGACCACGGCATATTAGGTTATTTTAAAGTCAAACTTTGTAAACTTTGACCAAGTTTATAGAAAAATTTATCAACATCTAGAATACCAAATCAATACCATTAGATTCATTATGAAATATATTTTCATATAGTATATATTTGGTATTGTAGATGTTGATAATTTTCTTTATAAACTTGGTCAAAATTTATGAAGCTTGACTTAGCGCTATATTATGAAATGGAGGGAGTACTTTGCCGTCGCTATGTAGAGTAATAGGACTTTGAGGAAGCATGGTAGGATAATTACTCGAGGAATGATGTCACGCTGGTAAAAAATGCATCCATATGCAATGCGCTCAGCACCGAGACGAGTAGAGGAAAGGATGCAGGGTTTAGCAATCCTTTTATATTCCCCTCAACTATTAGTCATTATCTAGAAAGACGAAAGACAAGCCTAGAGCGAGGGAGGAGTGGACGAGGTGAAGCTGGCAAAGTAAACACAACATATGGTTTTGCATGCCAAACGTTGTGAACCTTGATGCCACCCTTTTCGAGACACACACATATATAGATGCTCTTGTCTTGATGCCTGATTGCATATCGACCTTGAAGCATGAAGAGAACACGACACACGAATAGATGAGATTAAAAAAACTGACATGAGCCTTGCTTTTAAAGCAACGTTTTTAATTAACTAAAGGCTTATCTGGGTAATATTACATTTTTAATACCCTAAAAACTTCTACAATTCATTCGAAAAATTATATATAAAGTTCAATCAAGTTTCCTGGAGATGTGTTTTGGCTATAAGATCTTTATAACTCAAATATCTATCACAAACACTCAGATTTTGGAGAAAATCAAACAACTAACGTAGACACAAATCAGTGCGTGCCGAACATATGAATAGTTATAACAAAACTATCCACATTTGCGCTTACCACACTACTAGTTTTTTATATTGATAAATCAGCAGCTAGCAATAACAATTTCGTTATCAATAATAGTGGAATCCGGGGACGTGCCCTCGTTTCAGAAAGAAGAAAAGAAACAGCTAGCAGGTAGCATAACTTGCTAGTGCATGTATCTGAAGTATTTGTCGACGATCTGGTCGATGATGACCTTGTATGCCCTCTCGGTGGGGTGGTAACTGTCCCAGAACACGTACTGCGAGGGGTCGGCGCAGAGCGGGCTGGCGAAGTTGCACATCACGCTCGCCGCCAGCCCGATATAGCCGCAGCAGGCGTCCTTGCCGTTCTTGAACCCGAGCGCCTCGTGGCGCTGGATCATGTCGGCGAAGATGGTGTAGAGGTCAACGAAGACGAGCCTCACGCCGGGGAGCCTGCCGGCAAGCTTGGCCATCTCCTGGCTCACCTTCCGGTTGGACATGAGCGCGAGCTGGTTGCGGTCCGTCGCGCACTGCCGCCTGATCCCGCCGGCGATCAGCCTCTGCGACGGCAGGCACCCCACCGGCGGCACCCCCGTCACGGCGATCCTCTTGGCGGCGAGGCTGGCCAGCGTCTGGACGAAGGCGATGGCTCAATGGGTCATGAAGTCGCTGTACTGCGGCTCCGTCATGCCGTCGACGAAGGTGAAGTGCTCGACGATGTCGTTGCTGCCCCAACAGAGGAGGTAGAGGGCCTTCTCCGGGATGCTCCCGACCTTGGCCTTGTACTCCATGAACAGCTGCAGCTGCCGCTCCATCGTCATCGCCGACTGCATGCAAATATACAAAGAACATACCAATATAATAAGTTTGTTCGCATCGACTGGTGGAGGTGATCGAGCTCTCACGAGCGCACCATCGTCCTGCACGTCGCGTTGTCGTAGCCGCTCCCCGCCGACGCGAAGCTCACGCCGGTCCTGAGGTCATCGAGGGTCAGGTTCTTCTTCAGGTACGGCGGGACCGTCTCCTTCACCCCAAGTGCGGACGCTGCACAGAAGGTTACGCATATAAGATAGGATGATATATATCAGCTGGCCGGTGCTAAGTGCTAATTACCCAAATACTATATCGAATTAGGATCAATTGCGGTTGATGTGCTGTGCTGTGTGGTAGAATCTATGTATAGTTAGTCCATTCTCTACTGGTTCCAGTAGGATTATGCTGTTAAATCTAAACAAAATATATTTTTAGGTAACGACTACATTCTTTTTCGAGGAACTAACTATTACGTTTAAATAAGTACTTTTCAACTGTCGCCTAATGCCAAGAGGTGGCTTAGTTAACTTCATGTGAAGTTTGCACGTAAACTAGTATTTAAATTTCCTTTTTTTTTCGAATTTGCACGTAGACTATCGCATTTGAGTTTCCTTTTGACAAGTAACAATGCGTACAGGAGATATTCGTGTTCTCTAAGCCTTGAAAGTTCCAAGGTCAAAATTAATTGCATACAACAGCAGAGCATATGAAAAGCTATATATATGATCCTTGTCTAGCTAATGACAAATCAATTACAACATGTAGTCATTCGCTAATAACTCAACTATGAAAATGGATCACGAATCGGATAAACGGTTTACACGTTATTGCATCTACAAGTTTTGATTTTGAAAGAACCTCGCTAATGTTACCTTTTCTTAGACTGACTTGCATATGAATTAGCAATCATTAGTAAACTATTTGGTGTGTATCTAGTAATTTCATGCTAATTGTTGGATAGACGTAGTAATTTAGCGAAATACATGCTTGTACTAATCTTTGCCATGCTAAGAAAAATTGGGACAGATCCCCAGTTTGATTTTTCGAATATTTTTTCTTGTTATAAAGACTTCTTTTAGTAAGTTGTACTTTGCACCACGTCATTTGACACTAGCAGGATTGGTATTTCTTCGACCTTGGGCTCGACTACGTCCCGATCCAAACCCGAACTCTGACTGTTTGGGCCCATCTGCAGATGGCTATTTGCATTGAGGCAGTCAAGTAGCGTGTGGGTCAGGACGACGTAAAAGATTAGTGCAACGTATACACAGTCGACATACCCGGTGATCTACAAAAAAATATTGCACTAGTGTTTTACGCAACAATTGTGAAATTACGTGGTGCACACCTATAACAAATTACATAAATAAAGGACTCAGGTCGATCTTGTCGTGTGTACGTACCTAAGAAGTGTCTATGCTGATCTTGCCGTCTGAGAACCTGCCGGTGGCCTTGTGCCCGGGGAAGTCCTTGCCATAGGGCGGGAAGTTGGACCTTATGATGGTCCGGATGCAGTTGTTGTTGCCAGTGTCCACCACCGAGTCGCCGAAGGCAAGGACGGCGGGGAACTTGAGCGGCCCTGCCGCTGCCGGAGGCGGTGAGGGCACCTTGGGCGGCCCTGCCGCCACCGGAGGAGGCATGGGCACCATGGGCGGCCCTGCTGCTGCCGGATGGGGCCTCCCACCCTGCACTGCCGTGGCGACTCCGGCGAGAACAAGCAGCGGGGAGATCATGCTCGGCATGACGGTGAACGCCATGCTAGTGATAGAGGGAGGATTGTGGACACCACTCGAGAGTTGTGATGTGGTGCTCACTGTGAATAGGCTCTGGCCAACACTCGTTTCACCAGGAGATCGACTTCGTCTAATGAATGGCAGTTGCATGCAAGATCATGAGACCCGGTTTACTCGCATGCATGTCCGTGGTAGGCTTACATCTGTGCAAGGATGCGAAACACCCGTTGGGGGGGTGTGTATATTTTTGGGCTGTCCGTCGTGTTAAAGGGTCGTTGCGTGACTTACGTCTGCTGAGGTTTACTTCAATATTAATTCAGGTCATCACCTAAAGATGATTGTAGTTTGGCATTTGGCATTTGGCACAGATGGCAGTTTGTCCGGCAAAAATATTTGGAATCAACAATAACTATGCAATAGTATTGTACATAATTTGGTGAAGCTAGGCGAAACCATACTGCAGCCATCCATAGTAACACTGGATGCAAAAGTTTTTGCATAGTAGGTTCGCATCTTATTTGGAAAAATAGCAATTTTGTTTGCGGCCTATTTAATGAGTTATATTGTCCTTCTGAAAGAAATCTATAAAATATTCTACACTTACAAGCTGACAGGGATTAATTACCAAGAAAAGCAAAAAATTAACATGTGTCACGGCCAGGACACTGCGGCCTCGGTGCTAATTCGCTCTAACAAAATTCATATTTCGTATTCAGAATTAGTAAAAAAAATGCTAATTGCAGTTAACACAGCACATTACATTTGATTTAAAAATGGATTTTGAAAATCATAATTATATAAATTGTTCATATAAAATTGATTAGTCAATAAATTGGGTACTTTATTTTGGTATAGATTATTGTAGTAACTAAATTGCTATATAATCAAATCAAAATCTCAAAAAAATACTATGCTATAAACTACCCAATATAGATATTTCCAAATAATAAAAAGAAATTTTAATTTATTTTCATCTTACAATTCCAATGCGAACAATGGTTTGACCGCAACATTCAAACAATTTTAAACGTGATAAAATCGAAAGGTCACCTCCAATACAAAGGGCTCCTCTAAGTATCAAGTTGACAGTAAGGCAGAAAATAATGGATGGTTTCATGCGATTCATTTTCCAATTAGGGGATTCCCAGGGTCAAGAAGTAGGCTCTTAAAATTCAGCACTGAAGGAATTGAACATTTGCACTAAGTGATAAATAAGTCTATTTATTTTTATCGGTCTAGGACAAGTAACTATAAAAATTGACTGGCTTCAAACTGCTTCTGCTCGTTCTGGTAAGGAAGATAATACGAACATGTTTTATATCAAAAGTGTCAAGATCAATCTATATACTACTCTCAATGATATGTTTTCATGTTCAGTAATAAATCATTTAATTGAATTCATGCTTCAATAATCGATTAGATCCCCACATGCAAACCCACAAACGTACCAATTATTGCATGCTTTAAACATGAACACTTAACAAGGATAATACATCCTAAATAAAAAAAATTCCCTATGGAGACACAAACCATAGAAATTGATCAAAAATATTCGGAGATGGCTGCAAAAACACATCTCTGGATGCTCGAACTGAAAGAGATTGTGATACATCTAAAGCTCTGTACGTGTATCCTACAAGTTTCCCATCCCGCAAACACAATTCTAAGAACATGGTCGACAAACTTAACCTCTCCACTTTAACCAACAAGTTGCATATATATTTCTAAATCAAAGTAACAGGAAGCAGCCAAGAGGATCTTAACATGCAAGCAATAATAGTTATCTTTTATTTCATCAGTTTGAACTTTGAAACATCTTATTATTCTGATCATTTCAAAAAAAAATTTGAGGACTGATCATTTCAATTATTGGGAGGGAAAAGATATGTGTTTCAAAAGGCACTTGTTCACAGAAAATAAAAAGGCACAATAATCTCCTAGATCAGACTAAACAACTGCAACTCAGAATTTCAGCAAGAGCGTGCGTATCTCCATGGGTCCCAGCTCAACAACAAGGGCTTGACTGTCAACTGGGCCACCTTTAAGTGGGTGAGGACCACTTTCAGTGTCTCCGACAACTCTCCAGTTGAGCTTCTTCATCTCTGACTTCTTTTGATTTGCGGACAGGTTAGTTTCTGTCAATTCCTTGATCTGCACAATGGAACAGCATTGAGCATTTCGGGATAGGGCTCTTTCTGATAGAAAATGATTCATGAGAGAGTATGGTTCGTCGTACAAAATAATTTTACAAAAACCTCTGGTAATGCAAAAACATGAGCTACAATAAATTACTTACAGTTCTCTTCCCAAACACTTTTCTCAATTCAACTTTTGCCATTACTGAATATTGAGAGTCCTCAGCAGCCTACAACACCGGTGAAAATTAATCAGTATCCAGGATAACCAAATAGAAAGATATATTGTATAAACTAAAAATATACCTGAAACAGATGCGCCAGACGGAGGAGTGTGGTACCATCATCAAGATTCTGCAATGTTGAGCCGTTAGTGACTAATAATGCTATTTATTCAGATTTTAGGGTGTGAAATAAATAAATTATGAACCTGCAAGGTGATGATTGCGACATTATCAGGAAGACTATAATTTGCATCCATCATGCTTGCTTTCGCAATATTGTAGGATTTCCAACTGTTCTCATCCTGTAAGAATAATAATTACTAACTGTAGCAACCATAACATGAAAATATTTCAAAAAAAGAAAGGTTGAGTAAGTATACAAATATACCTCATGAGTGAAAGCAAGAAGAAAGGGTGAATAAACTTGTTGACCATGTGTCCGTCGCCAGTGGGCTCCATGTCCAAGCTTGTTGACATTGACATAATAAGTCCCCCTAGCCTGTAATTTTTTCATGAGGTGGAATTATGATAGCTGTAGTGAATACTGTGTCAGGTTTTATGCCGGAGAAAATAGAGATAGACACAGTACTACGAGTGAGTGTATACCGTGAGCCCATCACATTGTTTGTCGACGCAAACAACTTCATCAAGTGGCTCCCCTACACCTCTGGCATCATCATCAAGTATACGCCTGAGATTCGCAATATTAATGGTTAGAGGTTTAGCGTACAAGAAAGGCACAAACCTTGACTATACAGATTTGTGATCGACTTCAGGAGGTGGACAACTAAGCTGGTAAACATTTCTGTAGTTAATCGTATCATAGTATTGCATAGAAAATTAGAAGCACAGGTGGGTTCCAAAAGAGATAAGCTCAAAATTGTTAGTTTGAATTGGTTTGATGGAAATGTTTGGTAATTTTCAGTAGACCCTCTCTAAATTCAATCTGGCCTTTGGTTTCCACCACATTTAGATATAAAAGCCAATTAGAATTAGATTGGTGTATCCTGCTAAATAGTGCAAATATGGTAATTGGTATGGACTTCCAATGGAAATTGATCCCATGCTACATCTGGAACAAGCTCAGCGCACTTCAGCTAATACCTGTGGAACATAATTTCTATTTGACCATCCTGAATACTTGAAGCTCCAACAGCATGATCCACAAGGACAGATAGTTCGTATTTCCCATCTGCTACATACATTCCTAGATTGACCTGCAAAGTGAATGTGTAAGTAATATAACTATAGTAAAACTTCTTTAATCTTCATTAGAAACATAAAAGAAACTAAAATAGTTGAAACAACAGGACAGCCATTTAATCTTGACGAAATAGTAACAGTTTTTGCTTACTTATATCTTGCTGAAGCAGCAAAAGCATAACAGCTAACTCCATATTACCAATAAGCTGATAAGCAAACTATTATGTGGTACTTATGCAAACGGAATCATAAATTATTATATCGTTAATCCCCACTATTATCAATTAATGTGTAATACACACACCCCTTAAAATGAGAGCATACAAAATAGTGGTCAGAATCAAGGAACCAAAAACCAGATACAGAAAAAATGTCAGATAAAGAAATAGTACTGGTTACAGTTTAAAACCGGCCAAATTCCATGAGCCAAAAATTTTGGTGTCCTACTGGTAACCCTCCACAATTGACAGGTTACTGATTGATTACCGATGGAGAGGGAAACTATATGCTCATTTGACAGAAATACACAAATATTTTTTTATGGTGATATTGTCTGAATAGCAAATATACAATACAATGCAGCAAAGTACATAATTTATATAGTTGTTGTGTGCCGAGAAGTTTGCTAGATGCCTAGATATCACTGATGTTGTCTATAATTAGAACACCTTGGTACTGAAGTACTATTTATTTGTATTGGTCCAAGCGAATCATTGCTCAACCCATTGGTGCAAATAGGCTTGATAGTACACGGAATTTGCGTACACTGACCTCTGCACAAACAATGCTGTTGCTTCACTTGATACAATATAACTTCATTACCTTAGCACTAGTCCTTTCATTAGCTTGAACTTAAGTATATATTAACATGTTTTGCTAGAATTTCTAATTCAATTTAAAATTTATAGTTTTATACTTTTTGGACCCATGTTTCTTTACCTGCCCAGCCAGTAGGACCGGTTTCCGCCGATCTTTTTATCCCTGGTCAGAACATCTGATTATGCAAGTTTCTGGGAAGCGATCACATGACTGCTCGCTGCTATTCGATCTACTGCAACATCTGCACTGCATCGATCTCTTCTCGGCTTTGACTTCTACACTGCGTCAAATCATGCGGCATCGACTTCTTCACTGCGGCAAGTCTCGCGGCATCGACTTGTCGCATCGCTTCTGGTAACACCTTCTTTCTACAGATGGTGTTAAATATGGTGTTGTTTGTAATGCTAGTGATGATCTGTGATCTAGATATGTGCTGTGTGATAGTACCTATGCTCTTAATCATGTCTAGCTTCGATTAATTGTTTCTAGTCATGTTATGTCTTCGGATTAGTTTTATCATATTATTCTGCAAAGATTCTGAGCATTGGCGAAGAATTCACCGACTGGTGATCTATGGCGCTACAGAACACTGCCGGCAAGTTAGTGGGAAGGATGTACTTTGCAGACCATGCTCACTGTTTGGTGGATTTGGAAGCAGCGCAATGGGTGCATCTTCAATGGGGAGCATCCAGATTTCATGCGCCGTGTGCACAAAATCAAGCAGGCATGATCTTGGGCTCTCGCTGGAGCGGCAGGTGTGCGCATGATCCTACCATAGGCTTAGTGCGTGGGTTGGTGCCGTGATGCACCGGGTCTGCGTCCGGTCTCTTGACTGAGTGTCATGGCTGTATTTGAAATATTTCTACCCATCTTTTCCATATTCTCGGAAAAAAAGAATGTTAGGCTATGTACATGAATCTTTAACAGTCCAAATGAGTTATGAGTGTTTGTTGTCTACTTTCACATGCATGAGAGCTTAAACTTTGGCTTTATGTTGAAATGATCTCAACTCCTACACATTGCACTATTACTAGTCAGTTAGAGCAAATCTCCTTCCACAGTGGGTTTCACACTATTCAAAAAAATGGGGAAATGATTTGCTGAAGCTTTTCCAATCAAATGAAGAGCAAAGATACAGAGCTATTTTAGTTGTCCTTGCACGTAACATGATCAGAATTGTCACAATTTCTTGTTCATTTATTCGGTAATAGAATGGATAGCACATAATCATCTAGTCTTTTTATGGTTTTATTTAGCACCCGTCTATACGATTACTCAATGAGTCAATGGACAAAAAAATGGCTGCTCTAATATACATCCTTTTGCCCTGGTGCCTCATTATGTGCATGTGCAAAATGATTCTAGCTTTATGCATACCGAGGACAACATTGTACAAAGTATTTAATAATAGGACAGTCTATATTTAAATTCCTATGATGGTATCTTACAAATTAAAGATTCTCACTGTGAAAATGTTAATATTGTGCATACCGGATAGTAATTTCCTGCAACCGGTTGAGTCACTTGAAGGTCCCAATCTTCCCTGTAGTTCCTCACCTACAGATGAAATTCAGCACGAACTTGGATATAAAAGGAGAGTACACAAACTTTCAAAACTCTAACTATTATTCGCAGATAGATATTTAATAGGGCTCTCACTGTTTCCCACAAAATAATTAAGGTATAGATGAGAAGGTTGGGTAATGATCTATTTAAGAATATTTCATACAAAGAGAAATTTCTAACCAAGTAACAAATAAACTAATAACAGTATCATCAAATATCTGCGCATAATTTAAATTGATTTTACCCTTTTGAGAAAATCTCTTCCATTAGAATCTGTATAAAAGGTACTGTTGGTGACCATATTTGCTGTCAGTCGGGTGATGACCTCCTTTCCTACGCCATCATCAACAGGAATTGGCCCAATCTTTCGCACACAAGAGAAAATAAAATAAAATTCAATGCATGCTAATATTGATGGAATATCATATTTTCCAAAACCGGTAATCCAGACATCTATTTGTCAAGGTGGTAGAAATTACTAACCGTGTATTCCACTTCAGCATGTTCCTTATCCTTGTAGAGTCTTGTAACCTACACAAAGAATATTTTAATCGATACTCACATGGATCTTTCTATCATAATCAATATATTACACCTATGGAAAAATATGTTGGCATGAACACGTGAGGGATCGACAAATCATAACCAATAAAGTATGCTAGAAATTCCTACATAGTTAAGAATTACATCTTCATAGAAATTTTGGATGCTAGGAGATAGGAAATGTTCTGTGGTGTGGTAGAAGAAAGGACAGACAGACTGAATCATAGGATCATAGCAGGCAAGTAATTTCCTTTTGGCTGATGCAAATTTTATTGGGTTTCATCTCTAGCCTACCCCCAACTTGCTTGAGACAAAAGGCTTGGTTGTTGTTGTTGTTGTTGTAATTGTACACCCATGACCTTTGGCCGATGCTTCATTAGCAAACAGAATGTCTGCAAATACCCCAAATCACAGCTCAGCAGTTCGTGCCATGTGCGGGCACATGGGCCCACACATGCATGTAATTGTACAGCGCTGGTAATGGTCTAATACCATCTGTAACACTCTAGGTATGTTCAGCCCATAATAACACTTAGGCTTTCATGCTGCTTCTTTTTTGATCGAACACTTAGGGTTTCATCCTCGCTTGCATAATTAAAACATTCTAAATAGAAATATCCACAAGGTTTATATGCAACTACCCCAAACATATGGATAACCCACTACTTCCAACCCGAACATAGGCCACATTGGGTTGAGGTGTTAAGTTTTAGCCACAAGGTGTGTTCCTTTCATGCTGATCTAAGTGGTTGGAACCATGGGTGAACTAAAATTGGTGTCCCATGTCAGACTATGAAGTCCTTTAATCATCTATCTTTTCCGAAAATCTTGGCACATTAAAGTGCAACAGGCAGAGAAGGACTAAACAAGCGAAGACAGGTAGCAAATGAATCATGTAATGCTCTTACTATAGGTTCAGCAATTACACTTAATCCTGATGTGGGGTGTGTAAATTGGAGTAAAATTTTAGGTCTGACCTGATAAATCCATGAGCTGAATTGCTGATGGACTTCATCAACCAGAGGCCCACGGATAACTTTTAGTGGTACCTAACAGGAAATAAGCATGACTCAGTATATCACATACAAAAATAAGCATGACTCAGTATATCACATACAAAAATGTATTTGAAGTTTTGAATAGTAAATAATAGACAGGTAAACTTATTTTAGTAAATATTAGATAGATAGACTAAGTACTCCCTTTTACTACACCTACAGGAGAGACTAGATTGGATAATTTGTACTGTTTCCTGCACTATTACACTCATGATTTTAAGTGATAAGAAGGAACAAAATAAATAATACCACACTTCTATCAACTCTAGTTTGCATAATAAATCATTCAGTTGGGGAAGTGCAGTATGCCTTTTCAATGTATATCATTGTATCTTTTGATGTTCTGTGATGTTATACGCGCGCATAACCATCAACTATAGTTTTGCGGAACAGATAAAGGTTTCTAGGGAAATACAACAAGCACCACTAGTATGATAGTTAATATTAATAGAAACGTTATCCTCAAATATGTTAAGAGTAGATTGTATATAATTTTCTTGTAGGGGGGTCTCTGTAATTTTCCCTTCTTGTACTGTGTATGTATATTGCCCCTTTGGGCTATAGAATCATAACAAATACTCCTATAATCTAAGAAGAAATTGTCACAGGGTAGATAGACAAATGGACAAGAGAACAAAAATTAAAATGCAAATAAGGCACAAGTTATTGTTGTACCAATCTTGAAACAATAGTCGGTGTAGCCCCATCTGGTCTAAAAATATAAGCTCCAGATGCCTAGAGTAAAACATATACACCAGAACAAATCAAATGTGAATTAGATATTATTTATCTGAGAAAATTTCTGTTCCATAGTAAAACCTGTGAGTCCATGGCATCACCGGTGCTTGAGCTATACCAAAGAAAGCTCTGTTGAATTGGTAAATCCACCTGAAACAAACTATCTAACTTTTAATATTGGATACAGGATTAACAAACTTATGTTAGAACTACTACATATTGAAAAAATAGCAGTATTAAATTTATCTGTATACATCTAGAATTTTGTTAAATCGTACTACATTTTAATCTATTCATTTTCTTTTTTAGCAGAGCCAAGTGTGTATTAGGACTCACTCCTGATACAGAATTGAACATCCTCATGAGTTGCCCGGACGTTGATGAAAAGGTCATCTTTAGAGGCCCTGGTCCAACTTCAATTGTGTCCTTATTTGAGAAACCATGGCTGAGACATACCCTGTTCTGTTGGACCCTGGAAGGTTTGCAGGTAAATCATGTAAATAAACCAAAGAAACTAATAACATAGCAGTGAGATAAAACCAGATATTTTCAGATTGACCGAGCAAAGTAATCACTAATCATATTCTTTTACGGTATTGTATTTGCAGTAACAGTTAAGTCGGATTTTGCTTAGCAATTAAAATTGATCTCTGTGAAGATAACCTAAATACACTTTGAATATTCAATATGGTGCTCTAAACAGTTCTGACGCATACATCCCATGCCATATTATGAGCATCACAATAAAAAAACATAGTAAAGTTTGATTTTTAGCAGTCCTTTCTGGTAAACAGTTCATTCAAAGGAATTTAATCTCAATATTTTTAAGATGACGTGGTTTCACCTATGCCAGTGGGTTTTGAAATGAAGTAAGTATTCCATCCCATTGGTGGTACAGAAGCTTGAAATACTAGCCAGTACTTTGGTGGTTTGTCTGTTGCGATTCCAAGATAAGCCTTCACATACAACTTTCTTAAATTGCTTGTCACATTATCGACCTGAACTAGTTGCGAATTGACAAAACTTCCATTGGAGTCTTTTACAACTAGCTGTGCATCATTGACCTGAAAATATTAAAAGAATTATCGAACTATACAAGTAATTAGCTCAAGAAGCTGGGATCTAGTAAAAACAGGTACAAGCCTTGTCAACAAATTTCTTTCTTTATGCAGACAAAGTACCAAAGGATTTCAATAATTTGGTGGTATATTTCTCTACACATGGAGCCTCAATACTCTTGATCTATAAAGTTCTTTTATGGAGCATCAGAAATTATGGCTAGGAGCGTTGAGTAAAGTTTCAGACGCTTACTGGAACCCTAATGAAGTCACTATGTTCCCATCCAAGAGGATTGTAAGCAACTATAACCTGCAAAAGATCATGTCAGTATGTACATAATCTTAACTGGTATACATTATGATATACTTACTAAACTCTTCCCCGCTGAAATTGCTTCCTCGGTTGAAGGGCAGTAGCTTATGTTGAGCAGTTGGCACTAAAAAATCAACTACAGTTAGATCATGTAAACATGTTCCTCGATCACATGGGGAACTTTGAAAAAATTATATAGAGTTAAACTTAAACTATAGCTTAAATTAGTAAAGTGCTATGCCAGAACGCGCCAAATAGTAAATGTTGAATAAAGTCTGATCGACTTGTTTCCTCTGAGGGAGACTTGTTTCCTCTTGAGATAAAAGAAATGTGAGGCCCATGGAAAAATATTAAAAAAATATATGTATAGAGAGACGTGATAAGCAATACTAGAGAAACTGCTATCAAGTTTATATTATCTCACCTGACTAAATTTTACTGTTGAAGACATACATGTTCCTTTAGAACTTGTCAGACAAGTCAGAGCAGTATTGACACCTTTCTCAACCTATAAGACTAATCTGTTAATTTGTTCGACAAAGTAAAAGAGCACAACATTTCTATATTGGAAATTATAAACCTGAGATGCTCCAAGAGCAAGGCGTTTTGAATAATCATCGGTTGTGTGCTGTTTTGCTGTTCCTGAGACTGCATCGTGATGCTGTGCAATTCCCAATGCGTCTTCCAAGCTTGAAGTGAACAGTCCCAAGGAATTCCTACCCACCAAAAATTCTACTTGACGTGCAGCCTGTCAGGATATGCCATTTTCCTAGTCAACTTTTGAATGTATAATTTACACATCACCATGATTTCTGTAGTTGTAGACTTGTCTTGCAAAAATACCATACCAGGTAATATCCACTGAGCACTCGAACATATCGCTTGAAAGTTGGGCGGCTTGTAAAATACCCAGTCCAGTAAGCATTTGTGGAATCAGCATATCTGCAATTTGCAGCATAATAAGAGCATAAAAGATGAACTCTTCTTATCATTTTAGTAAGTTTGAGAACTTACGGGAAATAATCATCATATTTGAGTGGCCAAGATTCATTTGATGCATATTTTGCATCTGTGTAAATGGATGGAGTAGAATACAGTGCATGCACTCGGCCATCCTGCGTTTTTCTGGACATTAGTTCTTATCACCAAATGTCAGGACATTAGTTAACCATGCATGTCATTATGTTCATAGACAAATCACATTAACTAATGTGCTCGGTAGGTGTTAAGAAATTAGTTATGTATCTTTCCCTGAATGAAATGCGGTCAGTACATGAGAATAGGGGACGTCACGCAAAGCTCATAAATATGCTACAGTCCTATAAAAAATACATACAGTTTACCTGTCCTGAAAAGAAAAAAGAAAAATCAAGTAGAGAGTCTGCGGAATGCCTAAGAAATGAGAACAGAACATGAAATCTATACATCAAAACTTGAAAGCCTCAACTGACAGTCTGACAGTTTAAATCTATTAATCAGCAATACCTTGTTCACATAATGGATAAGCTTATCCATATTCCGGAACCAGGATTCAGCATACTGATAGTTAAAATCATCCCCCATGGTCCACATTATGTGGTTTGTACGCGTAACATTTGCCTGATTAATGGAACATCAGAAGTCAGATCTAGGTTTCAGTTCAAATCCTACTTTCAAATTGGTCGAGTAAACCAAGAGCTGTGGCAACAAACGAGAGTTTACCTGTGCTATGGCTGCAGAAACAAAATCATTAACGCGTTGTTCAACATTATAGTCAAACAGCAGATGGTCGTCCTACCAATGGTCGTAAATGAATTATAATGTGCATAAGGTTCTGCGGAGAACTGGAGATCATTGAAACTGCTTGCATACAGCCATATACCTGAACAGGTGTGATGTCATCAAAAATTTCGAAGCCAAAGCCACTTGGAGGGCTATAATGGACAGGAAATGCATTCGTAAAGATCTGCAATTCAACCATACATTTAAATGAACACATACCAAAAAGTGGTTTCATTCTAATCCTACGTGCTTTGCAAGCAAAAGAAAAATAATAACCTGAGAAGATGAACCAAAAGTTCTCGAGCCCCTCCATATAACCTCTAGGCCTTTATCTTCTTTACGCTTTGCCCTATCTTGGTAATCAATTCTTGCAAAATGCACAGAATCAAAACCAAGCTTTACACAAATATGAAATGTCCACATAATAGCACATCAATTCTTCAGGAAGAGAAAATTACATCACTAATAAAATTCTGAAACACAAATAAGACTTTTGATTAATATCCAGGATCAGACCAAATCTCCAGCATAACCAGTAGTACCTGTAATGCGGACCAGTAAATGACAACTAACTGGTGCCTAATGACAAAGGAGACCATGATGCTACCAAGTTGTCAGACCAGTAATCTTCGATCTCAAGTTTAATCAGTACTAAATGGGGTGTACTTGTCTCCCACATGTATCCTCCCGCCCCAAAACATAGCAACCACCTTGCCATGCCCCAGTAGTGACTGGTGACTGAAAATTTCTTTTAGTGACCCCAGTCTATCTTGCTCCACTGTAACATGAATATGATCAAAAAATATTTTTTATTTTATTTTTGTAGATCTAAAAAGCCTTGAACTAAGATCTGATTATCAAATGTAGCAGGCATGGCAAATTTTAGCTATTAACTAAACCGTAAAAACATGACTGACTAAATAAGCAAACTATTTTCTGAACGAAATCTGAACCATGACAACATCACCAGAAAAAAAAAGCTGCAATTTTGATATTACCGGCATATTCACCTATTGTGTTGCAAAAATATGTTGAAGTTTACTTCATCCGACTACAATAAATTAAGATGTAACATAATTCCATCTAACTATATATTATACAGGCTGCCTGCTATGTAAATTCATAAATCCTTCTCAAAGCAGAAGGCAGATGTCAGGGAAAAATTAAGCTCTGACATTTGGAGGAACAGTCTTCTTCTTGTACTACAAGAGTAATAAATATAGCAAAATAACCAACTTTGTGAAGGGTTGAAGGATCAAAAGCAGTCCTCCTCTATGACTTGTACCATATGTAGGCCAGACAGCAACAATCAGCAGAAACCAATTACATAACCCAACTACCCTTGGTTAAGTATATTCACCAAACACCATATCCATAAGAAAAATGGCACATCTGGCTAAAACTAAACTAGTGCATTTTGATTTCACCATATTAAAAAGGAAAAAAGCACTAGACTACATTTGCATAAATGCACATGAATGGAATGCAAGGCTTTCAGAGAGTTGTGTCTTGATCTTCTATTTGGTGCATGTGTCAGTTTATACTATCACTTCAATCCTTTCAGGAATATTGAGATCATCTGCAAATGTTGTGTTATATTACCTCTGCTCCAAGCAAATAAGCTTGAACTGCAGAATGACCAAAAGGATCAATTTGCCAGCCAGCTCTTGGAGTCTTGTTGAATTGTTTCTTGATCACCCGGTGACCAAGTGTGGTCTGATCAATCATGTCAATATAATGAACAGCAGCTTCATCATGCATACACCACCCACCATTTCTGAGTCACAAATATCCAAATTTTGTCAAAATTCTATAGATAAGATCCAAGGGAATAAGCAAATCACATTCCATACATGAACTCTAGCTGACCAGAATCAACTAGCTTGTGGACTATGGCCTGGATTTTTGGGCTTTTCTCTACCCACCACCTTTGAAAGAACGCCTAAATGCAAAAGACATAAGTCAGTAACTCAGTATTCAAAGTTAAGATCATTTAACATTACTTAAAAAGTAACATAAAGAAAAAATTCATTTTCTTGTCCCCCAAACATTGGGCTAGATCTATTTGAACATTTTAAGAGTTGAAAGCATCTAGGCCCCTAATTCGAGTTTGGTGACTAAGGACAATCAAATTGTCGGGACTAACATGTTGTGCCCGGTTTAAGTGTTGTTAGGCCTCCGTGACGGATATTGATGACATGGGTAAAGTGAGTTGACCCAAGTTTGGATTTTAAATTCGAGAAAAAGGCTGATGATGAAGATTAAGAACCTTTCTAGCTTGTGTGATCCAAGGAGTCGAGAATGGATCACTTGAGTAGTTAGGTTGATCTTTTGGACATACTATTAAGAGGTGTCAAAGACTGGTAGCTTGAGGTTAGCTAGGAGTGATACACTATGTCTAGCTTAGTTAAGTCAGTACACACCAGGAATAAGTTCAAGATTTGGACAGAGTCGATGGGTGCATCAAGTTAGCCAATTGTAGTAATCTTATATAGCCTGGATGATCTGTGTGAATTCGATGATAGGTTAGATCATTGTAACAGAAGCTTCATAAAATTGAGTTCAATAGGCCGAGTTATCTGTATGGTCTAGAAAAATTGAGTTCAACATATTGGACGCCCAGATGCCTCTGACAAATAGATCACTGGAACCAGTTGCATTTTGGAAGTCCAAAGGGTTAGATGACACGAACTTGGTCAAAAAAGTGGTCTACAAAAATTGAGTTCAACATATTGGATGATCCAGATGCCTCTGACAAATAGATAGCTGGAACCAGTTGCATTTTGGAAGTCCAAAGGGTCGGATGATACGAACTTGGTCAAACAAGGGCATTGTATGTGTGTATGTGCTGGGAGGGGGGGGTGTTATTTGGAACAAAAGGATATCTTTAGAGGTTTACATGGGTCGGATGATCCTGCTGGGAGATTTGACCAAGTGTACGTTCCCCCAATGACTAGTTTTCTTCAACTAGGATAGATGATTCGACCCTGTCTTGGATAATCCAGGTCGTTCAATTTTTTGTAGAATGCCGTTATAGTGGCTAGTTTATTTGAGAAGGCCATATCTTGTTGGCTTGGACATTAATGGAGTATATCGAATAATACATTGGTTTATAAGACCTTGTCACCTTGACAAGATCAATAGCATAAGGTTCATTTCTCGTAGTAATTTCAGAGTGATTAGGCCTAGTTGTGAATCACTGTTAGTTGTTTGACCTTGCTATGTTCAGGAAAATATCCTAGATGTATTATGGGTGACATCTAAACAGCTTGGAGGTGAATTTTCCAGTGACCTTCCTTGGAGGCTTTTGTGGAAAGCCTCAGAAGGTTGTGAAGGTTTGCAGTCCAAATATCTGGAATGGACAAGGACTACCGTAAGTTTAAGCGCTTGTGTTCTTGTGAGAGAACAAAATGGATCAATACTCTTCTTAGAGCACTCCAACGAGGATTAGGGTAGACCACCAATTTTCCAAGACCTCAGGAAAAATCATGTATCATTTGGTCTACAGTTCTTTCTCTCTTACATTCTGCTTTCCTAAAATTGCATGATAGTTTAGGACTTGACCTATCTTGCATAAAGTCCTAGACTAGTGTAGGTTGGGCATTGGTTTTCAAGACAAACTTAGAGGAACTCTTGTAGCTTCTTAGGTGTTTTTGGAAACTCCTCCTTTTGGATATATTTGCCGGAAATATATTTTTTTGCTGAAAACTTAGAAACCCAATTTAGCCCCTTTTGGGCATTTTGGTCCTTTGAAAAGTCTATATTAAACCCTCAACTTTGGGTGCATATTTAGGAACAGTTTAGTCCATTAAGTATCCAGGGCAATAACAAGAGGGAAACACCTCTTAGTTGGTCCCAGGTCTCATTGACATAGAAGGTTTGTTTTGACTTGCGGTCAAAGTTTTAGGCTTAAAACTAATTGGTCTTTTAGCTTAGTGCCTAAAATGGAAACAACCTGTAGGTTGAGGTGACAAGAAGGGATTTTTCCCAAGAAACAAGTACAATCTTTACTACACTCTTCCTTAGTCTATTACTATATTAATTACAGACTCTTTAGAAATTCTCATGTTAATCAAAGAAAAAGAAAAACATTCAGCCATCCATCTATCTGGGTCCGAGTAACGGTCTAGATTAAATGAGATTGCAATTTCTTTGATATTTTCTAGGACTAGTAATAAGTAAATACTCTTATTTTAGTCAATCTGATATTTTCTAGGAATCGTAATAAGCAAAGACTCTTATTTTAGTCAATCTGAACCATGAATAGTAATCAGAAAGACCCTTATGTGAACCATGAACAGTAATAAGCAACGGTCTAGGTCAAATGAGACTCCACGTAAGATTTAATCATCCGGTGGACTAAATCTAGCCTTCCATCTAGATGAGTCTAAATTATAACGGTCTAGATTAAATGAGACTCCAAGTAAGATTTAATCATCCGGTGGACTAACTATCAATTCGAGTATGTTAATCCAAGATGTACGTGTATAGCTAGACACATGTAACATATTACATACGAACTCTCTAGATGGAAGACGTATATGTCTCTATCTCTTGATATAACATACACTTGGTCTCACGTAAAAAATAACACCCAGTCGGGTCTCCTAGTATGTCTCTCTATCTCTTTAGATGGACTATCAATTTGAGTATGCACTAGCTCTCCTGGTGCCAAAATATAATCACAAGCTATATATTGCATGGGGTTCTAGGAATCAATTGTATTTGGTAGCAGCGGGGAAGTTGAATCGGATCTGCTATCCCATAGCAGGCTAGCAGCAGGAAGAACAATTTCTCGCAGGCAGACGCCAGTAAGGATATCCTGACAGACATATGCATATGCATGCATATGCATAATCTGAAACGCTGCGGTCAGAACAATTTCTCCCTTGATTACTGCTTGAATGCATATGCACATTGTCTATCTCGACCAAGGGAGAAGGATTAACTGGAACGAAGACGATGTTAATAGTGCAACGTTAATTCTGTATTAATGTGCTGCCAATGCATCCATGGAAGGTGCACTTAATTACTTGGTATTTTTATGCAGAGTGATTACTGTAGACTTCTCACACACATATTCCACGTGCTTCCAGAGCATATGTGAACTTACAAATCCATCTTATTTCTATTGAAATTTCTAATCAATACTTTTTTCATTATTTAGGAATTGTTCGTAACAATTGTATAGAAGTTTATTAGGATGTATAGTCAGTCTATTTCTACCTCTTATGAAAAAAACGTTTTGTGCTTGAACCGATTTGTATAGAACACAATTAGAAAACAAAGCCAAATCATGTATAAAAAAAAACCAATTTTTCTTATTTCTTACTCCATTCGATCGAAATAGATTATGTCCTCAAATACGTGCAATCAGTCGTTCCTATCTTTGTCTGTTAATATATAAAAATTTGTTTAGATCGGTCAACTGAAAATAGTATCAAAAGATTCATCACGAAAAATATTTTCTTAATTTATACTGTTTTACTAACATATTCATATAGAAAATTATGGTCAAGGTTAGACACCTGAGACCATGTCAAAATCTAAAATGACATATATTATTGTAGAGAGAGAACATATGCAATTTCTTTCCTACAGTTTCATTTTTTTCCCAAGAAATAATAACTATATCTATGGACCAAATAAAAACAACAGAAGAGAAATATTAGCCCATGCGAATACACGCGTTGGCAATTAGTCTATAAGACTATAATTAATGGCGCTCGACTCTCCCCATAGCGTGCAGGCCCCAGCCCGCTTCTCTCGATCTCTCGTTCAGTCTAGCAACAACTACTCCCGATCCCGATCTTTCCTCTCTCTTCAACAGCATCAGTGAATCCTAACCACTGCATGTTACCCTTTTCGCGTGCTCTCTTCTTCTATTTCACACCAACCCGGCTACCACCGCCTCGTCCTGGCCATTGCTCCTGAGATTCAACCAATTGATCCATTGAGGCGGCGATGGAGCTAGCCGTGGTGGAGCATAGATCCCTCTGGAGGTCGCCTATACCCTCTTCTAGATTACCGACGCCTCGTGCTAGAGCGCCGCTCCGGCCACTACCTGGTCAACGTCGGCGCCTCGCTCCCACCCGCGGATGCTGGGTTGACATCCTTTTTCTTGGATGTGATGTGTTTTAATGATGCTGTTGCATAATCATCTTGTCGCGGCAGTCGACAATGCTTAGCTTGCATGGTCATCTTGACTCTTGAGGATGTACTAAGATGATCTAATGCATCAACATACTTAACTATCTTCCGCCAATATGACATTTCATATTTTCTAAACCTTGTCAGAGGACATACTTTGTTTCTTTAAACCATTTCTCCTTTCCTCTTTCTTGGTGCAATTGAAACATGCAAGAAAAAATAGAAGACGTCTCGTGTCATACTTTAGTGAACATCGTTTACGCACATCCGGGAACATTTTATGCTTGCTTAAATTAGCTTGTTGCCTTATTTATTTTGTCAGCAGCATCATTACGTCAGCACAAGATAATTCTGGAGTTATGCTACCACGATGTCCAGAGATGTGCTCAGTCATTCCAATGTGTCGTCTGCTAGTTTAGAAAAAGTTGGCACATGGTTGTATTTGTACATAGAACATAGAATAAGTTTGATGTTTTACACCGGAGGATTTTAGCACAAGGTGTTGTAGATAACTTGTGTTGAGAGGGAAGTCAAGCAGTATGGAGATAAAACAGTTGCAAGAATATAAAGTTATAATTACTCAATGTTTTTCGGAGTATAAGATGGATGTCGAGCGGCTGATACCCTTTGAAAGTTGTCACATTTGCATATTCTTCTTCCGTTAGGCTTAGGAATCTATTTCCATCAGGGAAATTCCTAATAATTTATAATTCATGTACACGCATGTCAAAACTCGAAATAGGTGGTAAGAAGCTGAGGTAGAGCCGACGAGGGCACAACAGCTAGTCGTTGCCGTAGTCCCTAAATGTCGGCAGAGTGCCGAATGCAGGGCACAAACATCATCATTGCCGTATGCTGCACCTTCGTCATCCTTATTAATATTAATGCCTCAAAGACGACCACCACCACACCAAAAAGTTGAAGAAGACGGGACAGGGAGAAAGGAGGCCAGAGAGGGAGTGGGGCGTGGTGGTCATCAGAAGGAAGGGGGGTTGTCGCGCTCGTTGCCGTTCCTAAACACGGAGGGACCAATGTTGCCATTAGCGTGTTATCCATATTAAGCTGAGGCGCTTAATACACCGCAATCAGCTGCCTCCGAAGATGCGAACCAAGACGATGATTCATCAGAGTTTGAAAAGAAAGCAGCACGCGACAAACGGCGGAGTGGCGTGTGGTGGAGAAAAGCAACGACAACGCTGTGGTGGCAGAGCCGAAGGTAGAATTGAGGGCTGGACGGAGAGGGAGGAAGGTAGAAGGGAGATGACGCATTGTCATATTCCAAGCTCAGGGTGGAGAAGGATATGCATGTGGGGAGATAGGTAACAGTTAGTAGTGCATGGTGGTTGCTAGGCGGTAGGGGGGAGCAGGAGGAAGATGCCAACCTTTGTCGCGACACGATCACACCTTCACAGCTATTGCTGAATGGGGGGACAATGTTTCCATTGCCATATGCTCCCCTCGCTACCCATATTCGGTGCTTAATGAGACATCATCTATTGATTGGAGGTGACAAGAATCTTGGTGGAGATTCACCGAGGTTGGAGAAAATGCGCCCATGATGGCAGAGTGACGCAATGTAGAGCAGGATTATGGTTCAGTGGATTGACGGTGCAGCAACAATAGAGCTGGAGCACAGCCAAGCGGCGATCGGAGAGGACGAAGGAAGAGGAAGACAACAGTTTGCTTTCTAGCGTTGTGGGGGTAGAAAAGGAGATACACAACAAAGAGAACGAGAACATAGGGTGTGTGCATGATGGTTGCTGAAGAGTGAGGAATCAGGAGAACAATGCCGGTGTTTGACGCAAACCAGAGGCATAACAAAGGGCAGGTGAGGAGGGATTAAGGCAGTAGAGCTGATCGGCAAAGCTAGATATACTGTCACTACCTTTGCCGAATGCAAAGGGGCAGATATTGCCACTATTATATGCTTCTCCTTCATTATCCATATTAAGGTAATGCCTTTCATGCACCACCATCTGTCATTGGAGGCATAAATTTGATGTAGCCGATGTATAACCTTCAACTTTTCAATTTGATGTGGCGAATGTATAACCTTCAACTTTTCAACAAACCATTCATCGAATTTGCACTCAGAATTTCCATCTAAAATACTTGACACATGCACCTATAAAATGATTTATGTTTTAGAAAAAGAATGCTATTTTTTTCGCTTGCATGAGTGAATGTATAGATCGCGCATTGCGTTCTTGTGCATCTGAAATTAGTCCCCAAAAAGTTATAGATGTGCAATGTGTTAAAACATGTAGGCCTGCAAAAACTTGTACAAAATATGACTAAATGTGCACCATACGAAAATACAAGAGTTTGTACCTGCATCTTTTATCTTCTTTGTACAACACACATTTTATCTCTTTTTTTGCATGACTTTTGGCTGGTGCACATATTCTTGTACATCATCAATTTTAGGATTTTTTTGTTGGATGCACAAGTGTGACTTTCAAAACCATGTACACTCACCAATGGCAAGCGTACTGTGGATGTGCACGAGGGCTAGCACACACGCTCCATTTTTGTGCGCCTTGGCATTTTCCTTGACACAATCATGTTTTTAGGTGTTAGTTAGAGTTATAGCACCCATTTATGAGCATGATGTCTCATTCGTTAGCAAGCAACATAAGCACTTCCTCTATTTTTGTTCTGCGCTCGCCATCGTCATTCACCCATACAATCACATATTGCTTTCCCTTTAGAAAAGGATGTGAATTTTTACTTGTATGGTGAGTGCCACTATAAAATAGTGTTACTAGAAAAGTAACACTCCAAAATTAAAAATATTTCCTTGAACTGTCTTATATTGCAAAATGTCTTAATAATTATTTATTTACTTTTGAGTATATTTCACAAAACTCTAGGCATTTTATAAAAATTATAACAAAACACTAGATTTAAGCTCCAATTCACAAAGTTACAAATTTAAGGAGGTCTTCTATCCAAAACTCCAAGTTTTAGAACTTACCGTTACATATAGGGGCGGGCCCACCATAATTCAAGGGTATTTAGCTGAATACTCAAATAATTTAGCAAAAATTTGATGTATATTGCTAAGTTTAATATATATTAGAAGAAACCAACCTAATGTAGATTTCTAAGAAACAACAGCTTAAATGGTTGGCACCCGTGTAGGGGAGCAGCAGGTCTTGGGTTCGAACCCTTCTTTTGTGTTTTTTCTTTCTTTCTTTGGTCTTTTTATATTTATTTCTTTCCATTCAATTTTACTGTAACATTATTGAATATTATATATATGGACACGACTATTTTGCCCTTTTCACATGTTGATCGAGCTTGAGATCCGCATATATGCACCTAGCTGGGAAAGAAATAGAAGTTCAAAGCAAATCATATATGTATATATTTTAGCACGTTGTGCACTTGTAATTTTGTGAGCAAACAATTGCAATTATGTGGCTCACGCAAAAAATAAATACAATGCATAATGTGTGCCCGCCTTCTCAGAATGACGGTATGTAATGGTAAAACATGGCGTTTTGCAAATTATATTTGAAGCTTTGTGAAACATGTGCTTAATTCTGGAGTTTTGTAATAGTTTGTACAAATACCAGGATTTTAGTGAAATTTTCTCATTCTTTTTTCTATGTCAGATTCACACATAAGACATTTTACATCATTCAGTGTATGGCGCTCTACTGCCTCTGATAGATAGAGCTTATCATTGAAAGGCAATTGAAAGATGACAAAATCGATGGGACATGCTGAAGCATGGCGATCCGGATCTAGGAGTGGAAGGTGTGGCACTTTCATTATCACAGCCTTGTAGGATAGGATGGGCACGTGAGAGGTACTGTCGCACGACCGAACTAGATGGGGTTGCGGTGAAACAGGGGATATGCTGCACCAATTATTCGGCGCATAGATGCAAAAAAGACAGATGCAACAAAAATTATTCGGCGCATAGATGCAAAAAAGACAGATGCAACAAAAATTATTCGGCGCATAGATGCAAAAAAAAAGATGCAAAAAAAATTATTCGGCGCATTACTTTTGCTTATCTCTATGGTGGCGGAGCGATGGCAATCGAAATCGTGGTTGTCGATGTCAAACAGTGGAGTCCATGAACCAGAAGTCAGTCAAACTTGCTACGTATGTACCAGTGCGGTGTAGCCGTATAGCAGCATGTGGAGTATGGATCATTGTGTGAAGTAATTAACAGTATGTATGACGCACACACTAGACAAGAATGTGGACAATTCCTCCTGAAGTTTGCCCCCAGATTTTCAGTCCGACCACCTCTGCTTATCCCAACCGAATTCCCCAACTCCCTAGTAAAGCAATCAAAAGATTTGGTTTAATTGTTCTTATGGAATGATTGCACCCATCCACCGCACGAGCAAGCAAGAACTGTCAAACCATGGGGAAGTAAAAGAAGAGATCGAACACTATTTTCTTTGGCAAAGAAGAGGAAGAGAAGAAATGTCACTCAAATCAAACCATGGCACTGGCCCGGCAAAGTAAAAGAGAGGATCGGGGCAGGGCATTTGTGCGAGCACATCACCTGCTCCGCGAAGACGAACTTGCGCTGGGGATCCCTGGCCAGCGCGTCCACCACGGAGTCGAGCGTGTTCATCACGCACGCGCCCTGCAATCCACATCGAAAAAATCACGAACCACGGCAAAGTCAAGAACGGGAGGCGCCGCGCGGCCGGCGTTTGCTGCACCTGGATGGAGTTGTTGGAGCCGACGTAGTACTGGTCGATGGTCTTGAGCCACCCGACGTCGTCGTGGGAGTGCGGTACCAGGTGCACGTTGAGCTTGGTGGCCGCCGCGCTCGTGCTGTTAAACGCCACCGCCTCCCTCGCCGCCGCCGCCGCCGCGGCGAGCAGAACTAGCAGGAGCAGAGGCGCCGCCATGGCTTGGTTCAACTCCAGTCCTGGGTAGCTCCGCGCGCGCGGAGAGCGGGAAAACTGGTGGTGAAGTGGTCAGCGTCGCGTCCCTCGGGAGTGGAGAGGCAGATAAGCATGGCTGGCAGCTGGCGCGGTTGGCGTTTGTGGGATCGGTTTGTTCGTCACGGTCACGGGGAGGCAGCCGGCAGCCGGCAGCCGGCGGGGTCCAGACAAGACTGTGTAGAGTCAGTGTAGCGTAGCGTGTAGGGACGAATGGAGAAAATACAAGTTTCGTTTTTTTAAGCTGTTCGGTCAAGGGCCGGACGGACGACCCGGTTTTACTTCCACGCATAACTAAGGAAATACTAACGTCACGTTATTAAAGATATTTTTAAAGTAAGAAAAGATAACTTGATCTGCTACCACGTTATTGAATAGATGAGTAATGTTTCGTATTACTATTGTACTATATCTGTGTCTGCGCCTAGAGATTTAAATCCTTTTTTTTTACTTTTTACATCTATGTCTTTGATTTCAATCATAATACATTAGAAAAATGAAAAAAAATACACCATGAATAAATTTGAATCTGGGCCGGACCAACGAACCGGTTGCAAGCTTTGCTGGAGCACGTATCTTTGGGCGGACCACAGTCCACAGATACCTGATACCCCTATGCAGTGGCGGATCTAATGAAAATATATAGATAAAGTTTATGTTAAATGTATTTCGAAGTAAAATTATATGTGTTAAATCTGATTTAAGATGTCATGAAATATAAAATATGGTTCAATCTAGTGACAAATACTTGATTTAAAGTGGAATTTACTGTTATTTTTATTTAAAGCACATATTTTTACATAAATTGATATTAAATATCACTTTGGAGATTGTACCAGTGTTTAAAATTACTTATATTTTAAATTAGATGAAGTAATAAATTAGTTGTTTGTGAGGTTATCAACGTCAGAATATAAAGAGTTCTAGAGTCACTTGATAAAAGCTCAAGAAACTACTTAGATAAGCTACGAGCCGCCCGGTGTCACTTAACACCGGCTCGTACTCAGATCTGATTCTCCTACTAAGCCTGCCCTAGCACCATTGTATCTATTCATGAGCGGTGGTATCAAGTTCAAGTGACTAAGGATAAAGGTAAGTAAAACATATGGATATATTCTAAAGTTTTATTCTAAGTACGTCGCCGTATTTGCTGTAGTAGGAGCTTATGTAATAGGAGCAGTTACTAATATATATAGCCAACGGCAAACGTGCAAGAATGTATTTGATTGTCTGTATATATTTCTAAGTCTGTATCTGTTTAGCTAAGTCTATTTAGGACAAATCCACACACGAGCCAATTAAGAATGTTTAGTTGCATATATCAGCTCAATCTAGTTCAATTGGAGATGGTGTATGGATGTCTACACTAGGCGGTGGTTGGGTCAATTATATGCAGACACAACTTGTTTAGTTGTCTACATCTAGAATAATGTGCTCACCTTGCACCTATATAGTAACATTACCCACTGGTAGCATTCAAATATTATTTTTCTCCATTTCTTTCAGTTATGATCACAACACATATACATTACGCATAGCTAGATTACGAACAGAGTAACAATAAAATTATTACAAACTATATTATTACACAATCATTAATCATATCTAGTGAACTAGTCTCACCACCCTTGATCTTCCTTTGTGAAAGTTAGAGGTGAAGTAAACGTGAAGTAATTTTCTTCGGCTTTTTTTCTAGTTGCAAATCCTTTATAGTAAGAATTTCTAAAGCTAGTGACTTGTTCATTGCATAATTGCCATGGACTATATGACTCCTGGCTTCCTCCCTCTATAAACCATATATGGGGCCATCTTAATCTAAAAATGCAGATAGACCACATACCAGGTCGTCTAAATCTAAAGAAAATAGAGACCACATACCAGGTCCTCTAAATCAAAGAAAGCAACAAGCTGAAACGTATATTGTGTTGGTTTCTTAAGCCTAAATCACGATCGAGAGAACGAGTACGCGAGAAAACAATTTAGAGCTAGAGACTTACATCGTGCCTCCTATCTTCCTTTCTTGTATTTCTTCTCTTTTTTTTGTTGATTACAATATGCTACCTTCTACCTCCTTATATAGGTGAAAAAACATCTCATAGAAACTAACTAGGACTAGGAGTCCTAATTCTACTCTAATTCATTTTCTTCTTTCCTACTCTTTTTCTTTTCCTAACATAACCGGATAGCAATTCTTGCTGGACTCGGACTGCTCTTTCATGCAACGTGATTAATTATATCATTCACCTCCTTAAGCACGTTGCTTCCTTCTCTTCATAGCTCGTACTCCGATCTTCTCACGCATCTCCATGAACTTTGGCTTGGTTAGAGATTTGGTGAGAATGTCTGCGAGCTGGTCTTCCGTTCATACATGTTGGACGTCGATCATACCCGCCTCCACACATTCTCTTATGTAATGGAAACGAGTATCAATGTGTTTGCTCCTCTCATGATAAACTGGATTCTTGCACAAGGATATTACGGATTGATTGTCGATTTTTAGTGTCACCTTCTCGACCTTCTTCTTCGTTAAGTCGGCTAAGAGCCTTCCCAGCCAAACTGCTTGGCATGCCGCAATACTTGCTGCAATGTATTCGGCTTCACACGATGAGAGAGCCACCACTCTTTGCTTCTGTGAGCACCAACTGATCAAGTTGTTGCCGAGGTAGAACACCATGCCCGAGGTGCTTTTCCTATCGTCCACATCACCTGTCATATCGCTATCCGAGTAGCCATGTAACCCTTTATTGGATCCCTTCTCGTAAATGCACCCAAAATCCAACGTACCTTTGATATAGCGCAATATTTGCTTGACAGCCGCCATATGTTCTATAGTCGGTTCTTCCATATATCTACTCACTATCCCGACCGAGAAGGCTAAGTCTGGTCGGGTGTGGAGTAAATACCTCAAGCTGCCAATGATGTTGCGGTATAGCGTGGAATCCACTAGAGGATTGGTGCTTTTCTTTCTTAATTTGACTCGGGGATCCATTGGAATCTGTGTGGGGTTGCAATCCTTCATCCCACACTTCTCCAGAATTCTTTCGGCGTAGGCTGATTGACACAAGGTGATGTGGCATAGTTCTTGTGTTACTTCTATGCCGAGGTAGTAGCTGAGCAGACCTAAGTCGCTCATGCTAAACAACTCCTTCATCTGGTTCTTGAACATTGTGATTTCTTTGATGCTTCCGCTGGTGATGATTAGGTCATCGACGTACACGCTGACAAGCAAATCAACTCCTTGGTAGCTTCTTTTGTACACTGCGTATTCAAGTGGGCATCTTTCAAAACCTAGCATGACAAAGGATCGATCAAGCTTCGCGTACCAAGCCCTAGGAGCTTGTCGTAGACCATAGAGTGCTTTGTGAAGTCGTAAGACCTTTCCTTCCTCGCTTTTCTTCTCATAGCCAGGAGGTTGTGATACGTAGACTTTTTCTACTAAATCACCATTGAGGAACGCTGTCTTCACATTCATGTGGTGCACTTCCCATCCTCCCTGTGCAGCCAAAGCGATCAATAGTCTCACGGTCTCAAGACGAGCCATTGGAGCAAACACCTCCTCAAAATCGATTCCTTGTCGTTGCACATATCCTTTTGCCACCAACCGCGCCTTGTGCTTGATGATCGTCCCGTCGGTGTCCTTCTTTAACTTGAACACCCACTTCAAGCCAATGGGTTTGTGAGTTGGTGGTAATGTGGTAAGTGTCCACGTCTTGTTTTTCTTGATGGAACTGAGTTCATCTTCCATCGGTTGTTTCCACCATGGATCAATACAAGCTTCTTGAAAGCTTGCCGGTTCTTCCGTTCCGAGTAGACATAGTCCCGAGTACTCTATGTCAATTGGAGAGGTGGCGTCATAGACCTCGTTGAGGTTTCATACTCCACGTGGCCCTGTATGAATAGGTGATCCTAGTGATTGTGTTGGACTTGGGGTTGCTGCTCATACTCGTGGGGGACCGCTTGAGTAGACCTTGTCGGAACTGGGGACTCCATCCCCTGTTCGACAGCGTTGTCGGGCTGCCCGACTAGTGCGTCCGTCTCATCCCGGCTGGTGTCTTCTGCAGGAATGTGAAGCACCGTAAATGTGTCACTTTGCTGCTGTTCGTTCACTGTGGGACTATCACTCCAGTCACAAGCCTTTTCTTCATCAAAGACAACATCCCGAGTCACCACAACTCGTCTTGTCATTAGATCGTACATACGGTAGCCCTTTGTCTTTGCGTCGTAGCCGATGTGAACCATTTTCTTGCTGCAATCAGCAAGCTTGGAGAGATGTGGTGTCACCATCTTCATATGTGCAACGCACCCGAAGATGCGAAGGTGATGGCTTGCAGCCGTAGTAGGCTTCGTAGGAAGTCTTGCCGATTACGCTTTTTGTTGGTGCTCTGTTGAGGAGGTAGACGGCGGTAGACACCGCTTCTCCCCGAAATACACCCGGAAGTCCTTTGCTCTTCAACAAGCTCCTCGCCATCCCGACCACTGTTTGGTTCCCTCGCTCGACTAATTCATTCTGTTGTGAAGAGTAGGGCGCCATGAGATAACGCTTAACTCCAAAATGTTCGTAGTAGTCTGTGAACTCGTTTGAGGTGAACTCGTCACTGCGGTCCGTGCGCAATGCCTTTAGTCTTAGTTCCTTCTCCATCTCAGCTGCAGCCTTGATCTTCATGAAGGCCTCAAATGCTTCATCTTTGCTTTTGATCAGGGCAAGCCACATGTACCGAGAGTAGTCATCGACTAGTAGCAGGAAGTAACGATTTCCACCGTGCGTGGCAAGGTTGATTGGCCCACACAAATCACCATGCCACAACTCAAGAGGGGATTTCGCTCAGTACTTTGCTTCTGACGGGAAATGATTTCGATGTTGCTTGCCAACCAAACAACTGATGCAGATGCACTCCACATGATTAATCAACAGCATTGCCGTTTACCATCTTCTTGTGAGCCAAGTCCTTTAGGGCATGGAAGTTCACATGCCCGTACCTTGCATGCCATCTCATGCATCTTCATTGCATCGTGCTAGGAGACACTCTGGGAGGGCCGGCTCGATATTCAAAATATAGAGTCGGTTTCTTGACATTTTCACCTTGGCCAATGCCTGGTGGGTTCTGTCCAAGATTGTCATCACGCCTTCTTCGATCGCAATCTTACACCCGTTCTTGTCGAGCTGACCGAGGCTAATGATATTGCTTCTTAATCTCGGGATGAAGTAGACGTTGGTGAGTATGTGGTGTTCTCCTGTGAGACACTCGAACAAGACGGAACCCCTTCCTTTTATCTCCACAGCTGAGCTATCTCCAAACTTGACAGTTCCCATCACGGTTGTGTCAAGTTCCGCAAACTTCTTCATGCAACCAGTCATGTGGTTACTTGCGCCGGTATCCAGATACCAAGCCTTATTATTTTATGAACCTCTAAGCTTCGGTATCACCTTATCTTCATGTAGAAACACCTTTTGAGAAGGTTCCCTTGTCATCTCATGTACTGTCGTCGTTGCGGCAGCCTGACTAGTTGTCATATCGACGCCTTCAACAAACTCGCAGATTTCAATTAGGAGAAGCGTGGGCTCGTCGTCGTCTTTTTTCGCCAAGTTTGCTCTTTCTCTCCTATTCGGCTTTTTGTAATCTTTGGCGAAGTGCCTGTATTCGTTGCAATTGAAACACTTGACTTTCGACTTGTCGAAGTCACGTGGTCGTTTTTCGTTGGGGAACTTCCAGTTCGGCTTTAGTGAACATCAGCTTCTCACCATCTTCCTTTGACTTGCGACGTGTCTTGCTATTTTCTTCGAAGGTTCTCAACTTCCCGATAGCTTCGGACACCGTCATCTTTGAAACGTCTCCAAATTGTTTGATCGTGCCGATGATGTCGGTAAACTTCGACGTGACCGACCCGAAAAAAATTTCAACAATCTCCGTTTCGCTGATCTTGCCACCAAACAACCGGAGCTTACCCACAAGGTTTGTGAGCTTCTTGGAGTACTCGCTGATTGACTTGGAGTCCTCCATCTCCATCTTGTTGAGCTGACGCTTCAACCCACGAGCTCTTGCCCGTTTTACGTTGTCTTCACCGACCTCCATCTCCCGGAGAGCTTCCCAAGCCTCCTTCGCCGTCTCGTATTCGGCTAGTGACATTAGAACCGAGTCTAGGATAGCCTGAGCGATGGCGACCATGGCATCTTGATCCTTCTCCGCGTCGATATCTTCTTTATTGCCTTATATTACCAACCAAACACCCAAAGAGCGGAGAATCAACTTCATCTTCACGGCCCATATGCCATAGTTTGATTCGCTCAACATCGGGTATTGGATCGGTATAGCCTTTGATGATGATAACTTCTTGCTGCCGGAGTTTTCACCGCCGGAGCTGTTCTTCTTGCCGGAGGAGTCGGTATCGTTGTCGTTGTTGCCGGCCATCTCTTACGATCGGTTGGCTCTGATACCAAATGTTGGTTTCTTAAGCCTAAATCACGATCGAGAGAACGAGTACGCGAGAAAACAATTTAGAGCTAGAGACTCATATCGTGCCTCCTTTCTTCCTTTCTTGTATTTCTTCTCATTATTTTTTTGTTTTGTTGATTACAATATGCTACCTTCTACCTCCTTATATAGGTGAAAAAACACCTCATAGAAACTAACTAGGACTAGAAGTCCTAATTCTACTCTAGTTCCTTTTCTTCTTTCCTACTCTTATTTCTTTTCCTAACATGACTGGACATCAATTCTTGCTGGACTTGGACTGCTCTTTCATGCATCGTGATTAATTATATCATATTGGCCTGAGATGTTCTAAAAAAGAAAATACAAGAAACAACTGATCTTATCAAATTGTCTAGAAAAACAAGCAAACACACTACAAGAGACAACGGTTATTATCAGATTGTCTAAAAGAACCAACAAACACACTACAAGAAGTAACTGTTCTCATCAGATTTTCTAGAAAAACTAGCTAAAAGATATGAAGTGGCACGACGGTGTAGCATATCATCTTGTAACAGTTCATCATTGGCCAACACGGTGCATCGGATCATCATTTGCAACATGAGAACAAAACGTAATAATAAAACAAACTCTATATTGCAACAGACAACATTAGAGCATCATAAACATTGCAGTAAAGAGTGTATAAGAACATCATCATAAGTTCAGATCTACCATTCTATCCACCATCAGATCATGACACCATAATAAAAGAATATAAGTGTCAAACTACCACCACCAGTCGGCTCAGTCAGCCGACGCCGTAAAAATATTACAAGTTCACCATCAGAAGAGTTAGCCTATACCACCCCATAAAATACACAATTACTATCATCATAAGTTCACCTAAGCAGATGAGTTACTACACCACCTCAAAAAATCTACCTCTATGTTACTTAGAATTAATAGAAGAGGTATTATATATAAGAGGGCCTGTAATTTACGGCTGAGCGCCCACGTCCCCCGCGAGCGATCAGTTTCCGACAAGAATGGTCGGAATCCCATCCCGACCACGATCCGAACGACCACCGCACGGGTCGTCTTCCTCCTCTGGCCTTCCTCCTTCCCCTTCCAGACTTAAAATCAAGCTTCCAAATCCGCGAAATTAGACTTTCAACTACACAGAAATCAATTCAACCACAAGAAAATTGAGCTTTCCACCAAATGAAATCGAGCTTCCAACTCCCATTCATATGAACTTTGAACTAAAATTCAGACAGCTTCCAACTAATTTATTTTGAACTTTTAATCAAATTTAGACAACTTTCCACTAGTTGATCAATGGGTTCCAACTAGTTGGATCGGAGGTTTCAACCAAAAAAATCAAATCAAAAGCTCAAAAATCAATCTCCAATCCAAGCTTCCAACTCCCGGGCCACACATAAACTTTCGAATTCATCCACAGAAGCTTTCCACCAAAAAACCCCCAAAAAATGGAGAAAAAATGAAGAGACAAGGGGAAAAACCCTAGATCCACCGGCAGGGCTGCTGCTGCTCCTCGCGCCGTTGGCCGTCGCAGTGGCGGCTCGCCGTGTCGGAGGCGGCGGCTGTGCAAATTGCCGGCGACCGCACCTGCATGGCGTTGCGGAGGAGAGGCGGTGGCGTTGCGGATTGCCGGCGACCGCACACGGGGAAGGAGGCGGCCGCGAACCTGGACAGCACACTGCTGCTGCTCCTCGTGTCGTTGGCCGCCGCGCGTGGTGGCTCCCCGGCGGCGGAGAAGAAGGGGAGACGAGAGGGGAGCTAGGGCAGCGGCGGAAAAGAAGGGGAAAGGGAGAGGAGGGCAGTGGCGGAGGCTCCCCGGTGGTGAAGCAGAAGGGGAAGGGGAGGGGAGGGCAGCGGCGGAGGATCCCGACGATGGAGAATAAGGGGAAGGAGAAGGGAGGGTAGCGCGCGAAGAAAAGGGAGGATGGTCAGTGCGTGCGATGCGGTGGAAAGAAAAAGACAGCAAGGGCCCATGTGGCTGACGATCGGAATGCACCGTTGCAACGGTTAATCGTAGAAGATGATTTTCGTTATATATAAATAGTGCTTGGACAGAAAGGTCCTGACACAGAGCATCCTACGAGTCGCATTCGTAGCAACATAGTCGAGGTCCTACCAGTCGCATTCGTAGCAACATAGTTGAGACGCTATGCTGTATTGTCCATTAGATAGCATAAACCACAATCAAAACTTTTTCTAGAAACCCACGCTCTACCTCCCAAAGGCTGCTGCTTCCCTCGATCCTGTGCCGTCTCTCTCTCTCTCTCTCTCTCTCTCTCTCTCTCTCTCTCTCTCTCTTGTGTCTCGGGCAGCAGGGCAAGCAAGCAGCGGCGATTAAGCTGCAGCGTGATAAGATGGAACGGTCTGGCGTCGAGGATCGAACAGACTCACAGAATGACAGTCTCGAGAAAGAAGAGGAAAATAACATGCATGGACAATGCAATAGAGATCAGGTGACGGCGACCTTGTCGGGATCGTCCGAGGCAGGGTCGAACTCTCCATACCTGCCAGCCGGCGTGGCCGTTGGTGGTGCGCACAAGAGGGTCGCCGCCGCTGCCGCCGCCGTCCGCGATCTTTAGTCTCCACATCAATGATCATGGTGGATGCCTTCCTCCTTCCCCGTCACCCACTGCTCGCTCGCTCACGCTAGCTGATATATGCGCGCAGCATGGATCGATGGCATGTGTGAGATGTTTCTTGCTTGCTTCATACATGATTACTAGGTAGGGTCGCCTGATGTTAGCTCGTTTTGGGTCAGAAAACTCGCTGCTATCCGTTGAGATTAATTGCCAATTCAGCGTGTCGTATTCAAGTCGTAAACTGGATTTTATTTTACTAGATAGTCGTAAACTCGCTACTATCTGTTCTGATAATACATTTCCCGTTGGTAGGCACGGTTGTACTAGGTGGGACGCATATTTGTTTGCTGCCACGCGCTGTTTCGGGTTTTATTGGAAATGGGGAAAGGTGCCATCAAATAATATGGTCAGCTTGAAACAGAATCTGAAGATATTATTCAGAGCTTGGTCTTGAACTGGTAACAGTAGAAATGCTATAGATGTCTTGCTAGGGGCGAAGCCAGTAGGGTGCCGGGTAGGGCCTGTCCCTATGGATTTGTTTTTGTCTGACATGTCCAGTACTAACTATTGCATTATTTCTTAATCAAGCTCGACGCATATAGAACTATAGTACAGGCCCAGCCAAGTGATCAAGTAAAACTAGATCGTTGTTAGCTAGAACTATAGAAGGCAATGCATTAACTAGCTAACTTTTAAAAAGTTTGGTCACACACTTTCTAAAACGTCATTTGTTTCTGAATGGATGTAGTAATGATTTTAGTCAAGGTAGAAAGAAAATAAGTTGACTCCCTGTTCTAAAACAAAAAAGAAAATGTTGACTTATTGCATTTTAGCGTGTATCTGTCACTGAGAACCTGCTGCCAAATGATATGAACAATGTAATACCGCAAACAAGGGTTGCGTCTTTGCCCTCCTGTCGTTCTTCCGCATCCGTCGATAGGCTTTGCCTAGGTTCCAAAATTTCTTGGCTCTGCCACTACGCGAAGACTGAACTTGGCACCCCTCATGTCTAAATTCTGGCTCTGCCTCTGTGTCTTGCGGCACAAAGTTAGATATTTTAGGAAGTTAGTCAAAGGGTGGAGCGCTTATAGAAGCCCTGTCGCTGGTCTTGCTTGGAATGTAGTTAACTGTGCCTACGACAACTGTCTAAATTCAAGACAAGATATAGTGTTCATCTTTTGTTTTGGGGTTGGACAAGATGCTTTAAAAAAAGAGACAGGGATTTGGTGATGGTTGGGATTGTAACAATACTCTGGTCTTTGTTCCGTGATCTCACTGATTTGCTACTGGATCTCCCATTGGGCGCTTCACAGGTAAAGGCGGAAAACAAAGAAATGCCATGGTGGTTGGTGTAGGCGGTTTGCTTCCACAAGAGGCTAGAGAGAATCCAAGCAGATCGTCTGGAGATGACGACCTCATCTACCGACTGCTGCAACTCTCGCTATTTTGCTTGTTTCTTGTTATTTAATCTAAATTGTATCATATGCCTTGGTTCTCTGCTTCCGCACTCTTGACAGCTTATGGTCTCCTGGAATTTCAGGATTCTCGGACTTCGTTGTTTGGATGTTTAATTTGGTTTGTATTAATGGAAACTGGAAGCTGCCGCCTCTTGCTAAAAAAAATGAAAAAAGAACTTGCACGGTTTTATTGCCTACTTCTCTAAAATATACAAAATTACTCTTTTAGCTATTTAAACTTGAAATTGCCATTTTCGTTAGTTCCATATGGAACCTGCTGAGCTAGCACCCAGTTGACCAGGGGATTTGCTGGCATCACAAATTTGAACTAACTAAAGTGCATTTTCGCAAAATTACAGGTTCAAAGAACTATTTTGCTAAAATACAATGAGCATTTGTATCACAGAGATACAGGTTCTAGTGTGGACCGTAAGTCCCAGCTAGTCGTCTTCCTGACATCCACGGCTCACAGGCCGGCCTCTTTCTTTTATCTGCTTCCCATGTTTCAATTTGTTCACTTCCAGGCTTCTTCAGCAGAGACTTCAATGCCAGAGCCCTAACAATGTAGAGCGCAGCGCATGGTGGTGCTCCAACCGAGCATTCTTCTGTCTTCAGTGCCAGAGCCCTAACAATGTAGAGCGCAGCGCTCGACTCGCACTTGTGGATTGCGCACAAATGTCAGGACAGTTGGTAGTCAGGTCCACACTCAAAAATGTAGCTCTGTGATAAAATGTAGTCATAAATCTGTAGTTTGCGCAATTTGGTCTTTATATTTTAGGGTAGTTCTTGCTGAATCAGTAATCACTATACGCGATGGATGGCACATCGTCATATTTGTTGTCTCATAACGAAAGTGGCCTACGTACTGTGAAAAAGAATGCAAATTCAAGGAGCCTTGAAAGTAATTTTCAAGCTCAGAGAACTCTAAAATGGACATGTGAACCACCACGCCCGGAAAATAGTTCCGCATCCACAGACTAAATACGGCTTTTCCTTGTCTATGCGCATCAGTAGAGATAACATGTTTTTCTTTCCCCTTCTTGGAATAGTGGAATAACTGATATACATACAGATTCCAGAAGAAAAAAACGCATATAGGTACATGGTTTCAGTTCATTGCTGAACACACCACCACCACAACGTTTTTTTCTTATTGGAAAAAGAGGGGTCCCCCGGGGCTCCATTATCACAATACAATAGAGTAACAAAGCAGCCTCCCAAGATCAGGGTGGAATCCCGAACTAGATACAGACATGACAGAACCAGAATCTTGCTACCAGACACTAACAACAGGGAGAGCATTCTAAGATAGGCAACGATAACTGGCAGCAGCATTGTCCACCACCACAACGTTGCCATTTTCCCGTAACAAAACGTCATTATTATTTACGCAAACGTACGCAGCATCTATACTACTTTATAAAAGAGGGAGTTTTTCTTTTCTAACTCCACCCCATAAATTGTACCCAAATCTCTCTGATCCATCTGATTGGGAACATCTAATGGTTAACATTAACTTGATGGTCTGCCAATCCAATGGCTAATACTCAATTGATGGTCTGCTAATATTGGATCCCCATCTCCCCCGCGAGCTCCAAACCCTACCCTATCTTCTCCGCCGCCGCCTCCTCCTACGCGCCGCGCGGGCCCCCGTCGTCACCGCGCCCGCCCCTGCCCCCGTCGCTACGCCGTGCTCGCCCCTGACCCCGTCGCCGCTCACCCTGCCCCCATCCCCGCTGTCGCCCGCCCTCGCATGCCCCCACCGGCCGCTCTCGCAAGCCCCCGCCGCCGGCCGCCCTCGCACGCCCCAGTCGCCCGCCCTCGCAATCCCCGGCCGTCGGCCGCCCTCACAAGCCCCCACCGCCGGCCGCCCTTGCACGCCCCCACCGCCAACCTCTACGCCCTCGCTGCCGGCCGCCATGGATCTCCCGCCCATCGTTCCCATCCCCGCCCTCCCCGCGTCGCCCCGCCGACCACCGCCGCGCGGGAGCGCCACGAGCATGCGGTACAGGAGCTCCTCCAGCGGCGGTACGCCTACATCCCCACCCATCCCCGCGTCCCCCCGCCTGGTGTCGCCTCCACCTCCGCCGACCACCGGGCCGCTAGGGTTGCGCCGGCGCCCGCCACCCGCCACCCGACGGCGCAGCAAGCACCGACGGTGCAGCGCCGCTAGCCCCATCGCCGCTCCCCTTCTCTGTCGCCTCAAGAAAGCACTCTGCCCGGTGATCGGCTTCCCATCCTGCGCGTGATCTTCAACTGCCAGCTACTTGAGAGCGCGTGGTCTTCTGCCGCCGTCTCGAGAGCGACTCCGACGAGCACGAGGCCTTAGACCGCCAGGTCAAAGAGCAGCAGGAACGCCGCCGCAAGGAGCGCGAGGTAGACCAAACACTTTACTAGCGTGGCATTCCATCGAACACCTTCCGTACGTGCGTGACCTGACCTGACATGGCCGCGTGACTGCGCGGTGGGATAAGTACAGGCGCGGGCGACACCTGACACTGTCACCGGCCTCATGGAGTTCTTCCTCGACATGGACGCGCATGAGATCAAGATCGAGATCAGTAGGCTGCGTCCCAAGCTGAACAAAGGCTTCTTTGACTACATCCAGCGAGAAATCGCGCAGATCAAATTTGCAGTCACCAGAACAGCGGTATGCATAACACGGCTCCCTAATTCCTTTGTGTTGTGATAAAATTTGTCCCCATTCCAGCTTGATTTAGAGATTATTTTTTCTGTGCGCAGCAGATGGAAGACAGAATGATCGAGCTGGAAGCAATGCAGAAGGTTCCCGGTTGGGAGTGGGTCAGTTAACAAGATCTTCAATGAAATTGCTCAGTTTTCTGCTAAATAGATGGATTGATGGAAGCTAGATAACTGCGTGTATTTGTAACTACTGATCTCCTTGCTGATAATGCAGAGGCCTAGGATAGGTATTGTCTAATCTCTTTTAGAAGGTAATTACGTGGTATCTATAATTAAACTCATTGTCTCCCTTCACAACAGAGTATTGTTTACTCCTACTACCTAGCAAATTTCAACAATATCCTTGATCAACCTAATAACCTATGTGCTTATGGAAAATAATGCAAGTGATGGCTAGATTATTTCACAAAGGCAATAGATTGATTAATCTTTGTAAACTCTCTAGCAAATAAACTGAAACACGATGTTTTTTGCTTCAAGAGAGAGAAGGTTTACTTTTTGCTAACATTTGCAATGGGGATTTATTTCAAGAGTTGAATATTCTTTGGAGGGGGGATACGGAATATTTTGTCACTTCACAAGCTTTTGTCTTTTAGGTGGCATGATCTGATTTTTCTGGTATAATTACACAGTTTTATACTGTTAATGGTAAGGAAAATACATTAAGCATGTTTCCTTTCCCATTATGTTACGAGTAGTAAATAAGTTGAAGAATGCGATTGTCTGAGTGGAGATGGTTTTTGATATTTGTTTGAAATAATTATTTCAAAAGCTGGTCAGTGCATTACATTTTTTTCTAATTAGTTGTATTTCTCTCAAGCTGGTTAGCGAATTTTCTTGCATCAACCTGTTATTTAATGCTTGAAGTACCTCTCTGCAGAGCAATTCATAGTTTATCTTAAGCAAAGAGCAAGGAAACGAAGAACGACAGGAATGTGCGGCAAATACTGCTGATCTGCGCAGCAAGAATACATCAACAGTAGTGGAACTCCTGAAACCACATCCTAACCTTTTTGACAATCTATTTTTTATTATACACCATTTTCTGCTTCTTTTACTTCCAAATCCTTGTGCTCTATTATTCTTGCCGTGATAATTGTTGTTTATCCCATGGAAGTATTCCTTCAATTTTTCAATCTGAGATGATGACACATTTAGTGAACGTGTAAACAAGTATGCTTTTCATGAACATTTAGGGAGCAAATATTTGATTGGTGGTCATACAACTGAACTTGAATTGTGGCATCAAGCTCTAGACCTATTTATCAACGGAATAGCTTCACACCCTGAACTTAAGCAAAGTGAAGATTTGAGGATATTTTTGTGGGCAGATGATGAAGAGCTTGCATGAGTAGATTGCTACATTTCCTTGCTTACTTTGGATTCATATTATTATCTCTTTTTAGCTAAGTTTTTCGCAATTAGTCTTGACTCTTCAAATCTATGTTACACACAGATTCCTCCGCCACTCACGCATGCCCCGGCCTCCACCACCCGCAAACTCCATCGTCGCTCGTGCCCTGGCGACCGCGCGACCTTGCCATGGCCGCCGTGCTCCTCCTCCTCCTGGTCCGCCCATTGGCCTCCTCGCCGTGCTCGCCTTCCTAGCGCCACCCCACGGTCCCCCGGCGCGCAAATCCTGCTCAGGCGCCGGCACGTCTTCATCACCGGCGGGGCCAAGGCATCAGGCTCACCGTGGCCACCATAGAGATCTAAGGAATTAAGGGGGATTCTACAGTGGTAAGCTCCAGAATTGGTTTGTCATTTTTTAGCCAACCTTTTGAATTCCTGGATCGATCAGCGTATTTTGCACGTTCTTTTTGCAGGGAGGAGGATCCAAGGAATTAAGGGAGATTCAGTAGTGGGAAGCTCCAGAATTGGTTCGTCTTTTTTAGCTCAACCTTTTGAATTCTGGATCGATCAGTGCGTTTTGCACGTGGCTCTGCTCTGTTAACTTGCCTGTTCTTGATTAGTGAGGGGTGTTAAAAGAAAGTTTAGGAGAATCTGTTTAGTGTGCATGCATGTGTGATCTTCAAGGGAGAGTATTAATTCTAGATGCTTGAAATGAGAATGCAATTAACGTTTTGTTTTATCATGTTTGCTGATGTTTGCTTGTCCGGCTGATGCAAACAGCTCACCATGGCTTTGATACATTGGCATGCTGAAATTTTTTACAGAACAAGGGAAGAGGTCTTGTACCAATTTGCATACTTCAAACACCAATTTATCTTATCTGTACCTTCCATATGACCGTCCTCACTAATTTGTATACTATTTTTTATGGGAAAGCATTTTTAGTTTTGAAGCATTTTTTTGTCTAACATGCAAGCTTCTGCTCTAAACTTCTTTTATTCAAGAAAGGTTGAAGAGGGATAATAACTTACTGAGCGAAACGAAAAAAAAGCAATTGATGTATGGAGTTGCTAGCTTGTTCTGCGCAAGATATTGTTCATTTGTGTGTCGTTATGTCTGCTGCAATTTATCATCTTTCTGTGGCTAGAATTATCATTTTACATTGCATAATCGTGTCTACATCGATGGAAAATTTGTTTGATGTTTGGATATTTTAGTTGGATTAATTCCATTTTCTGGCCTGTGTTTATGAAGGGATGGAGTGTACGCAAGGTTCATGTGAACCTCACAGGGTTTCAAGTAAGCGGAAGGGGTTTGCTCGATCTATTTGTTAAAGGAACTGAGTTCCTTACTTCCTTTGTCATTGATTTTGCCAATTCATTAGCTGTCCATGCCCAAGAGTAGCATGTTGATCACAAATTAGTTATAATCTCAGACATGCTGATAATTTACAAATATGCGTATATTGGGTAAGAACTACTAGGTTTGGTAGCCTTTTTAGTAGCTATTAAAGGTTGCTTGCTGATAGCTGATCTAAGCATGTCGCAGCATTTGTTTGTTCTCTAACAAAGCATATGTACTCCTAGATGCAGATAGCCTAGGTAATTTTGTCCTTTAGTATATACGTGCTAATGCTCTCTTGCCATGGACTCTGGATTAGTTATGAAAATGCTTTTTTGATCTAAGTTTGAATTCTTTTACTATAACAAGCCCAAATAAATATTTTGTCTTTTGTGTTTCACGCATCTCGCATCCTATAGGAGCATTATATTTTTTTAAACATCTACATCTTGATATGTATATAAATTATTTCTGTATTACATGATCAAATATCATTATCATATACTTTTTTATGCTCCAGGGTGGTAAGTGGAGTAAGGGACAATCTGGTGGTGGGCTTTTCTAAAATTTGCTGAAGTCGCATCAAGCATCACAGGTTCATTGCAGAGTAATTGTATCAATTCAGCAAATTTTCATGCAGCCATGTACCATTTTTGATGGCGAAGTTCCATCTGAACCATGTGCAGGTCTGTGTCTAGCAAGAAGTGCAAGGAAAAGGCTCTAAAGAAGATTCATAAAGCTAAGAGGGAGAAGCACAAACAAGGCAAGCTAAATGGCGGCCAGGAAGATATGCTAGGTAAGTAGGTAGTACACATTAGTAGCGTTGCATTGTACATCAGTACATCACGACATTGCTTCAACACCCATGTTTCTGATTAACTCACCTCGGTAGATTGCACCATTGCTTCAACACCAATTTTTCAGACTAACCACTTCAGTACATCACAGCATTGCCTCAGCACTCATGTTTAGGGGTTGTCTAGGTCAGGATTGTGAAGTGGAGTTCAACACATATTGTGTAATTTCCTAACGAGTAGTTATGTTGTATGCATCCAGCGAATCTGCTGCGGCATAAAAGTTGTTCAAGGGTGGGTTTCATAAAGTCTAATGCTAGGAACTAGCTATTTCTATGCAACATTGTGGGAATTCCAGCTAATACACATAATAAGACTTTGAACTTTGTAGTACATGTTTGCAGGCGAGCACCTTTGTGTGAGTGATGCCTTTGCTGGTTACAATTGGCTCCTCTAACAACAACAGGGGCAGGGCTATTTACAATATTACAAGAGTTGGTTTTATATGCTCTCTATGAAATACACCCACATTAGTGTCTGAGTAAGCATTTGAGATAATTAATTCTTTGTTCAACGCAACCTTTTGGCTGAGAAATATTTAGTTCATTTTTAAATTTGTACAGCTATCTTATGCTCTTGCTACATGTTCAGTAGGGAGCTGGTTTACCAGGTTTGTACATTTGGCCCGTTTGAATTTCATTTTTGTTTACATGTCTCTCCAGATCATAATTATTCATTACCGTTATATTTTGTAGATATGCCATGAGTTTGAGAGGTTCAGCAAATGTCTATCTGAATTGGAAGTCGCTAATTACCGAGGTAATGTTGATTAATAAAAAAAAAGATCCTCTTCCTTCCATTGCACGTACGATTTCTTCTTTTGCCTGCCTTGCTCAGAATTGAATGACGTTTATGTGCTTGAATGTGAGATGGATAAAAATTCGATCATTAATATTTTTGGTATTTAAGTTGCATATTTGGCACCAGCTTTTAATTCTGAAGTAGAGATTTTTCCAACTTGGTTCAGGGGCAGGAAAAGAAGTCTCTACCCCGAGAAAGGTTGACTTCTTGGCTGATGCTAGAGTAAAAATGTTTGCTTTGGGGTCAGAGCATTTAATTGTTGTTACAGGTGAATGTAATAATAAGTAGTTGGATTATAGTAATGTTCTTTTAATATCACTGCTTTCAAGCGTCTGAAATTCTCCTGTCATTTTCTTCTTAAGAGGATGGTGAAGTCTTGAGTTCGGGAGCTGCAGGCGCTGGTAGACTTGGACATGGCCATAAAACTAGCATACTGGGATTTGCTATGACCTCACAACTTTTGTACATTTTAATCTATGATCACAACTTTTGTGTTGGCACTCGGTGTGTGTACATTATATATTCTGGGGTAATCCACTGTCTTTTATTTGGATGATATGAACATAAGAACATTTGCAACCATAAGAGATGAAAAATTCTCTACTAAAAGCTGGCAGGCCTGTATATTGAGAAGATGATGCCCATCGCATAGTGAATTCACATGTCACAAACTTAAAACAACCAAAGTTCTTAGTCCTTAGATGATTTAGTATGAGCTTGAGTAAAATTCTGAGTGATTTTGATTTTATAATTTGTGACTAATGTAAACATGAGTTCTGCATGTTTGGGAAAGAAGAGAATAGGAAGAAGTTATTGATATCTTATTTGAAGTGATTAGCGTGCTCTAATTGCAGTTATTTGTTGACAATTTGTTTGTTGCATGTTCAGATAGTGTTTTATTGTCATTTTCCTGGTCTGTTGCTTGCACAACATACAACCATTCTTCAGAGGTTATACCGCAAGCCAGTTGACATGATTGAGGAAGCTACTGTATCGTCTTGTGGATCTAGAATTGTACCTGCTATGTTTTTTTTCCTTTCCTTTTGTTTACCTATATGTCTAGATATCTGGCAGGCATCCATTCTAATTGTACCGGTTATTCTTTTTGTCTACAATTAGGTATGGCAGATTTGATCCTAAAGATTCTTTTTGTCTTGTGGAAATAGATGCTTTAGAAAGAGATAATTAGTTGTGACTTATTTCTTAATAGTTATTTTCTGGACTTATTATCAAAGGAATGTTGAGTTGTAATATTACGCAATATTATCATACTCTATTTTTGTACTCACGTAACTTTCAAATACATTGGTTGAGACGTGCGTTGCACGTGCACGATTACTAGTGAACAAAAATAAACAAGCCAAGCTGCGCCAAATTTACAGGATTTGGTTCATCCGTACTCCCCTACAGTGCTGATACACGGTCTTTTAAATACACCTTTGAGGCCTTGACCATTAGTTTTCCTATTTAAATGCTGATAAACTTCTCTAAAAAATACAATGAGACGAAAATATTTGTAATGACTAATCTAATAATGAAATTTCCATGTGAAAAATCCAAGTTACTTTTCCATAAATTAGCAGCCATGTTTTAAAAGGTTTGCACACATTCTAAAAGGACATCTAAAAATTAGTAACATGCATAAATCTTCTATCTTCCTTAGGCAACATTGCAATGCACAAGACTAACGGGAGCTTGAACTCACTACCGGAATCGCCGAGTTTGCCGAGTGTCGAGAAGTTCGCCGAGCGTATTTTATCGAACACTCGGCAAACACTCTCTTTGCCGAGTGTTCCAGAAAAAACACTCGGCAAAAAACTGACACTCGGCATATCGGTGGTTTGCCTAGTGTTACACTCGGCAAACAAAAAACACTCGGCAAAGAATCGTCTTTGCCGAGTGTTTTTCATAAAACACTCGGCAAAAAATTAAAAACCAATAAAATGCATGTGTACATTTGAATTTTCAAGACCCAACTTTTGAATTTTGAGTTTATTTTTTTGGAGGGAGCTAGAAATATATATAAGTACCAAAATATGAATTTTTCTTGAAGTTATAGCCCATTTTTTATATACATGTAGTTCAAAATTGAATATTACCCGGTAAATAGCTAGAAATGCAATTAACGTCTTAAAAGTAGCAAATGGCTAGTGTAAAAGGAAGTTGTGTACCAAATATTAGGTGCAACTGATAAAGAAAATGTTTCGGGGAGTACAAACTCCATAGTTATTGGTTTTTAAATTTAAAAAAAGTAAATGAAGTCTAAAAAACATGAAACTTGGCATAGTGTTAAAATTTTTCTACCTTGAAAATTTTTCTACACTCAACATATTTTGAACTACATTACAACTTCCATGTTAAAATTTGGCATTTTTCAGGGTTCATTTGCTATTTTTAAGTCATTAAGTGCATTTCTAGGCATTTAATTGATATAATTCAAATTTGAACTACAAGTACATGAAAAATTGCACACAAATTGGTTGAAAAATCATATTTGTGTTCTTTAGTATATATTTAGGCCTTATCCAAAAAATGAAAAGAAATTACAAATATCTGGGTGGCAAGACTCGACCACTAACATGGAGCTTATTGGTTTTTTAAATTCTAAAAAATGCAAACGAAGTCTGAAAAACATGAAATTTGGCATGGTGCCCTCATATGGCATCAATATGCTGTGATAAAAATTTGAGAAGGTTTTGTAAAAGTTGTGACGTACACTGCTTAGAAACCGGACCATCTCCGAGGAAGAATCTAGGTTTCGAGAGGGAACGGGTCAGATTTGAAGGCAAAGTGACGGTTGCTTCATCGGTTAACCTTGAAATTTTTTCTACCCTCAAGATACACCATTACATGTTTCATGTCAAAATTTGGCATTTTTTGGGGTTCGTTTGCTATATTTAAGTCATTTAGTGCATTTCTAGGCATTTACTGAATATAATTCAAATTTGAACTGCAAGTGCATGAAAAATTTGGCAAAATTAGGATGAAAAATCCTATTTGTGGTCTTTAGTCTATGTTTAGGCCTTATCCAAGAAAAGGAAAGGAATTCCAAACATCAAGGTGCCAAGACTCGACCCCGAACATGAAGGTTATTGGTTTTTTAATTCCCAAAAATGTAAACGAAGTCAGAAAAACATGAAACTTTGCATGGTGTCATCATATGACACCTAGAGGCTATGGTAAAAATTTGAGAAGGTTTAGCAAAGAAAACAAAACAAAACAAAGAAAACAAAACAAAGAAATAAATGAGAAAAAGAAAAAAATAAGTTTGCCGAGTGTCCTCAAATTCACACTCGGCAAACAGCTGTTTGCCGAGTGTCCGATTTTTGACACTCGGCAAACAGCTGTTTGCCGAGTGTCCGATTTTTGACACTCGGCAAACAACTCGGCAAAATGCATTACAAACATCTCGTACGTGTAGGCGTGTCAATTCTCATGCATCATGCACGTAAGTATGACTAGCTTAATTAGCTGCCATGGAAGAGCAGGATCGATCCGTCCATGGAGTAGTACATTGATGGGATCTCGCGATCTGTCTCTAGCTTGGTCGGATCCATCCATGTTAATCTCCATCAATCTTTAGTTAATCAGTTGAATCTTTTCTTCCGGATTACTAATTTGTTTAGATGTGCAGTTAATTAAGTAGTAGCTTAGTGTAGCTAGGTATGTAGGTACATGCACGTCTAGGCCAGCAGCTAGCTACGAGGTACGTACGTAGTAGCTAGGAAGCTAGCTAGCAGGTGGAAGATTTGCGGAAGCTTTGCCGAGTGTCCTCTCCAGGACACTCGGCAAACGTCACGTTTGCCGAGTGTCCTCTTTTCGACACTCGGCAAACCGCATTGGGATTTAGTCCCACCTCGCCCAGCGACCGCGCGGTTGAGTGGTTTATATACCCGGCCGCGCGGTGCTGGTTGAATTCCTCTGAAACCTCCGGCGCTTACACACGGCGCCACGTCATTTGACCCGTACGTGGGTCCCCCGTGGACATTCCAGTGGACCCGGCCAACTTGTGCGTGTGTGGTGGTGACACGTGTGTAGTGGACCCCGCGGGAGACACGTGGCAACAGCGGTGCCCCGCCGGCGGCCAATTTTTTAGCCCCTGATCACCTTGTTTGCCGAGTGTCGACACTCGGCAAACCCGACGGCTTTGCCGAGTGTCGACACTCGGCAAACCCGAGGCTTTGCCGAGTGTCGACACTCGGCAAACCTTACTAACAGGCGTTATCTCCGTTTAGTCAATTTTTTGTGCCGAGTGCTCAGTCTGACCGTCGGCAAACTATTTGCCGAGTGCCCGAGGGAATACACTCGGCAAACTTTACTTTGCCGGCAGCCTGTACGCCGTGTGCTCTTTGCCGAGTGTTGCACTCGGCAAACCATTTGCCGAGGGTTTTTCCTCCTTCGCCGTGTGTCTTTTGCACACGGCAAATTGCGAGATTCCGGTAGTGACTGAAGCCGGGTGCTCAAGATGAGACCTTACAAGCAATCTACTTGGCAGGTTGGACACTCCCACACGAGCTCCTTCAATGGATGGAATGACGGACCATGCACTCTCGAGGGCAGGGAAGGGCGACAAGTTGGTAGCGCCTATATCAATCTATTGGTGGAGGGTGGAAGATGGTAAACGAAGGGTTGCATTGGAGATCAATGGGACTGGTTATCAACTCCAAAAACTTAGGCGGCATGGGCTTTAGGGACATGACTATTTTCAATCAAGCTATGCTAGAAAAACGATGTTACCATTTTTTCACGGAGCCTATTCCTCTTTGTGCTTGGGTTGATGAGCGTGATTGTTTTGAAGGCAAAATTTAGCTAGCCTATGATTTGGCAACCTTATTAATTAATATTGGCAGCTGATTAGTTGGGATCCAAATCCTGGGCATGCCCATACCCGTCTCGCCAACCTTGGTGATTTTTTCCGCTCCGACCTGGCTCACCCATCCTCATCCTCTCCCCGCTCACCCCCCATCCTCCTCACTGCTCGTCCCCTCGCCCCTCCTCGTTCGCCCCACTCCTCTCTAGACGCTGCACAACCATCACCTGATCACCTGGCCAAAAGTCCTCGACAAGCTGGCACGGACCCATCGCCACCACAATCAGACTAGCACACTATAATTGATATGATGAGTAGATTTTGTCATGCATAGTTTTTAGCTTGTTGGTTTCCTTGCTCGTTCTGGAGTGTTCTCTTTTAGAAATTAGTGCATATTACCCACTTGAACTTAGAGCCGAGTTTAAGTTCAACCCGTAAGTCTAAACCAATTAAAACACACTCCTCAACTCTCAGAACCATTAAATTTACCCCCCTCCCCCCTACCAAATCAAGGTGGTTTTGCTCCATCGTGTCGTCCACCTGGATGACCACTTGGCTCTGAAGTTGAGTTTTGGCTTGCCACATCACCAGAAAAATTCAAATAAAATATTTAAAATCAAGGAAAAATTTTAAAAGTTTGGGAAAACGAAAAAACCATGAATTTTAGAATGGGGAAAATGTATTTGAAAAATAAAAATAGATAAATCATTTGAGAAACAAAAATTTGAAAAATGGGAATTTTTTTTGAAAATCAGGAAACTGAGGGAAAATAAAATTTGAAAAAAAATATAATTCGTTAAATATAGAAGCAAGTTTGCAGAAGGTACTGACTAAAGTGTGCCTCAGTTCTCAGATGCTTACTCCTAGCGCTTATGGTTACGGATTTGGCAGATATTTTTAATGCAGATACAAGGAAGCTTTAGATTACATCAGACTCATTTTACAGTTGTCAAATGAATTTGTAGTTCTGCACTATATGCTTTTCTGTTCTCATGTTGTTTTATGTTAACTCCGGTCAGTTCTATGATTACAGGTTGGGGAAAATATTTCTAATTATTCTGCTAAGACTCCATCAAGAAGGAAGCTGGAACTTCTAGAAACTGATAGGCCTGCAATTCAAGTTTCCACACCAGGGAAAAGATCTCCTGGAGAGGAAAGGAGGAGCCTTTGGGACCCCAGGTCCCCGCAAAGAACTCCTCTTCTTTCAGGTATGCTCACATAGTTGCCTCTTTTGCATCAAGTGTCATAGATAATTTGGAGTATCAAACACTGTAATGGGTTGTTATTTGCAAGTTCAAACAAATAATATTCAGTATTTGACTGCTACCACTGATAAACATATTGCACAGTCATGAAAATTTATATAACCATGTAGTGTTACTTCAGCATGGCATTCTTATCTTTGTAACGTTGTTTACTAGTGTTATTTTGTGATGCAAGTATCATTTATATCTTTCAGGTTCTGTTGTTTATCCCCTTCAATTTTGACATAGGAGTCGTCTTATGTTAATGTATGGTTATATTTTCCATCCTTTGCAGGGCAAAGGTCAAAGAGGTTTTCCAATTTAAACGTGGACCCTACACAGATAATCCTGCTGCTAAGATTTCAGAGATGATTCATAGTTTAGATGTAACATCTTTGGCGTCACATATCATAACACTTAGTACTTATTTTGGTCCTTGCCCTTTTCCTAATGATAATAATATTTTCTCAGAATGCCCCTACTCAATCACTTCTTCGAGTTGCTAACGGCATTCTGGATGAAAATATCGAGAGGAAAAGAGGAGAAATACCACGTGTATGTCCACTTTTGGTGACTTGCAATAAACAAATTTAATGGAGAGTGAGTGTTTATTTATCCTATACTAGTAATGAAACTTAATCCAATTGGTTGTTTTCTCTTGGAAAATTAATTATTAGATTTCGGTTTTGAAATGTCTGTCAGGTCGTCACAGCCATGTCATTCAAATGTTTAACTTAACCCAATTGGTTGTTTTCTTTTGGAAAATTAATTATTAGTTTTGAAATGGTTGTCAAGTCGTCACAGCCATGTCATTCAAATGTTTATTGAGTTGTTACATCTGAAGTTTTGAACTATTTTCTACCGTCATGCGGTGGTCACTAGATCATCGTTGCTATTGTATTTAGCAAGCTGTCAATGAAATCCCATGTTTGAGACTGTAGCTTGGGAGTTTTGCCATCTTCTGTTATCTATTCATATTGATAGAGTATTATTTTTGTATTTATGACAGATCAATATTTCAGTGCAACTTTCCATTTAGTTGGTTCAGTTTCAATGGAAAGAGACCAGCAGCTACATGCACAGAAAGTATCACTTCTCAATGCTCGCTATTTATTTTTCTGAAGTCAATATATGTGTTCCTTTCTTTTTATCTATATTTCTTGGTATACTCTATACACGTGGCTTTCATGCCTTTTGATCAAAACAAGCCGTTACAGTGTCACTTTTCATTTGCATGAGCTACCTGAGCCAATGGTTAAATATTAGTACTCTGGCTTTATTTCCTGTTTAATTCATTTGAATTTTAACGCATTTCGTACAACTTCAACACTGTAATGAAAGGTAGAATCTGCTCTTCTCCCTTTGTGATCAGCCCAGAGAAAACTGACAGTTGATGAACTTGCTGTCTTTCAGAATACAAATCTATACAGAATGCCTACAAAAATTCTGATAAATATGCAAACACTGTTTGCTTACATGTGAGCATTATCAAGAATTAATGATCCTTACACTACATTTAATGTCCAAATACTTACATGCTTGTTTGCTGCAGGCTTTTGGACATCTTTTGGATCGCGAATTGATTAGCTTTGCAGACAACAAAGGGAGAAATCTGGCGCTTGAATATCGGCCTGCCAAACTTCTGATATCTTCTGGCGAGCTCGCTCAATCCCTTAAGTTAAACACTAACTTCCCTGTGAGTAACTGTCCACGTGACTGGACTGCAACAATTTTCTTCTATAGTGCCCTGCCATTGTTATTTCTTAGTATGAAAAGATTATCAAGTAGTTACAGTTTGTGAATGATGGTGCTCCTGATTTTGCTTTGCAGGCTGTACTGCAGAAGCTGCTCGACATCGACCAAATAGTATGCTTTAATAATTGAAATATTACTGATTTTCCAAATTTCTTTTTAAATTTTCTGGTCGTTTTCCCTATTTATATGAGATTTCATATATTATTTGATTTTTCTCATTTTTAGTTTTTTTTATGATTTCAAACGTTTTCCCTATTTTTTATATCGATCTAAAAGCTCTTATCCATGTCTTTTATGCACTGTGTATTACATGATTTCTAGTTTCACTTTGATGGGGTCTAACTATGCTTATTTTCTCCTGTGCTGGCAGATGGTGTCTCAGGTGAGCGGTGAAAATTTGGAGCCGTAGATGATATCTGTATCTACCGAGTTCCTTAAATAATAGATAGACATAATGGCAGCCCAAGCGGGTGATCTTTGCTAGAGGAAACGACACCCCTAGTCTGTTATTATTCATATATTAAGCTGTCTAATTAGCCAAGATGGCAGCGTATGTTATTGATATACTATGGGCTGTCGTGTACATTTGCTGTAAGGGAACCTTTTAATTAAGATAATGATGTAACGGAACATCTAGGTTTTTGTTTATTCTGAGGCGAACATTTGAATTTTATTTATTATTTTAAAAAGTAGTATTTATGTATCTGTGTAACAGATTCTAGACTTGTTTAAATTAACATGATTTAGGTCATTTAGATCAGTCAAACCTCTCTGATTAACGGTGTGACTGACGGCAATAGCAAAAACAAATACCCGCATAATGGGAGAGTGGTAAAAATAAAATGTTGTAAAAATTAGTGACAATGCGGAAATATTCTCTTACATCTTAATAGAAATACATAGTATAATAGTAAAGAATGTTATTTTCTCCTATATTTAATGTTTGTGTCTCATCCTTTATTTTAGGAGTATAAGTCTTTTCTTAACTTTTTCTTATTTGAGGAAAGGCAAACTTCTCTCTCTTCATTTTCTTATCTCTGTGTAAACAAAAATCATATCTGACATGACTAAGAGAAGCCTCGTAGCACGCTAATGGGACGCCTTTAGAGATAAGAGAGGATAACTAGATCCGCCACGACGTCACCGAATAAATGAGTTTAATTCTTTGTATATAATGATTGTTAAAGTTTAAAAATGTAAGTTGACACCCGAACAAGTGATGAAACCTACAATACGGCTACATGGCGACAAGCCGAGCTCCTATCCACAGCGGCAGGAGGCTGTGCGTCTCAGGTGACACCACCACCGCCAATGCCGAAACCTCTTAATTTTTTATTTTTTTTCAATAACGGTTTTCCTTCTCTTCGTATTTCTAAAACTAGGATACCATAGTTTTCTCGAGTTTTCTTTTTGAGTTTAATCTCACCAAGGTTCAATAAGGACGGTTCAAGTAACATAGCCGCAAAAGCAAAGCTTGACAACGACTTAGGTTTGACTTGTGTATGCTTCGCGTCACCGAGGTCTCACTGGACAAGACCAAGTCCATCTACTTCCATTCGATCAAGACCGACTAATCCAGTCCGTCCATTCCCCATCCCGGGCCCGACACCAAACTTGGGGAGGGGAAAGTGCGCAAACAACCCTCCAGTCTCCACGCGACGGCGCCGCTCGCCGCCGTCGCCGTCGCCGTCGCCGTCGCCGGTTGAGCTTTCTAGCCCGCTCGCCGCCGCCGCCGCCGCCGCCTGGCGCCCTACTCTCTCCTCTCGCCCGCGTTCGCTGGTTTGGTTCGTAGGTACGAACTGGCGGAGTTTTTTGTGTTCGTGTGTGTTGTGGTTTCTGACTGTGCGATCCATGGATGGCGTGCGCGCGCATGAGATGATTTTAGGGAGATACCGCACGAGCTTCGTTTGAATCTCGTGATCTCCATCCGACGAAGTATTCATGTTTCTTTGTTTTTTTTTCCCTTCTGATGATTCTCGTGTGATGCGATCTTTTCTTGTGGTGCCAGGACAACGGGGTGGACTTGTTCACCTACCTAGCTAGCTCGGCTCATCGAGCTCATCCGTAATTCTCCTCTCTTGATCCTTATGAAATCTGCTTGTGATTTCTTGCGCAGCGCGATCGATCCGCGGCTTCTCTTTCTAGTTTTCTTTTCTTTTAGTTGAATAGGAACTTGGATGCAAGTAAATGTATTGTTACATACTATTCAATTGCAATTTCATTGGCACGGTCAGATCAACTTTGCTAATGTATTCCCTAGATTAACGATCGCCGTCTAATCGAACAGAATGATCAAGCAAGCTGATTGATTATGGCTTCGAATTGTACTGACTGATTGCACCACTCTGTGTATCTGTGTCTGCATCCCCGCGTGCATTGCTCTTTGTAAAGTTGGGATGAATCTTTTGACTATAGCACCTTTGTCTATGTTATGTGAAACCTTGGATCAAAGACGCTTGATTCGTAGTATATACTATCCATTTTGTGCCTTGGAGCAATTACCAATTTTCCTTCACACGGTTGGTCGCAATGTGAGAAGTAGAGTGGCACAAACAAATTCCAAATGGTCGAATGAAACTTTTAGTCGCTACTTTAAGATGGTACGCCATGCTATGGGTGAACTTTGCGATGACATTCTTAGGCTCCGTCTGCTAGCCAAAATCTTAGCAAAACCAAGGTGGTATCCTTACTTTAAGCTATGGCCTACATACCCTATATATTTTTCAATCTGTACTCACCATGAAGTTCAGTCAATCACAAATATAGGATTGTATTGGATCTATCAACTGTACTTATTTATTCGCTACTGTCACCGAGTCCCATGATCGTGTCAGGCAGGTGTTCGAGGTAGAAAGAGTAATATAGCTGAAAGTGGGATGACTGCTGCGTACTATGACCTTCGCTTCACCTATGTGATGTACACTGTACACACCTAGCGGGATGAAATTTCTGTTTCATAATCCAGCTATCACTTATTTATGTTATAGAGAATATCAAGTTGACAAAGGGAGCTTTTCATGAAGTACTTGAGATATTTAAAAATTCAATACCATTTGAACAAATTATCAAGAAGTGAACAATAATTACTGTATGTTAATCTATCTGCACAATTTTATGGTTGTGTAATGGTTGGTACCTATTGTGATCTTGTAATTTAGTGCTATTTTTCCTATTTTACTGCAGAATTTCCTCTTCTTTTTGAACCAATATAGGATTGTTTCTGTGTAGGGCTGTGGACGATGAAGTTTTAGTTTAAACATCAGCTAGAGGATAGCCTGGAGTAAGCTTTTATTCAGCATAGAATGGGTGGTTGCTGCTGTTGTTCATCAAAAAGATCCGAAGCAGTTAGAGCACCAGTTTATATCTATGTATGTAAAGCCTGATTTATTTCTCTATATTGATGGTATTATGAGTTATCTTATTTTGTGTGGCATGCTTTACCAAATAACCCGAAGATAATGTCTGCAAGGTATCTAGCATGTGTCATGCCTTCCAGTCAAAAGATTGGGCTAAACTAGCAGCAAATTTGTTATTCTCCTTTTCATAACTGTGAGATAGTTTTCACATGTTTATGAAGGCTACGTCAAATTTCATGTGATCATGCTGCTCATATAATATTTTTTATTCCTGTAATGCATTTGTTCATGTAATATTATGACATATGAGAGTGTTATTTGCACATGTGCTCATATAATATTTTTTATTCCTGTAATGCATTTGTTCATGTAATATTATGACATATGAGAGTGTTATTTGCACATGCTAACAGTAACTGAATACTAGAAGTTTTGTATTCCTTTGCGAATTCAATCAATTTAATTCACAGGAGAAATATTTTTTACTGGTATTGTGCATTTCCCATTCTTAGCAATCCTTGATGATTCAGCAGTGCAAATTCTCTAGAGTCTAGACATAATGCACTTGTGGCATTTGCTAAAATATAGTTAATGTGATGACATCTTTTTCCAAAGAGTCATGATTGATTAATAAGTTAACTTGGTGATAACTTTGTATATTGCGTAGCCTTTCGTATTGTTAATCACTTGCCTTGTCATTCCTCTGATCTTCTTGGCTTTGTATGTTTCAGCATCGACAAAATCTAGAGGAGCATGAGCCGTTATCTTCAGCTTTTGATGGATCATCTCCGGCCTCTGCAACAGTTGCAGTGCACCCGTATCTGGATACATCTACTCCTGACACTTATCAAGCACCACCTGCACCTTTGCCTTATGATATTGGTTTCGCAGTTACAGATAACCCTGGTAAAAAATTGAATAGCTGTCCGCATGAGCGGTTATTATCAACTCCAATGTTATCATTGAAACATAGAGTTTCACATTCATATGCAGATTTGGAGAAGACAGACATTAAGAGCAAAATTGATGATCAGCAGGAGTACTTAAAGGTGGATGAGAACGAGTCATGTAAAAAAGGTGTCTCTGAAGATAAGCCTGACGAGGAGGATGTTTGCCCAATCTGTCTTGAAGGTTGTGTTCCTCTTGATCAGTCAGAAATTGTTTCTTTTGACTGACAGGATCGTAACTGAAATTTTGTTGAAATCCTAACTTGGGTATGAAACTGAATGTGTGTGTTTTTGCAATTCTTACTCCAGGCCTTCTGTTTCCTTGTTACCATGGTAGAAGTGTTAGTATATCGTTAGCTTATTTCAGCAGGAAACATAACTACTCTCAATTCTCGTTTCTCATCTGCCTAGATGCATTCAGTTGGATGCCATGGAAAAAATTGATACACCTCTAAAAAATAATGGTAGAGGAATACCTAGAGTCTGCCAATTATTTAATTGCTGGTCTATGAGTATTTTTTTTTCTGCATTAGATGCAGTATGCATGCATCCTTTGTTCGCGTGTATTGAACTATGGATTATTCTATACTGATGGCAGCCTAAGCAATTCACTAGTCACTTTTGAAATTATGGAGCTTCTCCAGGGGATAAAACAAGTTCAGGAGGAACTTCCCACCGTCCAAATTACTTGTTTCCGGTTGAAACATTTCCATGCATATGCTCTGATTATCCTCCATTTATGCAACGACTGATGCTCTAAATCTTATGTCATATTGGACCAGAAGACTCATGTAACATTTCTCTTTTGCCAGAATATGATGAAGAAAATCCCTGCTCCGTAACTAAATGTGAGCATCATTTCCATCTTTGCTGCATACTTGAATGGATGGAGCGAAGTGATACTTGCCCAGTTTGTGACCAGGTTAGTGCACCGAAACCAATATCATCATCAGTTGAAATATGCTCTAATGTTGCACAATTCTTTTTGCTCCCTCCGTTCATAAATATAAGGTGTATTTTGATTGTCCAAGTTCAAACTTTGATCAATAGTTAATGAAATTATATGTGGGTTATGTGACACAAAATTATACCTTTGAATTCGTATTCAAAATCACTTTCTTATGATTATGATCACCACTTTCTTATGATTGTGATTTTGTAACTATCAACAACATATTGTACAAGAAATTTATGGTCAAATCTTGAACTTGGACAGTCAAAATACACCTTATATTTCTAAATGGAGGGAGTATATGGCAATCCATTCTGAAAGCTTAGGACAAACTTATTGACCAATATGGAGTAAAGCAATATAAAATTGAAAAGAAATGTACTTTGATGTTTGGGATTGTGTTTCTTGTGATGTATTAATTATATAAATTGCTCTGTTAATCTCAAGCCCCAATGTTGGATACTTCTATTTCTGCACAGATTATTTGAGGAAAATATGGTGTCTTCCTTTGCTGTAAGCTGCATATACTATCTTGCAGATAACCTTGATAGATGAGATGTTTGAGTAGCCGTGGTGTTCCTGGTGGATCCTCTTTTGGAGCTTGTGCCTACTAGGGAAGTGCAGTCAGCTTCTACTCTTCTCTTGATACTGGTCTGTTCTGGTGGAGCTGTCGAAGTACTGGTGGAAATGAAATTGAGGGAAACAAATGAGAATTTTGAAAGAAGAAATGTCGTGAAATGTGTCTCAAATCATCTTTATTTTGTACCTTCTGTGTCAGGCATTCATATTAACAACAGGAGAATGAGGAAACTGCTTGCTTGCTATATGGCTATCGGTCCAAACCTTTAAATTAACTCCCTTTTTGTTTTGAATTTGGGATGCTTGTTGGTTCATTTCTGTTCGTTTAGTGTCTGTTTGTCGTACATTAGGTGGGTGACAGGGAAAAGGTGGTCTTAGTTTAGCTTACCTTTGTACAATCCAAGCTGTACAAGCGCCCTGTATATATAATTTTTTGATTAGTCAGGGCAATTCACTGGGATATCTTTTTCTGTTCTATAACATTTGTTGATTTTTCCAAAGCAGCTCTACATACATTTTTCGTGAATTAGGATATGCTATTCTTAATATCCAGTGGATTAGGATTATTCGATTTTCTAGCCAGATTATCTGATACCCCTAACAGGGTTATTTGATTTTTTCGGTAGAAATTCAATTATAGGCTTGTAATATGTAGATGTTACCTTTGTTATGAGATAACCGTTGTAGGCATGTGACCAGTGTGGCTATCCACCGGTTTTTTCTTTTTGATGTTTACTACTACTTCCATTCGGAAATAGATCCGTTTAGAAATAGATGGCGCAATAGATTGTATGTAGTCAAACTTTTTTTTACTTTGACCACCAATATGTGAAATATTATTGAATTGATCGAGTAAAAATAATATCATTACATTTTTTATGAAAACTACTTTTATATTATCTTAATATTTACTAACATATTTCTATGAAAAATAACAGTCAAAGTTATGCGTTTGAGACCTTGTAAAACCCAAGACGATATGTATTGTTGGAAGGAGAGAGTATCTTCTAGTGTTTATTGCATGCTAATTGATTGTGTACTCATGTAGTATCGTAGGTTGATTATTATATATTGATGCGTGTGATTTGTTGAGTGGATGCACTTAATTAATCATGTAGTTTTATTGGAAATGTATTTCTCTATATATGTACATATTATCTACTTTTTTTTGGTCTTTTTAGTCTAAGTCCACACCGTTCTCGTACCATATCTAACTCCACATAATCCGTATTTGTATATGCATCTAAGCACTATCCTCTTCACCTCCAAATTCGACAAAAAGATATGTGGTAAAGGACATAGAATACTATCAAACCGAATCTGCTTTGCTTTCACCCAAGTCCTGATTGTTTCTTAAAAAGAAACTATAAAGCATAACGTCTAACTTAACACACACGAACAAAGCTAATACGATAGTTAACGGGGTGTTTGGTTGAGTTGTGGCTTATCTAAAAGTAGTTGTGGGTTATTTGCTGTGAGAAAACTGCTGTGGGCTGTGCTGTGGGAAAACTAGAGTGTCGTCTGACAAACTAGCTATCGGAGCTGTGACTGGGAGTGAAGATATATGAAATGCCCATAGGTTGCTTAGAGCTTATTTATATTCTAATTTAACATTAATTATCCACTTTTATGATGATTTATTTGTATATGACCCGTTCTCGAGCTGATTCAATGTAAATGACAAGTTTTTCAAGTGATTTTTGAGCTAGGACTAATCAATTTTTGAACTGATTAAATGTAAATGACGTACTTTCGAGGTGATTTCCACAATTGACATGTTCGCGAGGTGGTATGGCGCAAAATCAAGCTATTTATTGTAGACTTGCACACAAGGTTAATGCCAACCATCGCTATAAAATTGACATATGCTATTGTACGGTGGTGCATTTAATTGAATGCAGACTGATTGGCTGCAGAGGCCCCAAAATAACATGTTTTCCTCGAGTTAATTTAGTCTAAAATAACACATAAAATTGCACCAAGCACTTCTGAAACTAGTAAACATCAAGCACCGTGTATCAATTGCATTCCTCATCAAGTTCTGGAGTCTTCACATGATCTTTATGAACAAGTAATATCTCTTACAGAATATCCAGACAAAATATATTGCTCAACAGTCATGCATTACAGATTCAAGACATTTGAAAATTAAAATAACCACAAAATCGAGAGTTACCATCACGCTAAAAATATTAGAAGAATAACTAACAAGATGGTATATTTTATGGTGAAGAAAAGGGTCAGTCATGGAAGTATACATTATACTACCAAAAGAATTATTTAATAATTCTTCAAGTTAAGAGACACCAAAAATCTGAACATACAACAAATCATCAAATTTTCGACTAACCTACGTACAAAATCTGAGATCAGGCTAATGTGCTAATTAATTTCAGGGATAATCTCTAGGTGCCATTCCGTATAAGACAAGAAAACACCTCAAAAAATACTTTCTATTGATTCATTTGTTTAATAAAACTTTTATGTAAAAGTATTTGAAGGATATTTATGTTTAGTTAGACTTTCGATTTGACTTATAAATAATAGAAACACTATAGCTAAAATCAACCAAACGTCTCTTCAATAATTCACCAAGCAATGGTTGGTTTGATAGAAAAAACAATTAAGGCCTTGTTTGGTTGGCCTGTTCCCGGCTGGGATCCCAGCCCAAACCATGTGGAACAGCCCACCCGGGGAGTATTCCTGAATCTAGCTCATTTATGTATTTGGTTTGGGCCAGGGTGAGGAATTTCCCGGTCCAAACCACGTCGATCCACCTGGTTGACAAAACTTGTCTCGAACTCGTGGAACAGATCCACGCGACTCGAGCGCAACGTCTGCGCCCGAGCGACTGTGCCGACTCCAAATCTTCCAAGTCCTCCGACTCCAAATCCTCCAAGTCCCTCCCTCGCCGCCCGTGGCGTTGCGTCCCTCATCGCCGCCGCCACTGCCGCGCCGCCGCCATGCTCTCAGGATGTTCTAATCAATCGAACATCCCGAGTTGAGGGACCATGTGTGGCGTCGCCTCCGATGACGCCTCCTCCTGCATGGTGACAGCGATTGCGAGGGCCTCTTTCTTTTTTGTAGCGAGCTTTCGCCTTCTCTTCCTACTCTTCCTCCTCTGTGGATGCAAGCAACAAGCCAAGAATTCCTGAACAAAATCCCATGCCTGAGACCTTCTCCATCCCGACGACCAAACAAGAGTAGCAGCCAGCACAAGGTGATCTTCTCATCCCCCATCCAACCTCCAATCTTGTGATCTCCATCTCGTTTGCTATTGTTGGATTTGCTTGTATTTGCTAGGTTCGTTCATGCAGATTCTCTTGGCTTATGGAGGAGGAGGAGGGGAGGGGGTGATGGTGATTCTTCTTAATCTGTGTAGATCTAGGTGGGGAGTGGTGAAAAAATGGATCTTTCCTTTTCCATGGCGTCTTGTATATGGATGGATCTAGTCGCTTTATGGGTTGCAGACAAATATCTTGGGGATTTAATTTGATCCAGGAGCTAGGTTTTCTTATTTTTCTTTTAGATCTAGTAGTAATTCATCGGTGTAGTTAGCCTCCGCAAACATAAAAAGGTTACCGTTTCTCCAACGAAGTGAGATCAGAAAAGAAGATCACTTGTTATTTGTTACTAGTATTAATTGCTTGATGTCTAATACATGATGATTTTGTCATACATGTATCACTTTGGTCCCAATTCTTGACTTGTTGTTTTCATCCAGACAAAAAGATCGTATTGCAGGATAGCTGCAGGTTGTAGATAGCTGTAAAAGCATATGGGTATGAACAAGAATATATAGGAAATTAGGTACATTATCTCTCTGACTGATTTTCTATTGGATATAACCATATCTACCATTCTTGTAGTTCGCAACCTAGTTGATATAATAAAATGATCTTATATCCCGGTCAGTGTATGTGTGCTAGTCTACTAGGTGTCTCCATAATGAGATACCTTTTGTCAAAAATTCCTCCTAAGATAATGGTGATTCTTTCTTGTATTTTGGAGCATATATAATAGTGTAGTATGACGTGGTGCCTCTAATTACAGTTTACTTTTTACCTAAAACTGAACTATGATTTTTTTTAACTATGCGTGCATATTGCTCAATTCATTTTTGTGGTCTGTACTGACATGCTCAACTTTGCTCCTTGTGTTTTCATGTAGGCTGAAAAAATATTAAATCTTTGGAGCGGCTTAGGTCAATGGAGAGGAAAACAACACAAGGAAGGAGATGTAGTATGTAGTTGTCACCGCTTTACAAATTTAGATATACTATTGTGAGAGTCTAGTTTCAACTACTAGACCCCCCTGTGTATATCCTCGTCAGTCCAGGATCACGTTGACGATACACAGTCGAAATGAATAACATCACATGCATTCAAAGTTAAAAACTTAACTTGAGTACAATATGCCACATGGCTTACAAAGTACTATGTCTTAACGATATTTATTATATCAGAGGCAAAACAGCGGAAATAAAAGCGAAGCGGCTCCATCCGTGCCACAGGCAAATTGACGGAAACCCACGCGACCTATTCTTCGGGATCATCATAGAAGAAGTCTTCATCGGCTCCTTCTTCAGCGTACTCATCTGCACACCACCACGAAACACATGCACGGTGAGTACTTCGCGTACTCAGCAAGCTACCTGGCAGCAGATGGTCCTACCGAACTATATGCAAGGCCTCAAGGAAGGCTTTAGGGCTTAGTTGCGTAAAGCAATCTTTTAGTTGAATTACTTTTAATAGATTCGAAGGCATTGTTTTGATTAAAACAGTTTTATTATCAGGGGTATTTTCCAGCGTGTGGTCCTTGACCAACACCTTCGAGCAAGGAACTCCTGCCTTAGCTCGGCCATAGGTTTCATCAGCATAGGGATAGAGGGAAGTAGCAAGGGGGAGAGGGACATGTCCTTTTCATCAAGAATGAGGCATGTGCTGTCCATGACCGTGGACACGGCTAATCGATTAGTTTTAACTCTGCAGAGTGTGTACACTTTACCCACATGACACAATCTCGTCTTGTTGCCACTGGCCGTCGCTAGCATAGTACACACCCATCAGTGTACCGGCAGGGAGATTGTGACGATGTCTTTTAGCTAGTCTCGTCCCGATGCGACATGCCCACTAGGTTTCGACACGGAGGAGCATACACCTGCTTACCCTACGTGGCCCCCTTTTGTGCCGAGGTCCTCGTAGCTACGTCCACCCTTCTGCGGTACGGTAATGTCGACACCAAGACTCGACCAACCTACTTAACCAAGCTAGTGCCCATATAGCATGTGGTTGTACTGTTGGCAAAATTCTCCAATTACATGACTTCGGCCTTATGCGGTACGGACGACCCATGGTTCCTTTAAACCGGCCTTTTGCGGATAGGCAACCATATGCTCCTTTATCATATGATCCGGCTGTCGCCCGCACCATATTAGATGGTAAGTTTCACCCAGAGTAGAATAGGAAGAATAGAGAGAGGGGGAATCATCGGGCATCTGGCCCTAGCTCAGCGAGCTCAACAGGTTTCAACGAGGATCATCGATCCGATATTCATTTCTCCGTAGAGGCAAATCAAAACAACCTAATGATGAATTTAAGCATGGCTAAGCATATCTCTACTCTATTCAGAATAACACCTACTAATCTACTCAGGGTATCAAGTATAAAGGGCGATAAGCGGACAGGGTAAAAGTGTGTCAATCGACACGCTAGCTACTGGAATAAAACAGTATGCATGTTTATAAACAATAAAATATAATGACTTTGAAAATATAGGATCAAGTATGATCAAGAAAAGGGGCATGCCTTCGTGGTAGTACTCTCCTTCTTCAGCTGCTTCGGTCGCCGGGTCGGTCTCTTCACTCCCTATTATCGCAACGCAACGAGCAAAGCAAATAAATAACCAACTCCAATAGGAATAACTCGGAAGCAACACGAGAAGAAGCACGACGAAGGTAAGCTGAGGTGGAATGAAACGATGGCGCGATAGCGTCATCGCGAAGAAAGAATGGTCTTCTAGGATTGGCCATAACCATATACAACATATATATAACATATATCCCTTATCGGGTATATTTAATAGATATTCAATATATATACACCCATACACCTTAACATGCTAGTAATCATAATAAAAGGCATAACCGATTCACAATTAACCACAAATAAATATTTAGACGAATCCTAAATATTTATAATGGTTAACAACAGTAATAAAATAGATTATCAACATATAACTAGATTTACACATGCTTTTCTAATATTTTAAAGACTAGAAATTAAGCTAAATTATATTCTCTACTATTAACATGAGCTAACTAAGTATGAAACATCTTGGAACATGTTAACAGTACTGTAACAGCACCAAAAATGATTTAATATTAATTTTTAACCTTAAGATTATTTAATTAAAGCATTTTCTAGCATTTCTAGTGTAACAAATAAGTAGAAAATACTAATGATCTCCAATAAATCATACCATTGGACTAACATCTTATATTACTAATTCCAGAGACATTTCATGTTCAACCATGTCCTGGAAATATATTTTAACCAATTAAAACTATTTTTCTAGGCATGGAAACTACCCTAAAAATATGGTAAAACATTATTTAATTAAGCTAAATGGGTTTTCTTGACTTGTCAACATTCACTTAACATAATATGAATTATTGGGTACTGGACATGCATTTTTAGAGGCTAAAACAGATTTATAAAGGGCTTATTACTAGAAACAGCATTTAAATAACAATTTTAAATAGATCTAGAACACTTCTTGATTTCTATAGCCCTAACCATTGCAGATAAAATATTTTGGTTTACATGGTAAATGAGTTCTAGGGTTCTCTGATCCTAGACAAAAATTGGATAAAAATAACAGAGAAGATTTATATTTTTAATAAATGAAACAGCGATTATTTTAATTCTAGGAAATTCTACACATGTCCAAAAATTATGAAAATTTTCAGAACTACTCCTTAGCATACTAATGATCTTCAGAAAAAGATTCAACTCGAAATAATTATCCAGTACAAAGATATCACGAAATTTGCTCAAATTTCATACTAATTTAATTATAATTCAAAATCCGACGGTCGGATTAAAAATCCGATTGCACCGTTGGATTCGTGGGGTTCTAAGAGTTCCATTTTAATTCTAAGATCACAGATCGAACAAGATCTAGATGCATCCAAAAATTAGAGGGGGAATAGACCATTAGGGTTTACTGTTCATATGAGTAGTAGCGTGAGCTACTGTTCATGCTACAGTACCATAGAGCAATTGAGATGATTCCAAGATTAATGGCCACATATATGGTTGAATTTTGGCAAAATTAGTGGAGGGGAATTGATCTTTGGGTTGATGGGAGACTACCTCGGGAGAGAATTGGAGAGAAGCTCACCGTGGGTGGAGAAAACGAGGAGAGAGAAAGATCGTCGGAGTTGGAGGAGATGACGCGGTACGGTCGGAGTCGTGGACGAAACTTGCGATTTGTTGCAGTAGGAGGTGCGCGTCGGCGTGGGGAAGCTCCTCGTGGCCACGTCTCGGGTGGAGCTGCACCGGTGTGGCCATAATTCCTCGCCGGAGTTGTCGCCGGAGTTGGGGAAGAAGAAAAGGAGAAGATGAATTTTTGGTGTGGAAAGCAAAGGAACAAATCACAGGGGAGAGGGGGCTTTTATAGGAGAAATTGGGGAGAGGAAAGGGTAATAGAGCACTAATAGATGAAAAGAATACCTCTCAAAAAATAGATGAAAAGAATAATTAGGGAGAGTAATTTGGAATTAATTGGAAGAGGAAACCGAAGAAAAAGAAAAAAAGGGGCGGCATGGCCGGCGCCTCGTGCGCCCGTGCTGGGCACTGCAGCCAAGCAGCATGCATGCATGCATGCGTACGGGCTGGCCCACAAACTTTTTTTTATTTTCGGATTAAATCAAATGCAGAAATTGAAAGGAGGCATTTAAAAATACCAAATGATCTTTAAAAATTTCAAAAAAATTTCAGTAAACTAATTTGAGCATAAGGAACTCAAATAAAATATTTTTAGAGAGAGATTCCAAAAGAATTTTAAATGAAAATTCAAAACATCACTTTAAGCTCTCAAATTAATTCATATAGTTGAATTAATTTGAAATCAAATCCAATAAAAATACATATGAACATATTACTTAGTTGCACATCCTCTTTCTTTTTAAAAAAATTTCAAGCCCTAAAAAAAATCGAGAATGTTACAACTATACTACAAGAAAAATATTTTACCTATAGCCCTATACAAACTAAAATTTAGCCTACTTAGCAAAGAATATGGAGAGCTGATGTTATTTGTTTGAAACTTTCAAAACGAAATGTTGTTCGTTCTGCTAATTTTGGCTTTAAATCTGTCATTTCTTGAGTTTTTGAGTACTAGCTAGCATCATAAATGATGTTGCACACATGGATACACACGATGTGGTTCAAAAAAGATAGAGATTCCTGACCTACTGATGTAGGCAGCATACATAATGGTGTAATAAAAGGAATACTCTTTTTTTTATAACATTTGACATAAAGCTTGTTTGGATAAATTGTTGATGAGACCCATAGGGTTATGAGAGGTATGAGAAGATGATAGTGATACAATGTTGAATCTGATATTATGCAGCTTGAGCAACATTAGGGAATTCTGTACCTTTTTTTTGCTTCAGTTTTCTAGCAGTGTTGAGTGTATGAAGTCCACCCTGTATATTTTCATTGGAGTTGCGACTAAGGTCCTATTTGGTTGGACTTTTCAGTAGCTTTTCACTGGAAAAGCTGTAGCCCAACCAAACGGCCAGCTTTTGAGTAGCTTTTACCAACGATGGCTGTGGACTTTGCAATGCAAATTCAGCTGTTTGAAAAAGTTGTCTTCCCCTAGCTTTTTGCAATGTGCTGAAGCTTCAGGGCTCATTTTCTAAAATGATGTAAATGGTTTGGATTAACCCAAATCTATATGTTCACTTTCCCATAGCCACAGCTACTTTTTCCGATAGCCAGTCAACAATCACAGTCCAACCAAACGGACCCTAATATATTGTAGGTGCATTTCATTCTTAACCTTGCAATGCTTTTTTCACACGAGAGAAGCAGTCTGGGGACGATGTGAAGCGAGCTTGAGTCTTAGTCTGGATTAATCATGATTGGTGTCAGCATCTCAGCTTAATGCTCTTGTTGCTGTAGCAAAAGAACAAACAAACAAAATCTGCTTGAACTTGCTTGAAGAGTGCTGACTTTATTCTACATTCATGTTTGTTGCTTAAAAACAAATGTTGGTTCGTTGTTTCACTTTTTTGAGATTATGTATGAAAGAATGTGGCAGTTTTAACTTTGTGATCTTCATCTGGGATGTTTCGATAACTTGCACACTGGATATATCTAACTTTGGGCTCATATGCGTATGGTATGATTGAACAAAGTGCCTGTCTCGTGACAAGTATCATAGGGCCCTGTTTGTTTAGGCTTTAGCTTCTGCTTCTAAGCTCTAGAAACAGAAGCTAAAGCCTAAACAAAAGGGGTGCTTTTGAGAAGTACTTATGGAGAAGCACTTCCCCAAAATGCACTACGGGCCAGAAGCACGTCCAGAGGAGCTTCCCGCACTCCCCACCCGCTTTCCCCGACCCCTAATAATCAGACTGCCCTCGGTGTTTCACTTATTAACGAAAAAATGCCACTAACTATTTAAATAAAAAATCCCTCACAAATCTCCCCAACCCCCGTCTCGAGCCGCCAGTCGCCCTCTCCCCTCTCCCCAACCCCCAACCCTCCCTCTTCCCCGGCCCGAGCAGCCCCGAGTAGCCCCTCTATCCGAGCGTCGCCGGATCCTCTACCCGAGCACCGCCGGATCCCGCCACCCGACCACGCACGCGCCCACCCCAGCCCGAGCGCTACCAGATCCTGCCCCAGAGCTCCCTCCACGGCCCTCCCCCGGCCCTCCGTCCGCCGCTCGAGCAGCCGTTCGCCGCCCTCTCCAACTAAGCCACTCGGCTTCCTCGCCTCCGAGCCACCGTGTGCTCGTCAAGGCCGGGGGGAAGATCCGTCGCCACCGGCCTCCCTAGCCCCCGAGCGGCCGCTGGCCTCCCTCTCCAACCGTGGGGGCACACGCGGCGGCTGCAGGGAGGGACGACGCATCTGGGAGATGAGGAGTCGCGGCCACGGGGCTGCAGAGGAGCGGCGATGGCAAGCTGACCGTTGGTGGAGCCCGCCGGCGACGATGGCCGGAGGTGGCGGGGTTGGGCGGGAAGGCGGCGGCAGGGCCCAATGGGCTGAGGAAGCGCTCGAGAGACAGAGGTGGTGGCGGCTAGGGTTTGCCGCTGCCACCCCACTTATTTTTTTATTTTTTTATTTTTTTATTTTTGAATTATCTAAATGTATGAATGGCAAGTTGAGATTACCTTATAATATATATTGGACTTCTTAATATTTCATACAATGATTTATCATTCAAATGGATCATTTATATTAAATAATATAAAAACATCTAATTTATGATTTAAAAATAGGTTATAAATATGTCATTTGTGCTAAATCAAGCAAAAACAAGTAATCCATGCTTAATCAAGACTTAAAATGATCTTCAGCGGGGAAGGACATTTTAGACATTTACCACCAGCCGCAGGTTCACCAGCTGTCTAGAAGCACTCTTGCCAAACGGCTCAGCTACTTCCTATTAGCTGACCAGCTCCAGTTGCTTCTCAGTAAACCACGGTCCAAACAAACAGGACCTAGGAGTGGTGCTTGCTATTATGTTTTTTTTTGAAAAAACACCTTGAGGCATTTCTATATCTGATAACAGTTTAGGAAAACATACACAACAGCCCCTAAGAAAACAGGAAATAACACTAAAGCCCCTAGGGCCGTCTTCCTCGCCGCTTCACCGGGCGCCATTGGAGCCTTCACCGAGCTTATCCTCCTGCTGGAATCAAGACGTGCCCTGCGCCAGCTTCGAAAGGACCTCAGTCCGTTGGTAGGCCGCAATTGTAGACCGCCGCTGGAGGCGGAGCTTGAAACCTGAAGAAGGAGCATTGGCCGGGGCGGCGCTCTGAGCTTGGCAAGGAGAAGAAACCGCCACGTCTTGCTGGAGGCCAGGGCATGAAGAACCAGCTGGAAGACAAGAACAAGAGAAAACACCCTAAATAGCACCAACGGAGCAAGCGAGGAGACCAAAAAATCCACCAACAACTCCAAAAGAGAAGCGGCTGAAAGCAAACCCCACGTACTTCCCGATGGAGCCGGAGGCAGCATCGCCGGAACGGGGACGAAGAGGGGGGACAAAAACCCAAAACGAAGATGACGCCTCCGCCTTGCCACCCTCGCTCGGGGACCAAAACCTAGATTACAAGGACGAACAACCCGCCCGCCGGCGAGAGGCCGCCATCCGCCACACTTCCGAGGACCAAGAGGGCCATCGGAGGCGGGACGGAGTGGCCGGAGCGCCAGCGGGAGGGGAGACCTCGAAGAAACCCTCGATTCGCCTCTGGGCACTGTAGCGAGGAGAAAGGGGTTTGGATAGGCAGCGAATAGTTTGCTATATTATGTTAGCTATAAGCTGGTGTTTTTTCCTGGTAGCATGTAAAGCATTGGAGCATTGGTTTATATTCTTATTAATTTTTATAGTAGTCTGCAATTTAAATTTAGTCTAAATAATACTTATAGTTGAGAAGATTAAGTGGTGAGAGAGATTTAATTCTTAAAAAGATTGAGTAGAGTGAAGAGATCAATTCAATTCACTAGAGGATTAGTTCCTCTGGAAGATTGATTCCACATGAACCAAACAAACAAGACCTAAGGAGGTCCGAACCGAGACGTGGGATACGCGTCGAAATTTGCAGGAAATAGCATGGTGGAGAGGAGAACAAAACCGTCACGGCACGGCACCCACCCGTCCTCCCCGACCCGCCATAAATAAATGAGGGAATTGTTTCTATACCACTAAATTTTTTACCACTCTCCAAAATAGCACTCAAACATCACCTCTCTCCAAAATACCACTCAATTAAATCACCGTTGCTCCAAAATAGCACTACCGTTAATTTTGAGCTCACTCACGTTAGTCAACTGCTCGGTCAAAAGGAAAAAACTGAAAATACCCAAAACACCCAACCAGGCCTGGCGGCGTGTCACGGACCCGGAATCCATCTGTGATTAGGGGAACGTGAAGTCGCCAAGGACCGAAGGACTCGTCAGCCCGGTGGCACGGTACCTGCGCCGTACACACCGAGGCGAAACGATCCGACACCCGCCACGTGCGAGCCGGCCGGAAGCGACCAATCTTCCCAGAACCACAAATAGATTCCAGAAACCGGTGAAGGGGTAATACCGCGTGATAAGCCTGCGCTCCGCGATAGTCATAGGAGGACTAGAGCTCGGGATATGCATCCCCTCAACCTATCCTAGCCACAATGTGCGACTCTGGGAGGATCCAGCTCTGCTCTGCCGTCAGCGCGAGGCGTGACGGTCGTAGGAGGCTTAGCGAGTACGGGACGAATCCCCTGGATCAACTCAACCCAAAGCTACACAGGTCTAGTGGTTCGCTCACCTCTGCCATCACGAAACGCAATCCTAGCACACAATACTACCGCTGCACAGTTGTCCACATACTTCATCACATACACGCATTGTACATGGACAACCACACGTAACAACTCGGATATCACAACAAGCTCTACAATACGATATTACTAATAACTGTCCACGATGGGACAACACATTACATCAGTCGGTTATCACCGGAAACATATCCGAGTACGGAGTAATTAAACACAGCGGAAACAAAATAAATGAGACCCACAGCGGTATAGTACCCGCTGACCAAAATTACAACTATCCCATGCATCGAACGCAACCGAGGAAACCAAACCAGTCAAGCATCGTCAAAGTAGTCTTCGACCACCGGCTCACCTGCAAGCTCTAGGAATAACCTAGGTGAGTACAAAAGTACTCGCAAGACTTATTCGTGCTTGATTAAATGTCCTACGCATGGAGGTACTACTGCAAGAATTAAACATGATGCTTCTCAGAGTAACAATATACTTAATATGTAAACATACCATACATAACATGGAGGGAGAAATAAGGTAGATAACATGCTACTCAGGCAACCAACATCTCAATGGCAACCATCGACACATTCATTTATCCAATATCCCATCCCTTGGGGGCAGCCCATATATCAAATTCAAATTAGCCATCAAATGCATAAATTCATTCAATCTCTCGGACCGTTCCGACGATGCAACCACTATGAGTATTCGAGAGCATTATCCCTTGGAGGTTGCAAAGCTCCAAGCGGCCTTAGACTTACCATCCGACATACTCTAGTGTTGATCTCGGCAACGTCCACGTGGTGGCAAGGGAAGTAGCCACGCTGGAGTTACCTCAAGGTTGGTATCGCGACAATACTCCCATACACCTGGTCGCAACATGCTCCTCCAGTGATACCAACTTTATCCAGCTGACCCTTTTTCGTTCGGCTCTCAAATCTCACCTTAGGTTCAAGTATTTAGTTCATCGATTAATTCCAACCATCACTAGGCACACAATACAGCCCATCCTAACATGCTAGTTTAACCGAACTTAACGACAAACTACGAACGACGATACAAACATCAACACATGAATAGAATAAGCAAGTACTGAACACATAAAAGGGATGCAACAAGCTCTGCTTGCCTTGATCTGGTTGTTCCTGATCTTGAGCGGAATCGTAAGCCGGGTGGTCGCCTTCTTCGGACTCTTTTGTACACAACACGAGGAACCGGAAAGGAAACGGTAAAATAAGAATAAAATACAATAAGTTCCAGCATGTATGCATGATGGAAAAATGCTAGGCATGAGGCGCTGAAGTATTTCGTGGATGCTAGGGTTTGAAATGAGAGACATGCCTCGACTATTGAACTATAAAATTTAACCACTCGTCTTAACAATTGCAAAAAGGGTTTAGTTAATCAAAGGTTCACATTAGGGTTGATAATTGCTAATTATAAAATAACATAACTTCATATGAGTTGGTAGGAGTTAGTTGGTTGACCTAACCTAAACATGCATGACAGGTTAATTTAACTTCTATTAGGGTTTCCCATGTAGACTTGTTTTAGTTGGAAAAACCCAAACAAAAGGTACAAGCATGGGCATATAAATTTATAGTTTTTAACACTATAGCCTCAAGCTATAACATTTTCAAATATGCAGCCTTGGGCATTAGCTTCTAGCATTCTAATTCCTAACAACATATCCTGCAAGAAAATGCATAATAACTACTAAGCACACCCCCAAAAACCCACCCCTTGCTGTTCTTGCTTCACTAAGGAGGAGGAGCCCGGAGGAGTAGCCTGGAGGAGCTCCGGGTGGTCCGGAAAGGCTGCAGCTGGAGTTCTTCGGGTTGGACCTGAGCAAGAAAGAGGAGGAGAAAAGAGGTGAGGGAAAAAGGAATGGGGCTCGGGGAAGAAAGGAGGGAAGGGAAGGAAGAGGAGCAAGCTCACCGGAGGAGCGACGCTGGCTCGCCGGAGCTGGCGCCGGAGCTGAGGACGAAGGACTCCAGTTGGTGAAGAACAGCTCGGGAAAGAGAAGAAAATGGGGGAGAAAAGGAGGGGAGGAGAAACAGAGGAGGGGGCCAGGGACGCCCTTTTTATAGGGGTCCCGGCGGGTTCTCCACGAAGGTGCCACCGCCCACCGCCCCCAACCGGCGGTGACGACGTGGCGGTCGAGTTCTGACACCCGGAGCTCACCCGGAGGACAACCCGGAAAATGACCCGGAATCCGGGCAGCCCGGACGCACCTCCCGGAGGGTCCGGACGGGACCTCCGGCCTTCACAAATAGGTCGATTTCCTTCTCTGGACTCACTCGGAAAACAATCCGGAATCCACTCGGATTCCGAGCTCACCCGGACGTTCATCCCGGAGGCTCCGGATGAAACCTCCGGTTGCACCGGGATCCCTAAGTTGCTCTCTGGACTCCCTCGGAATTTCACTCGGAATCCATCCGGAATTTCCGGACAGCTCGGAGGTTCAGCTCGGAGGCTCCGGATTAATCCTTCGGCTGGCCGACTCACCCCACACCCGTACTGGACTCACCCGGAAATTGACTCAGAAGCCACCCGGAATGCTCCGAGTCACCCGGAGGTTGCACTCGGAGGTTCCGGACCAACTTCCGGGTCAACACAGGGAAGGAAAATTCTCCCCAAATTCATTTTTGAGGTATTGACATTTTGAGCTATAGGAACATATTAGCTTTAAGTGCTATAATTTACCCAAACAAGTTGGTTGGTGTTTATTTGTTGGAAATTTGTTACCCAAGATGAGATATGGACATATTCTATAAAACATGACTTCTTAATGTTCAAGTTTTATGCAAGGGTTATGCATGGATGATGCCATGTATGCATGAGGCAAAATAGAAACTTATTTATATATATTAAGATGGGTGTTACAGGTCCGGTGGGCGGGCGGAGCGGGGGCAGCCTCCCGAGCAGGCCCGACGGCGGGCGGCGCGGGGGCAGCCTCCCGAGCAGGCCCGGCGGGCGGGCTGCGCGGCGGCGGCCTCCCGAGCAGGCCCGACAGGCGACGGCGTGACAGCGTCCTGATCAAGCCGGTAGGCAAGGCGGTGCGGTGGCATCCCGAGCAGGTGGTGCGGCGGCCTCCCGAGCAGGCCCGACGGGCGATGGCGTGACAGTGTCCTGATCAAGCCGGTAGGCAAGGCGGCGCGGTGGCATCCCGAGCAGGTGGTGCGGCGGCGGCCCGAGTAGGCCTGGCGGGCGAGGCAGCGCGGCGAGGTGTCCCGAGCAGACCGGGCGGCCGAATTTTCTCAATTTTCTTCAATTGACTGTTGTTGCTGATCAAATTTCACTGCTGTTGCTACACAAATCAAGAATTATTGCTGTTGGTGATCAAATTCTCAAACTTGATTCTAGGAAAAATCCTGTGAAATGTTCTGATTTATGTTGTGAAGAGGTAAGGGTGATAACGTCTTTTTCTAACTCTATTAACCTCAATTTGTCAATAATGGTATTTTGGGTAGGAAAATGTGAATTGAGTGGTATTTTGGAGAGAGGTGATGTTTGAGTGCTATTTTAGAGAGTGGCAAAAAATTTAGTGGTATAGAGGCAATTCTCTCTAAACCCAATCCAGAACAAGCCTTCGTCTCCAGAAAACAGCAATCCCCGATCCGGTTCTTGCGCAAGTCTCGTCGTCGAATCCGCCTCCTCCCTGCCTCAAGGTACATCGCCTCTCTATTGGTTTAGATGGATCTGTCCGTGTGATACCTGTTGTTCGTCGCGCGTTGATCTGGTGGGCTCGGTTTGGTGTTCTTAGGTGCCCGATCCCATGGTTGGATGTACGTGTAGCGTTGGTTTAGATGGATCTAGCCGTATGATTCCTGTAGTTCGTAGCGTTGGTTCAGATCGTTTCGTTACGTTACGGATGGAAGAATCTTATCGGGTAATCGGCGCGGCTTGCCGTATTCGTTTGTAGACCTGTTCTTGTTTTCTTGGACTCGGTGTTGCTTGATCCGTCGCTGTAGTTCAGATCAGAGGCTTGTGATTATGCAGTTGCGCATATTTGTCGCATGTAGTTTCGTCGAGATAGCAATAATAGATGAAGACATGGTGCTGATTCTTTGTCTGTTCTGTATTGAAGCTTATCTCCCTGGTAATATTTGTTGTTTGATCCTACTGCTCTTGTGTTATTTAATCTGTTAATTTTCTGTTGATGAAGGTACAAACTGCTCTTATTTGTTGATTCTTTGTGCGTTGCTGTGTATAGGCTGGTTAATATTTTGTTATCCTGCTGCTCGTGTTCTTTAATCTGGTATTGATGGAGAGTTGCCCTAGATAATCTTTGTTGTTTGATCCTGCTGCTCGTGCTCTTCAATCTAGTAGTGATGGAGACTTGCCCTGGTTGATTTTTGTTATTTGATCCTGCTAATCGTGTAATCTAGTAGTAAGCTGAGACTTACCCTGGTTGTTTGGTACTTCTTTCTTGCAGATGCAGATCTTTGTGAAGACCCTCACCGGCAAGACCATCACCCTTGAGGTGGAGTCCTCGGACACCATCGATAATGTCAAGGCAAAGATCCAGGATAAGGAGGGCATCCCTCCGGACCAGCAGCGTCTTATCTTCGCTGGCAAGCAGCTCGAGGATGGGCGCACGCTTGCTGACTACAACATCCAGAAGGAGTCCACTCTCCACTTGGTGCTCCGCCTCAGGGGAGGTATGCAGATCTTTGTCAAGACCTTGACCGGCAAGACCATCACCCTTGAGGTGGAGTCCTCTGACACAATCGACAATGTGAAGGCCAAGATCCAAGATAAGGAGGGCATTCCCCCGGACCAGCAGCGTCTCATTTTTGCCGGCAAGCAGCTGGAGGATGGCAGGACCCTTGCTGACTACAACATCCAGAAGGAGTCCACCCTGTTGGCCGGAGAGCTCGCCGGAGCTCAGCTCAGGAACACACACACACGAGACAGGGGAATTTTGCGCCGCGAACAACTCTCGGCTTTTCTGCTTTCTTTCTCCTCTATTTATTCGAGCTACAAGCAAACGTGCAAGTCCACGATCCACCACGTTCGTGCCATCCCACGAACAGATCATGCCAGGCACAAGACTCGCTCAAGGTTGTTAGAAACCTGCGAGCTAAACTTTAACAGAAAACGGAAAAAACTGAACGCACGAAACTGAGCTGCGGCTAGATTATTCAACAAGCTCCCCCTAAGCTAGATGCAGCTCCTTAGTTCACCTCGACGATGTTGATCTTCTCGCGGAGCAGTTGAAGACGGACGCGGCCAAGCGCCTTGGTGAAGATATCCGCGAGTTGATCTTCGGTGCCGATGAATTTGACGGCGATCTTGCCGTCCTCGATGCAGCCTCTGATGAAGTGGTACCGCACCTCGATGTGCTTGCTCCGGTCGTGGAAAACCGGATTTTTGCAGAGTTGAATTGCGGACTTGTTGTCCACGAGCAGATCGGCGACGAGGGGATCAGTCCCGAGCAGGTCGCCGAGCAGGCGTCCGAGCCAAACGCCCTGGCATGCTGCTGTCGCAGCGGCGATGTACTCCGATTCACAAGAAGAGAGAGAGACCACCTTCTGCTTTTGACATTGCCACGACACCGGGCAGTTCCCGAAGAAGAATAGCATGCCTGATGTGCTCTTTCTGCCGTCGACGTCGCCGGCCATGTCGGCGTCGCTGTAGCCGATCAAGCGCGCGTCGGCGGCGGTGGTGGTGTAGCAGCAGCCGTAGTCAAGGGTGCCTGCGATGTACCTGAGCAAGTGCTTCACCGCACTCAGGTGTTCAGTGGTGGGCGCCTCCATGAAGCGGCTCACCATGCCGACGGCGAAGCTGATGTCCGGCCGCGTGTGGACCAGGTATCGGAGACTTCCGATGATGCTTCGGTAGAGGGTGACGTCGACCGGTGGATTGGAGCTCTCCCTGGACAGCTTGAGACGCGGCTCCATGGGCACGTGTACGCGGTTGCAGTCCGCCATGCCCGCTTTCTCCAGAAGCTTGGCGGCGAAGGCAGCCTGCTTGAGGGTGATCCGGCCCGGCTCCTGGCTCACCTCGATGCCCAGATAGAGGGTGAGCAACCCCAGGTCGCTCATTTTAAAGCGATTGCACATCTCCCGCTTGAACGCCGCGATCGCCGGAGCGCGTGCGCCGGTCATGATTAGATCGTCAACGTACACACCGAGCAGGAGGCGCGTGTCCCCGTCGCCACGGGTGTAAACCGCGTGCTCGGACTCGCTCCGAGCAAAGCCCAGCGTTTTCAGTACGCTGTCGAGCTTTTCATTCCAGGCACGGGGAGCTTGGCGGAGCCCGTAGAGCGCCTTATGCAGACGCAACACCTTGCTGGACTTATCGTCGACGAATCCCGGCGGCGGGGAGACGTAGACCTCCTCGCCGAGCTCGCCGTTCAAGAACGCCGTCTTGACATCCATGTGGTGCACCGCCCACTGGAATTGTGCAGCGACGGCGAGCAGAAGACGGACGGAGTCCAGGCGCGCGACAGGGGCGAAGACCTTGTCGAAGTCGATCCCCGGCCGCTGGACGTACCCCTTCGCGACCAGGCGCGCCTTGTGCTTCACCACATTGCCGTCGGCGTCGCGCTTGAGTTTGAAAACCCATTTGAGGCCGATCGGCTTGTGTCCTGCAGGCAAATCAGTGAGAGTCCAGGTTCTATTCTCCTCGATCGACGCGAGCTCATCGCGCATCGCTTGTTGCCAGTGTTCATCCCCCTCTGCCTTAGCAAGCGTCGCGGGCTCGCCAGAGGGGGTGAGAAGCAGCCGCTCCGCCTGACCCGGGTTCTCGGCGTCGGGATCAATCAGATCCAGGACGCGGCGATAGCGGTGGCCGGTGTCGAGGTCGTCGTCGGCGTCGAAGAGATCTCCACGCACCGTCGGTGGAGTCACAAACTCCACGGCTCGATCAGCAGCGGGAGGCGTAGGCGCGTCGCGAGGCTCTGCCATGGATTTCTCCGTTGTGGCAGCGTTTTCCGCTGCCATGGCGGGCATTTCCTGCCCGAGCGTCCAGCCTTCGACGATGAATGGGGTGTCGCTGCCATCGTGCTCCCCCCACTTCCAACTTGTGCCCTCGTCGAAAACGACGTCTCGGGATACGTGCACACGCCTGCCAACGGGGTCGTAGAGGCGGTAGGCCTTGCCTCCAGGCTCATAGCCCAGCATCACCATGGGTTTAGCTCGATCATCGAGCTTCTTCAGCCCTGGCTTCGTCTCCTTCGCGTATGCCCTACAGCCAAACACGCGGAGGAAGTGCACGTCGGGCTTGCCACCGTGCCATGCCTCGTACGGGGTGCGGCCCTCCACGCTCCGGGTGAAGGACCGGTTGAGGACGAAGACGGCCGTCGTCACGGCCTCGCCCCAGAACGTCGCCGGCACGCTCATCGCCTTGAGCATGCACCTTGCCGTGCCGACGACCATCTGGTTCCGCCTCTCCACTACCCCGTTCTGCTGCGGCGAGTAGGGGGCGGTGAGGTGACGCTTGATCCCGCGATCGGCGCACCAGTCCGCGAACTCCGCCGCGGTGAATTCTCCTCCGCGGTCCGTGCGAAAGACACGCAGAGGGTGCTGTGACTCCAGCTCCGCTTCCGCCTTGAACCGCCGGATTGCCGCCGACGCCTCGTCCTTCGTCCTCAACAGGACAATCCACATATACCTGCTAAAGTCATCGACGAGGAGGAGGAAGTACCGCTTCCCTCCGGGCGTCACCGGTGTAATAGGGCCGCAGAGGTCGCCGTGCACCAGTTCGAGCGGCTCGGCCGCTCGGTATTTTGCCGCCGCAGGGAACGGGGTGCGGCGCTGCTTCCCGACGAGACACGCTTCGCACATTTGCTCAACATGAGTGATGGCGGGCAGTCCCCGCACCATTCCCTTCCGCGCCAGCTTCTCGAGGCCTTCGAAGCTCTGGTGGCCGAAGCGTGCGTGCCAGCGCCACGCGTCGTCGTCGATGCGAGCGGAGAGACACACAGGCTTCACGATCTGCAAATGCGTGACATACAGACGATTTTTGGATCGGAGCACCTTGGCGATCAGCTTTTTCTGCCGGTCGTGGACGGACATGACGCCTTGCTCGACGTGAGTTGGGCACCCAAGCTCGTCGAGCTGCCCGATGCTGATGATGTTTGACTTCAGGCGCGGGATCCAGTAGACACTGGTGAGAGCACGGTGGCGTTCATCGCCGACGGCGAAGAGGACCGTACCGCACCCACAGATGTCGACGACCGAGCCGTCACTGAACCGCACCTTGCCGGAGACGCTTTTGTCCAGCTCGGCGAAGACCTCCTCTTCGCCGGTCATGTGATTTGATGCGCCGGTGTCGAGGTACCAGGCGGCGTCAGTGTCGTGCGCGGTTCGCCGAAGTTCCACCCGTGCCCGCTCTTCGTTGAGAAAGACGCGCTCCCCCGTCAGCGGCACTGCCATGGCAACGAATTCTGCTGCCATAGCAGAACCTTCTGCCGGCTGCAGCTCGACGACAGTGGCCATCAGCAGGCCCGGATCCTCATCCTCCGCCTGGGTGAGGTGAGCAGCGGCGGCCTCGTCGCGTTGTTTCTTCCGGCATTCCCGGGCCCAGTGGCCCTTCTTGCCGCAGTAGCGGCACTTGTCCCTATCGTCGTCGTTGGCGGAGCCGCGTGGTGGTCCGCCCTGCTGCTGCCGTTGTGGCGCGCCCTGCTGCTGCGGTGCGCCGGGTTTGCGACCACGGCCGTTGCCCCTTCCGCGGCCACGGCCACCACCGTTTCCTGAGGCGCCGTCGGCGCGAGGCTGGCGATTGCGCGCCTCCCACTCTTCCTCGGTGAGGAGAAGACGACCGCCGCCGTCTCCACCGTCGCGGATCTCATCCAGCCGCTCCTCGACTACACGAAGACGACCAGTGAGCTCGTCGATGGACATGGTGCGCAGGTCCAGCAGGGTCTCGATTGCGATCGCCACCTGTGCAAAGCGAGAGGGGACAACGCGCAAGAATTTCTGGACGATCTTGTCGTCGTCGATGTTGTCACCGAGGGATCGCAGGGAATTCGCCAGGCCGGTGATGCGTATGGCGAAGTCGTCGATCGACTCGCCGTCCTTGAAGGCGATCGACTCGAAATCCCGCCTGAGCCGCTGCGCGTTCGCCTCGCGCACGCGGTCGCTGCCGAGGCACTGCGTTTTGATCGCAGCCCACGCCGCCTTCGCGGTCGCCTTGCCGGTGAGCATGCCGTGCATCTCCGGCGGAACAGAGCGAAGGAGCGCCGCCATCGCATGCCGATCCTCGCGGTGCGGGACGTCGTCGTCCTCGATCGCGTCCCACAGGCACGCTGCCTGCATGTTCACCTGCATCACCAGGGCCCAATCGGTGTAATTGGTCCTGGTTAGCATGGGGAAGGAGATTGCGCCGCTGCCGCTGCCGCCGCCGGTCTCCCGGACGACCTGCTGCACGACCATCTCACCTCCCCGCCGCACTCTGCTGCGGCCGCGGCTCACGTCCCGTGTCCTCGGTGGCGGCGACCTGGAGGGATGGGAGGGAGAGCCCGTCTTCCCTCTGCCACTCGACATGTCCGCCGGTCACCGGATTGAGTGGCTCTGATACCAGATTGTTGGCCGGAGAGCTCGCCGGAGCTCAGCTCAGGAACACACACACACGAGATGGGAATTTTGCGCCGCGAACAACTCTCGGCTTTTCTGCTTTCTTTCTCCTCTATTTATTCGAGCTACAAGCAAACGTGCAAGTCCACGATCCACCACGTTCGTGCCATCCCACGAACAGATCATGCCAGGCACAAGACTCGCTCAAGGTTGTTAGAAACCTGCGAGCTAAACTTTAACAGAAAACGGAAAAAACTGAACGCACGAAACTGAGCTGCGGCTAGATTATTCAACACACCCTTCACCTTGTTCTCCGCCTCAGGGGAGGCATGCAGATCTTTGTGAAGACCCTCACTGGCAAGACCATAACTCTTGAGGTGGAGTCCTCGGATACCATCGACAACGTGAAGGCCAAGATCCAAGACAAGGAGGGGATCCCCCCTGACCAGCAGCGTCTGATCTTTGCTGGCAAGCAGCTTGAGGATGGCCGCACCCTTGCGGACTACAATATCCAGAAGGAGTCCACCCTCCACCTTGTGCTACGCCTTAGGGGTGGTATGCAGATCTTCGTGAAGACTCTCACAGGCAAGACCATCACCCTGGAGGTTGAGAGCTCGGACACCATTGATAATGTCAAGGCCAAGATCCAAGACAAGGAGGGTATTCCCCCAGACCAGCAGCGTCTGATCTTTGCAGGCAAGCAGCTGGAGGATGGCCGAACCCTTGCTGACTACAATATCCAGAAGGAGTCCACCCTCCACCTGGTGCTACGCCTCAGGGGTGGTATGCAGATCTTTGTGAAGACTCTCACAGGCAAGACCATCACCCTGGAGGTGGAGAGCTCGGACACCATTGATAATGTCAAGGCCAAGATCCAAGACAAGGAGGGTATTCCCCCGGACCAGCAGCGTCTGATCTTCGCAGGGAAGCAGCTGGAGGATGGCCGCACCCTTGCAGACTACAACATCCAGAAGGAGTCCACCCTGCACCTTGGTCTCCGCCTCCATGGTGGCCAGTAAACCATCAGTTGTCTGAGCTGCTGCTGTACCTCGGTTGTCTCGTGTCTTTGGTGTTCTCCATGAAGCACATGAAGCATCTATGTCGTTTTATAAGTCTGGTTGTATCTGGTTAATGGACCATCGAGTCCCCATGGTGTGTGTTTGGTTTACTCAAAACAGTTGCTGAGGTACAGCAGTTCCAAGTATGAATAAGTGCGCTAGCTTTCAGCTTATCTGTGATAAAATTTGCTTGTTTTCATCCATTCTGACTTGATTAAGTTTTTTAGTGTATGATATTGCTTCAGATTAAATTGCTTGCTTCCAATTTCTATCCGACGTGGAAGTCCAGGAATCTTATTTTATGCTAATGTTGAATGCCTCCTCCAGGTTCTTATTAATCAGCTGCTTATTTCTTGTTTCTAATGGTGAAATTTTTGTACCTTGATTTTTCTGGAAACAGAGTACCTTGATTTTTCTGGAAACAGAGGGGCAATCAGTCCGTTGTTTCTTATGTTTGTAGGTTATTCTGTACTGTTTTTGAAACTCGATATGCTTGTCAGAGCTGTCACTTATCACACCTCTTCGTTGTTCACAACCTCCTGCTGCTAGACCTATTTGCAGCATTATGATGGTTTTTGCTTGTGACACCGACCAGTCGGCTGATTAATCGTTATATTTGGACGACTTTTGTAGCGCTGGTATTGGACTTGGAAGGTCCGATTCCTGCCATCACTCACATGCCACTGCTTCCTGCTACCCACCCAACGATCTTGCGTTGCTTGACAGTTTACTATCATAATCCTTTTCGCTTCTGCCACTCAATCCCCTGCCGCTCTATCAACGTGTTTTATCTGGCAAAGTCTTCTATCTTTTCTAGGAAAGAATACCTGTACTATGGTGCCCTGTCTATCTGGAAATTCACGTGTAACTACTATGGCTTATTTGATTCGCTAGCAAACGTGACATATATACAACACTACTTACAGCTGAAAAAATGTGTACCACGTAACTTAGGACAGCAGTGTCAAGAAAACGAGTGTACGTACGAGCTGTACACTACGGAAGTGTGACGCCACATCTATGGTATTGAACCAAACACAACTACAACTAGGCATGCGTGTTCAGATTATTCAGCTGATCAATTCACTCAGACTCAGTACTCAAAAGCTCATATATAACCCAATATCATGAACCGTTTGGGATTACATTACAGACGGTTACACTTTTTAACCGTCGTGGATAAGGCAGTCATCCCAAACGGCTCAGTTTCATGAACCGTTTGGGATTACATTGCAGACGGTTCAAATTTTTAACCGTCGCGGATGTAATATCATCCCAAACGGTCCATTTTTCGGCCGACTTATCCCAGACGGTTAGAAAATTAGAACCATTTGGGATGTGCGGCAAACATGACGGCTATGATTAACCGTTTGGGATGAGCCGTTATTTATGTGCCGTTTTGTACTAGTGAAGTTTGAACGAGGCGTATGCATATCATGGTAACTACCCAAGGGAGAGTGTTAGAAAACTACCCAAGGGAGGCGCACTTGGCCCTTATGGGCTCCGCTCGGAAGGTTTCTTGTCTTGTACTCTATGATGGTAGGCACTTACCTAATTCCCAAGCAAAGAGGTACTATAAATAAAGCTGCGAGGTTGTTCTTTATTCATTATTTGCATGGGAGATTAGCAGGTAAATAAAGGGAAGAGAAACATCCCTACATACTGTGTCTTTGTTCTTACTTTGTGTGTGATTGATCTACGTCAGCAACACAACACACAATAGGTTGTTTAATAGATGCTATCTTTTGTACTAAATCTACCACGGATACTGTTATGCATTCGGCACGGGTTCTCCTCCATATCAATGATTCTATCCCTTGTAAACATGATTTTGTAATATGTTGTAATCTCTATACACCATACAGACACAGAGCCGGAGCATAGATGTTTCCTGCGGCAATCCCAAACCACTTTCTTGGTCGAACGTGTGCAAGCAATCCCAAATCATTTGCACCCTAGATCAGGAGGGGAGAAGGGACATAGTGCTTGGATCAGAAGGGGAGCAGGGAGGACGTGGGGGTGTTGGCTATAGATGGCGGCGCGATCGGGACGGGCTGCCATCAGATGGCTCGATGGGGACAGGCTGCTATCAAGCGACACGACAGGGAAGTGGAGGTGGGGTGGGGAAGGGGGGTGGGATTGGAGATGGGAACTGCCCATAGAGGTTGTGATACGGAAGAGTTCTGTTAGGGTTTGTTTGTAGAGGTTGTGATGATATGGAAGAGGAGTTTTGTTAGGGTTTGTTTGTAGAGGTGATGTCGATTTCCTTGGAGGTGGTTGGCTAGGATTGAGAGGAAGGCTACGACGTGGGGAGTTAGGGAGGTAGGCGGAATCGCTAAGGGGTTTATGAGCCCACAAGTCACCTCATGATTTTTGTGGAATTGTGGGGGCTGGAAAATAGAATGAGATACCACTCACCAACTCAATCTTTGAAAGTATATTAATAGTGGTGAACAAAAGAATGACACAATACTCATCAACACAATCTTTTATAGTAAAGATTACAAACTTTCTCTCAGACAAGATGACCCAGCTTACAAATTAAGTGACGAGCAAAACTAGGTCATAGAAAAATTAGTAAACACTGTACGAATGAAATACAATACCATTATGGATAAGGGTAGTTGAGGTATCAACTTAATTGATCGATTTTGGCTTCAAGCTCGATCGCTTAAGCAAGACTCAATGGATTCCATTGATTTTGGAATATACTAAGAAACCGACGATTATTACGTACGGACAGAGGTCACCCAGGGAGACGCCTACGGTTGTAAGCGCAAACCACAAGCATGCTCTGATAGTACCCTGCCTATTAAGAAGCACCAATTCCGCCTCAGCTACCGTTAACGCGAACCAACCAACATCAAGCAACGCGACAGCCGCACACACCGTTGTAACAATGGCAACTGTGCGGGCAACCGGAGCCAATACCGCGTTCATGCCGAATGCAAATGCGGCAATCAGGCTCCGGCCCGACCAGTTGAGGAGCAAGGTGGAGAGGGCGAAGGCAAACATGCGCGTGCGGATGTCGACGATGGCCAGTCCAGCGTACATGAGGCTGACGGTGGCCAGGACGGAGCAAAGCAACGCTAGAGTGTTGGCCACGATGAATGTCTCAAAAGAGTAGCTTGTGGCGAGCACCGGGGTGCCACCGTTATGGCCATCATCGGCTGATCGGTACCCACCAGGTATGGTGAAAGCTGCTGCGAATGAAATCGTTACGAGGAGCGCTGATACAACGCCAATGGTCTGTGTGGAATCCTTGATCTTCTTTGCTTCCTCCACCTCATTTATTGGAGGGACAGGGTCTTCAAGGTGAGCACCATGTACAGCACCAGAATGCTGTAGCAGATAGTGTATCCTAGACTCCGGATTCTGAAAAAAACAAATTAATGCGATTCAACATTAAAATGAAGGAAGAATAACCTATTAGATATAAAGTAAATTTCAGAAAACCCTAGATTTTATTATCATGGTTGCAAGAAGCCCCAGGTTTCATGGCTAGTGGCACTTAACCATGAATTTTATGGTTGCATGATTTCACAAAATCCCACCCTAATCAAATCATAGCTTGACAGCATTGGGATGGAGTCACCGGGCAAAGCGGATCCGTGATGGAGAGAATCTCTACGACATATCTGCTCGCCGCAGACTTGCCGGTGTCGACAGGGCAAGGATGGATTTGCTTAAGGTGAGTTCCTCTTATGACCTTAAAATCTGGGGTTAAGTGTCACTAGCCAAAAACGTAGGGTTTTATACAGTTGTGACCACAAACATGAGGTTATTTGAAATTTTCTCTAGATATAATAAAGGGTAAAGTTCACTCTGGGTCTCTAAACTTGTAACGCGTGGCCAAGAAGGTCCGTAAACTTATAAAATGCACATCCACCTTTCTAAAAATTTTCAAATGAGTCATCACGGTCCCAATCTCTCCACTTAGTCTCTCGCCACTTTTTAGATGATTGTCAATGCTAATATTCGATACAACTGAATTCTAATTTCGATTTTTAAAGTTTTTGCCGTCTAGAACTGAAATGTGCTTCTCTATTCAAATATATTTAGCTACATGCAAAATTTATAATTTTGTGGAAATTTTAATTCTGAATTTGCATATATTTAGAAACCAAAATCTTTAATCTAATTCGGTAACCAATGTTTTTGTTAAATTCTTAACTCACAAAGTGTATATGATCTTATTTAAGCCGTCATAACTCAGGCGTAGTAAATGGACGACTAGAATTTTTTTTTCTTTCTATCCTATTAAAAAAACCATAATTAGTAGATAGATTTACGTACCAACTGAAAACGCAAACCTGTGCGCATCTTGCTCCTTGAAAGATCCCGCGCAGTTTGCCCCTTGTTATTTGGTAAATTTAACTGAAGTTCCTTGTTCCGCACTAATAAGTACTGTAAAGTCTGTACCTTCCCACCCAGGACAGCAAGATGTAGCACGGTGTTGCCTTCATTGTCTTGCATATCCATAATCGATGCAAACCTCCGCGTCTGATGGCTTCCAAGGAAGTTTCTGCCCTGGGCGTCTCGTAGTTGGGCGGCGATGGCAATTCCCTGGACGTCTCGTAGTTCGGCGATGGCGACATGAAGGAAGTTCTGCCCTGGGCGTCTCGTAGTTCGGCGCAGTCGGGACACTTTTCCAGCAAGACACGAACTACAGTGCTCTTGTTTCCCATGACTGCTACGTGTATGGGGAATGACCCCTTGTTATCGGGCTGATATGCTGAACATTTGTCATCATTTATTAGCAATGAGACCGCTTTATGAAACCCGCATGATGCTGCAAAATGCAGAGGCGTACTTCCGTGTCCGTCCCCACGTTTGCTGAGGTTCTTATCCCATACTAGTAGCTTCTTCGTCATCCCTATAATTACAATAAAGCCGATAGATAGACAGATCAGAATATGTATGACCAAAAACATACATTGGGATCTAGGATCCACGATCCTGACCCTACTGCTTATACGCATTAATCCTATAACCAGTAGCTATTGCATGCATTTAAACATTATCATACATATCTATACCAATATAAAAAATATAAGTTATGATAAAATACTATTCATCTCAGCTGTCCAAAAATAATTCTTTTATTTTTATAATTCTCATCCAATAGCTATCTATAAAATTAAGCCTTCCCTTAATCACGTCTATACTAATTATACAATTAATCCTCTTAATGACCACTTTCCACCTCTGTTTTCATTTCCTCTCCTCCACACTCGTTCCGGGTGCAACACTTTGTATCACGTGGCATGAATTTGTGCCAAGCACCTCCGCGTACGCTTTCTTCCTTTAATTGGAATGCTTTCAATCCCAATAACTGCATGTACCACTCAGTAAAAATGCTCTCACAAATTTTACTGATACTTCTGCACTGCTTTGATCTAACATTGAAGGATGCAGATTCAGTGGGTTCGCTTTCGAGGTCTAGATGATAATTTCTCTTGTTTATTAGTGGGTTCCGTGGATAGATTTTCTTATTATGCCTGACCATGCTCTGTTTTTTTATGTCTCAATGCGTTAGTTGTCGGTCTAATTCTTTCATTATGAAATATTAGATGTATTACGGCTTAATTTATTCTTGCTGACACGTGCATTGCTCGTTTAGGATTGTAATAAGGGTAAATAAAAGAGTATTGAGTATTATCAAACAGTCATACATAGGCATAATGTGATTGGTTGCAATCACACCTTTCTGAGGCACAAGAATGGAGAAGGCAAGGATACAGCTCCATCCCCGAATTGAAAGGTGCTCAAATTCTTGTTTAAAAGTGAGTTGAAAGTTGCTAAAATTCTTGTTGAAAGTTGGTATTTTCAATTGAAAGTTTATGAAATTTAGTTGAAAGTTGTTTCAAATTTCTAGTTGAATGTTTGGTATTTCCAATTGAAGTTATGGTATACCAACTGAAAGTTTCCAACATTCTGGTGAAAGTTGTTTCTAGTTTTAATGGAAGTTTATATTTCCAATCGAGAGCTATCAAATTTTAAACATTCAGTATACAAATTTATTGCCCATTTAAATTTGGTGGTGAAACATCGAGAATTCGCATCTTGACAAATTGTTTGATTGCACCTTTGCAGAATATATTCTTAGTTACTTCACAGCATGTATTAACCACAAGAATTTGGTCTGTTAGTCATAGGTTCAATAGTTGAAAACTTGGATAGCTGTAATGGTTTTTAGAATTAGTATTTACTACATATTTAGCACTTAGCAGTATAGGTGATTTCGTATGAGTGGGAATCAGGCTGGCAGGAAAGTCCGAGTCTCGGTTGTCAAACGGCCGAGCCCGAGCTGGCCCACGAGCTGCTCGCTAGGCTCATTTGGCTTGGCCCCAAGGCCGCAGCCCGCACTCCCGCAACCCGTAGTGGCAGGCCCATATATAGGCCATAGGCATGCGGCATCCGGCATGCCCTTAGGGCTTAGGCACTGCAGCGCAGCCAGCGCTGCTTCCGGCCTCCCGCAGACCCGCACACGCCGCCGCCACCACGTGCCCGCACCTGCTCGCCTCCCCAGGCGGCGCCCATCGGCTACCTCCCTCGACGGCCCCAGCATGCCTCCCCAGCAGCGTCCGCCTCCCCCGACGACCCGAGCAGCGAGCGCCCACCTCCCCAGCCTCGGCCTCCGGCCTCCGCCGCCCGGAGCCCGCCGCTGTCCTCCCCCAGCGCCCGGCCGCCCGCGGGCCGCCTCCCCCGATGGTCCCAACCTCCGCCAACGGCTTGAGCTCGCGCCTCCCCTAGCAGCTAGTAGTGTCCACCTCCCCCAGCGGCCCAGCGCCCCACCTCTGCCGGCCGGCCGGCCGGCGCTCACCTCCCCCGGCCATAGCTTAAGTCAGGTTTTGCCATGGGCTACCTTCCTGCTTCGGTGCTTCCCATGAGTATATAGTTCAAACTTGCAATACCTCTTAATTTGGACTAGTGGCAGTTTAGTTCTTTGTAAAATTGGATGTGCAAAATGTTATTTGTGACGGTGGTAGTACTTCCATAGCCTTAAAGTAGTGACGTTGGGTTCTTTTTTGTTGTTAGAGCAATGCTACACTTACTAAAGTATTTAAAAAGAACTAGTACAAAATTTGATTGGAAGGCTCAGATTACGAGTAGGTGAGGGTGGCTCAAAGATAAATTCGGATGTGAACTATTGAGGTGTCAATGTGTTTCTATACAACTTTATATGTTAAGCCTTTCCGTTATAGTTATTTACAAGCTTGCTCGATCCATATAGTACGTTACCACGTGGTTACTGATGGGTTGTGCATCAGGCTTAGTTGTGCATATTCCTCTGCCATGTATAAGGCATGCTATAACTGGCACACCCTTGGTTGTATTGGACTGTTGCATTAAAACTCTCTCAAAAATCAAGTTCAGTCAAACATACATGCATTTAGTCAAGAATCTAAGGAGGAACAATTTAGTCTGAAATTATGCTTGAAATGTCTTATTATCCTGCTGAAATTATGTGCAAAAATATTTCTGAATTTTTGTTTTGCAAAAAGGTCATGATGCAATTTTGGAGGCTCGCAGCCGGCTCGAGCCTCTTTTCTAGCTCGTTTGTGTCAACGAGCCTAGCTCAGCTCGGCTCGGCTCGAAATTTGGTGAGCTCGAGTGAGCCCAGCTCGAGCCGGCTCGGCTCGGCTCGGCTCATTGCCACCCTTAAGTGGGAAAGTACTAAAGCTCAAACCCAAAAATGGTAGTGTATTGGGATTAGAAAACAGTCAACTCAAGATAGCATAATGTTACTCCAATATTGGTTTTGCAGGCACCTTTTCTTCATGACCGAATTCAAAACGGGATCAACTTAAATGATCTATGACTTTAGAAAACTCAGAAATTTAAGCACATTTTTATTTTTGATAACTAACCTACATAAACTGCAATTTAATACTCTTCTTTGTAGAAAAGAAGGTTTCTTGGATGAGTACTATTTGAGATGTTGGACATGAAAACGCTTGCATAATAGAGACATAAATATGTTTCTAATGTATACTTGATAAAGGAAACAAAACGTGTAGTAGTCTGGTTTATTTGAGAACTTTTAAACTATTATATATCATTGATTATGTTGAGATTGTGCCGAATATGTGCACGAGTAGGTTACATATTGGAATTGGAGTCCAATTAGTGGATAGGGTTAGTAATATTAAGTCCAATACGTGTGTAACCCGGGCTCCTATAAAAAGGGAACGCCGCTGATTATAACCATAAGGTTTTTTGGACTCAACTGACTTGCCATACAGGGAGCGGTCTGACCAGCCCCTATGAGCGGTCAGACCGGCCGGCGCATGGAGGCAGGCAAGTCGGCGGGGAAGCCTAGTAAAGCATGTGAAGGTGCGCCCAAAAATGGCCCGAGGGATATAGGCTTCAGCTGAACCTTGTAAACAAACATCATTGTCTTTTTCCTCGCTTGATTGCTTCTAGATCTAATGCTGTGGGATGGCCGGTGTCCGTCGTGAAGATCAGCTCATAACAGGGCTGGTTTTATAACAAGTGCTATCAGAGTGCAAGGTTGGAGGATCATGAAGCAATGCGAAGGAACTCGACGGAGACTGAGGAAGGTGGTCGACATGTATGGGCACGATCGGCAAAGGTGGCGGCATATGTGCCCCGTGCATGCATCTACATGGTGTCGAGCTGCAGCGGACACGACGCGAGGTGGAGCATCGAGATGACAACTTCGAGGAGGCCACGATCTACAGCTGCGACATTGCGACTACATCTAGATCAATCGTTTACGGAGCACTAGCATTGGCAACGGTGAGATCGTGGGCGTGACAACATCATCGTGGGCATGACAATGTGAGACGGTCGGGGATGAGACCTTTCGAGGGACGGTCGAACCAGCCCGAACCAGTTGCAGGCTGCGATCGGCGGCGTGCGGCGATGGCATGGGCAGTCAGACCGGCCACCAGTCATGGCGGACTCCGGCTCGGTTCGGTCCGAGCTGGCCAGGGCATCCGAGGTGGCGTAGGTCTAGGCGATCAGACCAGCTGGGATAGCGAACTCAACTCGAACTTGGGCTAGAGTTCGAGCCAGCAATTACGACAGAGCCAACATTCGACGAGGGCGAGCCACGATGACTCGCTGGGCCGAGGAGGGTCAGGGCCTCTTGTGCACAACAGCGTGTAGGACTAGGTCCATGACATCAAAGTGTCGGACGGGGCCTGGTGGCTTCAATTTGACGAGGATGTGGACTGATCTACAACAACGTATACACGAGAGAAGAGGAGGCCAGATCGGAGGATGTGGGTGGTTAGGGACAGCCACAAGGAGTCTTATTGAAGGTGGAGGTGGAGTCTGAGTCAGACTCTAGTTTGAATCACAGTCCAACTTGGAGTTTGAGCTTGAGTTTGAGAAGGTGGAGGACTCCAGGATCTCTTTAAATAGAGGGGCAGGGGAGGGCTATGGAGTAAGAGCTCGGAGATTCATAGCCTCTAGCAAGGAAACAATGGGAGCAAGGTCTTTAGCAAGTAGCATGCATGGTTTTTGAAGGAAGCGAAGATGGCAGCTCTCGGTAGTCAGACCAGCCTCCACGGGTGGTCAGACTAGAAGTTCGTCAAGCAGAACAGGATGAGGAGGATCCAGCCAGCAAGGCTACCAATTCTGAGGTGATCGGTCAAACCGGGTTAGAGGCCGGTCAGATCGAAGTGTCGGAGCAAGAGGGGGTCGACAGCGGGTCGTTGGGTGGCGCTAGGTCAGACCGGTCAGACTGGCCGGAGGCCCAGCTTAGACTGGTCTGGGCGTCAGGGATGGCATCGAACACCAGATTTGAGGTGATGAAGTTTCATGGTACGGGGAACTTTGCGCTTTGGCACCAGAGTTAAAGATCTACTAACACAACAAGGGTGCTCGAAGGTGATCAAAAAGGAAGTTGAGAAGCCTGCCAGGATGCACAAAGATGACTGGGAAGATTTGAAGATCAAGGCTGTTGGGACCATACGGCCGTGTTTATCATATCAATTCATGTACCATGTGATGGACTTGGATTTGACTGATGAAATTTGGGAGAAATTGGAGGCTCAATTTATGTTCAAATTTCTAACCAACAAGCTTTACCTAGAGTAGAAATTGTATGGGCTGAAGATGCAGGAAGGGTTAGAGCTTGCGGAGCACATTAACATCCTCAATCAGGTAATCATGGATCTAGCTCGTGTGAAAATTGATGATAAAGATAAGGCTTTTTTTGTTTGTTCCTTGCCTCCTCCCTATGAGCATATGGTGACTATATATGTTGACATACACCATGGATACCATTACTATAGCAGAGATTACTATAGGTCTTATGGTGTTTGATAAGCGCAAGAAGAAGAACATGCAGTGGAGGTTCCTCATGGTGAAGGGTTGCCGTTCAGGTATGATCATAATGGGAGGAAGCAAGGCAGGGATGAAGTTAGAGGATCCAAGGCCAAGTCAAAGAGTAAGAAAGGGCCACAGTGCTATGATTGCAAGGAGTCGGGACATATAAAGAGGCATTATCCAATAAAAAGAAACACTGATGGAGGCGCCAATGTGGTTGTGGCAGGTGACGAGAGTGATGATTCTTGTGAAGTACTCATGCTTTCGGATAATCAATCTACATTAGCCTGGATATTGGATTCAGCAAGTTCAAGTTTGATGATACCAAACAAGGAGTGGTTCAACACGTACGAGTTTAGTGATTTTGGAAGGTCTATCAAGGTGATGACACGGGTCATCGTGTTATCAGGATTGGTGACATCAAGATCAGGACTAATGATGGCATGGAGCATCTACTCAAGGGTATGAGACACGTGCCAAGGTTCAAAATGAATCTAATTTCACTGTAGTCTCTCATGATGATGGTTATGTCTAAAAGGTTGACAAGGATAAACTAACCATGAGGGTCAAGAAGAACAAAATGACTGTGATCAAGAGGAGGGGGACTTTAAATAATCTTTACAAGCTGAGAGAGTATGTTCTTTTAGGTGGAGTTACACAAGCAGAACCAGGGGTGACGATCCTAGCAGTGGAGGACGACAGGTCTAAGTGAGCTGCAAAGGAGAAGACCAAACTCCAAGGTGCACAGGGGTTCGAGCAAGACGGCTTCATTGGTAAATGACCATATTCGTCAAGATGGAGTTTGTTGAGACTGTGTCAAATATATGTACGAGTAGGTTATGTATTGGAATTGGAGTCTAACTAGTGTATAGAGTTAGTAGTACTTGAGTCAAATACATGTGTAACTCGGACTTCTATAAAAAGGGAGACGCCACTGATTGTAACCATAAAGTCTTTTGGACTCAGCCAACATGCCATATAGGGGGCGGTCTGACCGGTCCCTATGGGCGGTCAGACCAGCTGGCTCCCGGAGGTAGGCAAGTCAGAGAGGTTGGTCAGTAAAGGATGGGGAGGTGCGTCCAATAATAACCTCAGTGATATAGCCTTTGGCTGAACCTCGTTAACAAAGGTCAGTGTTTTCTTCCTCGCTTAATTGCTTTTAGATCTAACACTGCGGGACGGTTGATGTTCATCGTGAAGATCAGCCTATAACAGGCTGGTTTTGTAACAGATTATGCTATGCAGCTTGGTTGAGTATCAGTTTGTATACCTTACTAGCAAATTTTCATTCTTGATTAATAATATAGGAATTGCTGATATATTTATTCTACGTTGAGGCTGAACCTTCGGGAACCGTACTATTAGAAATGAGTGTTGGCCGAAAAATATATTTTTCTTTCAAAAAAATCAATTATTTAGTAGCATCGTAAAATGACTAGCTCGTACACAATTGCATAGGTTGACAACTAGTAATAATAATGCTTTAACAACGACTGAAAACATGGCGATATGACAAAAAAAAATCTATGAAAACCTCAATAACCTAATAGAAATGTGTTAGCCTAGATAACCACCTCTTGGTGGCGTGGTGGAGTTATGGACAACTTCATCCACCTGAATTAAAATATTAGTGCTCACATTTATACACATGTGAGTTCGTTTCGGTAAGAACTTTATGAGATTAGAGGATTTATCCGTGGTCTCCGTCAATTTTAGAGGAGCACTCGCGTGGATATATACATGTAGTGTGCGTGTGTGGTAGTGTATATATATGTATGCGCTCTCTCCTATAATTGCAAAAGACAAAAAAGAAATGTTAGCCTAAAATACGATGGACAGAACAAAAATACTCCTCCAAAATCATAAAATAATAACGCTCACCTTCGCTCCTGAGAACCGCAGCATGCAAGACGTTTTGTCCATCTGGTCCAGAGTAGGACAGCTCCTTGTCCTTTGAATACAGTAGTTCCGCAATGTCATCGTGTCCTAGCAAGACAGCCAGGTACAAGGGCGAGGTGCCATTAGCAATCGGGAAGCGAGCCAAGTGATCATCTGCCGCCATTAACCTGTCAACCATTTCCTTCACCATATCCTTGTTGCCCAGGCGGAGGGCCTCATGGAGGGCCGTCTCGCCTTGCTTGTTCTCCTTTCTTAGCACCACCTTCACCCTCGCATGGCCACCTCCCTCGCCTCTCGCCAGATGGATGAGATGAGAGACCATTTTGATCCTCCCAGCTCTGGCAGCGCAATGCAAGGGCGTATCACCCTTCTTATTGCCAGCATCTAGGAGGTGCTTGGCCTTGCTGTGAATCACACTTGCGCTCTTCAAGAACTCAGCATCGTCTCCACTAGCCGCAACCACATGGAGAATTGAGTCCGGCTCAAAGGTGGGCACCCTCCCGATGGTGACGATGTTCTCAATGTCGACGACTGCAGTTGCATCGTCGTTGCCCAGAAGGTCATTTAATCGCGCCGAATCGCCCTTCCGAGCGGCCATCAGCAACTCAGGGGACTGCTGCATCGCCAGTTTTGCTTCCTTGTACGATTCAGAAGGTTGCGTTTTGTTCTCCATCTCCATTGGCAAGCATGCACCTGATATGTGTGTACTGTATTCTTGATTGATAGCACACGCAGCGGTTCTCCATCTATGTGTGTATATATTGTTAGCGCGGCAGCCACAAGAAGCTAAGGTACTGCCTTAAAAAAAAAGAAGACAAGATTCGCCTCAAACTAGCTGCGTGCACTTCTGGTTAGGAATCCTTTGGAACACTGTTGCCGCTTTACTTCTTCTTTGGTCGATTTTTCTGCCTTTTTTCCTTACTATACAATTCAGTTTTTTGTTACCATTTGATGACAGGGACTTAAAAGTCCCATTCTTATATCTCTGTTCTGCTTTTCATGAATCGAGTTGAATGTCTTTTACACTATATTGCAGCCCAACTATCGACAATTGGTAAACCGCCGATCTTACGGTAGTCGTGAGACAGAGAATTTGTTGAGGGGTAGGGACCTCTAGGGCCCAAGGCCGAGGAGTACCAGGAAACAGGGGACACTTTTTTATACAGGTTCGGGTTTCCCTCAGGATAATAAACCTACGTCATGTTGGTATATATTGAATAAAGAGTATCTTACAAGGGATGTATATGTTAGTGTCTAGTCTATATGGGATCAAAACCTAATCGGGGTCTACTCCGACTACATCCGTGGGACTCGACTCCTTCGAGGTGGCGGGTCTTCTCGTGGGAATCGCTGGGCTCTGGAAGGCTTCTACCTTCTCGAGTTGTCTGGCTTGTGTTGTTGGATCTGAATCATCTTCCTCCCTTATAGGCTTGCTGGTCCTTTTATAGGGCATTCCCCGAGTCGTATCGGATATTGACTTATCTCCGAGTAGGATTCTAGCTTCCTTAAACGTCGGGATAGACTTCCTAGTTTAAGGGATGTCTTTCCTTCTTACGGGGGTTATCTTATCTCCTAAGATCCTTACCGGATACGTATTCTATTATGATAATCTAGGAAATTGTATACGAATACCTCCTTGTATAAGGGATACTATACTAATCATCATCAAGCCCCCCATCAGTATGTGAAGTGAGGCCTTGACGGTTCTGTAGGAACATCTGCCCAACTCGGGAACCAACTCTGAGTAGGTGGATATCGAGTACTTGTTGACAACGTTCTCCAAGTAGGTATCAATCCTACCGGGCGTAATAACACTCTTATCGGGATATTGTTCGAGTAGTCCTGGGAATTTTTGAACTAATTTGCCAAAAAAATGCTCTCTAGGTATTGCTTTTCTGATTCAGCCTGATCTGTAGATCATAGACACGCGTTTGCCTGGTAGATTTTTGGGAAACTAGACCGTCGTGGCGGAAATTTTGCGTGGTGATGAAGAATCTTTCCTTTTTTTGCGCCACTGTACCACTGACGTTAGCGAAACTACAGCACGCTTGTCGGAGTCATGCGCTTGTCAGACCACCGTTTTCTTGCGCATGCCGCTTCGCATACTGGGAAAGTAACTGTTCTGCATTTAATGCAATGGAATAGATCGTGCCAAGGATTATGCTCGGGTAGAATGATTTTTAACCTTTAAAGACCGGGAATGTGTTGGGGTTTAGCACACTTTGCCATTGCTTCCAACCTTCCGTCTTCAACCTCGCGCTCTTGCCTTTGCTCCGCCGCCACCGTTCTTTGTTTCGTTCCCGGCAATGATGGGCAAGAAGAAGAGCACCATCAAGAAGTCAATCGACGCCAAGAGGCCTACGGCGGACTCCCCGGCCATGTCGGAGGATTCTGGCTCTACCCCAATCTTGGCTATCCCAGAATTCGCGCCTTCTGAGATACATGCTGTGGCGATCCAGAGGCTTGAGAGGGAGGAGTAGATCATCCCGACAGTACTCGTACCTTGTCGAGCAGCGCTCAAGGAGACGATCCCGAGTCCAGACACGAACTAGACCGTGGTTTTCTCTGATTTCTTCAAATGTGGGTTCCAACTCCTATCTTCCTCCTTTTTCCTCCTTGTTCTTCTAATGCTGAGCGTCTTCACACACTTGTGTGAGGCATACCTCGGCATCCGCCCAAGCCTGGACCTGTAGCGGTGTTTCTACAACCTCCGGCGACCACCGGGAGTTGTCGGAGCCACCGGGTTTCGATTCTGGGAGGGGAAGAAGGAGAGCTACATCCACTCCCCCTGCAAGTCATCGTGGTCGAGCTGGCGCTCGAGGTGGTTTTACTGCCATCCCCCACCGTCATCCAGAATAGGCTACCGCGGTCTGGCGCCCCTACCGAATGAGCACTGGACAGAGGCGTCGAAAAGGACCGGCCTCCTTGAGGCCCTGGCTAGAGAGATTGCTGACCTCGCTGGAAGAGGTTTGTCGGCCTGGGATGTCGTGGAAGACTTCCTCCAGTGCCGGATTAGCCCTCTCAGGTCGAGGATCGCGGCGGCCTGGGAGATTCCGGATGGCAAAGACCAGACGAGGGACTTCGATAAGGGTAAGCATATTTGATTTTGACTTCTCGTACCCCTATCTTAACATGTTGCCCTCTCACCTTCCCGGGTTGCTTCCTCGTGCAGACTTTACTCTCGAAGAGCTTCAGACAAGAGTAAAGAACTTGTTTGAATTGCCCCCTCCAGGTGGAAGGTAATCTTGACCTCCGAAAAAGCACAACAGGAGTTGCATTCTTCCTTGGTAGTAATATTGTGAGCTGGTTGTTTTGTTGCACTCTCATTATGCGAGCCAGAGTACATAGCAGCAACATCGGTAGCCTGTCAGGAGATTTGGATGGAGAGTCTTCTTGGTGACCTTATGAACCGTAGTCTAGGCAAGATCGTGCTGAACATTGACAACAAGTCCGCGATCTCCTTGTATAAGAATTTGGTGCATCATGATAGAAGCAAGCATATTGATACACGGTTGCATTATATAAGGGAGTGTATAGAAGAAGGAAAGGTTGCCGTTGAATATGTCAGCGCGAATGATCAGCTCGCTGATATCCTGACCAGGGAAAAAAATTTCGTTCTGGCCAAAATTTCGGAACCCACCGAAATTACCGAAATTTGGGAAATTTCAGAAATTTCAAAAATCATTTCGGAAAGCACTACCGAAAATCAGTTTAAATTTTAATCAAAATTTGGTCAAATTTGATCAAATTTGACCAAATTTGATCAAATTTGACCAAATTTGAATTTTGACTAAATTTTGACCAAATTTGTTCAAATTTTAGTCAAACCGAAATTTTTGACCGAATTGGGCAAATTTCGGGACCCACTGAAATTTGTGAAATTTCAGAAATTTCGTTGAAATTTCGTCGAAATTTTTTTCCATGATCCTGACCAAGCCTTTGGGTCGGGTTAAATTCTCAGATGAGAGGAAGAATTGGGATGTGAGTGGTGAAGAAAGCACAATCAGCTTAGGGAGGTGAATGCTAGGAATAAGCTAATTATTCTTTCCCTTTTTTGAGTTCGTGTGTAAAGCCAGCTGGTTGTAGCCTGGGGGTTGGACGCCGGAGTAGGTGTCGAGTTGGGCGCGAATTAGAGTTAGCAGTCCGTGTCCGTTTGTGATTACTTGTAACCATTTTCTATATAAAACAGAGAACCAAAGCAGCAAAGCGCAAGTCAAGAAGCAGCTGGGCCAAAAATCGTTATCTATTCTAGTTTTTAGCTACATATTATTTCGCGTGTGTTTACGGCTTTTCACCGCTAGGTCATCCTCTTTCTTCATTGTGGTCAAGTGAGGTCGTCTCTCCGGTCCTTGCGGGCTCAATTTGGCCGCAAGCGATGCGGCAAGACAACGGTGACGTAGGTCGGGTGTGACGGCTAGGCCAAGGCTGCAACATAGATCGACCATGGCGACGGAGACACGATGCTGGCCACGGTTGTTGTAATTAACCTGGTTGTTAAGAGTCCTAGTTAGTTAGGAGTCCGTATTAGGCTCAGAAACTTGTCCGTTCACAGCAAGAAATTCAAGTCCGAGACGAACGTTGTAACGCGGAGTAGAATTAGGAGATGGAGTACGTGAGCCTCGCCGAGATTGTATAGTTAGGGCTTGAATTTCCAACCAGGAGAAGACGTTTGCCGTGGCGAGACAGCGGTATGAAGACCCCGAGGTGAGAGAAGACATGACGAACAACTTCTCGGAGCAGGAGGCCTGGGAAGAGCAGCAGAAAAGGAAATCCCAGCTGCAGTTCGGATCAAATGGTCACAGTCGGCCCGATGATGTCTACGAGCTCGTCTTCAATGACGAGAGTCAGAGACCGACTTGATCGAATTCGTCAAGTCGACGGTGCTGGCCGAAAACAAAGTAGACCTAGCTGCTGGGGGAAAGAGAGAGAGAGTTCTTACATCGGCCCTTTACAAAAGAGTTCTTTGCGTCCCGAACAAGTTGTTCCATACACAATCAGGTGCTTCTTTAATGATTTTGTGAGAAGGAAGGCACCTGCCAAGGCCTTTCTTCAGCAATTTTGTGAAGAGGAAGGCACATGCTAAGGTCTTTCTTCAACGATTTTGTGAAGATTCTGGGGCATCCATTCCAGTGGATATGCGATAATTTGAGCTCAAGTCCCACTTGTGAGAAAGCCGCAAGTTTCTTCTTTAAACATTTTGTGAAGAGGAAATTTGGTATGGCGTCTCTTTAAAGATTTTGCGAACTTGCATGGGAAATATAGTGGATGCACAAGAATTCGAACTCAAATTTCACCATGTTATGAGAGAGCTACAAGTTGCCTCTTTTAACGATTTGTGAACAGGTAGGCACCTGGTAAGGTCTTTCCTTGATGATTTTGCGAAGATTCTGGGGAAACCATTGAGCTTGAGAGAACTCAAGTTAGGATCCTTTGAAGACTTGGGAGGTGTGAATAAAGGATTGCTATACGAATCCTACGGTTTTTTGTGTTTAATTACATTGGGGGACTATATAAAGTCGTAAGGTGTGGCCATGTAGAACTAAACCAATTAGCCAAAGATCTCAATCCAAACCAAGGTAGAAATAATTGGAAAAGCTGATCGAGATGATTAGATGATAGGTTATTCTTTATCACTATATTCCTGTAAGTATAGGGAAAGAATCTAAGAGTCCTAAATGGTTTAAGTGGGTTGTGAGAGAGACAATCCCGTACATTTTTGAGATTGTGCTTTAAAAGTTTATGGTCAGCTTTGTCAAAATTTTTCTATCTTGTCGTGATTGTTCTATCACCATTGATTTGGTTCACTCTATAATATAAATCTGCTTCATTCTTAATACGCTGTAAGTTCTTTCCATATCTCACAATATCAGTCAGATTCATCAATCTCTCGCCAAACCTTGCGTGCCGCATCCTAATCCTGGCAGCTCTTTAATTTGCTTTGACAAAGAATATAGCAGATTGAATGATTTGATGCAGGCGCACATATCAACAGATGGCGCCGGTCGGTAATTAGTTTGTACAACAATCATCTAGAGATAAGATGCGATAAGTACTCATGTATTTTAACATCCTCCCCCGATCTTAACCAGGTAAAACCACTTTAAGATTGCTTCGACGCATTCCAAATTGCCACTCCGGTAAGTGCTTGACGAAGACATCTACAATATGGTCTTGCGAGGCAATAAACTTGATATCCAGTGCTCGCCGTGCCACTTGCTCTTAAACAAAATGAAATCAACTTCAATATGTTTTGTTTCAAGTGTGAAACACTGAATTAGCAGAGAGACATAGCATCAAGATTGTCACACCAAAGAACCGGAGGTCGTGGGACATACACCTTGTTGCGGGAAGGGTCCCTACGCTACCTCGAATCAATGTTTCACACTGATGAAGGGAACCCGCCTCCCGGTGCATCCGCTCATGTCAAGGACAAAGTCCAAACCCCTTGCAGTCGGGGATAACCTCAACGGTCGAGCATAACCTAGATGGACGAGCGTAACCTAGACAGTCGTGCCTAACCTTGACGTGTTACGACTAACCTCGACGCTTCTCATGTCAAGAACAACCTTGACGACCGCAAAACCTTCCGGAGGATTCCCCGAAGATTCTTGAAAATATATCTCAAAGATATCCCAAGCTATGGGAAATGACTGGAATCCCCTGTAAAACCCCCTCGAAAGTGGGGCCAAATTTGTAATCTCACATTTTTCTCTCCCCCTCCCCTATAAATAGCCACCCAAGACTAGAGGGGAGGGGAAATTCTTTCACTTGTAAAGCTCAATTGCACATTCAAATACAATTACGGGTCAATTCATGTTGACAACTACCTCACGTTCTTCCCTTGCTCGTTCTCCCCATGCACACTCGGAGGTCGCAGTAATCGACTAGGGATGCCACAAGTTTATTGTCTAGAGTTGTATCTACAAGAGTTGGCACCGACTATAGGGACTTGAGCAAAAAGCCATGGCACCAAAGAAGGAAAAGAGCGCGAGCGTGGTTAGGTCCACCGTCTCCCGCACATCGAACCCGAATCGTCGAGCAAGGACAGAAAATGTGGCCCTCGCCGCGGCGCGTGGCACTACACGCGCCAACTACCCGTTGGCTTCCAACCCCCATGTCCATGACTTGTTGACCGAGACCCGTACTACTAGACTCCCCACGGCCGTGACCGACGCAGTGAACTCGAAAGCACACGTTGAAATGGAGGAGGCGACCCTAAGGCGCGAAGCTAATAAACTCAGGGAGGAGGTCATTAGGACTTAGGCGGAGACCCTCCAAGCCATCCAGGCCTCAAACCAATCACATGCAAAGGCAGACACACTCTGCACAGAACTCGACACTGCGAGGGCTACGGCGGCACCCACGCCAGCCCCTAAAGCAGCTGAAGCAAGAGCCCTACGGCGCCAGTGAGACGAAACTCTGGACGCAACACAAGAACAAACTCGGGGAAACATGCAAGCAGCCGACGAGGTCATGCGAGATGTAGCAAATGGCCAAGTGCGCCCAGTGCTGCCACTGCTAACTGGGAATCAAGAGGCCGCTCTCCTCCCCCAAGCCATTGGTGACAACCGCAGGCAGATGATTCCACCACACCGGCATGTGCTAGAGAAGTGGTAGCCTTACAACATTAGCTTGACATTGATAGGGACATGGCCCTCGCATCCCTCTACGGTGTAGAGGCAGGCCCAAGTAGCCAACCCATCTACCACTTCATCACTGACTGGGTAGTGAGGTGCCGGCGCTGCAACATGGCTTGACAATACATCACCTAGCATAGCCTATGTGCCTCTGCCAAGCCCCTCCTTAATTTTGTCATTCAGGATGGGCCACTACGCCACCACCCAATGTTGTGTCTCATCAGCAGGGATGGGCGACGAAGCATCAAGCCAATCAGCCAGCACTGGTCGCCATTGGACTCTCTGATGCTACAACCCACTGAGCCCAAGCTTGATAGGAACAAGCAAGTATCGAGCACCAAACATCGTCAGCATCAACGGAAACACCGACGCCACTGAGTTGCTCCGAGTGTATGAAACTATTGTATCCTTGGCCCAGGGGAGCGAGGCCATCATACCGAAAGGGTTGCTGCTAGTGCTCTCCCGATACATCAGACTGGCGCCTTGCTCAGTGTACTTGTGGGAGAAACTCCATGGCAAGCTGATTGACCACTTCATAGCCCACAGGAACAAGGAGGTCACCTCCTTAGACTTGTTTGCCCTCATGCAAGCACCCAACGAGTCCATACAGGACTTTGCACAAAGCTTCACCCAAGTATAGTTCAAGATCCTCGACATCATTGACAAAAGTTTGTGCTAAGACAATCGCCAATCTATACATGATCATGCATAGCTGGTCTAAGTGCAAATATGGCCCCGGAAGGAGGCAAAGGCACACGCTCTTATAGCCTGATCAGGGCCAAGGGTCAATACATGATCGACTCATGTGGAGGCAGAAGGACGTATACCAAATGGAGGAGGTCGAGCGTCGACCCACCAAGCAAGCGTGCGACCATGGCTGCTGTGTGGCCGCCCTGGCTAGAATGGATGTGACCAAGGCCGCGTGCATGGAGGACAATGCCAAGTGCAAAAGGCGAAGGCCCAGAGGCGAAGACCACCAGCGCAAGGTACTTTGTGAACTTCATGGGTGGACCTTCCACTCCACCGTAGAATGTGACCTCGTCGCCTATGCCTGTGCGATCAAGTAATGATAGGTGCTTGCCTGAGGCGGTGCCCCATGGCACAATATTGCTTCTGCATTGGAACTTCATCCCCTACTGCCACTTCCGCTCTGGTCCGATAGGAGGTTAGGCAGATGGTAGCCTCGGATTGGTGCAAGGCCGGTCAGACCGGTCTCATGGCTAGTGGTGCACTCGGTCAGACCTCGGCTAGAGGGGTGGACACGTCGCACGTGTTGTGGATACATGGAGTTGCTCTAGCGGGAGGGATGACCAAGCTAACGTGGATGATTTGGTAACCCGGCAAGCGACTCGGGTTCGACCAAAGGTAGGCCAGACCATTCCTATGGGCAGTCAGACTGATGGTGCTAGACTCGACGCAGTAGGCAGTGATGGGATCACAGGTGCAGCAATGCGAGGTGTTCAGGTGGTTAGATTGGCCCTAGGGGCGGTCAGATCGATCGTTGGAAGGTCGAGGATAGGAACAATATTGGTGGTTTCGGCAGCAGGGCGTGGTTAGACCACCGATAGAGCCGGTCAGGCCTCGTAGATTTGATCGTGAGTCAAAGACAGAGCGGATGTGATCTAGGTGACTCGGAGGCAGCCTAGAGGCTATCTCTCACAAGTGGCAGGGGTCGATCAAACAAACGGCTGCAGTCAGTCAGACTGGCTCGTCCAAAGGTGGCGTGATAAAAAATGTGGGTGAAGTGAAGCTTGTGGGGTCGGTGGAGTCCATGACTCTAGGGCGTGGTGACACGTCGTGCGAGCCTAGTGGTGTGTTTGCATCGAATTAGGCTTGCGTGACCGACACGGCGAGAGCGTGGGTTAGTTCAGTTTGTGTGCTTGCACGGATGAGAAGCCCAAATGAAGGGCACAGGGGTGGTGAGGATAACCATCAGGAGTTATGTTGGAGCTGGATCTGGAGTTCGCGGAGGATTCTACACGGAATCAGCTAAGGGAGAGGCTATGGTGTAAATGCATGGAGAATCGATGCTTAGGTCAGCACATGCAAAAAGTTTGAGACTTGTTCAGATTTGTTGGGTAGTTTAGGTATTGAGCTCAAAGGTAAAATCTCATGTCCAAAATGTACATGGAGGTTCGTGCATGATAGCATCATGGTGGTGAGGATATATTCGCCAAGGTGGAGTTTGTTGATTATGTGTCAAATATATTTACGATTTGGTTACATGTTGTACTTAGGAAATTTGTAGTGTTGTAATAGTATACTACAAGGAGTGTGTATAGGGTACCGACAGAGTAGGAGTCAGACTCTTTTACATGTGCCTCTTATAAATAGAGGCACCACACAATATAACCGTGAGCGAGCAAGAGCGAAGCGACTCCAGTCGGCTGGGGGTGTAGTTAGATCACAAGTACTCAGAGATGTCGATGGTCAGCATATTCCAATATTATGTGGGGTGGGGTGCCCGCAGAATGGCTCCTGTGATGTAGGCGTGTTCGCTGAACCCTGTTAACAAATGCTTCTTCCTCTGTAGATTGTTATGCACCTCCGATCGTAACAAAAGCGACGAGTGTAACACATTGGCTCCTCACCACCTATCGAGCTTCCCTCTTGGGTTGACGCCGTCGTGACATTCAACCTCAAAGTTGTCGCAGGGATCAGCCTCCCCCACCATGATGCCCTCGTCATCTCAACAACTGTCAATGATTGTGAAGTACAACGCGTCTTTGTTGACGAAGGGAGCTCGGCAGACATCTTTTTTGTGTCTACCCTCATGAAAATGGGAATACCGCGAGTATGCCTCGCTCTATAGGCAAGCCGGTCACAGCCCTCGAGAAGATTGAGCTCCCTGTGGGGTTTAAGGAAGGATAGTGCAAGCATCGGGGAGACATCGTCTTCGATGTGGTCGACCTCCCCTACCAATACAATGTCATCCTTAGCCAGGTCACGTTGAACAAATTCAGTACCATCCCTCATCATGCCCTCCCCCCCCTTTAGGTAGTGATCATGTTAGGTTGGTATTTGAGTTGTATTAGTTATCCATTTAGCCTCTTTTGTATAGATTGGATCCCATTTAAATTATTTGAATTAGGTGAATTTTCCTTTTGTTTCCTATTGAAGTTCGGTTAGAATATACCCATGTTTACAAGTTTTATTTCATGATTAAATCTATGCTATATTTAGTTTTTTATGAGAGCTTGCTTGCATGATTATGGGTTTATATGATTTATTTGGTATAGTTATATACTAGAAATTGTAGGTGTTGTTTTATTATTATATAACCAAATGTTTTTATATTGCTTGGTACTGACCCTAAGCCCTAGGCCAAGCCATGCCATGTTCATAGATTCTTTTTACATTAATTTAGTCCCTTTTATAGTGATTAATTAACAATAATGTTGTAGGCATACATATATGATTATGTTATGTCGTATTTACTATTAACCATTATAAATATTTAAAATTAGCAAAATATTTATTTGTGGGTAATATGTGTAGAATATCATGTTTTCATGTCAATCTTGTATAGTAGGATTTAATTATTCATACTAGCATTCAAGGGCTTTAATTATTTTACGTGTGTGTTGTATCGCATGTTAGGCTATATATGATGTGCTATTTTTTGATAATAGCTATTATATGTATATATTATTTATAATACCCGATATAGGGATATCTATAGTTTATATATGCTTATGGCCAATATGATGACCTTAATAGCGGAAGCTATGTCTAGCTTACGCAAACTCTTAACCCTAGATCCTGTCGAGCAATCTTTACTTATCTCGATATCCTATTACCCCTTTTCTGAACTCCAAATCTATCATAACTCGTCTACCCTCTATATTTCTTGTGAATTGGATTTACATTTGGAGTTTATATTTATTTTCTTTGATCTCGTTACGTTACGGCGATAAGGATGAAGAGATAGATCCAGCTTCAGGTGCAGGAGAAGAGGAGGAACACTAGTATGATGGAGTGCCCCTTCTTCTCGAGCATGTTGATCCTATATTTTTAGAAGTTATTTTATTTTAATGACTATAAGCATGCATGTTTATAATACAGTAGATTAATATGTTTTTATTCCTGAATAGAGTAGAGAAATGCTTAGCCATGCTTAAATTATCCCCAGGATGCTTTGAGTTGCCTCTTCAGAGGAATGATCTTCAGATCGATATACCTGATATTGAAATTTGTTGTTGAGCTTGCTGAGCTGGGCCGGATGCCCTTTGTATTCTCTCTCTCTATTCTACATATTCTACTCTGGGTGAAACTTACCATCTAAAAGGTGCGAGCGATAGCTGGATCAGGTTTGAAGGAGCACTTGGTCGTTCGCATCGAATAAGGACAAAGTCTTGAAGCCGAGAATTGTTAAAACAGTACAACCATATGCTATATGGGCATTGGCTTGGGTAAGTAGGTTAGTCAGCCCTTGGTGTCAATGTCACCATACCGTAGAAGGGGTGGACCTAGCTACGAGGACCCTCGGTAGAGATGGGAGGTCTGGAGGGTGGGGACGTACTCTCACCTCCGTGCTAGACCCAGTGGGCATGTCACATCAGGGAGATCTAGCTAAAAGACCTCGTCATGATATCCCGCCGGTACTCGATGGGTGTGTAGTATGCTAGTGACGGCTAGTGGTAACAAGACGAGATTGTGATATGTGGGTACTGTTTACAACCTCTACGGAGTGTAAAACTAATCAACTAGCCATATCCATGGTCACGAATGACACATGATTCATTCATGATGAAAAGGACATGTCCCTCTCCCCCTTGCTACTTCCCTCTACCCCTTTGTTGTGGGGTCCTATGGATGAGTTAAGGCGGGAGTTCTTCTTGTATGTGTTGGTTGTGGACTCTCATTGATAGAAGTGAAGGTGTCCCGATCTTTTGGTGGAAAAGATAGTTATCAATTTGTGGAGACGACTCTCACGATCTAACTATACCGTATGAGGATGATACACCTTAGCAACCGCTGAACCAACTCTGATAGGTTATTAATAGTGCCGAAAGCACGATCAACATAAACATGATGTCTGTAATCCCTGCAAGCAATCAATGAACAAGAAGAATTGAGATAAAGCAATCTGAAATTGTGAATACGGATGAGGTACGATAGAAAATAGTATCAATATGGTGGGGTTCCGCAAACGGTATTGGCCTGGTCAGTTGACACAAACGAAGAACGTGATGAACAGCAAAATGCTGCTAGTTCTAAACTTTAGCAAAACCCAGGTTCTAGAGAGGGTTTGGGGACCTATTTGAAGGATAGGATGAGGAGATTTCAACCAACCAAGGTGGGGGGTCGAAACCAACTCTTAAACAGACTCCTCCCGTGACTCTAATTCTAAAATAATTCTAGTTTGACTCTAATTTTGAAATTACATGGGCCTTGCCCAAATAGAGGTGCCGTAACATGTACTTGAATTGGTCGATTCATTTGGGTGGCCCATCATGTCTTGGACAAAATTTGGAAGTGGAGGCCAATGATTTTTCACTTAAGTCCTTTCTATGGTAGCTGCAATGTCCTTCCATTGTCACTTGTAGCTCCATCTTCTCCATTCCCTGTTGTATGTTGGCTACCATGTCTTGATATCTTGTTCTTCATGCTCCATTGTTCATCCCTCATAGCTTGTCTTAGACCTTCATTCCTAATAAGCAAATGAACATCTCCTTAAATTAGCAACATATGTTCTTTAATACTAACCACAGTACGGAGAAACGAAAGTACCTGATAATTAAATTTTCGAGCACGAGCTCTAGTGATTGGTCCTTATATTTCTGGCACTTGAGGAGGAGTGACACTTGTAGGTGCTGATGTAGGGGCTGTGGTTGTATCATTAGTAAGGATGTCCTCATCAACCTCCCCTTCTAGAATTGACATCGCCCTCGACGACAACTCATCTTCCTCACCTAAGTAGGGGTTTAAATCTACAATGTTAAATGTAGGACTAACCCCAAAATCTGCAGGCAACTCAAGCTTATATGTGTTATCATTAATCTTTGCAAGCACTTTAAAAGGTCCATCAGCACGTGGCATTAACTTAGACTTTCACAAATCAGGGAACCTATATTTTCTCAAATGCAACCAAACAAGATCTCTAGATTCAAAAGTAACATGTTTCCATTCCTGATCCCCAACAATTTTATACTTAGCATTCATTTGTTTGATGTTCTTTTTAATGGTCTCATGCATCTTTAATATCAATTCAACACTTTCTTAGCATCAAAATTAGCCTTCTCCGAAGATGGAAGACGCAGCAAATCAATAGGTGCACGAGGTATAAAACCATAATCAATCTCAAAAGGGCACATCTTCATAGTAGAATGCAGTGAACGATTATAAGCAAACTCAATATGAGGTAAACATTCTAACCACATACACAAATTCTTTTTCAAAACAGCCCTAAGCATAATAGACAAAGTTCTATTAACAACCTCGGTTTGTCCATGAGTTTGGGGATGACATATTGTACTAAATAAACAATGTAGTCCCCAACTTAGCCCATAAACACCTCCAAAAATGGCTAAGAAATTTGGTATCATGATCTGAAACAATAGTATTTGGCACACCATGCAAGCGTATAATTACACAAAAGAACAAATCAGCAACAACAGTAGCATCATTAGACTTGTGACAAGGTATAAAGTGTGCCATCTTACTAAATTTGTCCTCAACAAAAAATATACTATATCTCCCCTTCTTAGTTCTAGGCAGCTCTAAAAAATTTTCATAGAAATATCCTCCCAAAGAACACTAGAACAGGAAGAGGCATGTATAAACCATGAGGATTTAGTCATGACTTAGCTTTTTGATATGTGGTGCAGCGAGCAACAAATCTCTCCACATCTTGTCGCATCTTTGACCAAAAGAAGTGTTCTGCAAGCACATCTTCCGTCTTCACCAAAGTGACCCATCAAACCTCCTCCATGCGCCTCCTGTAACAATAAAAGACGAACGGAGCTATTTGAGATGCATAGCTTGTTAGCACGGAATACAAATTCATCATAAATGATGAACTTGTTCCATTTTCTCCCTTCCTTACAATTCATCTTGCAGAAAAGTTAGTACTTGTCTTTGGTTGTTGATCTTGCACTTCACGTTCTGCTTTGCAAACAAGATGGAATAAACAAGTGATAGAATTATACTCTTTATATTCAAGAATGGTCTGAATTTCTTTGTTTAAACCACCTATAAACCTAGCAAACATAGCCTCATTATCCCCAACAATAGCATATCTAATCAAATTAGTTTGCAATTCTTGATAATATTCCTCCACAGAATTTGATGATGACATGGCACCCGGGTATCATCAAGGAGGACAAAGCTGGCCATCCGGGCATAGGGTGGGCCAGGCCGACTACTCGGAGTCTGACTTCTACACGGGGGCGCCTCATCGACTTGGAGTACAAGACATGGACTAGTATCTGCCCAGCATACCCGGGTATCAGTTGTAACCGATTAGGAAAACATATCTGTAAGCCGATCCGGACTCCTGTAACCCTACCCCCGATCATCTATATAAGGCTGGGTAGGGATCCTTGGATCGGCATAGGCTTAGAGATGATCAAGAGCAAGCTAGAGCACAAGACCGCTCTGAGCATAGGCATAGACGCATACCCTCATACGGGATACGATCAATACAATCCACCAAACACAGGACGTAGGGTATTACCTTTTCTCGAGGGCCTGAACCTGTCTAAACATTGTGTCCCGTGTGCACCCCATCTAGATCTACTATGCGTACGCTGCTCCATATTCAGTATTGCCGGATACAAACACCGACAGTTGGCGTGCCAGGTAGGGGCTGTGCGCATAGATCCATCTGAACAGATCCAGATCAACGACAACGGTGACTTCGCTTCGGGGCTGATCATGAGCTTTGGCCCCCAAGATTCTGTCGCCGATCTAGGACAGGTCTTCCGGGTCAGAAACTTGGACTTCATCACCGACAAACTCGGCAAACTTCACCCCTGCGACTCGGCCCCTAGCCAATCGGCGGAGGCTTCACCGTCTTCTTCACTCGGACTCTCGTCCGAGTCGATTATTTCGGCAACCATCTCCAAGGACGAGGTCATGCCAAAGTTAGATCTCCCGTTTGAGCATGAGTCTTCGCCCATCGAGCAGGGGTCCCGATTGGTCGGCGTGATCGAGTCCCTTCTGCCCACCCTGGACTACGACTTGGACGGCTTTGAGAGTTCGGGAAGCCGCAATCCTCCTCGGGAGGACTTTGTGGCTGACTCGGATGCACCGGCGAACAACAACAACAACCGCCGCGACATACGCAGGCGTGCTTTCGACGTTCGCGACTTGGTCCTGTGTCGAGTCCAGTCCAACAAGGGCAATTACAAGCTCTCTCCACCGTGGGAAGGCCCGTACACTGTCACTGAAGTACTATGCCCGGGGGCTTACCGGCTGAAGGATAAGGACGGCAATCTCGTCACCAATGCTTGGAACATTAAACAGCTAAGTCGCTTTTATGCTCAAGCATTGTACTTCCATACTTTAAGCATGAACGAATGAATAAAAATATTTTAGTTGCTCCATCCAAGTAACTTTTCGGGTTTCCCGACTTACCTGCTATGCACGCTCACGGCTACACATATCGGACACTTGGGAGCTACACCACACCGGGTGCGCCCAGGCGCACTCGGGCTCTTCTCTTTCAACAATTATTTTAGTACTGTGTAAAACGCTTGGCATTAACTCTTCGTCTTCGATCGCCGGTCTACGCCACAACCCTGCGCTACACGGAAAATAGCCCACGGCTAATCTCTATGCAATGGGGGCTACAACAGGTCAGCAAGAGCACACACAAAGGACTAACTTACACACGAACGAATTTTTACGAAAGAAGGGGTTAATAAACACAGAACAAGTTAACCAAAACATGCATAAGCAAGTTGCACTCGGTCTTCCCGAGTACTTCACATGTATATGGAGCGGTTCACGTGTTTGCTGCCTGCCTTTACAGGACAACGCCGTCAGCAATGGTGTTCGCTGCAGACTGGACCTCCTCCATCAGACTCAAGCGGGGTTTCCTTCGCGATCACTTGCTCCTGTGTCACGTGGAGGGTGCCCTCCAGGTTATTCCACTCGTGCACTGGCCGAGTCGGTCAAAGGCGAGAAGAATCATCAAGACCCTCCGCTCGGCTCCTTGAACAGAGTGGAAACTCGGGGGCTACACCCACTGGGTGCACTATTCGTGCCCCCAGTGTGGAATCTACAAACCAAAAAGAACCTCCGCCCGACTGTTCCAGTCGGCCGGAGGCTCGGGGGCTACACCCTCTGGGTGCACTGTTCGTGCCTCCAGAGTGAAATCTACAGGTTAACAAAGAAACTCCGTCCGACTGCTCCAGTCGGCCGGAGGCTCGGGGGATGCACCCAAATAAAAGCAGCTGTAGCGCGCCTCCATCGGGCCGCTAGTCGGACACCAAGCAACTCTGGACTGAAGTGCTACAGTTTGAAGGGTTTCAATGGTTGACCTCTAGGGGTCCACAACCACTTGAATACACCCGAGTGAAGGGCGGCTGTAGTGCGCCTCCAGTGGGCCACTAGTCGGACACCGAACGACTCGGGACCGAAGCGCTATAGCATGTGTTCTGGTTCTGACACGAATTCCAAGGGTATTTCCCTAGGGGGACACTAGCTAGACCCAAGCCATTCGGGAAACCAGGTATCACTTGGGAATTCAGTCGAGATTCATGGTATGCCCCCCGCTGGGCTATTACCCGGTCTCCATCCGCTGGAAGCGACTGGATACCACCAGGACTTACCCGTTATTAGCTCACCTGCCATGATATTCCTGCCCTACGGGTGAATATTACTCGGCTTATTATTTTTTGTCCTACAGAAGCTTTGAGAGTCCCTCACAATCTCCCTGCAAGCGACCAGAAGGCGTGTACATGCGGATACTACTCAGGAGACTTGCTCAAGGGAGAAGGCGGACAGCAGCCAGATCGTAAAGGACTCGAGGGCTACTGATGATGACATGGCACCCGGGTATCATCAAGAAGGACAAAGCTGGCCATCCGGGCATAGGGTGGGCCAGGCCGACTACTCGGAGTCCGACTTCTACAAGGGGGCGCCTCATCGACTTGGAGTACAAGACATGGACTAGTACCTGCCCGGCATACCCGGGTATCAGTTGTAACCGATTAGGAAACATATCTGTAAGCCGATCCGGACTCCTGTAACCCTACCCCCGGTCATCTATATAAGGCCGGGTAGGGATCCTTGGATCGGCATAGGCTTAGAGATGATCAAGAGCAAGCTAGAGCACAAGACCGCTCTGAGCATAGGCATAGACGCATACCCTCATACGGGATACGATCAATACAATCCACCAAACACAGGACATAGGATATTACCTCTTGTCGAGGGCCTGAACCTGTCTAAACATTGTGTCCTGTGTGCACCCATCTAGATCTACTGTGCGTACGCTGCCCCATATTTAATACTTCCTACAATGTTCATCCCACCAAATAGAAGCAAAACTGGTGAACTCACAAACAACAAGCCTAACAAGCAAAGTGATGGTGGCTGCTGCAATGTAGGAGGTGGTGGTGGTGCCTTAGAAACACCATCTAAGCGGGCGAGGAACAAATCAAACTTTGCATTCAGATCTTTAACTTGAGCCTCAATCCCCTCAATTCTGTTGATAGTGCTCCCAACATGAGTGTTCATGACACCCTCAAAGTCAGCTCCCAACTGTCGGTAGTGAGAAGAGTGTTCATCCCCGCTATTTGCACGTGAACCTGTCATGGTTAGTAGCAAAAAGAAACAAAACCACAAGTATAATGTCCCTACAAGCTACTAGGATGTGGTGAGAAGGCTCTCAACACTCAAGCTTTTCACAATTCATACAAGTCCTTACCCTGCAGCCAAGGATGGTGACCGGCAACCGGCGGTGTCAACAACCTCCAAGTATGGAACAAGCGATTACCAAGTGACCGAAAATCTACATGGTGTAGAGTAGTGGAGCTTGGAAGGCTTTGTGAGTAGCAAAGGAATAGCCAATAATCAAAGTAGCAATACCAAATTAAATAAATGCTCAAAAAATACTAGTCCTAGTTGTTGGACATAGACTAGAATGAGCAAAATTTTAACTAAGCCTAGATACTGAAACAACGGAATAGCAAGTGATCACCAAGCAAGCAAAACAACGGAAAGAAATAATCTGAGGTTTTCTTTTTTGCTGGTCTTCTGTGTGGCTTCTTATTTCTTTTCTATATTTTTTTGAACCTCAGAATAATTCCAAACGGAAGCGAAGATATAGCAGGACAAAAGTGGAAAACAGGAAAAGGCTGATTCGGTAACACAGAGAGATCTCCCAAAAGGCTGAGTCAAGTGGGCTGAAAATTTTATGTTGGACTCCTGGATTTATGCCCGAATTACTGGAATTGTTTTGGAATTTTCTGGGCACCTTTTTTTAGTCCGAAAATGCCCCTCAAATTTGACCAATTTTTTTGAAAACACTGAACCAAGCTCAAAAGTGCTATTTTTCCTTACTGAACACAGGGAGAAGTGCAGCTCACAATAATTTTTTGGTCAGAATTGTAGCTCACAGTAATCTCTCTCTCTCTCTAAACTTGGAAGGACGATATCTGTCAAACGACTCGGTAGAATGGCTGAAATGTTTACAGTGGACTCCCTGATTTAGGCCGAATATTACATAATTTTTCTAGATTTTTCTGGATACTTTTGAAAACGAGTTCGAAACCAGGTTGAAATCGGTTTCAAATTTGAAACCAAGTCTAAACGGAGTTTGAATCCGAACCAGTGTGGGAGAGGCCATCCAAGCGGTTACTTATGGACCTAGGAGAGTCCAGGATGGTCGGCCAAAGTGATCCCTACAAGATGGAGAGACAACCGAACACAATTGGAAGGAAGAGACCGAAACCGACTTGGAGTCCAAGAGCAAACTGAAACCTACTTCTTTTCTTCTTCCTTTTGTGATGCAAGGCAAGCAAGATGAAATGGACTCATTGGAACGGAATTGATTTCACATAACCGTCTAAAATGGTATAAATTTTACACCCTAGTTATTTTGCTAAATCCCTAACACTAATAAATAACTAAACATGAAAAGAGGTATTAAACATGAAAATATGCTAATTTTATATTTATAAATCATGCATAGATAACAGTCGTCAATATATCTACCATCAATTCATCAAAATATTGAATTGCATAAGAAAAACATAAGTTAGCGTACATAAAATTTTACAGGTTATATGCCCATATCAATTTGTAGCAAGGAAAATAGAAATCGTATTCCCAGTCGCTTGTGAGATGCATAACAAACACGATACTTTCATAAACAAATATCCTCAAACAGTAGCATATGAATATAACATGCATTTAATTTCAACCACAATTGACAAGTAATTTACCAAAATTTTATAACATGTTTCTAATTACAGCCACAATTGACAAATAATTCACCCAAATTTTACATTTCTCTTTCACAATGCATTTAAATGTCATATACTGTAGCATATGAATTTAATTTCCTCCATCTGATTAAAAAATTTAAGAAAAAGAGAGAGATAGAGGGCTTGGCTTCACCGGTGAGGGGAGGAAGGCGGCGGCTTGGAGATGAGACGGAGATGGGGGCGGCGGCCAGAATCGAGGGTGAGGAGGGCGACGGCCGGTGTTGAGAGTGAGGACGACGTGGCAGCCGGCGTCGAGGACTCGATGGAAGGTGGTGGCGTGCACAGGTCCCCCTTCCTCCACCTCCGGCGCAGCGACAAGCATGACCAGATCCGGCCGGCATCGCGCGGGCCCAACCTCCCCCTATTCCTCCTCCTCCTCTGGCATGCGCAGCGGCGGGCACGACCAGATCTCCTCTTGGATCCAACCGGCACGCGCGGGGCCTCCACCTCCTCCTCCTCCTCCCCCTCCCCCTCCTCTCGGACCCGGCCGGCATGCCTCGGGCCCCACCTCCTCCTCCCCCTTCCCAACCTCTCGGATCTGGCCGTCATCATTGCAGAGGAGGGGGTGGTGTCATCAAGTAGGCATGGAGTTAGGGATTGTGGGATTTAGGGATTGGAGGAAGAGCGTTAGGTGCCGCTGGCATGAGAAAACGAACTAGCAGATTATCATCCCAGTCGGTTCAATATAAGTCCAGTTGAGATTATTATCCCAGTCGGTTCAAAATCTGAACTGGCTCAGATTATATGTTTTCCCAGCCGGTTATTTCTTTGCGGTCCATTTTTTTCGCAAAACCGGCTCAGGTTCTCGTTGTTGATATCGGTTTCGTGAAAATGGGCTGAAAAGAGGGGTCCCTCCATAGTAGTGACTCCACATTTAAATACAGTTACAGAGTTCACGTTAACGACTACCTCATGTTCGACCTTGTATTCAGCCTCAGTGCTGAACTAGGAGACTGCAACTTGCTTTCCAGAGCTCCATGAGATCATATTGGACCCGAAGAAGACAGCAAAACTCTTAAATGTGGCGTCAGGTCATCTCGTTCAACCAGCGTCAGTGAACACACTAAGAAATGTGGAGTCTGACTTCTGAATATTCAGTCCAAGACCTTGCGATAACATCAGATAGTGCAGGATTCCCTTAAATCATTCTTTTCTTATGCAGCACATAAAGACGAGCATAAAAAACGTGCATGTCCTTCTTAAATGGTTCTCCTGGCCTTGCTATGGGCCTGCATCTCGGTGCTTCTTGATGTGATTCCTCTTTTGTAAGTCATATGAAATATGTTCTTAGCCTCAGGCAGCACGTAAAGTTGAGTAGAAAAGAATGTGCACATGCTGAGGTCCTTCTTAAATAATTCTTCTCCCGTTGGTACAGACCTGTATCTCAGTAATTTTCGCTATGGTGCCTTTTTTATAGGCTATATGAAATATGGTCTTTGCCTCTAGCAGTACGTAAAGATGAGCAGAAAAAAGTGCACGGGGTCCTTCTTTAATTATTATGTGAATAGGAGAGCAATGTGATGGAATAGATTAAGGAAACTTTGTTGCTGGGGGGGTCCAAAGCTAGTGAGACAGATCAAGCCAGTGAGAATTCCAATGCCCGGTGTGATGGATATACATCTCTTTTCAGCAGACTCGCGCGTTAAAACTTCGCATTGGCATCTTAGGTAATCTTTTGCACTGAGATGATTGTCGTGTTCTTTATTCCAATCTAGCAACTTTCTCTTTTCATCCTTTGGAACCTGAGTGTTACGTTCGGACGGGAACCCATTGTGACACATGCGTCATTTGCAGCTTTTTTTGTTTGTTAATTCGGTCATTTTCGCTTACTCTTTTCCTTTTTTCAGACGAATCGAATTCTTCTCTTTGTTTGCAATTCTCGTACAACGAATTTCCTTTCCAGCTGTGCGGTGCTGCCTAAGCTTTTGGGGCGGTGAAATGTAATAGAAAACGTAAGGGGAACGTTGATGCTGTATGCATGCTGAGGCTAAGAATTAGACGATAGAGGGAAACACTGCTGCATATCGACTTCTTGGAAGACAGTGGAATGTTTTTTGGATAATGGAAGGGTTATTCATTCAACACCTCTATCATATGATACATACAATCAATTTTTATTCAAACAACGTACAAAGTGTTGATGTCGAATCGGCTTACAAAATAGTAAGCATTGATGCCAAAGAAGCCCGTCACTGCCAGCATGACAACATGCTTCTCTTTCACGAGAAAAATCACCCAAAGGACACTAGAACAAATAAACTATTCTTTAACATGACAATGTCTTCACGAAAGAAATGACAAATACGCGTCGCTGTTGTCAGATCCATCAAACGAAGGATAGATCGAGGGTTTTCATCTCGAAGAACCAATGTCGTTACTTCAAAGACAACGCATGGAGATGACGCTCCGCTATTGCCGAATCCACCTAATGAAGGACATATTGAGAGTTTTCACCATAAAGCTCCGGTGTTCTCCATCTGCACCAGTGTCCTCTACTGCCGCCCACGCCGGCTCACAAGGTCTAGTCAGCTCCCGACATGACGAGGAAAAAGCTGTTCACGCTGGAGCCATATGTTCGCCGTGAGCCTGTCGCCCACGCTGCCCGGTCACCAAGCTTGGATCGGATCTAGCACGCGTGGCTGCTGGCTGCAGCATAGCAAGCCCCCAAGGCCAGCAGACCCTGGAGAGCTCACCGGCAGCCGGCGATGCGACCGTAGCAAGCCGGCAACGGCTGGCGGCCCGCACCGCCTAGCCTCGCCAAGACCAGATCAGGCTAACAACGGCTACATCCAACAGCCCCGCAACCCGCCGGCCGCCCGCCATCGCCAATAATGTGAACAGAAGCACCAACAAGAGAGGGACCTCGCCGCGGTCCTCCTTGCTAGTCATGCGGACTACCGACGGCGTGCTTAGGCGGCGGTGGGATGGAAGGAGGGGAGAAGAGAGGTGGCGGCGCTAGGGGTTGGGTCACCCTTGAGTCGCCCGTGTGGGAGCGACACGAGGGCCTGTGCGGGAGGCTCCAACTTTAGTAGAAAAATACTACTAGTTTTTCACTTCTTAAAGTAAAAAAGCACAATTTTCAAAGTTTATCTATCTATCTATCTACTGCCTACTACCTACTACCTACTACTCCACTACTATACTAATTAATTAGAGGCTCCCTAGTAATCATACGTTAATCAAAGAAAATAATAAAAATATAAACCATCTGTTTGGTGTCTATTTGATGGAACCGAATTATAACGTTTGAGATCGAATCTTTGCTTTCATGTTATTCCCGTGTGAGATAAGAAATTCGTGCATTAAACATATCATGTGGGTGAGAGCAGCTATCACGTCCCTCCTCCTTCGCGTTCGGGATATTGACTCTTTTTTTCCTCCCCGCAATATGTAGAGATCTAGGAGGAATCCTGTCATAAATACGAGCCTAGACAATAAGAGAAAAGCACCCTCGTTCTGTTACGTAGGCCTACAAGGGTGCGCGTAGGGACCCGAGGGAGAAGGTGCCGAGCGTAGCTAGGCATCACGAGCCCGTTTGTATTTCTCTCCCAAATTAGGGTTTGTAAATGAGGAAGTGGGAAGAAAATAGATCCGCCCCCCTTGCCCTTGTGGCTCTATTTATAGAGGTAAGGGTGGGATAGAGGTGAGGAATTTAAAAGTTTGCCCTTTTAGGGTCCAAAACATCCACAGGGGGTTTTTAGACTATTTACACATCACTTAGCAATACACCATCGATTTAGGGGTAGCGCCTAGACTATCCCTCCAATAGTAGTGTCGACGATCGGTGAATCGGCGATCTTACGGTATTCATGGAGTGATGATTACTGGGGGGTAGGGACCTCTAGGGCCCAAGTGCCAGGAAGCTCTGACAGCAGGGGACAGCCGTTTTTATATAGGTTCGGGCCTCCCTCAGGATAATAACCCTACGTCCTGTTGCTATATATTGATGGAGAACACGCTTTACAATGGGGGGTGTATGTTAGTGGCTACCCTAGACCTAATCGTAGACTAATCTATGCTAAACCGCCGGGATCGACTCCTTCGAGACGGCGGGTCTTCTAGGGCTTCGCCTCCTGAGATCCTCTGCTTCTGGTGCTGCGACTAGATGGACTTGTCTTGACCTAATCTGACCTGATACGACCTGTTGCGACTTGCCCTCCCCTATGGGATTGTTGATCCTTATATAGGGGGCTCCCAGGGTCGTACTGGTCGTGGACTTACGCTCGAGTAGGACTCTGACTTCCTTATCCGTCAGGATTGACTTCCTAGTTTAAGGGGAGTCTTCCCTCCTCTAGAAGGGTTACCTTATCGTCCAGGGATCCTGTGTCGGTTACGCTGTACCTTCCTAAAGTCCCGGTGAGCTGTACACGGATACCCCTAATACGCGGGATACCATACTATTCATCATCAAGCCCCCCATCAATACGTGAAGTGAGGTCGTGATGGTTCTGTTGAAAATCTGCCCTTGCCGGGGAGGAAACTCCGAGTAGGCGATCTGAGTAGTTCTTGTCGGCGGCTTCTCCGAGTAGGCTCAGTCCCTACCGGGTAGTCGTGGTAATCTTATTGGAGCAATCCTTTGGAAAGTCCAGAATACTTTTCCGATCTGATCTGATTCGTCGATCACGGACACGTGTCCGCCTGGCATATTTCTAGGAAACGGAACCATCATGGCGAAAATTTCGCGTGGTGATGAAGAATCTTTTCCCTCTCTGCGCCGTGGGGCCGTTCAACGTGCGCTGAGCCACGGCGTGTTCGTCTAGGTCGTGGGTTGTCAGACCCTCTTTTTCCCGCGAAACGCCTTGCATGCAGAAAAAGCAACTGTCCGCATTAAATGCGATGGAACTGATCGTGCCGAAAACCGCGCTCGACTTCGGCGAAAGTTCAAATCCTTAGGGGTCCAAGAATCGGGATTTTTTGCACGCATTGTCTCTTTTCCTCCCAATCTTCTTGATCCCCTCATCTTCTTCCTCTCGCGCCATGGCCGGAAGCCCGCTGGTTGACGACCCGTGGCCGCGCTCGGAGATGACCGAGGCGAAACTCGTATCTTCCCTAGAGCTGACTCTCATCCAATCTACCCGTCAGGCCGAATTTCGCCATGTCCGGGGCACTCTTAATTGGTGCCTTAACTCTACTTAACTGCCAGGATAACGTCTGTCTTCAAGCCTTGGTAACGTCCGGTCATAATTGGCACCCGGCAGTTACTTCCAAGTGGATCTCGCAGGCCGCATCTAACTGGGTGGGCCTCTTGTAGCAGCTTTCGACCACCCTGAACTTTGCTAGGCCGATTCTCTGTCTTGGGCCTATCCCCTATGGATCCCATCGTCAGTAGCCCCCGAGTGCTTCAGGGTCTTGATATGGGTGCCGTCTGGTAGGCAAGCCGTACCGAGTCGGCCGTAGAGAGAGTTTGATGGACTCCTGAGATACCTGAAAAAGGTTAGGTTTGTGCTAAGTGTAGGGAGTTTTGGTGATACCCGTGCTTTCCTACTGGGGAAGCCGGTTGGTGGACTGCCGAAAGGCGTGTCATAAATTTCGAGTGAACCCGAAATAGCGTCTGGGCTTGTCCGAGTGGATCGTTGCCAGCTTGTGCCCACAAGGGGACGCTTTCGACCTTCAGCTTCGAATCCGAGTCCTCGAACTCCGGCATTGGGTTCCAAACCAGAAGCCATTTTGTGCCGCTGTGGCGTCGGGTTCTGAATCAGGACCGCCTTGTGCCGCTGTGGATGCCGGGTTCGTCTTTAGCTTGGGTGTCGCCGAGTGACCTGCGAAACTCTGTTGGGTTGGTCATCAATACCCCTTTTGGCAGATCTGGCCTGCTTTCGAGTGGTGCAGTTGGTATGTCTCAAAATTATTTGGTGGAGTCGGCACAGCCTGTGTCATGACTCAGTGAGCCGAGTCAACTTCAAGCTGACTCGGCGTCCGAGTGTGATTCAACCCGATTGAGCCGAACCTGGTCGAAGCCAGCTCGTGGTCACACGAAGTCGTCTCGACTGCACGCGACGTCATTCCAACATTTATTGCACGTAGTTGGTTGGACAGAGCGCCTGCGGCGCTGCAACACGATGGTTTCGCCTCGAGTCCCGCGCGAGGCATGCGCGAGACATCCGCTGCTGCTGCGGCGACTTAGCGGGACATTCGAAATGACGGCTTGTTATGATTGCGCCTCGAATCACGCGGGCGGTGCACACGGGACGGCTGCTGACATAATGCTCGCCGGCCGAATGCCTGGGATGACGGGTCATGGCGAAAAAGGCGCCTCGAATCCTGCGAGATCGCGCACGTGGGACAACGGTTGCCGTGGTGATTTGCTGCTATGTGTGGCACACGACCGTCAGCGGTTCGCCTCCCTCTTCTATAAAAACAGGTGTTGGGGTGAAGCAGTTCCAATCTGCCTTCGTCTTCCTCGCGCGCCTAAAACCCTTCGCCTCCAGAGTCCCGCCGCCACGCACTGCTCCCTTCCTTCCCGGAAAAGCGCTCGATCCGCCCCCGCCTTCCGACCATGTCGCGCGCCTCCGAGGGAAAGAAGATCGACACCGGATCCTCCTCCGCCACTGCGCTCCCCGATGACTGGAAGAAAGGTGAATGGGTCCCGTCGGTGGTGACCGACGATATCCTCGCCGGCCTCTCCGCCGAGGGTATGCTGCCTCCATGTGTGATTAGCAATTGGAGGGCGCCCTACTTGGAGCCGGGTCCTGCTCCGCGCGATCACGAACGGGTGCTGCTCATCCCGTTCGTTGAGCAGGGATTATCGCTGCCGCGCCCCACGACTTCGTGCGAGGGCTTCTTCACTTCTACGGCCTTCAACTCCACCACCACAGCCCCAATGGCATCCTACACATTGCGTGTTTCATCACGATGTGCGAATGCTTTTTGGGGACTCGGCCTCACTGGGGGCTGTGGAACCTTCGTGGTAAAGGCGCAGCCGGTCAAGGCCGGCGGGTGGCTCTCCATCTGCGGGGGAGTCGGCATTCAAGTGAAGTCCGGTGCAAAGTACTTCAAGTTGCAGCTCCCGGACACCGTACAGAAGTGGCAAGACGGGTGGTTTCACTACCCAGGAGGGGTTGCCGAAGTACGTCCCGGGTCCCCCGGTCTGGCAGAAGCATTGGTGCGCCAAGCCTTCCAACACAGAAATGCCGGAGGTTGAGCGGCTCACGAAGAGGATTCAGTGGCTCCAGGACAAGGAGCTTATTGGAGTTGACCTCATCGTGACCTGGTTAAGTCGGCGAATCCAGTCGCTGCAAGCTAGGGCGCACCCGATGTGGGAGTACTCGGGTGCGTCCGACCCAACCAGGGTGTTGGCAGGGGAGCTCTCGGATCGAAACTTTATGGAGCTTCTCAAAAATTTGACCAAGGAGCGATCTGGTCTCTCCAGGGCGCCACACGTGGTGCCCTACTCTACCGCCAACCCCCCGCCGACTGTAAGTATTTTATATTCTGAGTCGAAACCTTTGCCTTTTTGGTCCTTCATTTCTTTTTATACCAAGTCTTTGACTTTGCAGACTTTGCTCCACTTGAACTCCATGCCACCACTTCCTGAGCACAATCCGCTCCGGAAGCTTTGGACGACGTGGAGGTCGAGGAAGAATTCCCTGAGGGCGGGGACCCGGAACGGGGGCGAGTTCCGGCCGACTCGGAAGACGAGTCGGAAGAGGCCCCTATGATTTTCAAACGGAGGCGTACGGACGACGCCTCTGGATCTGGGGCCTCACGAGCCCAGGCGGAGCCGGCTCAGATGGAATTGGCCGCCAAGCGGGCGTGGGTCGACACTGCCAGCCCTGCGGTACAAATTACTTCACCTGCCGTCAAGCCGGCCACACCCCAGCTGGCATCCGCCGGCTCCTCCGGGGTCCGTCCGCCCCGGTGAAGCCGAAGAAAAAGGTGGTCCCCACGACCACCAGGTACCCTTCTTTCGCTTTCCTTCCCGTTTTCGATTGAAAAGGGAAAGATGCTAAAGTCGGTTTGCGCTTTTGTCTTTTGCAGAGTCCAAAGGAAGCTCTCCGACAAAGGAGGTTTCCAACCCAGCTCGTCCACGGGGGCCGACTCCAACCCCGCCACTAGGGTCGGCCTCTCCAACTCCGGCCGCGACTGCGCCCAGCGTGCAGACGCCCACCGCGCCCGTGACGATGGCGTCGGAGTTAGCCGAAGGGACGGAGCCAGCTGTGCCCCTGACTGCGGCTGCGCCCAGCGTGCCGCCGCCTACCGTGCCCGTGACAGAGACGCCGGAGTTGGGCGCGGGTCCCGAACCGGCCGCGGCACCGGCCAATGACCCCGCAACCTTCGTCGACTCCCGCCAGCGTGGCGACAACAGAGCCGACGGTGGCACCCAGCACCGACTCCGTGGAGCCGGCGGACAGGGCCCAAGGCCAGCTCATCACCGAGTTTTCACCGGTGGTGGAGCGAAGCCTGGTGCTGGCTCCCGCGCCCGCGTCCGAAGAGACGGCACCCGTTCGTCAAACAGCCTCGTGCCCGCGCTGCTACTACCGAGCTGCAGCACGAAGGACCTGGCTGCGGCGCAAAGGGCCGCTGACCGCGTTCGCTGCCCTTAGCTCTAAGCTTAGGGAGTTTGCTGACGCAGCCAAGACCTTGGCGGACTTGGCCGAGGTTTTGGAATCTTCCGTCGGGGTAAGTCTTCACATTTGATCTTTACTTGATTTTTAACACTGGGAGCACGATCAGTGCACCCAGTGGGTGTAGTCCCCGAGTCTTGAGCTGACTGTTTGAGTCAGCTTGAGACTTATTAACTCGGGTCCCACTGACTCGAATTTCTCCCTTTGTCCAGGCTGCGGTCCGACTCAGCGGAGGCAGCCAAGTGCTTTTAGAGAGGAATGCCTCCCTCGAGAATGCGTTGGCTGACGAAAGGGCCAGGACCCGCAACTCGAAGAAAAACTTGCTTCCGCGGGGAGTAAGCATCCGAATCATTGTATCATTTGCCTCGAAATTTTCTTGACTCTAATCTTTTCGAGTCGGCAGATGTCAAGGCTGAGAATGCCCGTCTGCACGGACAGCTGAAGGTCTCCGTCCCACTGGAAAAGGTGTCGGGGATGATCGACGCCAAGATGGTCGAGCTTGACAGCGAGCTAAGGTAGGCTCGCGAGACTATGAAGATCGCCGCCCTGCTGCAGTCGGAGCATCAGCAGCTGGCCACTCAGTTTGAGCAACTGATGGCCACCAATCACGAGCTGCAGACGCAAGTCGACAGCTTCTACTCGAAGATGACCGAGTCGCGGCAGCGGCATGCAGCGGCCATCGTCGAGTGGGAGAAGCGGGAGTCCGAGCACATGGGACATCTCAAGAAAGCCAATGAGACCCTGCTCGGTGAGCTTCCGAGTCCCTCATCAAGTTCTTTTGTCCATGCCCCTGCTTAGTTCCTTGTAATAATTCTAAAGCAGATGCTTGCCCCAGAACTGGAGGAGGAGGCAAGGCACGCGGCGCTCTGACTCCGAGCACTGGCGCACCTGGCTGAATCAGCACTCGAGGCCTTCTGGACACCCGAGTTGATATCCAGTTGTATCGTCACTGTGGAGGACCGACTCCTCTAAGTGAAGAGCCTCGTTCAATGCATGAAATCGGCTACGCAGAGCCTTTGTGCCAAGCTTTGGCCCAACGATGAAGTGGGCTCCAGCATCTTTGCCCTCGCCAACAAGCTTTCACAAGGCTCGGTGGAGGTGGAGAAGTGGAAGGAGTCGGCAGCCCGTTCGGGAGCCAGCATGGCGCTGGCGATGGTGCTGGCGCACCACCCTGACGCGGACGTCGATGGATTTCCGCTGGAGCCCCACTCGACGCAGAAGGCGAGTCGGTCGACCCGTTGAAGCTGCTCCCCCAAGTTTGCCGCGCCGCGACCCGGATTATCGAGTTCACCGACCTGGAGGAGCGCGTAGAGGCGACTCTAGAAGAATAGATGTATTTTTTATTATTTGTTTTTGTTTAGACTTCGTATATCGAGTGAAATTATGTAAAGACTACTAAGTTTAACAAGTAGATTTTTGTAATGAACTTCTTGTGTTATTTTGCACAAGTTGCTTTGCTCGTCTGAGTTAATTTCTACATCGAATCTTTTCGCATGCAGGCTGACCTTTAGCTTTTGCTCTTGCCAACCGGACAGCCGGGTTGCGACTGTAGTTGGGGACGAAGAGTGGGCCTTAGGTACCGTACACGTTTACTTAGACGTTCACGGAGAAATAACTAGAGGAGTCAATACAACCTGAGGCGACTGGCAACACCCAGTGGGTCGAGGTAGCCCCCGGGGATTGCCCGGAAGAATCAAACCACTCGGATATTTGGTGTAGCCCCTGGGGGTTTGTCGAACCACAGAATTCATAACAGAGAGGCTTAAGTGAAACCACCCGCTAAGTCGAAACGTCAACCCCGACCTCAACTCCTGGGTGTCAATTCCAAGAGGAGTGGAGTGATATGGCTCCGAATAGCCCGAGACGTCAACCCCAAAGCTTACTCTGGCAGGAGCATAGAGTAGTAGGGTGATATGGTCTCCTCACTCTTTTCCACTGAGCCGGAACTTCAATCCCGAACTCGTCCCGGCAAATAATGCACGGCTGGAGTAGGATGGTATAGTTCCCAATCTCTCAGTAGTAGAGTCGCTTCACAGGGGTGATTAAACTTAATGACTCTATGATATAAACTCTAAAGTCCTACCCACAACATGTGCTTCATCACATACACGCACGCACATGAGTAGGCGAAAACAACTAGCTAACACAGCAGAACTTTACAACAGAACTGCAATATAGCAATACATACCTGCAAAGGATCCGAGGATCCCAGTACAATACACAGCGGAAGTTTAAATAGGGCTAAGAAGCCGAACAGTAGTGCCGAAAGCGGCAGCAAAACAAACCTAGCTGCCCAACCCCAGGGGCAGGATCACTGCCTGGGATTCCCAGAGACTAACCGTCGTGGGTGTCGATCTCTATATAGAAACCACCCTCCCGAGGGTAGTTTCCTCTGCAACAAAACAACAACAAAAGCGGGGTGAGTACAAAATTGTACTCAGCAAGACTTACAGTGCGGAAAGTAGTAATAGTTGTGCCAAGTATCAACAAAGGGGGTTTGTGGACTATTTGCGGAAAGCCAATTTACTTTTAGCAATACTCTGTAATTAGATGAAAACCGACTACCAGAAGGTTTTCGAAAGGGATAAGTCTACACTTCGCGAACATTCCTACCTGCAGAACACCACACCTAAGTTACCCCGATCCTTCCTCAACCACCCCTGGGAGGAAGCGATCACTAACTCCTCTACAGTGACAAGTTTTAGAGTTTGGTTGTAGTTGTCTAATTCGGTGCGGATTCTTACCAAGCTGTCCATAACCGCGGACACGGCTGTTCAACAGTTCTAACCCTGCAGGGGGGTACATCTTTACCTACACGTATCGATCGTCTCTTAGTGCTACCATGTACACACTTCACGAGGTGTGCTAGCAGAGGATGATCGAACACGACCTTTACAATGCTTTCGACCTAGGTATGAGCCACCCGTATGGGCTAGTCCAGGTACATCTGTCCGACGGCACAGAGACCCGGTCCCATACGTTGTGGCAGGAGATACATCCCCGGTCCTCGACCGTGTGTAACCCTCACAGAATGCCTTTTACCCCAAGAAAACCGCACTCTATTGCAGCTCATACACTAAGTCTAGGCAAATTATTCAGTCATGGGTGGCCCCATAATCCACCCGTGTAGAAGTACGCAAATCTTGGTTCGAAAGGACACCGGGAACCGGTCCTTGCGGGAAAACGAGACAAACCGCCGTGCTCCCAGCCACGGCCTCTCGTCTAGCCCAGATGAATATTAAGCAAGTTTATTAAGCAATCCTGGTGAACACCCACCTACGAGTAACCCATCCAATGGTGTGAGAACATCTGCTATCCTAGGAACTACGACTTTTACAAATCTAAGCATGTCTAAGCAAATACAACATAGTAAGCAATAGCAGGTTACGCACTAAACTACTCTAGCTAGGTTAGGATGGTGGTGGAGTTGATTGAGCGACAAGTAAGCTTTGTGCAAGGAATAGAGGTAATACTAACGAGAAAGTAACATTTGAACGCATGCGATATTGCATTTGAAAACAACTAATACTTTGCAAATAATAGGAGTTTAGCAATGTGACCAAAGGGGCTGCTTGCCTGGTTGCTGAGCAACTAAACCCTGCTCGTGACTGCGGTTATCGTCCGGTGGATCCTCCGACTCTAACGGGATAAAACAAACACACCGGAAAAGAAAAGGCACAATCATAAACACCAAAATGTCAACATCAGTACAAGATGCAATGCATGCCATGGTGTAGAGGATGCAAAAATAAAACTAATGCAAGTGGAATCAATTTAATCGGAGTCCGGACGCATAAAATATCGCGATCCGAAAATCCTCCGCTAATCGGAAACCCTAATTTGAGTTTTTTAGCAAATTGTATTATTCCTAGCATGCAAACATGGGATGGAAATGATGTTTTTGAATAGATCTTCTTTTTCTAAACATTTTGATATATTATTTGCATTTTTCTGATTAAAAATAGATTTTCTATGCATTTATAAGATTTAATCCATTTTAAATACTTTGTTGTATTTTCTCAGCAAGATTAACATTTAAATTAATTTAGTACAATAGGAGGCTGACATGTGGGCCCTGGGTCAACTCTAGTCAAAATTTGACTTAGGTCAATGACAGTGGGCCACTGGTCAGACTTTGCCTTTTCTTTTTAATCTTTTCTTTATTTCTTGACACGTGGGACCCACGTGTCATAGGGATAGAATTCATTATACTCATTTAGTGTACTGCTGAGTACTAATGACTGGCATTAATGGTTAGTTAGCATTAATTGTAGTCATTAATTAGTCGGTTGACATTGATTAGCAATGACTAACCTTAATTACAGTGATTAATTCACCAGTTAACATTAGTGGAGCTCATTAGTTATGTCCTGATCGGTTAATCAGTTGGCATTAAATATGTTTAACCATTATGGTGCTCATAAATCATGTCCTAAACCGCTATTAAGAAAGGGGGTTAGGGCTTTAATCCAGTGGCCACGCAGCCAGCTCGGGTGGCTCAGTTGGACTGCGGCCGGCGGCGGGAGAAGGGAGAACGGCGGCGCGGCGAGCCTTACCGGCAGACGGTGGGGAGCAAAGCCCGACGGCAGCGAGGTGACGATGCGGTGAAGCTTGGGGAGCGGGGCACCGGCGACGAGGGTGGAGCCGAGGCGGCGGTGGAACTAAGCGGCGGGGACCCGAGGCGAGCTTCGACGGCGACAGAGCGGCGCTCGGGCTGGGGTGGAGCTCGGGGGGCACCGGAGGTTGGGGCGTGGCCGAGCGGCACGAGGGGTGGCGCGGTGGGGAGCGGCGCCGGGCTCCGGTGGTAGGGGGGCACGGAGCTTGAGCGGCGCCGGTCGGATGGGGGAAGCAAAATAGAGGAAGCGGGCGAGGGCACTCGGGATAGGGAGCCAGCGGGGAAAGAGAGGAGATAGGGAGGGGGAGGGCGGTGCGGCCGAAGCATGAGGTGGCCGGAGTGCACCGGCGTGTGCCACGGGGGGGAGGGTAGACACAGAGGAGAGAGAGGGAGTGAAAGGGGGGGTGGCGGCGCCTTAGGGAAGAAGGAAACCGGGGTGGGGGGTACGAGCGGGCCAAGGCAAGGAAGATGGGCCGAGGTTGGCCCGTTTGGTGAGAGAGAGGGGAGAGAAATAGGTTTAGATTTAGGGTTTTCATTTTTAGGGTTTTTGTTATTCCTTTTAAATTTTCTGCTTTCTGTTTTCATTTCTTTATCTTTTATTTTAAAATCTTTGCCCATACCTTTATAAGCAAAGAGATATCATTTAAAATATTGCAATGCACTTTGGTTCAAGAGGTTTTTAATCCGGAGCTCGAAATTAAATTTAAACCCTCATGCTCGCATTAGGGTTAGTTTTTCCTTAGCCATTCGGAGAGGTTCAACTTTTTCCTTTAAGAGCTTGGAATCAAAGGCCAAAACCCTAGCAAGCTCCAATCCATTTAAGGTTTTTCTTATCATCTCAAAATTTCAAAATTCTACTCGTTTTTAGGTAAATGGATTACATGCCATGATGCGCAAGATGCATATTACAAGGTTAGAAAAACAGGGATGTTACAGGGTTGCCCAAGGGAACAAACCAGTTTGAACAGTAAGGTCATAAATAAATAATTCCAACTGGAAAGTGTGGAAAAAATAGTTCCCCTGAGTGCCGCTCAGGACAGGGAAATTTTATTCATGATCAAAAACTGCTAAGTATTGCGAATACAAAGTGTTAAGTAAAAAAGGGACGTAGCTGTGCAACGTTCCAAATTCTCTCGGTGACTGCTCCTGATGCCGGGTCCTCCAGTCAGTAGGCGCCGTTGTGCAGTACTTGGTTAATGATGAACGGCCCCTTCCAAGGCAACGAAAGCTTGTGCATGCCAGCTTTGTCTTGGATGAGTCGGAGAACCAAATCCCCTTTATTGAAGACTCAGCCCTGGACTTGGCGGCTGTGATAGCGGCACAAGTTTTGCTGGTATGTAGCCGAGCGTGAAAGAGCAAGTTCCCGGGCTTCCTCTAAGATATCAAGGTCATCCTGCCTTGCTGACTCGGCATCCGCTTCCACATATGCTGTGACTCGCGGGGAGTCGTGGAGGATGTCACTCGGCAGGACAGCTTCAGCTCCATAGACCATGAAGAAAGGCGTGTAGCCAGTCGACCGGTTTGGAGTAGTCCTTAAGCTCCAGAGGACAGAAGGAGCTCGTCGATCCAGTAGCCGGCAGTTCTTTGCAGAGGAACCAGCAGCTGGGGCTTGATGCCTTGGAGGATGAGCGCATTGGAACACTCAACTTGGCCATTGGACTGCGGATGAGCCACCGAAGCATAGTCGACTCGGATGCCGTGGTCTTGGCAAAACTAGCGGAAGACTTCGGCGGTGATGTTCTTGCCATTGTCGGTGATGATATTGTGAGGAATGCTGAATCAAAAGATGACACCCTTCATCAAGTTGACGGCAGTCGAACCATCGAGCTTCATGATGGGTTTGGCCTCAATCCACTTAGTGAATTTGTCCACCGCCACAAGATGGTGGGTGAATCCCCCTCTCGCTTTCTTGAGCGGACCCACCATGTCGAGTCCCCATACGGCAAAGGGCCATGTGATAGGGATGGTCTTGAGCGCAGTAGCTGGCAGGTGTGATTGACGTCCGTACCGCTGACAGCCATCGCAGGTGCGAACGAGTTCCTCTGCATCAGCATGAGCAGTGAGCCAGAAAAAACCATGATGGAAAGCCTTGGCGACGAGTGCCTCGCGAAGAAGCGTGGTGACCGCAAGTTCCCAAATGAATTTCCTCAAGGATTGCTCTGCCTTCTTCCGGTGAAATGCACTTCTGGAGAACTCCAGAGGTGCTGCGCTTGTAAAGCTCATTGTTGACAACGGTGTAGGCTCCAGCGTGGCGCACAATACGATGCGCCTCAGTCGGATCCTCGGGGAGCTCCTTCCTTAAGAGGTAAGAGAGGAATGGCCGAGTCCAGAGAGGCATGACGGCTAGGACGCCTTCCTGAGCCAAGTCAACATTTTCAGAATCTTGGGACGTGACCTTGGATGAGCCGATTGCGGACTCCATCTTGACGGAAGGCTGATGTAGTTGTTGCAGGAAAACGCCGAGTGGCACCTTTTCTCGAGTGGAGCCGATCCGGGCCAGGGAGTCGGCTGCTTCATTGTCAGCCCGGCGAACATGATGAGTTCGAGACCTTCAAAATGGCATTCGAGCCGTCGTACGGTAGCGCAATACGCCGCCATGGTGGGGTCCTTGGCATCCCACGTCTTCATCACTTGCTGCACCATGAGATCCGAATCTCCGCGACATAGGAGTCGGCGGATACCGAGCGAGACGGCTATGCGCAAGCCATGCAAGAGTGCCTCGTACTCCGTGATGTTGTTAGACGCCACAAAATGGATCTGCAACATGTAGTGAAGTTTGTCGCCCTTTGGAGAGATGAGGACGACTCCAGCCCCCGTGCCCGCAAGCATCTTCGACCCATCAAAGTACATCCAGTACTCCGAGTGCACTTCAGGCAGGAGGGACTGGGTTTCTGTCCATTCGACAATGAAGTCGGCAAGAGCTTGGGACTTTATAGACTTGCGAGGCTCATAGTTGATGTCATGAGCCATGAGCTCAATTGCCCACTTAGCGACTCAGCCCGTGGTAAGGGTGAAACCGGATCGGATAATTTCCGGATAAAATCATATCCGTATCCGGTGGAATCGGATATGAGAAGAGAAATGTGCTATCCGATCGGATACGGATTCGGATACAGATAACTGGAATCGGATATGGAAACGGATATGGTATTGTAAATATCCACCGGATATCGGATTATCCGGAATTTTTAAACGGATATCCGACATAGCTATCCGATTTTGTTAGGCCACCAGCCGGTCCAGCCAGGCCCACCAGCCGGTCCAGCCCACTCCGGCATTAGCCCATTAGGCATAACCGGATAACCCTAGCACTACCACCCGTTGCCTGCACCCAATCAGCACCCAGCACCGGAGCACCCCGCCCCAGCGGCACCCCCGCACGGCCGCATCCGGCATCCCGCACCGGAGCACCCCGGCCCTGCATGGCTGCATCCCGCACCGGAGCACACCGCCCCCCGCCCGGCTCGCCGCTTCTCCCCTCATCCGTGCCCACGGCTACGACCGCTGCCTCTACCTCCACATCGTGCCTGCGCTCTTCGCCGCCCCCACACCTTCGCGCCGCACCGCACGCGAGGACGCCCCGGCCGCAGCCCACACCCGCAGCGTCCATGCGGTACACAGCGAAGAGGCAGCAGCAGGGGCCGCCGCCGCTGCCGAGGAGCTCCAGCACCATCATGCGCCGTCCCCGAGCTCCAGCACCAGCACGCGCCGACCCCGAGCACCAGCGCTCGCCGACCCCGAGCACCAGCGCTCGCCGACCCCCGAGCTAGCTCCAGCCGCAGCAGCTCCTCGCCAAGGTGAGAACATACTTGTTTTTAATAGTATGATCACTAGCAATCTAGCATATCGTTTGAGATTTTAAGATTTCTGACCTTTTAGTATCTAGGCTGGACAGAACATTGGACATGCTTTGGCGGTCTAGCTTGTAAAATTTAGGGGTATGTGTATTTGTGATTCACCATGCTTGCCATTGTGGCCCCTCCAAATTTGTGCCATGTAGAATGTAGTTCTATCCAATAATTCAAGTGAATGTCGAGTACTGATCTATTTGTGACATTTATTGTTTACCTTGTTTGTTTGTACTGATCTTCATGTGAAAACAAATGTCTACCAAAAGCGGAAAATATGTGGCAATATGTTCTGCTCTTCCTACGATGATATGTTGGATGATACGTAGTTCTGGATTTATTTTTCCATGGGCATATGCATGCTGGACTAGGGATATATATGTGATCTTGTCTGTATGTAATCTATTTCTCTTCTTATGTGTGTACTATCCGACTTTTTTATCCGTTTCGATCCGCATCCGGTCCGTTTCCGTATCATATCCGATTATGAAATTATCCATATTCATATCCATATCCGAACACTATCCGATCCGCTTCCGAATCCGAGAAAAAATATGAAATAGGATATGGTACGAGCGCTATCCGAACCGTATCCGATCCGGTTTCACCCATAGCCCGTGGCATCCCTATTGCCAATGATGTCTAACAAAGGAGCATGGCTGACCATGGTAACCGAGTGGACTTGGAAATAGTGCACCAGCTTCCACACTGCCATGAATACGCCATAGACGAGCTTCTGGTAGTGCGGGTAGCGCTGCTTTGACTCGGAAAGGACCTCACTGACATAGTAGATGGGTCGCTGCACTTTCTGCACCCGGTCTTCTTCTGCTCGCTCTACCACCAGAACCACGCTAACCACTTGATTGGTGGCTGCAATGTAGAGCAGCAGGGGCTCCCCTTCCGTCGGTGCAGCGAGGACTGCAGGCGTAAACAGCAATCGCTTGAGGCCATCGAAGGCCTGTTGAGCTTCGCTAGTCCATTCAAAGGAGTCAGATTTCTTCAGGAGTCGGTAGAAGGGCAGAGCCTTCTCGCCGAGTCGGGAGACAACCCGACTTAGTGCAGCCACGCACCGGTCAGTCGCTGGACAGCCTTTAGATCCTTCGGTTTGCCCATCTTGAGGATGGCCTCAATCTTGTCCGGGTTCGCCTCGATTCCTCGTTCGGAAACGATGAACCCAAGTAGCTTGCCTGAAGGAACTCCAAAGACACACTTCTCCGGGTTGAGCTTCATATCAAATCTTCTGAGATTGGTAAAGGTTTCGGCCAAGTCGGTCAAAAGACCCGCGCTCTTTTTTGTCTTCACTACGATGTCGTCAACGTAGGCTTGGACATTTCTGCCTATCTGGCCATGCAAACACTTCTGCATACATCGCTGATATGTGGCTCCAGCTTTTTTCAAACCAAAAGGCATAGTGATATAGCAGTAAGCCCCAAACGGGGTAATGAAAGACGTCTTTATTTGATCTGATTCTTTCATCTTTATCTGGTGGTAGCCTGAATAGGCATCCAGAAAACATAAACACTCACACCCTGCCGTGGAATCGACTACCTGATCGATACGAGGTAGTGCGAACGGGTCCTTGTGGCAAGCTTTATTCAGCGAAGTGTAATCTACACACATTTGCCAAGTCTTGTTTTTCTTAAGAACCAGGACTGGGTTTGCTAACCAGTCTGGGTGAAGAACTTTCTTGATGAACCCGGCCGTGAGGAGTCGGGCTATCTCTTCTCCAATGGCTTTACACCTATCCTCGGCGAAACAGCGGAGGGATTGCTTGACTGGCTTCGCATCTTTGGAGACGTTGAGGGAGTGTGCTCGGCGAACTTCCTTGGAACTCCAGGCATGTCACTGGCTTCCATGTGAAGATGTTCCAATTCTCACGAAGGAAGTCAATGAGCGCGCTTTCCTATTTGGCCTCAAGGTCGGACCCGATCTGGACCGTCTTGGACGGATTGTCGAGGTGGACCTGGACTTTCTTTGTGTCCTTGGCTAACTGGAAAGCGGACTCGGACGCCGACTTCTTGCTAGGCGGTGCCTGTTCGAGGTCGGCATTCTTCTTGATGACTTCCAGCTCTTTCGCCATGATCAGGGACTCAGCGATGTCCGCGCTAGCGATATCGCACTCGGTGGAGTGCTCGAAGTCGCCAGTGATGGTGATGACCCCCTTAGGACCCGGCATCTTCAGCTTGAGATAGACGTAACACGGACTAGCCATGAATTTGGCATAGGCCGAACGTCCGAAGATGGCGTGGTAAGCGCTTCGAAAGTCGACGACCTCGAAGGTCAAGGTCTCTACCCGGAAGTTGTCAGGACTGCCGAAAACAACGTCCAGGGAGACCTGCTCCAAGGGCCACCCTCGTCACCAGTGTCAGGAGCGGGTTGTTTTTCTTCTCGTAGGCGCTTTAAGAAGCTGCACTCCCTGGTTGAGTGACCCGCCTGGTACTCGGCGGTGCTGTGAAACGAGTAGGGTTTGTCGAGGATCTCCTCGAAAGTGAGCCTCGGTGCCTTGCGTTGCTACCAAGGGCGCTCCTTTTTTCGACTGCCATCACTGCGCTGGGGGGGCCATGTTCAGCGGCCGCGACCAAGTCCGCACCCACTAACTCCATCCCTGGTGCCAGCTTTTCGCTTCTGGGGGCGGTTGTCGCCATGCTTCCGACCCGAGTCGGCATGGTCTTTGCGGCTTGAGGACTCGGCTTTTGACTTGCCCTTGTTCTCGTACCGCATTGCCTCCTCAGCAGTCGCATACTTGCTGGCGACTTCCATGAGTCGGCCCATGGTTTGAATATTAGACCTGGCCAACTTATGTTTTAGGAGCTCATACTTGACTCCCTGAGAGAAGGCCTGAATGGTTTGTGTCTCAGAGATGTCCTCGATGGAGTTACGTAGCCGGGTCCAACGCTGAATATTGTCGCGGACCGACTCCCCTTTCTCCTGGACGCAGAGCCAAAGGTCCTGCGCGTTCCAGCCCGCTTGTATGTGCCCTCGAAATTTTTGATGAAGGCCTCTTGGAGTCCAATCGTAGATGCTGTCTTCGGGCAAGCTGTTAAGCCATGTCCACGCAGAGCCTTCAAGCATCAAAGGAAGGCTGCGGAGGGCAACGCGTTCGTTGCCTCCGCCAGTGTTGCAGGCGACGAGGTAGTCAGCAAGCCAAGTCTCCGGCTTGGCAGTGCCATCATACTTGTCGACGCCACTGGTGATCCGAAACCGATCCGGGAATGGCTCGGAATGAATCCACCTGCTAAAGCATAGCGGTCCGGTGGAGGCCGAGCCACCCAGCTGGTTAACCTCATCACCGCGACGCTCAGCCCACATCCTGGTCGCCGACGTCCCTCGATGTCGTCCCGAGCGTCACGAAGATTGTTTGCCCGGGCTCGGGGGGAGTTGGCTCGGCGACGCTCCGCCTGGAGTTGGTTGATCTCTTGGCGGGCATCAGGGCACCGGTTTCATGGAGCGGCTCGGCTGCGACGAGCCCACGGTGACAGGACGGCTCGGAGCCGCTGAGGGCCGGCTCCGCGCGGACCGGAGGCCAGCCGGTCGCTTACCGAAGTAGCCTCATTCTGCTGTTCCACCGCCGTCTTCATCAGGGTGACGACTCGACGGTAGGTCTCCACCACAGGACCATCTACCGGTGGCGGAAGCGAATCAGCCAGCGCGGCAGCCGCAATGAGGTTCTGCGCCAGGGTTTGATAGACCGGGACGCCATCCCGCTCACAAGCCAAAAGAGAATTGCGGACGTCACGACCCCTCCGAGCGGCCGATGACGCAGCGCGGTGTGGGTGCTGGCGGGATCCGTGAGCTGGGGCTCCACCACATTCACGTTCACGTGCCTCGAGAGCTGCTTTCTCTTGGTCGACGCGATCATGCTCCACCAGGATGGCCTGACGAGAAGCTTCGATGGCCCTTTCCACCTCCGACTGGCCAGTAATGGGCCATCGCTCTGGCCGTCACACCAGACATGCCTGCTGCACCGGCCGTACCAGGCGCGACCATGTACACTTCGGCTGTGGAGGCACGGCTGTGCGAACTCTCGTACCCATCGGATGCAGAATCTAGGACGAGCAGAAGTGAGTCGGAGCCGATCATGCCGACGAGCTGGGAAGACTCCTCGCCGTCACGTGAGGGCCCCAAGGTGTGTTTGGGTGCCAGCTCCGCCGCCGGGCAAGGAACCGGATCCTGAAGGTGAAGCCGGCCGAAATCGTCGGCCAAGAAACGCAAGCTCCCGAAGGAGAGCATCGCGTCTCTTGGAAATACGGCGGAGGTAAGGTGCTGTACCGACTGGACAAACACGAGCCTGCCGCCGATGACTGGAGAAGATCCCACCTGGATCGCAACTCCAGCCTATGCATCCCCTACCTGGCGCGCCAACTGTCGTGGGGATTCCGCGGCAATATACATTTCTAATAGGATTTGGGGGTGCAAGAGGATGATCCAGGAGCGGGTTTGCACGAGTGATTTACCCAGGTTCAGGCCCTCTATGGAAGAGGTAATACCCTACTCCTGCTGGATTGTTTAGCAAGCCTCGTGCGAGGAAAGATTTGAGTACAATGTGTGTGTGATCCTTCGAAGAAGAAGAAGAAAAGAAAATCCCCCCTGCGCGGGGTCCTAGCCTTGCCTTATATAGACCCGGCAAGGCCTGGTGTTACAACTACCGAGTCGTGGTAATGGCATTCTTAATTGGTGCCTTAACTCTACTTAACTACCGGGATAATGTCTGTCTTCAAGCTTTGGTAACGTTCGGTCTTAATTGGCACCCGGCAGTTACTTTCGAGTGGATCTCACAGGCCGCATCTAACTGGGTGGGCCTCTTGTAGCAGCTTTCGGCCACCTTGAACTTTGCTGGGCCAATTCTCTGTCTTGGGCCTATCCCCTGTGGATCTCGTCGTCACGCGCGGACCGAACCGATGGCATTCGCGTAACAAAGGAATGTGGTTTTCTTCACGACGTGGAGTCTGCCCTCATTCTCTTCTCTTCTTCCTCTTCTCTTTTCCTTCGCTTCTTCATCTTTTTCCTTTTTCCTTCCGTCTCCTTTTCTTTTGGCTTGGTGGACAACTTGGGCTCCCGCTGGGCCCTTGCCCTCGCATCCCATGGCTCATGGCCTCGCGCAGCGTAGTGACCTGCCCGATTAATGCCCCGCCTGGGTCGGAGCCTCGCCTAGGCTGTGCCTTGGTTTGCTCGCACACCACCTGGGACACGCCCCCGCCTGGGCCATCATCCCACATGGACCGCGTCATCAGGCCGAGGCCCAGCAGCGTTAGGGCATGCGTGAGAGGCTCAGGTATAAGCCGACTCCAGCCCCTACCGATGCGCCGATGCGCCGCCGGCATCCAGCATGACGCTGGCCGCTGATGCCTCCACGCTGCTGTCTCCTCTTCGTCAGGCCACCATCATGCACTGTTCTCCGTTGCCGCATGAGGCTATCATGGTGCATCCACTGCGTTCAACTCCACGGCCGAGCACTGTTCTCCCACTGCAGCACGGGGCCACTGAGGTGCGGTGTGCATTTGGTTCCGTGGCCGAGCATCGTTCTCCTGCTACCGCGCGGTGCATTTGGCTCCGCTGCCGAATGCCGTTGCCGTGTCTGGTCACCGTTGAGCGGTCCTGCCTCTGCCACCCAGGCGCTCTTGACACCGTGAGGCCACATCGGCATGCCCGCACCGGACTACGTCGCCTCCACTGTTGTGGCGGGCCGTAGTGCCACCGTGGTGCACCTCCTCCCTTGACACTGCCATCGCATGTGTTACCACGGCGCATGTAGTTGCTTCCAACGCCTTTGTGAGCGCTGCCACGCTACGTCTGTCGTTGCCACGCTTCGTCTTCGGAGCTGTGTACCACCATCCATCATGCGCTGACTCTGCTCCCCAATACCTTCCTCGTGCCGTTTGAGGTGAACGTCAGTGTGTGAGGCCGTCACATGCCGAGGAGCGCGGGAGCGACAAGGAGGAGTCGCATGTAAGGACATGAGGACCCTCCATGGGGAGGTCACATGTTAAGGCAGGCATTACCTTTGCGTTCCCAGAGACCGGTTGATGTATCAGCATCCTGGAGGGCTCCTTGGCAAAGATGTTGTTGTTGCCTATTGTGGAAGAATCATGGCGACACATGCTTCACCACGTGTGCTACCTGAGGCGGTGTGACCGCCACTTGAAGCTGTGATCTGGAGGCATGCAAGAATGGATGTCCTTGGTCCACATCCCGAGGGAGCCCCTTACCGAGATTGCACCATTATTGCCTATGGATGGAGGCTTGACAATGTTGACATTGGAACCTAAGTCTAAGCACATACCTTGGCATCACAACTTTTTAGCCATTATATGAATTTTTATAGTGTTTGTAGGGCACGAGGTACCTCGCCCCGCAACAGAAAAACCTAGCACACGAGGGCATAGCCAAGAGCATTGTTTCTCTTCCCTTGATGATTACATTTAATGAATGATGGTGAAGCTAGGGGTCGCTAGCACTTCCCTGGACACACACACTTAGTGCATGACAATGACAAGCATCAAACATGAGTGTCGACAAAATAGATAGCCACACGATGGTGACACTCATTCAGCGTGTGATGACGATAAACATGCGGTTGTGTGATGGCGACCAAGACGTACCATTCCACAACGATAGTCTCTCAGCCCTGCAAAGTGTTCGGGTAGTGGCGACAAATATTTTGCGCATAATAGTGTCAAACACTCAGTCATGCTACGGCTGCGTGATGGCGATCCACAATTGTGCGTGATGGCAATCAAAACTTAGCGTATGGTGGTGTCAAACACTAAGTCGCCCGATGGCGACAAACACTTGTTTGCTCGATGGCAGTGACATCCAGACACGTGACGGCGACAAACACTTGGTTGCTCGATGGCAATGACATCTAGACGTGCGATGGCGATAAACACTTGGTTGCTCAATGGCAGTGACATCTAGACACATGACGGCGACATACACTTGGTTTCTTCATGGCAGTGACATCCAATCGTGCGATGGCAACTAGCGCTCAGTGCATGATAGCCGCAGATCTTGGGGGCACAACAACATTAAACAAGTCACACGTGATGACATCAAATGTGTGGCATATGATGGCGGTAATCGTGGTAACACTCGACCTAGTGGGTGAAACCAATAGCACTTCATCCTAGAGGGGAGGATGAGCACTCGGTCCTAGAGGAGAGGATGATAACACTCAAGGTGGCTCGACATCACGGGAAGCTTATAGCTACGTGACCCCGGAGGGAAGGGCGCTCTTACCGCGAGGGAGATAGTTCGACGTCACGGGGAGCTTATAGCCGAGCGACCCCAGAGGGAACGGACGCTCCTACCTCATGGGAGATGGCTTGCATATTCTGAGAAAATTGAAACTAGCGGCGTTCCTTGCGCGTATTGCCTGACATACCCAGCCTTAGTGGGAGCCTTGGATATTTATTGTAACAACATAGGGTGCGGTAATAAAGATGTTGCAGGGTACACAATGCGGTAACCGCCTCCCATCCAAAAACATTTAGCGCTCCAAGGAGCACTTTTTACCGTGATTTAACATGCATGCTTGGCTTGACATAGCAGGGGACGCGACCCTGGAAGGAAGGGGCGTTACGTGTAGTTTAGGCATTACTTGACATCACGACGATCTATCATCGTGCAACCTCGGAGGGAAGGGGCACTCTATACAAGACGGAGGTGGCTCGACATTGCGGGGAGTTATCATCTCATGACCTTGGGGGGAAGGGACACTCTATCCCGAATGGAGATGGCTTGACATTGTGGAGAGCTATCGTCACGTGACCCCGGAGGGAAGGGACACTATCCCGAATGGAGATGGCTCGGCGTCACAGGGAGGTATCATCGCATGACCCCAGAGGGAAGGACACTCTATCCCCGATGGAGATGGCCCAACATTGTGGGGAGCTATCGTCACTTGACCCCGGAGGGAAGGGACACTCTATCCCGAATGGAGATGGCTCGATGTCGCAGGGAGCTATCATCACGCGACCCCACAGGGAAGGGACACTCTATCCCCAACAGAGGTGGCTCGACATTGCGGGGAGATATCGTCGCGCGACCTCGGAGGGAAGGGAAACTCTATCCCGAATGGAAACATCTCTACATTGCAGGGAGCTATCATCGCGTGACCCCAGAGGAAAGGGACACTCTCCCGGATGGAGATGGCTCGACATTGCAGGGAGCTATGAGTTATCCTAGGACGTGCAGGTGTGGATGGAAACACTTCGTTGCTTGATGAAGATCCTTGCACGATGCCGTTAAAGGGGGCTACGGAGGATGCCGGTGTCCAGGTGTGTGCGCGATAGAGGTCAATGCCGAGCCCTGTGCGCGATCTCACCGAAGACGAGCATGGTGGACGTCAGAGTCCAAGAATACGCAGGGAGAAGATCGATGTCGGGCCCCTTACGCGATTTCACTGATGACAATTGCGGTGGATGCAGAGTCTAGGCACACGCAGGGAGGAGGTTGATGTCGAGCCCCTTGCATGATGTCATCGATGCCATCGCGCATGCAGGGAGGAGGTCGATGTCGAGCCCCTTGCGCGATGCCATCAAATGCGGGCGAGGTGGACGTCAGAGTCCAGGCACACGGGAGGAGGAGGTCGATGGCAAGCCCCTTGTGTGATGTCACCAAAGATGGACGCGGAGGGTGTTAGAGTTCGGGCACGCGTAGGGAGGAGGTCGATGTTGAGCCCCTTGCACGATTCCATCAAAGGCGGGCGCGGTGGATGTCAGAGTCTAGGCACACGCAGAGAGGAGATCGATGTTGAGCCCCTTGCGTGATGTCACTAAAGACGGACGTGGAGGGCATTAGAGTCCGGGCGCACGCAGGGGTAGGTTGATGTCGAGCCCCTTGCGTGATGTCACCAAATACAGACGCGGAGTCCGTCAGTGTCTGGGTGCACTGAGCCTCACCGAGGGGTTCGCGGGTTGTCCATGGGGTGTGCGCACAAGGTGCACGTGGGGTGGGTATGTGTGGAGCCTCCCGTGGAGGTGCATGTAGGGTGCGCAGGGGTACGCGCGGAGTGTCCTGTAGGGGTGCTGCGCAGGGTGCGTGGAGCATCCCGCGGGGGTATAGGCAAGGTGCACGAAGCATCCCACAGGAGTGCACAGGGGCATGCCCGGGGGTGCGTGCAGGGTATGCGCGGAGCCTCCCGTAGGGGTGTGCACAGGATGCGTAGGGGTACGCGTGGGGGTGCGCGCAGGGTGCTCGGAGTGTCCTGCATGTGCAGGGGCACACGCACGGTACACGTGGAGCCTCCCGCAGGGGTGCGCGCAGGGTGCGCGGAGCGTCTTGCAGGGGTATGCGTGGGGTGTGCGCAGGGATACGCGCAGAGCCTCCCACAGGGGTGCGCGCAAGGTGTGCGGAGCGTCCCGTAGGGGTATGCGTAGGGGTGCATGCATGGTATGCACGGATACGTGCAGAGCCTCCAACAGGGTTGCACACAGAGTACACGAAGCGTCCCGCAGGGTGCACGCAGGGTGCGCAGGGGTATGCACGGAGCATCCCGTGGGGGTGCACGAAGGGGTACGTGGAGCCTCCCACGGAGGTGCATGAAGGGTGCGTGCGGAGCTTCTCGTAGGGGTTACACAAAGTCATGTGCCGGGGTGGTGGTCCTAGTCACGCTCGGGCTCCTCCTCTTAGGCGCTATGGCTTTTCGCTCAGGTCCCCATGGTCGACGCCAACTGTCGTAGGTACGAGCCTAGACAATAAGTGAAAAGCACCCCTGTTCGATTACATAGGCCTACAAGGGTGTGTGTAGGGAGCTGAGGGAGAAGGTGGCGAGCATAGCTAGGCCTCATGAGCCCGTTTGTATTTCTCTCCCAAATTAGGGTTTATAAATGAGGAAGTGGGAAGAAAATGGATCCGCCTCCCCTTCCCCTTGGGGCTCTATTTATAGAGGTGAGGGTGGGATAGAGGGGAGAAATTTATAAGTTTGCCCTTTTAGGGTACAAAGCATCCACAGGGGTTTTTAGACTATTTACACATCACTTAGCAATACATCCAACAAATACTATCCCTCCAACAAATACTATCATTGAAAAGAAGAAAATGGGAGTCCTGGAAGGCTACGATGACTAGAGATAAAAAGAAAAGGCCTAGGCATTTAACTCGGTTCCTGATTTAATTCGGTCAGATCCGATTGGGGATGAGGGGACAAAAGGAAAAGCTCAAGGTTTAAGTTGGTGCATAAATCTTCGTCTGGTCGTGCACCTTCTTTCCCTAAGCTACCTATGTGCCAACTGGCATCACAGATTTATACATGTCTATATGATTATGAGAGGTAGAAGAGATAACAGCTGGCTCTACCTACATACTCTTTTCTCTAGTCATATGATTAGTGTATCCACTATCAATTGGTGATGGGTCCATTTTGTACTCATTATTTTCCTTAAGTTTGATCCTTGTTCGATGAATTTTGAGTAGATCAATTCCTGATTATTGCTACTAATGACTAATTAACTACCGAATTGTGCAAATCTTCCTTTTTGGACTTAATGTGTGTAGGATCGCTGGAAAGGGGCAATTGTGAATATATTTGGAAACTACACGTCAAGATGAGCACCCACGAAGAAACAAGAACGGGAATGGAGTTACCAGATGGTTTGCCGACCAGTGGTACGACTGTGCCCACCTGTACCGCACGGTTCTACCGTGGTCACACGGTGCTGCCACGTCAAATCAAGCACTTTCCATGAAGGGACTCGGAGGAGAATTGGGACGGTTATTCCATGAAAACCTAATTAGCACTTGTGAGAAGGAGAGTAGAGAAGACGCTCCCGGGGAGGAAGAAGACGGAGGAGAAGCCACATGCAGAAACAATTCCTCCACAAACCCTAGCCATCATGTTCATCTACATCTTGTAATCTTTCCATTACTTTTTCAAAGGTGCAAGGTTGTAAGATGGTTTAAGTATTTTCAATCAAGTACTTTTCCTTTTATCTCCTTGTTTCAAGGTCTTCCGTTGGTTTGGTCTTGATAATTTCTAGGGATAGTGAGTAGTCCACCATATGCTTCTAGAGGAGGATTAGTCTCGTAGACTAAAGATTATTTGTATTGGATCATATTTATTTTATATCTCGATATCTCATTATTTGTGTCATATGATCATCATGATACAGGCGCCCAAGGTGAGCATTAGGGAGGAGTTATGATGAACTTTGAAGCAAAAGTGATAGTGACGCAAAAAGGAGGTAGTCATGAGGAGACTCTAGGGAGACCTGGCACAGCCACAATGCTTTAAGTGTTGGCACTGGGTCATGCTACGCTTTTTGGCGTAGAAGTGCATGTACACGTCGGTGCAGGGATACATGGCACTAGGGTGCACATTGGCTACTTTGTGATCCCCTTGTCTGTGGCAAGCCCCTTGTCATGATGGCACCATGCTTGATGCATGCGAGGTATGTGCTAGGGCGGCTTGTGCTGATGCCACAATTCTTCACACTAACTTTGGTGCCTCGAGCTTCAACGAGGTTGCTGAGTTTTCATATTGAAGGAGTTTGGAGGTACGCGCAGCCATAGACGTGTCGTGCCACCGGGTGAGGCCATGAATATGGCTAAGTCTTGGGGGCGTGCAGGCGCAGACCTGTTGTAGGACGTTGCATGCCCTACTGCACCACGTAGTTGGATATCCCAGAGGTAGCGTGGAGATTGTTCATGCCAAAGCCTGAACAGAGGTAGTGGTGCTAGCGCTCTTTGACTATGAGGGGAGCATCTAGGATGTCCGCAAGGTATGAGGTACCTAGCCCCCCAACGAAAGGACATAGCGCTTGAGGGCATAGCTAAGAGCACTTGGTGCTTTCTCCAACTACAGCGCTTGGTGAGTGATGGTGATGAACATTGTGAGCGCTTGGCCTCTTGATAGTGGTAAACTCTCCCTACTTGACTCTTGGCATCGCCTAGCTGGAGCCCTTAGTATTCTTTAGCATCGTGGAGGGAGAAACACCGGAGGGCATGCTTTGGGTGCGCGATGACGGCGTCATGCATAGGCATGTGCCAAGCACTCTTGTCCCGTGAGGCTGGCGAACATGTCTCGAGCTCAACACCGTGACGGATCATGCCGTGATGGAGCACCGAGGGGTTGATGAGCTTGATGCTCCGACGGGGTGACGAGACTTCGACGCTGCAACGGAGCACATGGAGTGGCGAGGTCAACGCTGCGACATGAGGAAGGTTGGATGCTCGACTCATGCGGGGGAGGTGTTCATACCCAATGTGCAACGAGGCTTTTTTCCAAGGAGAAACATGTGACCCCATGTCATTGCTAGGAAATCCAGGTGTAGAGGGGCGTGCCCCCACATCCTAGCCAACACAAGGCGCATCAATTGACTTTGGTGAGGTCCTGCATGCCCGCACATGGTGTTACATCATCAAAATATTTTAGAAGTCAATGAAAGTCATGGTATGGGCCTCAGGAGATGCTCGATCATTACACGGTGTGGTGAAGGTTGATGCCACGACCTTTGATTTTTCTGTTTCAAAGTAATATAGCAACTATAAAGGTAGACACTAGAAATAGAGATGTTTCAAAATGTGAAGGATATAAGGGATGTTTGCATGTGCACGATGGGGTCGATGAGTGCTTTGCCCTGAGTTCGGACAGGCACGTGGGTGGTGTTGGTTACGAGCCCCTAGCGTGACATAGCTAAAGGTGTCAATCGGGGATATTAAAACCAAGTGTGCGTGAGGGTGATTTTGAGGAAGATCTCCTTGCATGATTTCACCGAGAGGTGGGCACCGATGGCTTAAATATCGCACATGCATTTGGCGGTGCCTGCTGAAAGATCATCTAGGCCCTAATCTGGTTTTGATGGTTAATGGCAACCTAAACTGGAATCTAATGTTTACATTTAGTGTAAGCAGAATCTACAGGTTCCATGAAGAAAGGTTATCCAGAGAAGGATGGCCACCAAAAAGGGTACAAGGTGGTTTCAAGGACAAAGAGATGGCTGTGCTAGGCAGCTGTGCCATAGCTGAGAAGAAGCCGGTGCTGTGCAGGGAGCTGCAAGCAGGGTGATGGTGGCTTGATGCGTCAAGGGCCGTGACTTCAGCTGGGTGGCAGGTAAAAGCCTAGATTTGCTAGTTTCTTTGAGTCCATAGGAACCACCCGTACTATCAAGAGGGATGAAACAGTAGTAGTTGTCTAAGGGAACCTTGCTCATTGCTCAGAGTGTTGGTCAAGGGAATTGGTGCTTTGAGGCCAATTGCCCTGTGTCAATAGCTTTGCTCAAAAGTATGTAGCTGTGTGAAAACCCTAGAGCTTTAGGCACCTGTGTGACACAGTTGTGTCACAGGTGGCCTTCCGCTCTGTAACTCAGGTACATCTCTGTACCAGGGGATAGCTTGTAAATGCTAAGGTACCTGCACTGCGCTAGGCGGTCTGATGAGTCGGAAGTCTGTCGGAGGTTCTCTCTTTATAGGTATTAGAGTTTGAAGTATGCTGAGGGCATGTCATGTGCCAGGACCGGGCTGAGTAGTGCGGCTATCAGCTGAGGGTTCACCTGTGTGCACTGCCGGTGACACAGGTGTCGGTCTGCCTGAGCCAGGTACAGTTGGGCGTAGGGTGTAGCTGTGTCACCGGTGGTTGACACCGGTGGCTCACTTAATCCTACGTGGCAACAGGGTAACGGTCAGGTGCCTGTAGACCCTATATATAGGGGACCAGGGGAGGACTCTGTCCTCAACCTTGCTCAAATCATACGACCGTTGCAAAGCCTCCAACCACTCCACAAGAGCCGAGAGCCTAAGGGTTAGTTCGAGTGGGTTTGTGAGCTATAGCACGAGCAAAGGTTCCTCCAAGAGATTGCTGCTGTATCATCTGTTACTCTTGGAGTTTGTCTGCTCCTAGACGGGTGTAGGAGTTGCTGGTATCACCCAAGCTTGTGTGGGCTGAACCAGTAGTTTGTGAAGGTGTTCTGAGGTCTACCTGCTGCAAGGCAAAAGGATCTCCACAAGCAAGAGAAAGAGTCCTGAAGGATCAGGTATTCGGAGAAGAAGCACGATTTAGTGCTGGCCAGCTCTTAGGAGTGGTCTCTCCAACGGAGACGTACCTTCTCTACAAAGAGTTGAGAACTTCGGTGAAAAACCCTGAGTCTCCTTTACTTTCCTGTATTGCATGCATATCTGCTTATACTTGCTTGCTTGTGTCTCTTAGACTTGATCTGCTAAGTTTACCTTTTCACCTGTGCTAAATTACCTTTATACCTGTGTGTGATCATCTGTTGCACAGCTGCATCATTCACTTGTATTCATCTGTATCAGCACCTGTGCCACAGTAAGTCTAAGTAGAACATCTGTGTTAGGTTAACTCTTCACCTGTGTCATTCACCTGTGTGACAGCTGTGTGTTAATTTACACATAGTTTCTACCTGTGTTACTCACCTGTGTCACAGCTGTCCACTATTAACTTGTGAAGTTAATCTGACAACTCAAACAAAAGTTTAAAAGAGGAAATTTTATAAGCCAACTATTCACCCCCCTCTAGTCGGCATCTCGGTCCTTCCAATTGGTATCAGAGCACTGGTTGCTCTTTGAATTGGCCTAACCGCCAGAGTAAAGGATGTCGGGCTACGAGGGTAAAATACCTGTCTTTACTGGATCTAACTATGCTTTCTGGAAGAGGAAGATGCAGATGCATCTTACCGCGATCGATCCAGATGTGTGGGATATTGTTGATGCAGGTTATAAAGTGGAGAAGGCTGATGCTCTCACCATCAACGACAAGAAGAATATCCAGAATAATGCCAGAGCTGCCACTGCCATCTTCATGGGCTTGCAAGAACATGACTTTAACAGAGTCAGCACACTGGAGTCTGCTAAGGAGATTTGGGATACCCTGCAGCAGATATATGAGGGCAGTGACACTTTGAAGAAGTCCAAGAGAGGACTGCTGGAATCAACTCTGGAGAGATTTGAGCATAAACATGGAGAAGACATAAATTCTCTGTACTCAAGATTGACTCTCATCACCAATCAACTAAAGGCATTGTGTTCCAACCGAATTGAGGATGAAGATGTTGTCAAGAAATTCTTATCTGTGCTACCCAAGCCTTACCGAACCCTAGTCTCGATACTCAAGGAGAAAGAGGGTTTCAGTAGGATGAAGCCTACAGAAGTGCTAGGAAGAATCCTCACTCATGAGATGGAGCTTAAGCAAGAGGGCAAGCACAGCTCCTCCTCAGGACCCAAGAAGAATATTGCTCTGAAGACCACTGCTCAAGCTCCACTGCCAGACAGTGATAGCAGTGATGATCTATCTGATGACATGTCAAGTGGAGAAGAGAATGAGCTGCTCCTTCTTACCAGAAACTTCAGAAAATTCTATAGGAAGAAGAAGCAGTTTGGATCAACTGATAGATTCAGAGGCAAGAAGCCCTCCAAGGACAACAAGTGTTTTGAATGTGGCAAGGAAGGCCATTTCGCAGCTGATTGCCCCAGGAGAAGGAAGGACAAAGGGAAGAAGAAGGACTTCCATAACAAGAAGAAGAATTTCAGCAAGCATCCTTCTTACTCCAAGAACAAGGCTACTGCAAGAGCCTATGTAGGGCAAGCCTGGGTTTCAGATGACTCTGGTTCAGATGGAGAATCAGAAGAAGAAGTCCAGGTCGCTAGGATAGCAATCACTATGGCTGACACACCCAGCTGTGTCACAGCCAAGTCAGGCAGCTCCGAGCTGAACTCCAAAGCTGATCAAGCTTCATCTACTCCTGCTCCCTTATGCCTCATGGCTAAGGACTCTAAGGTATTAACTGAAGATGATTTTCCTGATTATGCTGAACTAATGGATATCTTGGAGAGAACAGAGAAGGGATTCTGCAGGGAGAGGAAGGAGAACATATTCCTTAGGGATCAGCTGAGGGAGCTGAAATAGACCTGTGACGAAATCACGGATGATAGGGAGGATCTCAGGCTGAATCATGAGAACCTGGAGATAGCTCATGAGAAGCTCAGATCAGTACATGAGCTTCTCCTCAAGAAGCATGAAGAGTTAAAGGCAAAGCATGCCTTATGCATTGATATTTCTGATAATGTTGCTGAAGCTGTGCCTTTACCTGCTCCTACTGTTATTGAATCATGTTTAAACTGTGCCAGCAGAATCAATATTCTAACATCCACAGGTGGAGTGGTAGACAACTCTAAAGAGGCCTCAACCTCTATTGTTACTAACTCTGTGGATGTAGCTGAGCACAACAAGCTCAAGGAAGAGCTAGAAGAGCTTAAGAGGCTCATGAGAAAAGGTCTTTGCAGTGCCAACATTGGCATGCAAAACTATCAGCTTATAAGAGCTGAAATGTTGAGAAAGAATGAAGGCCGAAGAGGCCTAGGTTACTCTACCTCTACTGCTAAAGATAAACTGCCTGCTGCCACTAGCACTTGTCTTGCAGCAAAATTCGTGAAACAGGCAAGAACAAATGACAACAAGAGTGTTGGTCATGAGCAGAGAAAGAGGAATGAAGCAAGCATTCCTTCTAACCCAGGCTATGTTTTGCAGAAGGATATGCAGGAAAAGATAGTGGCCAAGTACATAGGTCGCAGGCACCTGAAGAAATGGTTGTCTGCCATCTGGGTGCCTAAGTCTACTCTTGCCGGTGTCACCGGTGGCTCACACAGCTGTATACCCACCTGTGTCACAGGCAGATCTAACAGGCCACTAACCCATGTGTCTAAGGTTGCAGGTGACTGCCAGCCAAAGAGGATCAAAGTCATATCATCTGTTGCTGATGCTGCTAACCTTAAACACAAATATGCTATATATACATCTGCTACTTCTGCTTATGATAAAACTGCAAAGGGAACCAAACATGTTTGGGTCCCTAAGTGTCATCACTAAACTTGCAGGAAACTGTCTCCAGTGGAACTGATTGGATTGTGGACAGTGGATGTACACAACATATGACTGGAGGCAGAGAGGAGTACATGTGATCTATGCAGACAACTCTAAAGGGAAGGTAAATGGCATTGGTAAGGTTGCCATATCTGAGAATCACTCCTTATCTAATGTAATGCTTGTTGATCAGATAGGCTATAGTCTGATGTCTGTGTCACAGCTGTGTGACACAGGCATGAAAGTTACTTTCTATCCTGAAAAGGTTATAGCTTCCAAACTATCTGATGATTCTCAAGTATTTGAAAGATGCAGGTCTGGTAAGCTATACATTGTGAACTTCTATGAACAGCCTGCAGCAGCTCCATGGTGTCTAATGGCCAAGACCAGTCTTGGATGGCTGTGGCACAGGCGGCTAGGACATGCAGGGATGAAGCTCCTTAACAAGCTGAGCAAACATGACTATGTCATAGGCTTGGAGAAGGTGAAGTTTGAGAAGGACAAACCCTGCAGTGCATGTCAAGCCGGCAAACAAGTTGGAGCTGCCCATCGACCTAAGAACATCATGACAACCTCCACTCCCTTCGAGCTCATTCACATTGACCTCTTTGGTCCAACAACCTATGAGAGCTTAGGAGGTAACAAATATGACTTTGTCATTGTAGATGACTTTTCTAGGTATACTTGGGTGTTCTTTTTGAAGGAGAAGACACAGGTGTACAAGAAATTCAAGCATCTCATTGTCAGAGTACAAAATGAGTGGAAGATGAATCTTGTAAAGGTCAGGAGTGACAATGGGAGTGAGTTCAAGAACTCCATAGTGGAAGCATTTCTGGACAAGCATGGAATCAAGCATGAATTCTCAGGTCCATATGCTCCACAACAAAATAGAGTGGTGGAAAGGAAGAACAGAACTCTGATAGAGATGGCAAGAACCCTGCTAGATGAATACAAGACTTCACCAAGATTTTGGGCTGAAGCTGTCAATACTGCCTGGCACTCTATCAACAGGATATACCTTCATCCACTACGCAAGAAGACTCCCTATGAACTGCTCACCAACAGCAAGCCTAACATATCATATTTCAGAGTATTTGGTTATAAGTGCTACATTCTTAGGAAAGGCAAACGCCTAACTAAGTTTGAAGCTAAATCTGATGTTGGTATATTCCTTGGTTATTCCACTAACTCCCATGCCTATAGAGTCTTTAACACTTCCTCTCAGGTTGTTGAAGAATCTATAGATGTGGGATTTTGATGAGTCTTATGGCTCCCAAGGAGAGCAAGTTGCTATTGATGTAGGAAATGAGGACATTCTGAAGAAGTCCACTGGTGAGATCAGACCCACCATCAAGGAGGAGCCTGTCTCACCAAATGATCAAGAACCCTCTACTGCATCAATCCTTGAAGACACTGGAGATTATGATATAGAGTTCGAGTGCAACCCAGCCAATGATCGACTTGACGCAGAAGCCTTCTTACACCCAGCTGTGTCACAGGAAGAACTACTGGTGTCACAGGCAATTCCATCAGCTGTGACACAGGCAGTTGACCCCGATCCCCTTGTGATCAGCCGGCTGCAGAAGGATCACCCTGTGGACAATATCATTGGTGCCATTAATAGGGGAGTGACCACTCGATCTCGAATTGCTAATTTTTGTAAGCATTACTCCTTTGTCTCAAATGTTGAACCTAGGACCATAGGTGAAGCTCTAAAGGATGCTGACTGGATCAATGCTATGCATGAGGAGCTCAACCAGTTCGAGAGAAATGAAGTATGGTCACTGGTGGAAAGACCTAAAGATCACAATGTGATTGGAACCAAATGGGTCTTCAGAAACAAGCAAGACACTAATGGACTGGTGGTAAGAAACAAAGCCAGACTTGTGGCACAAGGATTCATACAAGTAGAAGGTCTGGACTTTGGAGAAATATTTGCCCCAGTGGCAAGACTTGAAGCCATCAGAATCCTTTTGGCATATGCTGCTCACCACAACATCAAGCTTTACCAAATGGATGTCAAGTCAGCATTTCTAAATGGTAAACTTTCTGAACTTGTCTATGTTGAGCAGCCACCTGGTTTTGAAAATGACAAGAAACCATACCATGTCTACAAATTGCACAAAGCACTCTATGGTCTAAAACAAGCACCAAGAGCATGGTATGATACATTGAAAGAATTTCTAATTAGCAATGGATTTAAAATGGGCTTAGTTGATACAACTCTATTCATTAAAAGAAATGGAAAAGAATTATTTGTGTGCCAAATTTATGTCGATGACATAATATTTGGCAGTACTAACCGTTCCATGAGCGAAGAGTTTAGCAAGCTGATGACCAAGAGATTTGAGATGTCTTTGGATGGAGAACTCAAGTACTTCCTAGCACTTCAGATCCATCAACTGAAGGAAGGCACTTTCATCTCACAAGAAAAGTTCACCAAAGACATCATCACCAAGTTTGGCATGAAGGATGCAAAAGGCATACACACTCCCATGCAAACTAATGGCCATCTGGATCTAAACACTGAAGGTAAGTCTGCTGATCAGAAGGAATTTAGATCTATGATAGGTTCCTTGCTATATTTGTGTGCATCTAGGCTTGATATCATGCTTAGTGTTTGCATGTGTGCTAGATTCCAAGCTAACCCTAAGGATTGTCACAGAGTGGTAGTCTGCAGGATTCTGAGATATTTGATTCACACTCCAGGGTTTGGCTTGTGGTATCCTAAAGGTGCAAACTTTGAGCTAGTTGGCTATTCTGATAGCGACTATGCAGGGTGTAAGGTTGACCGAAAAAGCACCTCAGGTACCTGTCAATTCCTAGGGCACTCATTAGTGTCCTGGTCATCCAAGAAACAAAATTCAGTGGCTCTTTCCACTGCAGAAGCCGAATATATTGCTGCTGGTAGTTGTTGTGCTCAATTATTATGGATGAGGCAGACCTTGAAAGATTTTAACATATCTTTTAATCAAGTACCTCTCTTCTGTGATAATGAAAGTGCAATCAAGTTAGCCAACAACCCAGTTCATCACCAAAGATCCAAACACATAGAAGTGAGGCACCACTTCCTTAGAGACCATGTAGAAAAAGGAGATATACAGCTGTGCCATGTAAGGACTGAAAAACAATTAGCTGATATATTCACCAAGCCCTTAGATGAGACTAGGTTCTATGCCTTGAGGAGTGAATTGAATATCATTGATGTCTCTAACCTGTAATAAAGGTTTGGCTTGGTATCCAGCTGATGTGTTTTCACCTTTATCATTTGCATCTTTGTACCTGTGCTACCCACCTGTCTCACAGGTGTGTGCATTGCATCATGCTGAAATCATATCTTATAGTCTGTATAGTGCATTCCTTTGTGTACAAGCCTCTTATCTAGATCAACTCATGTCAGCTTGAGCTTTGCTTGATTGATTTTCTGACAAGCTGACACTGAGAAGATCACTTAAGGACATTCTGATAGTGCTAATGCTTTCTTTCTTATCTAAATCAATCCATCTTGGTGTTCACTAGATGAAATACTTGTCACCTGAGTCGTCCAGCTATGTCTCAGGTGAATGCTTTGAAAATCCCATAGGCCAGGGTATACATCTCTTTCACCTGTGTCACAGGTCTTTGTGTCAGCTGTGACACAGCCACCTTATAGCCTCTGGGCCTATATAAAGAGTTGCTGCGTCCACACAGAAACCGCTTCGAACTCCCATACCCAAAACTTCCGCCGTGCGCCAAATTTTCGAGTTCTCATCTTTTTCGCCGGTTTCGCTCTCGAAATTTCTTCAACAAGTTGGAGGAGGCTTTCCGTGGAACTCTAACGTCAATTTTTCCGCAGCAAAGCTCAATCTCGACCAAAGTAAGCCTCTGCAAAACCCTCCTTTGCGCTCTGTTCTTGTTCTAGGTCTTGATAGCCTAATCCAGTAGCGCATTGGTCTATATTAGGGTTGGTCTTACTCTTGTGCAATCCTTAAATCTCATCCAACCAGAAATCAACCAGCAAATCGTTGTCAAACTCAAAATTCCATGAATTTGCTGTCCGCCCCCATACATAGCTGTGTCACCGCTAGGGTCTCACCTGTCACACAGGTGCGCCTATTCAACAGGCTAAGACCTCGGTAATGCTTAGGTCCTTTCAATTGGTACCTGTGTCTTCCCATCCTGACACAGGTGTCTAACACAGCTATTACTCTGCATCAAATGAACACCTCTTACCTACTCCTCTCTTATCTATCTTGTTTCTGCAGATTTCTTCAGATTCTGAGAGAGCTGACAGTGGTCTGAAGTGGTCTGATCCAGAGGATTCTCCAAAAGTTTTTGTCATCTTAGATTCAGATCAAGAGAGAGAGAGAGGCTGAGACAAAAAGAGGAGGCTGCAGATAAAAGAAGAGCAAAGCAAAGGGCACACAGGCAGAGAGTAGCTGCTGGAAAGAAGGCAGCTGCTTCTAAAGCTGGTTCTCAGGGTGCTCCAGCCAAAAGGACAAGGTCCTCAGCTACTGTTGAGCACACTTCTTTGGGCAAAGAGGCTGCCAAGAAAGGCAAGAAGATAGCAAAGAAAACCCCAAAGCCATCCATTGAAGATGTAGTGTTGCCAAGTGGCACACTCACAATCAGGGAACTAACTCCTCCTCCTAAAGTGTCTCAAGAAGATCTTGAGCATGATCAGATAATCCTTGAAGAGTTGGATAAGTTAGCAGCTCAGATGAGAGAAGAAACAGATGAAGAAACCAAGAAAAAGCTGACCACTATCTATACTGCCAAAAGCTTTGAGCTTTCAGAGGCTGCAAGGCCTGTTTCAATGGGCATTCCTGTTCCAACAGAGCAAGATAAGGAACTCTTAAGAGAAATTGCAGATTTACACCAGCAGTTGCAATCAACACCTTCTCATGATGCTGCAGTTGAAATCAGAAAGCAAATCCTTGAAAAGCAAGATAAGCTCTCAATGCTTGTTGCAAGGGTCTAAGGACCTGAGGAGCCTATCTAAAACTGATGCCAGAGATAGGCATCTAATTTATGAGATAAAAGAGCTACAGAAGAAAGCTGAATCCTCAAGTGGGCTTGACAGACAACATCTATTGGCTGAGATCAGACTCAAGAGGGGTCAACTATCTTCTGATTTCAGAAATCCTCCTCCAGCTCGAACTATACACAAACCAGGACTCAGCAGTGCTGATGTTGAAAGCATTCTTGTAGAAGAGATTAATACCCTGCTTGGAAAGATCATAAGGACTCCTCCTGGTGCTGAGAAACAAGCTCTGCGTGCTGAGCTCAAAACCAAGCAGGGGATGCTTTCTGGTGCCATTCCTATTCCTAAAGCTGATGCTCCCCTAGCTGTTATTCCACCTCAAGTTGCTCTTCCAGCTCCATCAGCTCCAAAGAGAAAGAGATCTAATACAGTGGATATCACTGAGGAACCTGCTGCAAAGAAGCCTGAACAAGAATCTGAGGTTGAAATAATCTCTGAAACAACCCAAAGCTCTAAGCCATCTCTCAAAGATCAGTTGGATCAACAGAAGCTAGTTCTTCATGAAATCAAGAAGGAGAAGCTACCACCTGTGACACAGGTGGCTAGCTCAGGCAAGTTCCGTCAACAAACATACCAGAGGAAAGGAAGAAAATCTCAGAGTTCAACCAGCATTGAATCTATTTCAACCCTGGATGTTCAGAAACCATTGTCTCCTTCTCAATTTCTAGTCTCTGAAGTTGAAGAACAAGCTGCACCTAAGCCTCAAGTGCCTTCATCTTCAAGACCAACTTCAGTAGAGTCTCCAGTGGCTGCAAAACCATCAAGTCCACAGCTGTCTCAACCAGCTGTGTTTCAGGCAGGAGAAGAAGCTCAGATCCAAGTCTCTCACCGGTCTCCATCACCTGTGCCACCTCCAGCTGATCCAGCTCAGTCAGTTTAAGTATCTGTGCCATCTCCTGTGACACAGGTCAATAAGTCAGCTGCCCAAGAAGATAGCTCAGAGAGCTCATCTGATGATGGAAGAGGTGTGTCTGTGACTCCTCCAAGGCCAAGAGCAGCCAGAGCTGATTCTGATGAAGATTATCAGGGAGAGAGCCCATCTCCAAGTGACAAATCAGCAGAAGAAGCTGAAGAAGAAGAAAAAGAAGAAACAGTAGCAGAACATGATAGCTCTCCCAGTCACTCAGTTAGAGAAGAAGACATGGAAGAAAAGTATCATTATATCTTTTCTCATGCTCTGAAGACTGAGGCAAATCAGATGGAATTCATTCCAAGAGCTGTTGCCAAGAAATTACCAAAGAGTGATCCTAAGCGATCCAAGAGCAAGGTTGCCTCAATGAGACCAATTTCATTTATAAAGATGAGGTCAACAAACCCATATTTCTCAGAAGATCAGGAGTTTATTGCTCCATCTTGCTCTGACCCCAGATTCCACAATGATCATCAAAGGGGTGTATACCATGAGATTCTTGCCTCCAAAGGTTTTGTAGATTGCAAGACAATTGACTGGTCAGCTATGACAGATTCAAGACTGAGAGTTGTTCCTTCCCTGATCCAAGCATCAGGTTTTGAATTCTTATGCAATCTCCAGCAAGATTATGATCCTGAGATCATCAAGGAGTTCTATGCCACAGTTTGGATAGAACAGGAGAATCAGGATATTATGCTCTGGATGACAAGAGGTCAACTTCTTTCAATTACAGCTCCAGAGTTCAACAGTTTAATGCATGCTCCTCTGGAACCAGGCATGCCTAATCTTTTCAAGCTTGCACCAGTTCCTAATGCAGTCAGAAGAAAATTTTATCCACGGAACTTCAGATTTCCTGCCAAGGCCCCTTCAGATTATGTTTATTTTAAGGGTATAACCATCACAGCCAAGCATCTGATCAAGATTCTGAATGTCACTCTTCAACCCAAAGGTGGTAACACAGATGCTGTCTACAATGCAACTTGGCAGATATTGGTGCACATAGCTAAGAATCAGCATTTTGATGTAGCAAGATATATCTTTCATGAGATAGATGCTGTCACCAAGGACAAAAAGGCTAAGCTGAGGTATGGATCGTACATCATGTACATGATCCTTCAAAGAACAGGTCTTCTGGATTCTACTCTTGATCTCTCTGTGAAGACTATCAAAACCCAGCTTAGACCTCAGGCAGATGATAATCCAGATGAGGTTGCAGTCCCTGCTTTATTTGGAGACTCACCTGGACCAGCTGTGTCATCTCCCAGTCACACAGCTGCTCCTCCTGCTCCTCCAAGGTCATCACCTGTTCAATGCCATGCTCCCACCGGTGCCATAGCTACTGCACCTGTGCCAGACTCAGCTGATGCTGATGATGATGACACCTCCTGTGACCCTGCCAGAGCTTTTGTGACCAAGGTCATACCAGCTCATCTTGCTGCTCTGTGCAAAGAAAATCGCCAACTTCGAGAAGAAGTCTCCCATCTGAAAGCCAACATGGATCAAGTGCAATCTCAGCTCTCAGATATGTCAAATCAGCTCTCAGATATATCCAACCAGCTCTCAGAGGTCCTTCAGCTGCTGAGGAGCAAGTCTTCTTGAAGCATCTCTTCCTCCTGTCTTCCTTTTTGGGTGTTTTAGTGTCAAAGGAGGAGAGAGTGTAGAGAGAGTAGATTTGTGCAAGGGGCAAGGGAGAGAAAAGAAAAAGGGGGAGAGCATTAAGGGGGAGAGCATATTGGGAAATTATTTTCAAAATAATGTATCAAGACTTGGTTCTTCTGTTGTATCTTATGTCTTGATGCAAATCTTTTGATCTGATACATGTCTTATGCATTCTTATGCTCATTTTTTTATTTGTTGGAATGCTCTGATGTACACATGTTTGATATGCTCTAATACACATTTTGCTCTGTCAAACATGTGTGAATGCTCAGATAAATAGTTTGCTCTGTTATACATATGTATGCTCTGATATATACATGTCTGTCATGTTTTGATACACATATCAAATGCTCTGATGCATGTCTTGCATATTTTGTGTATCTTGTGCTCTGATATACACATGCTTGATATGACTTGCTCTGATTTATATGTATGCTCTGATAAGGAATATAATGCTCTGATCATTCATCAACATATCTAAACTGATAAGAATGCAAGTCATCAGAAAATACTTCCCATGCTTAAAACTTGTAAACTGTGCATTTCTTGTTAAAATAAATCTTTTATGCACAGATTCAGGGGGAGTATATTCTAGCACCATTCACATATTTTAATATTTCAATTCTATATATTTGAATGTGTGAAGCTTGGGTTGCCACTAACCACCAAAAAGGGGGAGATTGAAAGATCATCTAGGCCCTAATCTGGTTTTGATGGTTAATGGCAACCTAAACTGGAATCTAATGTTTACATTTAGTGTAAGCAGAATCTACAGGTTTCATGAAGAAAGGTTATCCAGAGAAGGATGGCCACCAAAAAGGGTACAAGGTGGTTTCAAGGACAAAGAGATGGCTGTGATAGGCAGCTGTGCCACAGCTGAGAAGAAGCCGGTGCTGTGCAGGGAGCTGCAAGCAGGGTGATGGTGGCTTGATGCGTCAAGGGCCGTGACTTCAGCTGGGTGGTAGGTAAAAGCCTAGATTTGCTAGTTTCTTTGAGTCCATAGGAACCACCCGTACTATCAAGAGGGATGAAACAGTAGTAGTTGTCTAAGGGAACCTTGCTCATTGCTCAGAGTGTTGGTCAAGGGAATTGGTGCTTTGAGGCCAATTGCCCTGTGTCAATAGCTTTGCTCAAAAGTATGTAGCTGTGTGAAAACCCTAGAGCTTTAGGCATCTGTGTGACACAGCTGTGTCACAGGTGGCCTTTCGCTCTGTAACTCAGGTACATCTCTGTACCAGGGGAGAGCTTATAAATGCTAAGGTACCTGCACTGCGATAGGCGGTCTGATGAGTCAGAAGTCTGTCGGAGGTTCTCTCCTTATAGGTATTAGAGTTTGAAGTATGCTGAGGGCATGTCATGTGCCAGGACCGGGCTGAGTAGTGCGGCTATCAGCTGAGGGTTCACCTGTGTGCACTGCCGGTGACACAGGTGTCGGTCTGCCTGAGCCGGGTACAGTTGGGCGTAGGGTGTAGCTGTGTCACCGGTGGTTGACACCGGTGGCTCACTTAATCCTACATGGCAACAGGGTAACGGTCAGGTGCCTGTGGACCCTATATATAGGGGACCAGGGGAGGACTCTGTCCTCAACCTTGCTCAAATCATACGACCGTTGCAAAGCCTCCAACCACTCCACAAGAGCCGAGAGCCTAAGGGTTAGTTCGAGTGGGTTTGTGAGCTATAGCACGAGCAAAGGTTCCTCCAAGAGATTGCTGCTGTATCATCTGTTACTCTTGGAGTTTGTCTGCTACTAGACGGATGTAGGAGTTGCTGGTATCACCCAAGCTTGTGTGGGCTGAACCAGTAGTTTGTGAAGGTGTTCTGAGGTCTACCTGCTGCAAGGCAAAAGGATCTCCACAAGCAAGAGAAAGAGTCCTGAAGGATCAGGTACTCGGAGAAGAAGCACGATTTAGTGCTGGCCAGCTCGTAGGAGTGGTCTCTTCAACGGAGACGTACCTTCTCTGCAAAAAGTTGGGAACTTCGGTGAAAAGCCCCTGAGTCTCCTTTACTTTCCTGTATTGCATGCATATCTGCTTATATTTGCTTGCTTGTGTCTCTTAGACTTGATCTACTAAGTTTACCTTTTCACCTGTGCTAAATTACCTTTATACCTGTGTGTGATCATCTGTTGCACAGCTGCATCATTCACTTGTATTTATCTGTATCAGCACCTGTGCCACAGTCAGTCTAAGTAGAACATCTGTGTTAGGTTAACTCTTCACCTGTGTCATTCACCTGTGTGACAGCTGTGTGTTAATTTACACATAGTTTCTATCTGTGTTACTCACCTGTGTCACAGCTGTCCACTATTAACTTGTGAAGTTAATCTGACAACTCAAACAAAAGTTTAAAAGAGGAAATTTAATAAGCCAACTATTCACCCCCCCTCTAGTCGGCATCTCGGTCCTTTCACCTGCGCCGAGCCCCTCATGGTTCTGCGGGATACGGCATGTGGTGCTGTGCCATCTTTCATTATCATGCCTGAGCTTCCGGTGGGTGTGGGACGTGAGGCGGAGTGCTAATTTGATGCCACTACGGGGATGCCACGACAGAGTAGCGAGCTCAATGCTGTGACAGAGATGCTGTGACAGAGTGCAAGCTTGACGCCGTGATGGAGCCGCCTTGGCCGAGCGTTGAGGCTGACACCATGACAGAGCATCGAGCTAGGCGCGGTGATTGAGATGCCACAACGAAGCACCGATGTCGATCGAGACGCCATGACGGAGTGGCAAGCTCGATGCTGTGATGGAGATCCTGCAACGGAGCACCAAGTTCGACGCCGCCAGGGAACACTAAGCTGGATGTCTCGACGGAGACACCACAGCAGAGCGTCGGGGACAACACCGCGACGGGGTGGCAAGGTTGATGTTGCGACAGGGCAGCGAGGTCGACATCGTGACAAGGCGACGTGGTCAACACCGTGATGGAGCACCAAGCAGGGCGTCACGACAGAGACGCCATGACGGAGCATCGAGCTCAAAGCCATGATGGAGATGCCACGATGGAGCGCCGAGGTCAACGCCGTGACAGAGCATCGAGGTCAATGTCACAACGGAGCACCAAGCTGGACACCATGACAGAACACGGAGCACTGGGGTCGGTGTCGCGATGGAGTTGCCGCGACAGAGTGGCAAGCTCCACGCCATGATGGAGATGCCACGGCAGAGCGCCAAGGTCGACACCATGACAGAGGGCTGAGCTAGATGCCACGACAGAGTGGCGAGCTCGACGTTGTGATGGAGATGCCGTGACAGAGTAGCGAGCTCAACACTGTGATGGAGATGCCACGACGGAGCGCCGAGCTGGACGTCGTGACAAAGCCGCCATGACAGAGCATTGGGGTTGATACCACGACACGGCGGCGAGGTCGACGTCGCGATGGGGTAGCAAGGTCGACGCTGCGATGGAGCGCTGAGCAGGACGCCATGACAGAGACACCATGATGAAGCATCAAGCTCAACACCATGATGGAGATGCCGCGACGGAGTGACGAGCTCAATGCTACGATGGAGCACGGGGTCGACGTCTTGACGGAGCGGCGAGGTTGACATCGTGACGGGGCAGAAACACCAAGGTCAACATTGCAATGGGGCAGCGACGTCGAGGTTGATGTCGTGATGGAGCGGCGAGGTCAACATCGTGACGGAGCAGCGAGGTTGACACCGCGGCGGAGCACTTAGTCAATGCCATGACGAAGATGCCGCGACAGAGTGGTGAGCTCAACTGAAAGGACCTCAGATGCTGACTAGAGGGGGGGTGAATAGGAGGTTAACAAAAATTACTTCTTTTAACTAGATTGTTTAGATTAAGCCTTGTGCAGAAGCAAGGATTAGCTAGCTGTGTGACAGGTGTGTGACACAGGTAAGATACGATGTGTAAATTAGCATGCAGCTGTCACACAGGTGCCTAACACAGGTGGGCTAATGACTTAGCAAAAATGATGAGCAATCACAGTGTCTGTGTAATAGCTAGCTGACACAGGTGTGAGATATGATCTATACCAACTGTGAGACAGCTAAGAACACACATGTGTAAAGGTGATCTAAGCAGATAAACAGAATATCTATATGAGCATACAAGCAAACAGATATAGCAAGAATCAAGCAGTAAAACAATAAGTACTCAGGAGACAGAGTGTTTTTCACCGAAGTTCCCAGCTCTTTGCAGAGTGGTACGTCTCCGTTGGAGAAGTTACTCCAAAGAGGTCGCCAGCACTGAATTGTGCTTGTTCTCCGAGTACCTGATCTCAGGCCTCTTCCTTTGCTTGTGGAAGTCCTTTTGCTTGCAGCAGGTAGACTTAATCACCCTCACAGACTACTGGTCCAGCCCACACAAGCTTGGGTGGTACCAGCAACTCCTACGCCCGTCTAGGAGTAGACACTCCAAGAGTAATAGATTCAGCAGTGACAACTCTTGGAGGAACCAATGCTCTTTGCTCAAAGTAGGGCTGGCGGAAGCTTACTTTGAGCAAAGATTGATAATGCGCGGATGAAATGTTGCTGGAGCTCTTCAGAAAGCTTTCTCCGATGCTTCGAAAGATTTGGAGGGGCGGAAACGTCGATTTCGTCGAGAATTTGGTGTTTTGGCGCACGGTGAAAGTTTGGGGTTTTAACGTAGAACGTGGGTACTGTGGAAAGCATATCGACTTCTTATATAGGCCGAAGGGGTATAAGGTGGCTGTGTCACAGCTGACAGAGGAACCTGTGACACAGGTGAGTAGACAAAATACCCTAGGGCCTACGGATAAGTGTTGTGTAGTCCATTTCAGTGTGTTATGAGTGTTTGCACCCCCTATCCCTGTAGAAATCCCATGTTTTGCTAGCCACCTTTTATTCCTCCCCATTGCCTTCAATTATTGCCCGGTATTCGCTCCTTGTTGTCGGCCACGCGCCCCTTTTACCCATCCGCCTCGATTTCCTTCCCGAAGGCTATCACCCGACCGTTGGCAGTGTGATCCTGTCTTAGGTAATACGCCACACGTCCGCTACCAAGCCCTCGAACGACTATAAGAACTCCGACCACTCCCCGCACCACACTCCGTGCTACCCCTACCTCGCACAAAAACTTTTCTCACTGAAAGAGCTCCACACTCCCAGTGCTCCCTTTCCCCTGCTCTGCTCTCTTTTGCCACGAAGATGATGCCTCAAGGAGCTCTCTGTCAAGAGACCACTGCTGAAGATCTCGCCGGTTTCGCCAGCGTCCTTTGGACTGTAGCCTGGCAAGCCCTCGGAGCCACTCGACGACCGGAGTACGAAGTGTACCGAAGCCCGATTTCTGGCACCACGCTAGATTTTTGGGCTGATGTTCATATCTTCCCTGGCAGCCCAAATTCAAGCACGCCGTTCTGAGTCTACGGTAGAGCCATGCCAACTTCCACCATGGCTATCCAGATGGCCGCTTGGGAGGCCATCGCATTTCTTCGCTACTGGGTTCCTGGTATGAACCAAAGAGCTTTCTTCTTTTATCCCCGTCGTGTCCCCGGAAGAGACACGAGGTTTATCAACCTACCTCCAGACAAAGACACCGCTGTGATTCACCTCTTCATTACCTGATCGCTCAACACGATCTCCTCACCCAACTGGTAGAGTTCTGGATCTCACTGCAACAGACCCCTCCTTCCTCGCCATCTCCATCCACTTCTAGCCATTCTTTGGCAACCTCCACTTATACCCTTGAGATTGAAGAGCTCCCTATGCCAAGAGTACCAGCAACCGAAGAAAGTGCCCGCCGTCGCAGGCGCACTGCTACCTATCAACGCGCTCCGACCCCGTCAGAGAGCCAGAACCCTCAAGAGGAAGTTGTTCCACCCCAAGCTGTCAACCCAGAGTTAAGTCAGGCCGATGACGCCCCGCCGAGTTTGGGTTATCCAACTCGGTACAACTAGTTGTTTATGTGCTTGTTTTGCACTGATCTTTGCCGTTGCATTTGGCCTGATGCCTCTCGGCACTCAGACGAATTTGCTTGATGCACTTGTAGACGCATGGCTGCGCGTCATGTTGATTTTCTTGCTGTTTTACTGGAGTTTCCAATGGGTCTTCCGACCCTAAGACATTTTCAACTGTCGTTTGTTTTGTTTGTAAGCAATAAATAAAACCTAGGTTATTTTCCTCATCTTCACACTAATTTCTTCCCTCCCTGCTATGATGCCAAAACAAGTGCCCAAGCATAACGTCACTTCTCTGCACAAAGGCCGCCATCTCATCCACGTCGAACCACGCAAGATGCCCGACAAGAATCCATTCTGTGGATCGCACTCAAATGGTGCAAGGCGCACATGGCACCGAGCCCCCACTCAACTCATGGCCAACCAACGCCAAATACCAGCACTCCGGCGACACCCAAAATAATAAAAATAAGGAACAAATCGGCACGGATAAGCAAATCGATCTGGCAAAACAACACTAACCACTTAAAGAAATAATGACCGTAGAAGATCAAAAAGGAGTTCAATTAATATACCCCATAAAAATTTTAAGGGGGGGGTAGCTTCGAGAGTTGGAAAGAAGGATCTGCGCCGGATCTACGAAGAGCCTCTGCAGCAGAAGACCAGGCAACCCTGCCCCATCCTCCTCTTAATCCACCCGAATCTCGAGGACGAGATTCCTTTAAGGGGGGTAGGTTTGTCACACCCCGAATTCCCGGAACCTGAAAATTAGGGCCAACAAAAACTTTTTCGTTAATAATGACAGCTGAAAATACACTTAATCAAAACTTTAGTTCAAATCTTGAGGAAACTAAGTACAAAACACGACAACCCTTGTCCTCATCTCTATCGATCGCCGTTTTGCCAAAACCCTAATTTCTCAAAACTTCGTCCGACAACACGGACAAATCCATTCAACCCCTGACTCCAGAGGTGGTTACCTACTCTGCATTTCCGCCACAAAAGCACCCCCGGCATTCATTCCCTTTCCTTCCTAGTCGGAACAACTTAGACCACAACTGCGGCCAATTACCACGCGACGCCGTGCTAAATTTAAACGTATATATGCCCTAAACTTTCTCCGAATACCATGATCTTCTGCCACCTACTTCACCACGACCCATCACGAGTATGAGCACGTATGTATCCCCTTCGCACGCGCGTATGCACAAAACCCAAACCTATTCCTCCCGAGCTACGGATCCGAACCGTAAGACGTAAAACAACCTGATGCTACACATGCATCGTTTACGCCTCGGTAACGATGGTACCTTACCACCAATTAGTTCCACGCCAAGACGAAGGTTTATCTCAAGCTCCCATATTCCCTTCAACCCTTGCCATGCCCCGAAACCCTAATTCCAGCCCCGACCCTTGTTTCCAATTAAAACCAACTCCCTTCAAAACCCGAACGCCATGTATACACCGATGCGTCCGCGGCAACCTGGAACCAACCCCTCCTAGACTGAGGTAGAGGACCTCCGAGAGTTTCCATGCCCTCATGTCACCCTGCCGCGCTCAGAAACCCTAACCCTAGCTCCCGACCGCTTCCTGATTTTTAATACCGAATTCTCCCAAAACCCTAATCGTAAAACAGTACACTCCCCGGCCTCTCCGAAAATTTTGAAACAATTTATGGGACACCCCAACACCAGCACCAATGCAATTATAACATAAAATAATAAAGTCCAGTACAAAAATATTGGTAGACAAAATTAATAAGCTTTACAATAAAACAGAGTGTTGAACTACAACCCCTCGAAATATATTTCCAAAATTCTGATAAAACCACACAACGGTCCTCACACCTCCAGGACCACGAATACGTGAAAACATAGACCTGCTCAGTTCAAAAATGCCAAGAGAACACTATCGAACACCTTCGCCGAAAAAAAATCTTCCATCGCATAAAATTTTGAGGAACCCTTAGCCAAGTCTTCAGGACAGCTCGTGGAGCTTCCACTCGAACTCCCTAACGTACCTACTTCCTTAAAACTCCACTGGCAGCTAACGTCCCATCATCTCCAGTTGAAGTCCATGCCACGCCAAGCACTGACGTCCAAAAAACAACAAGATAGCATTTGATGCCTACCTATCCCAGTGCCTTAGACACGTACCCTAGAGAATCCTGGCGTAGTTTGGCAACAAGTGACACGCTGGACATGCTCACATCCGCCCAAGAGCGCCAGGACGTGCGAATGCCGCTCGGGGCATGAGCTGGCCGTGCTCTGCCATGCCACAGCGTGCTTAAGCAGCTCCAGCCCGCGTCAACCATCGTGGAACCTGTTGTCCACCTTGCTGCCTAGCTCTGTGCGCCCATCCCAGCTATTCCCAGCTCAGCGGCCGCCACAGAGCTTCCCCGAGCCGTCTCATCGCAAGCTGAGCTCGCCACAGTGCGAGTTCGCACTAGGAGACCGCGCCATTCGTCGCACCGCCCGTCGTCCAGCTCGCTGCTCTGACTCCGCACGGTCGTCCTTGCCACCTCCAGCTCAGCCTCACCTTCAGTTGCCTCCCCGAGCCGTCCCATCTTCGTGTCTGAGCTTGCCACAGTAGCGCCCGCGCCGAACGCCAGGGACGACGAAGAATCCGTCGAGTCCAGCGTCGCCTAGTGAGCCTCGGCATGCCACGGTTCCTTTTTGAGCTCTGCGCCATCCTGTGCAACTTCGGGAGCTCCCCGGCCACGTCCCGTCGGCAAGCACACGGATGCACAGCAGCGCCGGCCAGCTAGCCGAGCTCGCTCCGGCTATAAAAAGGCACCCGAGCCCTTAGCCAAGCCATCGCCGAGTTCTTCCTTCTTCTCTACACCCCCGCAGTAGCTCGAGTACTCCCTGGCGCCATCTCTTCGTGTGACCCCGAGCTTCCCCGAGCCCAGGCGTCGCTGCCCCGAGCTCCTGGGAGCCCGCTGGTCGCAGCCGTACGCTGAAGAGGAAGCCGCCGTTGCCTCCGTCCCTCAGCAGCCGCGCTGGGACCGCTGCCAAGCACCACCGCCGGGACCCCTGCAGTCGAGACGCCGCCGCCACCCTACCTCGGTTCTGACCAGTTCCCCAAGGCGACCAATCCGCTCAGCTCGGGTAAGCATCGACGCGTTGCCAACTTTCCGCCTCCCCTGCCTTTATGGCATTAACCCTGTCCGAACTCAGCTCCCGCACCCGGCTGTTAAAGGCACAAACCGACCGGGCCGTTTCTGACAGCGCGAAGGCGCAATAATTTGGTCTGGAAGCGCATTTATCTCAGTAGCACACTTTAGAACGCAGTGCAGCCGACTTGATCGGTTTAGACTTGTCCCGACCGATTTTGGGAAGGCTATTCCGGTTCTGAACTCTTCAATTAATGGCCAAACTTTTAGCTTTACAAACTTTTGGAATTTGAGTTCGTTTCGAAACTCTAATGGTATAGTTTAAATTTAAACACTACGTACCCTTTGCTTTAATAATTCGTATACGCTGTAGGTGCTATCCTGAGTACTACCAAAATATTTCCTAGGTAGTCCAGTACGCAAATATATCCGAAGCACTCGATCAACTCTTTAGGGAATATGAATTTGAGAACAAACCTTAAAGAAAAAGGTCTAAATCCTCCTAAACACGTCATCATTTTATGTAACCTACTCTCAGATGAATTCCTTATGGGGACCCTAGGCCTAGTATCCTATAAGCCCTAACAAACCAGCAACACCTGCACGTCACCATCTGTTCTCCGCACGTGTTCCTGGATTTTAATTGGAGTTGAATTGCTTGTTTCTTAATTACCGAATTTTTTCGACGTATAGTTGACGGAGCGAGGTACGTGCGCGAGGAAGAGCCGAAGTCACCCCCACAACCAGAACAGGAGCAAGAACTGCCAGGCAAGCATTCCCACTTTGACCATGTTGAAATCCTATATTTGTGAAGTTAATTATTTTGTTTATGAAATTGCATGCTATGTGAGTAAAATCGTTATTTTATGTAGACCTAGCTATCCCTACTAGATGCACGGCTTAGGCCCGATAAACCATATCCTTGTAACCCTAGTATTAAGTGCTGATCATTGGACGATCGGCAATTTAATTAGGAGTATAGGCGATAGCCCCGCTTAGCCCTGTTATAGTAAAAACTAAGTTTTATCGATACGATGGGATTGGGATCAAAACCCTCGGTTTGTAAATGCATACCGAGGTGCCATTTAAAAGGAATGTTTGTTAAAACCCTGAATGAGATGATGGAGGATTTGGATTCGGGCAAGAATGTTAAGGCTGTTTGGAGGTGGTAGAGTAGCCAGTCGCTACTTGAATCAGGAAAGGGTAGAGAGCCGGTTGCGACCTGAGGCTTGGAATGGCAGGGTGGCTGGTCACTACCCGAGGTAATGGTTGGACATGGAGTCTTGCTCGAATCAGTTAAGGACCGAACCTAAGTGCCGCTGAATCAGTTCCCCTACCGTACATCCACATGTCCTTTATGGGAAGGACTTGACTCGGTACCTCGTCTAATGCTAGAGCTCGGAACCGTGGGAAGTTAGGGTGATGTGCTAGGTGGATCCGGGATTCCCTAGAGGATCTCCACGGGACTGCGTAGGGGTAAAGCTCTTCGTGAGTCTCACAGCGTCGTGGGGGTAAAGCTCAGTAGAGTCCTACAAGGTACGTGGAACATGGTCCGACACAAAGGAGGGGAGTCCCATTTTGACATCCAGGATGCCAAAGTTGGGTTACCCACCTAGCGGGTCCAGCTCTAGTGTGAACACGAGCGAAAGGTCTTGTTGTACTAGTCCTGTCAGTATACGATGCATAGTGTACCCAGGGCGAACTACATCTTGTGGGTAAAGCCGTACCACCTCTGCAGAGTGTTAAAAACTATTCGAATAGCCACGTCCTCGGTCAGGGACATGAACTGGTAAGGCCACACTGGTTAGACTGAGTTTTGGTTGCGAAAGCTGGGAAATGGGATTAAGGACGTGGGCATGATGTGTCCACAGTGTGCAGTTTAAGCTACAGTCTGGTAGCGAGGAACTGCAGAAGAGAAAACCTAGCCCGGGCCGCGAGGAGGTGGCGCGGGTAGGTTATAAGGACTGTTCGAGGCGGTAGACGTCGACCTCTAGTAACGACTGTTTTGCTGGTTTATCCAGCACCGAACGCTGTCTCGACAGAGACAAATTTTTGGATTTCGAAAATGCTCTTGAATCTACTATTCCGTATTTCGAATAAGAACTTACATTTCCGCACAACTTGCAACTTAGGTTAGAGCTATCCCTTGAACTATTCCCTGCATAAAATATTGTCGTATATTTCCTCCTGTGGGAATAGCTTGCGAGTACATTCAATGTACTCACCTGGCTTATTGATTTGGCCAAACGAAGGAGACATCAATTCCGAAGATACGTATATGAACGTGAAAGCTAGGGCGTAACCCCAGTCAGTTGCCTGTCGGGTATGGCATACTGATGGGCCACAACTCCGCTGAAGTTCCGCTGTAGATTTATAGCCATTGGGCTACAGGTATCAGATTATCGACCTTAATGGTCTATTTAATTATTTACGCATGTATGACAATGATATACAGGTTAACTCATGTGCATCGGCTACTGATCCAGGGGCCGGTACAGTGATCACAAGGGAGTATCCGGCTTAAAAACCGGGTACGCCACAATGGCACAGCTGTATATCTCCCTTCTCAACATGATCTCTCAGGAAGTGGTGCCTCACTTCAATGTGTTTGGATCTTTGGTGGTGCACTGGGTTGTTGGCTAACTTAATTGCACTTTCATTATCACAGAAGAGGGGTACTTGATTAAAAGATACGTTGAAATCTTTCAAGGTCTGCCTCATCCATAATAACTGAGCGCAACAACTACCAGCAGCTATATACTCAGCTTCTGCAGTGGAAAGGGCTACTGAGTTTTGTTTCTTGGATGACCAGGACACTAAGGAATGCCCTAGAAATTGACAAGTACCAGAGGTGCTTTTTCGGTCAACCTTACACCCTGCATAGTCACTATCAGAATAGCCAACTAGCTCAAAACTTGCACCTTTAGGATACCATAAGCCAAAGCCTGAGGTTTGAATCAAGTATCTCAGTATCCTTCTTACTGCAACTCTGTGACAGTCCTTAGGATTAGCTTGAAATCTAGCACACATGCATACACTCAACATAATGTCTGTCCTAGATGCACATAAGTAGAGCAGGGATCCTATCATGGATCTGAACTCTTTCTGATCAGCAGACTTACCTTCGATGTTTAGGTCCAGATGACCATTTGTTTGCATGGGAGTATGAATAGACTTTGCATCCTTCATGCCAAACTTAGAGATGATGTCTTTGGTGAACTTTTCTTGTGAAACGAATGTACCTTCCTTGAGTTGTTTGATCTGAAGTCCTAGGAAGTACTTGAGTTCTCCATCCAAAGACATCTCAAACCTTTTGGTCATCATCTGGCTAAACTCATCACTCATGGAGCGGTTAGTACTGCCAAATATTATGTCATCGACATATATTTGGCACACAAATAAATTCTTTCCATTTTTCTTAGTGAATAGAGTTGTGTCTATTAAGCCCATTTTAAATCTATTCTTGATCAGAAATTCTTTCAATGTATCATACCATACTCTAGATGCTTGTTTTAAGCCATAGAGTGCTTTGTATAATTTATAGACATGGTGTGGTTTCTTATCATCTTCAAAACCAGGTGGCTGTTCAACATAAACAAGTTCAGAGAGTTTACCATTTAGGAAAGCAGACTTCACATCCATCTGATAAAACTTGATGTTATGATGAACAGCATAAGCAAGGAGGATCTTGATGGCTTCAAGTCTTGCTACTGGAGCAAAGGTTTCTCCAAAGTCTAGACCCTCCACTTGTGTAAACCCTTGAGCTACAAGTCTAGCTTTGTTCCTTACCACTTGTCCATTTGTATCTTGCTTGTTCCTGAAGACCCATTTTGTTCCAATCACATTATAATCATTGGGTCTTTCCACCAGGGACCATACTTGATTTCTTTCAAACTGATTCAACTCTTCATGCATAGCATTTATCCAATCAGCATCCATGAGAGCTTCCTTTATGTTCCTAGGTTCAACACTGGAAGCAAAAGAGTAATGTTCACAGAAATTAGTAATTCGAGAACGAGAGTCACCCCCTATTAATGGCACCGATGATATTGTCTACAGGGTGATCCTTCTGCAGCCTGCTAATCACAAGGGGCTCGGGGTCAACCACCGGTGTCACAGCTGATGGTGTTGCCTGTGACACAGCTGGTTCTTACTGCGACACAGCTGGCTGAGACAGGTACTCTGCATCCAAGAGATCATTGGCTGGGTTGTACTCGAGCTCGATGTCTTCATCTCCAGTATCTTCATTCAGTGATGGAGAAGGTGGTTCTTGATCACTTGGTGAGACAGGTTCTTCCTTGACAGTAGGTCTGATCTCACCAATTGACTTTTTTGAATGTCCATATTCCCTACATCATTAGCAACTTGCTCTCCTTAAGAACCATAAGACTCATCAAAGTTCACATCTACAGATTCTTCAACAACCTTTGTGAGAGTGTTGAAAACTCTATAGGCATGAGAGTTAGTAGCATAGCCAAGGAATATATCAACATCAGATTTAGCTTCAAACTTAGTAAGGCGTTTGCCCTTCCTAAAGATTTAGCACTTACAACCGATTACTCTAAAGTATGAGTCATTTGGCTTTGTGTTGGTGAGCAGCTCGTATGGAATCTTCTTGAGTAGTGGATGTAGATATATCCTGTTGATGGAGTGGCAGGCAGTGTTGACAGCTTCAGCCCAAAATCTTGGTGAAGTCTTGTACTCATCCAGCAGTGTCCTTGCCATCTCTATCAGGGTTCTGTTCTTCCTTTCCACTACTCCATTTTGCTGTGGAGCATATGGACTTGATAGCTCATGCTTAATTCCATGCTTGTCCAGAAATGCTTTCACCTTTGAGTTTTTGAACTCAGTCCCATTGTCACTCCTGACCTTGACAAGGTTTACCTTCCACTCATTTTGTACTCTGACAATGAGGTGCTTGAATTTCTTGTAAACCTGTGTCTTCTCCTTCAAAAAAACACCCAAGTATAGCGAGAAAAATCATCTACAATAACAAATCCATACTTGTTACCTCCCAAGCTCTCATATGTAGTGGGACCGAAGAGGTCAATGTGTATGAGCTCAAAAGGTGCAGTGGTGGTCATGATATTCTTGGGACGATGGGCAGCTCTAACTTGTTTGTCGGCTTGACATGAGCTGCAGAGCTTGTCCTTCTCAAACTTCACCTTTTCCAGGCCTATGACATGGTCATGTTTGCTCAGTTTGTTGAGAAGCTTCATCCCTGCATGACCTAGCCGCCTGTGCCACAGCCAGCCAACACTGGTCTTGGCCATTAGGCACCATGGAGTTGCTGCAGGCTGTTCTTTAAAGTTTACTGTGTATAGCTTTCCAGACCTGCATCCTCTGAACACTTGAGAGTCATCAGATAGTTTGGAAGCTATAACCTCATCAGGATAGAACGTAACTTTCATACCTGTGTCACACAGCTGTGACACAGACATGAGGCTATAGCCTATCTGATCTACAAGCATTACATTAGATAAAGAGTGATGTTCAGATATGGCGACTTTACTAACGCCATTTACCTTTCCCTTGGAGTTATCTGCATAGATCACATGTTTACTTGGAAGATTTTCATGTGTGATCTCTACAAACTCCTCTCTGCCTCCAGTCATATGTTGTGTACATCCACTGTCCACTACCCATTTAGTTCCACTGGAGACAGTATCCTGCAAGATTAGTTATGGGGTTTAGGGACCCAAACTCGTTTAGTTCCCTTTGCAATTTTACCATATGCAGAAACAACAGTTAAAGAGTTAGAAGATCTATTCTTATAGTTGATAGCCCGAGCAACAGATGATATGACATGAATTCTTTTAGGCTTGCTACCACCTGCAACCTTAGACAGAGAGGTTAGTTGGCTGTGTGAGCTACCGGTGGCACTGGTGGTTGCACGGCGGTGTAAGACACCGGTGACACAGGTAACTGTTACATTTGGAACCTAGATCGCAGGCAACCACTTTGTCAAGTGCCTGCTACCAACATATTTAGCTACAACCTTTCATTTTTTGTCCATCTGCAGTACATAGGATGGGTTGGATGGAATATTTACTGCATTCCCATTACCCTTCTTATGACCAACAAACTTGTTGTCATATGTACTTGTCTGCCTCACAAATTTTTCTGCAAGATTAAAGTTAGTAGCAGCAGGCAGTTTATCTTTATGAGCAGAATGAATGTAACCCAAGCCTTTTCGGCCATCATTCTTTCTGAGCATCTCAGCTTTGATCAGATAATAATTTTGCATGCCAATATTAGCAGTGCATAGGCCTTTCCTCATTAGCCTTTTTAGCTCTTCAAGCTCCTCTTTGAGCTTGTTATGCTCATCTGCATCCACAAGGTTAGTAAGAGTAGAGGTTGATGCCTCTTTTGAATCATCAGTGACTCCACCTGTGGATGTTAAAACATTTATACGGCTAGCACAGTTTAGGCATGATTCAATAATAGTAGGAGCAGGCAAGGGAGCATCAGTGCATATAGTAGAAGAAATATTAGTGCATAAAGAATGTTTTTCCTTGAGCTCCTCATGCTCCTTTATCAGAAGCTCATGAGCTGCCTTGAGCTTTTCATGAGCTATTTCCAGGTTTTCCTGGTCAAACCTGAGGTTTTCCCTGTCATCAGTAACCTCATCATAAGATTCACTCAGCTCCCAGAGTTTATCCCTTAAGGATATGTTCTCCTTCCTCTCCTTGCCATAGGCCTTATCTGTTCTTTCAAGGATGCCCATTAGTTCAACATAATCAGGGAAGTCATCCTCAGTAAGGACCATGAGACACAAAGGGGCAGAAGTGGATGGAAGATAGTCAGCTTCAGCACTTGACTCGGAGCTGTGTGACCTGGCTGTGTCACAGCTGGGTATGTCAGCCATACTGATGGCAATCCCAGCAACTTGATCTTCTTCTTCAGACTCCTCTTCTGAGCCTGAATCCTCAGACACCCAAGCCTGTCTAACATAAGCTCTGGCAGTGGCCTTGTTCTTGGAGTAGGTTGGATGCTTGCTGTTGAAGGTCTTCTTCTTCCCATGGAAGTCCTTCTTCTTTCTGTACTGGCTGTTGTCCTTTCTCTTGGTTGGACAATCAGCAGCAAAGTGGCCTTCCTTGCCACACTCGAAGCACTTGTTATCTTTTGACAGCTTCTTTCCTCTGAATCTATTGCCTGATCCAAGTTGCTTCTTCTTCTTGTAAAACTTTCTGAAGTTCCTTGTGAGGAGGATGAGTTCACTCCCTTCTCCACTGGACATCTCCTCATCAAGATCTTCACTGCTATCACTCTCAATCTGTGATGTTGAAGCAGTAGTCTTCAAAGCAATATTTCTCTTGATAGCTGGAGAGGAGCTTTGCTTGCTTTCTTGCTTAAGCTCCATCTCATGTGTTAGAATCCTCCCTAACACTTCTGTGGGCTTCATTTGCTCAAACCCATCTTTTTTCTTCAGCATAAGAACAAGAGTTCTGTAGGCTTTTGGAAGCACTGACAAGAACTTCTTGATCACGTCTTCATCTTCCACTCGGTTTGAGCCTAGGGCCTTCAGCTGGTTTGTGATAATGGTGAGTCTTGAAAACAGAGAATTGATGTCTTCACCATGCTCAAGCTCAAACCTCTCTAGCTTTGATTCCAGAAGGCTCCTCTTTGACTTCTTCAGAGTGTCACTGCCTTCATAGATCTGCTCCAAGGTATCCCAGATATCCTTAGCAGATTCCATGGTACTGACTCTGTTGAAATCATGCTCCTATAAGCCCATGAAGATGGCAGTGGCTGCCCTAGCATTGTTCTGAATATTCCTCTTGTCAACGATGCTAGGTGTTCTGGGATTCTCCAAGTGGTAACCTGTATAAACAACATCCCACACTTCTGGATCGATAGCGATAAGATGCATTTGCATCTTTCTCTTCCAAAAAGCATAGTTAGTCCCATTAAAGACAGGTATTTTACCCTCATAGCCTGACATCCTTTAACTTTGGCTGTTAGGCCAAACCAAAGAGCAACCTGCTCTGATACCAATTGAAAGGACCTCAGATGCCGACTAGAGGGGGGGTGAATAGGAGGCTAACAAAAATTACTTCTTTTAACTAGTTTGTTTAGATTAAGCCTTGTGCAGAAGCAACGATTAGCTAGCTGTGTGACAGGTGTGTGACACAGGTAAGATGCGATGTGTAAATTAGCATGCAGCTGTCACACAGGTGCCTAACACAGGTGGGCTAATGACTTAGCAAAAATGATGAGCAATCACAGTGTCTGTGTAATAGGTAGCTGACGCAGGTGTGAGAATTATCTATACCAACTGTGAGATAGCTAAGAAGACACAGGTGTAAAGGTGATCTAAGCAGATAAACAGAATATCTATATGAGCATACAAGCAAACAGATATAGCAAGAATCAAGCAGTAAAACAATAAGTACTCAGGAGACAGAGTGTTTTTCACCGAAGTTCCCAGCTCTTTGCAGAGTGGTACGTCTCCGTTGGAGAAGCTACTCCGAAGAGGTCGCCAGCACTGAATCGTGCTTGTTCTCTAAGTACCTGATCTTAGGCCTCTTCCTTTGCTTGTGGAAGTCCTTTTGCTTGCAGCAGGTAGACTTCAATCACCCTCACAGACTACTGGTCCAGCCCACACAAGCTTGGGTGGTACCAGCAACTCCTATGCCCGTCTAGGAGTAGACACTCCAAGAGTAATAGATTCAGCAGTGACAACTCCTGGAGGAACCAATGCTCTTTGCTCAAGAACTCTAACCCTTCCCGAACTGACACTTAGGAAACTTGGCTTTCGTTTGGTGGAAAGAGGCTTTGCAATGGTCGAATGTGAGTTACTGATTGGCTCATTGGTTGAGGTCCAAGACCTCCCCTGGTCCCCTATATATAGCGTTCACAGGCACTTGACCGTTACACTGTTACCACGTAGGATTAAGTGAGTCACCGGTGACACAGCTAATCACTCCGCCCAACTATAACTGGCTCAAGCAGACTGGTACCTGTGTCACCGGCGGCACACATAGGTAAACCATAAACTGACGCAGCCGCACTACTCAGCCCGGTCTTGGCACATGACATGCCCTCAGCGCACACTCTCTGAAACCTATAAGGCGAGAACCTCCAACAGCCCTCCGACTCAGCAGACAAGCTATCGCAGTGCAGATTCCTTAGCATTTTCAAGCTCTCCCCTGGTACAGAGATGTACCTGAGTCATAGAGCGTTAGACCACCTGTGACACCGCTGTGTCATACCGGTGACTCTAACCCCTAGGATTTTCTACTACTAGCACTACAGAGTGCCAGCTCCAACCAGTTTTATACTTATACAAAACTGCTGACACAGGGCCATTAACCTCAAAGCATTAGTGCCACTGTCCAACATCCTGAGCATTGAGCAACTAGAACCTCCACAGAGCATCACTGCTTCATCCCTCTTGATAGTACAGGCTTTTCCTATGGATTCAAAGAGACTAGCAAATCTAGACTTTACCTGCCCACCAATTGTAGTCACGGTCCTTGACGCATCAAGCTACCATCACCTTGCTTGCAACTCCTTACACAGCACCGGCTTCTTCATAGCTGTGGCACAGCTGCCTAGCACAGCCATTCCTTAGTCCTGGAAACCACCCTTGTACCCTTTTTGGTGATCATCCTTTCCTTGATGACCCTTCTTCCTGGAACCTACAAACCTGCTTTACACTCACTGTAAACGTTAGATTCCAGTTTGAATTGCCATTAACCATCAAAACCAACTTGGGGCCTAGATGTTCTTTTATCGACGCTGTTATGGAGATGCTGCGATGGAGTGGCGAGCTCGATGCCATGACGAAGATGCTGTGATGGAGCGGCGAGGTCAACACCTTGATGGAGCAGCGAGGTTGACACCAGGGCGGAGCGCTTAGTCAATGCCACGACGGAGATGCCATGACGGAGTGGCGAGCTCGACCCCATGATGGAGATGCCGCGATAGAGCGCCGAGGTCGATGCCGCGATAAAGCGTCGAGCTAGACGCCACGACGGAGACTCCATGACGGAGCGCCGAGGTCGACGCCACAATGGAGTCGCCACGACGGAGCGCAGAGCTCGATGTCACGACCTTCCTCTTTGTTCCTCCTTGTTTCTTGGGTGGCATGACTTGTTTGACGCGCGGGTGTGTGGTGGTTGGTCTCGTAGCCCTGCAGTGTCTTCACGGTCTTGGTAACATGGCTTCTTGCTAGCTTCCCACAAACGGCACCAGCTGTTGTGGCACTGAGGCTATGGCACCCCTACTCGGTTACGCGGACCAGTGAGGGACCCACGAGAAACTAGGTCACAAAGACACACGGTCATGCATGAGGATCTTGCGACACAAAGACACCCGAACCGGCTAAGGACTGCAAACTAGAGGAGAAGTGAAGCAAGTCTACTCTTTATTTCAGAACCGGAGCCCTTTGAATGGAGGGTAGTTTCCTCTATTTATAGGAAAAGTGGAGGGGTAGAGTAAGGTACAAAAATACCCTCAGGGCATTTACTATCCTGCCCCTAGATGTACTAATGCCTCCGAGGACGGGTCGGTCTTTTTCTCCAGGAATATCCTAGGAATATTTCGTGGGTCCCGCTTGGCATGCATCTCCTTGTGACAGCGAGCTTCCCACTATCACGAGCTTCGTGTTGACACGAGCTTCCCGCAGTCACAAGCTTCACATTGACATGAGTTTCCCGCAATCATGGGCTTCATGTTGATACGAGCTTCCTGGGTGTGACAAGCTTCGTGTCGACACGAGCTTCATGTAGTCATGAGCTTCACGTTGACACGAGCTTCGCGTTGTCACGAGCTTCGTGTTGATGCAAGTTTGCTGACTTAGTGATTTTCCTAAGTCTAGAAAGCCGTCGTGTCCACACAGTGCGGGGACCCCTTCCCCAACAATTGACAAGGTTGCTATTTACAAAGCATAAAAGCTACCACAAATTATAAAATTAATTTATGACAAGTACAACTTAATTAATAAGTAAGATAAATGATATCTAAAATAGCATATTACATTTCTCTCTTTCATGTAGACCATGTAAACCGTGCACAATTCTATCTTTTTGTCACTCTAAATAGCTAACAACATGTTCAATACAGTACAATACAATCAATTAACAGCCCCAACAAGAACAAATAGATTTTGCCATCAACCAAGCTCTAAATCTACATTCTCTCTCCTTGCCAAGCTAGATCTTCAAAATTATTTAATTATTTAAACCAACCATTAACCTTATATCACCAATAACAAGTGGATATGCAATATCTTCACCAAATTTATGGTTCTTTTGGACCAATTTGCCTCGAAGATGAAAAATCACTGGAGCTGCCATTGTCACTGTGTAAGAACTGAGAATTTAAGACAATGACTCGAGTTGAGGAAGTTGCCGGCTGTAATAAATGGATAGGTTATCACAGACGGTTTTCAAGTAGAACAGTCTGTGATATCCTCATCATTGCAGATGGTTCTTACTGAAAACTGTCAGCGATGTTGCTGTCCAATGTCGCAGATGTTCTTATATTGAACTGTTCTTAATAAGAACCGTCTATGATATCTATTTATTATAAACGGTTCGTATTACTAGGTGTTAATCTAGATGTTTTTCTTGTGAGTCGTCTATGATATTATTTATCACAGACGAAAACTCGTCTGGGACTAAGGGTTTTGGATGACCAATTTAGTAGCAGTGAGCCGACATTTTATAGTTGCCAAGTTTGATACTGTTTGCAACGTGAACTTCCTAGAATTTGCTTGCCGTGACTTTGTGCTAGCAACTGATTAGATCGTTTGCTGTTGCTGCACGGGGATCCAGAATGGTTTGATGCGGAAGTAGCTCGTTGGTGCGTTGTTACTTGGTTATAGGTCTTAGGGACTAGTCATTTTAGCAGCTTTTGCTGAAAAAATTATAGCTTAACTAAATAGTCAGTTTTCGAGCAGTTTTTGTCAACAGTGACTATGAGTTTTACTGTGCAAATTCAGCTGTTTAGAAAAGCTGCCTCCCTCTAATTTTTTGTAATATACTGAAATTTCAGAGCTCATTTCCTAAAATATTATAGATGATTTGGATCAACCTAAAATTATATAATTACTTTTCTATAGTTACAACAGCTTTCTCAGACAGTCAGCCAACAACAATTTTGTCAATGGCTACGGCCTAATCAAACAGACTCTTATAGAGTATGAACAGATATGCACTCGTCAAGACGTCAACTGAGTAGACCTGTAGAAATTGTCTAGTATGGAATGCGAAGATTTCGATTCTAGCTGTGCACAATTTTGTTCTTTTCTATTATTATATTGTGGGTGTAAAAGCAGAAGCTCTCTACCTTAGTAAATTTTGCATTAACGACTGACGTCTGAGTTACAAAAGATGATGTGTGAGATAGAAAACAGAGAAAGGACCATAACTCGATAAGTACATTTCGAGTTTCTGGATTTGTTGGATGAATCTGATTAGATTCCCTCTCTCAATAGCTCGAAGGCAGTCGCTGTCGTTTTCACATTGCTTACTTTGGCTATCTCAGGGTACTTATATATAGAAGTCCTATCCAGTGAAATATGAAAACACCTTGCCTTGAAAAGAGACCACACACTTGTTTTAAATGAAAAAAACATACGGAAGATCAAACTATTGGATCGATGTGACAAAGTTCACGTCTTATTGCCTAGTTGCTACTCACTCCGTGTTCTCCTAGTAGGCCGAAAATCGATGGCCTTGCCATAGCTTATAGTTTATGGACATCCCACTGTAGAGAACAACTAGGCGTGTGCTTGGCCTGATGTTGCGCGAAGGCGGGAGAGATATCAGTCGCTACGGCCAAATTTGAGGAGAACGTAAGTCTATAATAGGTATTTGTTTAGGTTTCTATTCTAACTTCTCACAAAAAGAAGCTAAGGCCCAAATAAATGGGTCGCTTCTAGTAGCCATGTGCGGCCAGCCAAAGCCCAAAACTAGTGTATTGCTCAAAGCTAAGGAGGAGATACTTTCGGCTTCCGATAAAAGATACATTTAAAATTATCCACTATTGTCATTGCTTATAAACTTATTTGCAGCCATCTCTCATCCTTTACCTCTGTTATGTGCCGCAGCTATAACAATGACCAAATAATAGCCATAGAAGGGCAAACTTTACTTTAACTTGAGTTTTGACAAAATGTGGCTACAAAGCAAATATACTATAATACTTTTTGTACCAATCCAGGTGGACATTACCTCATGACAAATGGACCAGAATAATCGATAAGCTACATACGCCAACTACTCCGTGATACTGTCGAGCAGCATTCTTCTCTCGTGTATACATATCGAGCCACATAATCCAACTACTCCCACTCTTTGTGGTGCTACAATACTTTACATACATGATTGTACAACTAAAAAACTATTAAAAAAACTCCAAATTTGTCTGAATATATACCATGTCACAAAATTATAGATCTAAATTTGACATGTTCAAGAAAAATTACAAATTCTTGCGCGATGCTGCTGCTATATTTGAGTCGTTATCCATGGTTTTATTTTGTTCAACTGTAAGAGCTGATCCATTTTTCCTGGTTTTAAGACCAGGGATAGCCTAGTCTTTTCATTAGAAAAAGTAACATATGAGGCACAACTCTTGAAAAACTCGATGAGAATCTATAGCATAAAACCTAATCTACTAGACCGAGTTGTTGCTCAGATGGTTAGTAGGAAAACTGTACCTCTTATAAATTAATTCTTAGGTTTGTCTCCATGTTCGTATCACCGATACATTATTTTCTTTCATTGATAGGTGAATCCGTCAATCTTCTAGCTTTATAAGTCTAGTCAATCTTCTCGTGTGGTTATCCTATATAGGGATGAAAGTGGTTAGGATAATTACTGAGCTAAACTATTTTGGAATCTGATGGTATAGGATATGATATAAGGTTTTCGATATCCAGACATTATCTACTCCGACTCCAAATCTGGTGTTTAGGATATGATATTTCTTAATATCTAGTGAAATAGGATTATCCTATTTTCTAGCCAGATTATCTGACACCCCTTAATAGGATTATTCAATTTTTCGGTAGAAATTCAATTATGGACTTGTAATTATGAATGTTACCTTTGTTATGAGACAACGGTTGTGGGCATATGACCTATCCTCTAGTTTTTTCTTTGTGGATGTTTACTACTACTTTTGTTCGGAAATAGATTTGTTCGAAAATAGATGACGTCATAGAATAAGTGTAGTCAAACCTATCTAACTTTGACCATCAATATCTAAAATATTATTGAATTGGTCAAGTAAAAATGATATCATTAAATTTTTTATGAAAAATACTTTTGTAATATCTTAATTTTGAAATATTTACTAACATATTCATATGAAAAATAATAGTCAAAGTTACGCTCTAGAGACCTTGTAAAACCCAAAATGATATGTATTGTTGAAAGGATGGAGTATCTTCAAGTGTTTATTAGATGCTAATTGATTATGTAATCTTGTAATCTTATAGCTTGTTAATTATTATATATGTGATTTGTTGAGTGGATACATACTAGTACTTAATTTATTTATGTAGTTTTATTAAAAATGTACATCTCTCGAAAGCATAACGACAGCTAAGACTCAAAAACCCACCGAGCAATAATAGTTTCGATAGAGAAAACAACTAAGAGCAACTCTAACCCATCCCCAATAATTCCTTAACTCCCAAAAAACTGAAATTATTGGGAGTTAGACCCATCTAACCCATCCCCAATACACCTCTAACTCCCAAAAAAGTTTTGGGAGCTCCCAAAAAACTCCCCCTCCCTCCCAAAAAATTGGGAGTCTGATCTCCCTCCCAATCCCCCTCCCAATCCATGAAAAACGGGCTGGAGCTCACTCCAGTTCCAACCGCCAGCCCCGAGCCGCCGCGATTCACCGCTGCTGGCCTCCCTCCGGCCACGCCGCCTGCTGCTGCACCCCCCTCCGCCCCCGCCGACCCCTGTCCCCGCCCTCCCCGACTGCTCGCCGTCGCCGAAACCACCTCCCGTGCCCGCGCCGGCCACCGCCCTCTCTCCCGAGCTCCTCCGGCGACCGCGCTCCCGCCCAAAATCGCGGCCGGCCTCTCGTCGGCGACCGCGCCGCCCGGAAATGGAAGCCGTCCCCTGGCACCCCTCCCCCGTCTCCCCCGCCTCCGACAACCGCGGAAAAGGCGCCGCCCGCGCCGACGCGGCGCTGGCAGGGGAAGGTGGTGCTGCCACCCGCCGCCCACGCCGTGCCGCTGGCTCCCGACGCCGCCGCCGATGCCGTGCCGCGGGCTCCCGCCACCGCCGCCCCACCCATGTGCCCGCGCCCACCGCCGCCACTTGCCTGCCTCCGATGCCCCCCGACATGGCGAAGAAACGGCGGCACGCCGTGGCGAAGAAGAAGGATGGGGCGCCACCGCCGCGGCCGAAGAAGAGGAAGAACGGCGCGGCCCCGGCCCGTACCCCTCCTCCCCCGCCTCCGGAGTCCCCCACGGCATCTCCTCCTCCGCTCCTAGGTTTCTTCAGGTTCGATTCTTGGCCGGATTGCTCTACTGCACTCAAAGATTGAAGACTATCCATTTTTTAGTTTGATTCCAGTAGCTTTTGCTTCCAAATTACAAAACTAATTTGTTGTACATGAGCATAAGCGTTTAATATTGCATATCTAGCTAGCACAACTTCAGTTGGTTGCCTGTGCGATGATATTATAGCTGCTCAATTTGGTCAATTCTGAGATAAGAAAAGGAAAACTTTCTGATCACTAATTGCTAGATCTCTCCACAGTGATAGTTACTAATGTTCAGCTTATTGGTAGCTTCTGTCTAGTTCATGCTCAACTTCACCATTTTGGCCAATCAAGTTTATTTTTGTTATGTTGTTATCTTTCTTAATCCTTATTGATATCTGATGACATTCTCCTCGCTGTAGTCAGACCACACAATGAAATATTTGGTGCCTTTGTTAGCGAGACATTTGATATACTGGTTAGAGTAAGAATGTTTGAGTGGTGTGATCTCGCATACGTATATAGGAAAGACCCTTTCGTATATGTTTGAATGTTTGAATGGTGTGATCTTTCTAAAGTGCTTGTTTGGTGAGCAGCTACGACTTCACCAAATGCTTCCTTTATGGTTGTATTACTTGTAATCACGAATTAATAACAATTGGTTTCACCAAGTATTAGAGAACAAATGTCCTCTGTCTTCAATTTGTACGTATGCTACAACAAACCAGCAGCTTGCTTCTACTATCCCTTTTATTTTATATTCATCTGGACTTTCATATAGAGAGAGATTCGCATAGGTTTTTTTAAAAATTAGTTTCACATAGGCATAATTAACAGTTTGGAATAAAGAGGATTCTTCCTAAAATGATTCTAACAAACTGAAAGAGAAATCCATGCCATTTCTTTGTTGTCTTTGAATTGTAACGCAAGAGGTAGAGAACCCTGATGATGTGTATTATCTATAAATAGTTTTTGTCCAGACAATGTAAAGCTTTAAAAAAATTGCTCCTACATTCATCCTCTGTTTCTATAGAGTCTATGTTTGTTCCCCTAAAAAAGTCTATGTTTGTAGTGCACAAATTGACCCGGAAGTCGACTCGTTCATGGCAATGTTGAATGAGGACCAAATTGGACTAGAAGACATTACCTTCTCGATGGGAAATGAGAGTGCCGCTGTGGAGGAACAAGTGGACGAACAAGATGTGATTGAGATCGGGACTCCAACAATAAAGAAGAAGCATTCAAGATTGTCCAATTACAAAACGGAGGAGGATGAGGCATTGTGCTAGGCATGGATGAGTGTCTCTCTTGATGCGTCTATTGGCACCGATCAAACCAAAGATACGTTTTAGAGGCGGATTGAGGAGTACTATCACCGCACGGTGAAGGTTGAGTCCAACCGAACACAAAGTTCACTCTCACACCGTTGGAGTACAATTCAAGATTGTTGCAACCGGTGGTCGGGTTGTGTTGATCAAGTGGACCGCATGCCTCCAAGTGGTGTGCCACTTAATGAGCATGAGACTAGGGGTGAAAACGGATCGGAATATTTCCGAAAATCCGGAGCAAAACGGAAACGGAAATCATCGGAAACGGAATTTTTCCAAAATATTCGGAACGGAAACGAAATCGGATAATTTTTATCGGAATCGGAATCGGAAACGGAACAGTTGTTTCCATCGGAAACGTGAACAGAATCGGAATTTCCGGATACGGTTAATTCGGAAATTCCGAAATTTGAACTTAGCCCAGTAGCCCACAAGGCCCAGTCCGTGGGACAACACCTCAAGTCCTCAAATCCCTTTGCCGGTTGCCCCTTTCTGCTGGCTGCTGCCGACGCCTGAGAAGCAATCCCGCCGCCGTCCCTGGTCCCTACCGCGGTGCCGCTTGCCCGCTCCTAGCCGACGGTCTGCCGGAGTACCGGCTGCCATCAAGCCCCTCCGCGGCTCCGCCCTAGGCGTCCTCGTTTCGGCGTGCTCCTTGCGGTGGCGGTGGAGCTCCAAGGCCTGCCGACCTGCCGTGGCGTGAGGATCTTCGTCACCACTCGCCAGTGCCCACCGGCAACCACCACCCCTGGTCAGATCCGCCGCGACGTCGTGCCGTCGCCTCTCCTGGAGTCTTGCTCCCGCCACACTGCCACACCCACGCGAGCCGCTTGACCAAGCCGCTGCCGTGGCCGCCAAGTGCCGCCGCCGGCCACCCCGTTCACCTAAACGCTAAGTGCCGCTGCCGTGGCGAGTCACTGAGGTAGGGTTTGCTCCAACCTCCAATTCTTCCTCTCTTTATTCGGTAATCAGAAGCATGTATTGCATCTTATGATCTTAATTACCAATCTGCAGAAGACATGCAGATTTTCAGAAATACTGCTATACCTCTTGTGCTATACCTCTTGTGCTATACCTCTTTATTTGGTAATACTGCTATACCTCTTGTGCTCACTTTCATCTTCATAAAGATTTTCAGAAATGGGAAGACAAGTTGGGATATGCTTTGTGACTATGTCTGATCAGCTACAGAATCACTGACTACATCAGATGGTGGTGGGCTCATCTCCTTTTTTCACCATTAGCAATGTCCATTACTGGAACATGATTCGTTGCTGAATCATTTGACAAATTGTAAGAGTCAATCACATAACTGATTGAAGGTTCACCAGATTCTTTTCTCATTGATGATCTGTAGATTTGAAAATAATTGGGCATAAGTCATAAACATAACATATTGTGCTGTATAGATCAGTAGCTTCTCATGGTTTACCGTTAGCCATCTTGTATGCTCCAATGTATTCTGTACCTACACACTATATATGCACACATTTCATCCCTATGACTTTGAGATATGTAATTAGCTCTGGACTTGTATCATTATATGCTCTTCTTGTACTACTGTGCTAACAAACTCTCCAAATTGATAGTGTTAGATTGTTATGGTTTTTGTAGGATATAGAAGCCAAGAAAGAAGAGTTCAGGAAGTCATGGACCAAGTTGCAAGTAGTAGTGCAAGTGCAAGTGCGACATCGCCAGTCTTGTCTGTACCATTGATGGAGCCCTCCGATGCTAATCCAATTCCTGATATTATTGCTACGGCTGCTATTCCAAGTGTGGATTTGACCAATGAAACCGACAATCAGGACATATCTCCTCCTGGGAAGAGAGTTAAGAAAAGCACATCTATTGTTTGGGACTACTACACCAAGTATAAAGTTACAGTGAAAGACCCGAATGGCAATGATGAAGTTCAACTATGGGCTAGTTGCAACAAAAAGGGGTGCACCTACAAAGGTCGGGCCGAGAGCACTAGAGGCACATCGGTTTTTAAAAGCCACTTGAGAAACAAGCACTCTATCACAGTTGGACAGCAAATACTCAATCTGAAAAAGGGTGAAGGCGACAATTCCAGTGCATCAGTTGAGACTTATAGGTATATGAGGCTATTAGTTTGAAGAAATTTTATCTTGCAATTATTATGTATGAATATCCCTTCAATATTGTTGAGCATGAGTACTTTGTGGACTTTATCAAGTCTTTGCGCCCATCATTTCCAATTAGAAGTCGCATTACTGTGAGGAAAGATATATTGAATATGTTTGTGGAGGAAAAGAAGAAATTATATGAGTACTTTAAAACACTCCAATGCCGTTTTAGTACAACAATGGATATGTGGACATCTAACCAAAACAAAGGTTACATGTGTGTCGCGGGGCATTCGCGGCAATATCCATTTGTAATAGGATTGTCGGGAAGGCGTGTATGGAAAATCTAGGCGGTGCACACAAGAACTTTACCCAGGTTCAGGCTCTCCAAGGATGGAGATAATACCCTACTCCTGCTGAATATATTTGATGATCTTGCGTGAAAAAGAGAGTACAGGGGGTTGGAGATGAAGCTAGTTCGTCTAGAGGTCAGAGAATGTAGTATCCAGCCCCCATCTGCATGGGGGGCTCGGCCTTATATAGGCCTGCATGAAGACCGACTCGATCACTCGGCTGAGCTACCGTTATCATCCTAATTAACTGTAATATTTACATCTAGTAACCGTCCGAGTAACGCCAGTCTTCATGTCGGTTGAAACGTATGCCTTGATGAGTTGTAACGCCTGTCTTAATGGCACCCGGACGTTGCACTGGTGCGGGCCTTTCTTGGGCTTTCGTCCGAGTGGGCTTGTCCAAGCTTGTTGGGCCGATTCATTATATTGGGCCTACTCGGTTGGGCCTCCCTCGTCAGTAGCCCCCGAGTGCTTCGAGGTCTCGACATGGTTGCCGACTGGGATGCAGGCTGTGCATGCCCGAGTTGCTGGTGGAGGGACCTTGATGGACTCTCCTGACACCTGAAAAAAGGTTAGATTTGTGCTAAGCATTAGGAACTCGGTGATACCCGTGTTTTTCGGCTGGGGAAGTCGGCTTGTGGCCCTCTGAGAGGCGTATCATGAATTCCGAGTGAACCCGAAATAGCATCTGGCCTATCCGAATGAACGGTTGCCATCTTGTGCCCGCGGGGAGGGACGCCTTCGATCTTCAGCTTCGAAACTGAGTCCTCGGACTCCGGCATTGAACCCTGAATCAGTGAGCCACGCTGCGCCGCTGTGGCATTCGGCTCCGACTCAAGGATCGTATTGTTCCGCTGTGGATGCCGGGTTCGTTCTTAGCTTGGGTGTTACCGAGTGACCTGCAAACCCTGTCGGGTCGGTCATCAGCACCCTTTCGCAGAGCCAGTCTGCTTCCGAGTTTGACGGCTTGTGCGCCTCGGAGCTGCTTGACGGAGTCGGTATAACCCGTGACGTGTCCCAACGGGTCAAGCCGACTGCCGATTCGATGCTTGAGCATAATCCGACTCGATCTGAGTCGACACCAACCAGAGCCGACTGGAGTCATGTTGTTGCCCTGACTGTAATGTCACGTCAGCATTTAATGCGTGCAGCCGGTTGGACAGAGTGCCCGCAGTGCAATGATCTCGCCTCGAGTCACGCATAAAGCGTGCCCGAAACATCCGCTGCTGCTCTGATTTCGCGCGACGTCCGAGGAGTCGACTCATCATGACTGCGCCCGAATCACGCGAGCAGCGCGCGCGGGACGAAGGCTGACGTAATGACAGCCGGTCACGTCGCCTGGGATGCCGCGTCGTGGCGAAAAAGGCGCCCGAATCCCGTGGGTTTTCGCGCGCGGGACGACAGTTGCCGCAGCAATCTCCCGCCATGTCGGACGCACGATCACCAGCGGTTGGACTCCCTTAGGCTATAAAAACGGGTTTAGGGTTTCCGCATCTCCCACTTGCTTTCGCCTTCGTCTTCCTCGCGCTCGAACTCTTTGCCTCCAGAACTCCACCACCGCGCGTTCGTTCCCGAGAGAAGAAACTCGCTCACCGCCATCGTCCAGCAGCCGGCGAGCATGTCTCGCGCCAGCAAGGGAAAGAAGTCCTCTGCTTCCTCCGCCGCTGCCGCCGACGAGTGGAAGAAAGGAGATTGAATCCCCCCGGTCATCACCGATGAACTGCTCGTCGGCTATGCCAACAACGGCCTGCTGCCGCCCCGCACCCTCAGCAACTGGCGGGCTTCGTTCCAGGAGACAAAGCCCGCTCCGCACGAGCACGAGCGCATTATGCTCACGCCGTTCATGGAGCGGGGAGTCAAGCTGCCGCCGCACGACTTCTTGCGCGGCCTCCTCTTCTTCTACGGCCTCCAACTCCACCATCTGAGCCCAAATGGCATTCTGCACATCGCGTGTTTTATCACGCTGTGCGAGTGCTATTTGGGGACTCGGCCTCATTGGGGGCTGTGGAAGAAGATCTTCACCGTGAAGGCTCAACCTGTCAAAGCCGGCGGCCGACTGTCCATCTGCGGGGGAGCCGGCATCCAGGTCAAAGCCGGCGCGAAGTACTTCAAAATGTAGTTTTCGGATACCGTTCGGAGGTGGCAGGACGGGTGGTTCTACTGCCCGGATGAACGCACGCCGACTGGCCACGAAGGTCTGCCCAAGTACGTTGAAGGTCCACCCGAGTGGCTGAAGCGCTGGAGCGCCAAGCCTTCCAACGAGGAGATGCCTGAAGTCGAACGACTCCTGAAGAGGATCGCGAGACTCCAGGAGAAAGGGCTCACGGGCACCGACCTTATCGGCACTTGGCTGACTCGGCGCATCCAGCCTCTCCAAGCCCGGGCGCACCCGATGTGGGAGTACTCGGGCAACCACGACCCAACAAGGGTGTCGTCCGAGCACCTTTCGGATGAGAACTTCTTGAAGGTCTTCAAGAGCTTGACCAAAGAACGAACCGAGCTCACCCGGGCGCCCAAAGTGTATCCATACTCGGCTGCCTATCCTCCGCCAACTGTAAGTGACAACTTGTACTCCGAGTCGGGTTTTTATCATTTGTTTGCTTTTGCTAACACCAAATCTTTTGACGCTGCAGAACTACCTCAACTTCAATTCCATGCCGCCTCTTCCCGAGCATGAGTCGGATCCAGCAGCGTTGGATGATGCCGAAGTAGAGGAAGAGCCAGCCCAGTCGAACAGTGGTATCCAGATCGACTCGGATTCCGAGTCGGGAGGATCTGAACACCAAGTCGTCAAGCGGGGCCGCAACGACGACGCCTCCGGGTCCACGTCCTTGCCGGCGACGGTGGAGCCAGCCCAGACAGAGTCGGTGCCAAGCGGGCCCGAACCGCTTCTTCCGGCTCCATCGCCCAGGTTCCGGCTCCTGCTCAAGCCGCATCCGCCAGCCGACTGGCGCAGGCTCTGGCTCCCGCACGAGTCGCTCCTGCCGGCCGTGTGGCACAGGCTCCGACTCCTGCCGCCAAGCCGAGTGTGCCTCGGCCGAATCCTGCCGGCTCTCCGGGATTCCACCCGTCCCGGGGAAGCCGAAGAAAATGATCCCTACGACCACCAGGTACGAGTCTTGTGCCTCATGCCCCAGTTGAGGTAGGTTGAGAAGATACTGAAGTTGGTTGCGCATTGCTTTGCAGGGTCCAGAAGAAGTTCTCCGACAAAGGAGGCTCTTCATCCGGCATCCCGATGGCCCCGACTCCAATCCCGCCGCCAGAGTCGGCTTCTACGACTCCTGCTACCACGGAAACCATCGCTCCAGCACCGGTCGTCTCCGCCGAGGCAACGGAGTCGGCTACGGGCACTGCGTCTTCCGCAACTCCGACTGCAGGGGCGCCTCCGGCTGCGACTGCCAGCGTGCCGCAGCCGGCTGCTCCTATGCCGCTGCCTGCCGCAACCACCGAGGTGCCGGAGCCGGATGTGGGTGCCGGGTCAGCACCTCCACCCGCCGCATCCGTCGAGGGGCCACAATCGGACAAGGGTACCGGGTCAACCGAGGACCCGGCTGTCAACCCGCAGCCGCAGCCACAGCCACCTCCTGTCCTCGAGGAGACAACGGAGCCGGCAGCTGCGGCTGGCGCCGACTCCTCCGAACCAGCGGGCGGAGCCGGAGGACAAGCCGTCCCTGAGTCGTCCCGGGGAACCGTGCAGGGCCAAGCCTTGGCCCCGACTGCCGCAACTGAAGAAACGGCTCCGACTTCATCACGAAGTCTCATCCCCGCGCTGCTACTGCCGAGTTGCAGCACGGGGGACGTGACGGCCGCGGAGGAAGCCGTCAACCGCGTCACTGACCTTAGCTCCAAGCTAAGGGACTTTGCCGACGCGACCAAATCTTTGGCAGACTTAGCCGAGGTCCTCGAATCCTCAGTTGGGGTAAGTTGTCTTCATCCTTTGCTTTTTGTTAACACTGGGAGCACGTTCAGTGCACCCAGTGGGTGTAACCCCCGAGTCTCTAGCCGACTGATTGAGTCGGTTGGAGACTTATGAATTCGGTTGCTAATATACCCTTTTTTTCTTCACCAGGCTGCAATCCGACTGGGCGGAAATGGCCCAGCCCTTCTGGAAAGAAATGCCTCCTTGGAGAAGGCATTGGAAGAGGAGAAGGCCAGGAGTCGGCAGCTCGAAGAGAAGCTCGCCGCCCTCAATAGCGAGTGTCTGGGTCTTCAACTCTTTTGCTTTTAGGTTTTCTGTCCCTTTTTGACTTTCTTGAGTCGGCAGACGTCGAAGTCGAAAACGCCCGACTCCGGGAAAAGTTGAAAGGCGCAATCCCAGCGGTCAAAGTTAGAGAAATGCTCGACGCCAAGGCGGTCGAGTTGGAGACCGAGTTGCGGGAAGCCCGCAATTCGATGAAGACTGCCGCCTTGCTGCAGACGGAGCACAAAAAGCTGCTGGCGCAGTACGAGCAAGCGCAGTCGGCGAACGAAAAGCTGCAGGCATCCATCGACGACTTCGCCAACAAGATGAAGGAGTCGGATAAGCGACACGCCGCAACCATCACCGACTGGGAGAAACGCGAGGCGGAGCTCATAGGCCAACTCAAGCAGGCCAATGAGACTTTACTCGGTAAGCCCCCGAGTCCCTTGCTTCTTTGTTTTTGCACACTTCCTTGTTTATTTCCTTAGCAATAATCCGTACCCAGATGCTTGCCCAGAACTGGAGGAAGAAACCCGGCGGGCGACGCTCCGACTCCGCGCGCTGGCCGACCCGGCGAAGTCAGTCCTCGACGTACTTTGCACACCAGAAATGATGGCCGACTGCGTCGTGGCTCTGGAGGACCGACTCCTCCAAGTCAAGAGCTTAGTGCAGAGCTTCAAGTTGGCTGCCCAAGGCCTCTGCACCAAGCTCTGGCCCGGAGAAGAGCCGAGTTCCAGCATCTTCGCACTCGCCGACAAACTCTCACTGGGCCCGGCAAAAGTCGAAGAGTGGAAGGAGTCGGCAGCTCGCCCGGGAGCCGGCATGGCGCTGGCAATGGTGTTGGCACACCATCCCGACGCGGATGTCGACAACATCTCCGCTGGTGCCCCTGTCAACGAGGAAGGGCAGTCGGTGGATCCTCTGGAGCTTCTTTCCCGAGTCCGCGCCGCCGCCAGCCGAATCGCCGGCTTCACCGACCTGGAGGAGCGCGTAGAAGCGACTCCAGAAGAATAGAAAAAATATCATGTAATATCTCTCGGTATGCCGAGTAGACAAAATGTAAAAAACTTTTGCAATGAATGAAGATTGAATGAAGATGTTTTTCAATTCATTCTGACTTTTGTACAAGTTATTTGAGTCGTCCGAGTTTGTTTTTTGACGCCGAGTCGGATCCTTTCGCGTGCAGACCGACCTTTAGCTTTTGCTCTTGCCAACCGGACAGCCGGGTTGCGACTGTAGTTGGGGACGAAGAGTGGGCCTCAGGTACCGTACACGTTTACTTAGACGCTCGTGTAGAAACAAAGTTAGGAGATTCGAAATAACTTGTACCGAGTGATGATTCACCCAGTGGGTTTAAGGTAACTTCTGGGGGTTGTCCGAAGTGAAGTTACTCGGTTTATTTTTAGACATAGCCCCCGGGGGTTGCCCAAGGGAACACAGTCGGAAAAATGAAAGATAAATGAACAAAATGCTTCCCGAGTGCCGCTCGAAGGAAACAAAAATTTATTCATTACGAAACAATGAACTGTTTGAAGTACAAAGTTTTAAGTGTAGAAAGGACGCAGCTGTGCAATATTCCATGTTCGTTCGGTGATAGCACCGGTTGTCGGGTCCTTCAGTCGGTACGCGCCGTTGTGAAGCACCTGATTGACGATGAAAGGACCTTCCCAAGGCGAAGACAATTTGTGCATGCTCGCCTTGTCCTGGATCAGTCGGAGGACCAGATCTCCTTTGTTGAAGACTCGGCCCCGAACTTGCCGACTGTGGTAATGGCGCAGGTTCTGTTGATAGATTGCCGAACGCGAGAGGGCAAGTTCCCGAGCTTCTTCTAGGAGATCTAGGTCGTCTTGTCGTGCCGACTCGGCATCCTTTTCCACATATGCTGTGACTCGCGGGGAGTCATGGAGGATGTCACTCGGCAGGACGGCTTCAGCTCCATAAACCATGAAAAACGGCGTGTAGCCAGTCGACCGGTTTGGAGTCGTCCTTAAGCTCCAAAGGACGGATGGAAGTTCGTCGATCCAGGAGCCGGCGGCCCGTTTTAACGGGACTAACAACCGGGGCTTGATGCCTTGGAGAATCAGAGCGTTGGACCGCTCGACTTGACCATTTGATTGCGGATGAGCCACGGAGGCATAATCGATCCGAATCTCTTGATCCCGGCAAAAGTGGCGGAAGACTTCAGCAGTGAAGTTCGTGCCGTTGTCGGTGATGATGCTGTGGGGGATTCCGAATCGGAAGATAACTCCTTTCATGAAGTTGACAGCAGTCGGACCATCGAGCTTCATGATTGGCTTTGCTTCAATCCACTTCGTGAACTTGTCCACAGCTACAAGGAGATGTGTAAAACCTCCCCGAGCTGCTTTGAGCGGACCCACCATGTCGAGTCCCCACACGGCGAAAGGCCATGTGATCGGAATGGTCCTGAGCGCGGTAGCCGGCATGTGTATCTGACGTGCATACCGCTGACACCCTTCGCAAGTTCGGACGAGTTCCTCAGCATCAGCATGTGCGCTGAGCCAAAGAATCTGTGTCGAAAGGCTTTAGCGACCATGGCTCTTGATGAAGCATGGTGACCGCAGAGTCCCGAGTGGATTTCCTCGAGCAGTGTCCGGCCTTCTTCCGGCGAAATGCAACGCTGGAAGATTCCAGTAGTGCTGCGCTTATAGAGCTCACCATTGATGATGGTATAAGCTCGAGCACGGCACACAATGCGGCGCGCCTCAGTCGGATCTTCAGGCAGTTCCTTGCGCAAAAGGTATGCCAGGAACGGCTGAGTCCAAAGAGGAACGACCGCCAAAACGTCTTCTTGGGTCGGTTGAGCCGGTTCTGATTGTGATGACCCGGCTTCTGAAGACTCGATTGCCGATTCCAATTTGACGGATGGTTGGAAGAGCTGCTGAAGGAACACTCCGGGTGGGACTTTTTCCCGAGCCGAGCCAATCCGAGCAAGGGAGTCGGCTGCTTCATTGTCTGCTCATCGAACGTGATGGAGTTCGAGTCCATCAAAGTATCCTTCCAGCCGGCGCACAGCGGCACAGTATGCCGCCATGGTGGGATCCTTGGCGTCCCAAGCTTTCATTACCTGCTGCACCACCAGATCCGAATCGCCACGGCAAAGTAGTCGGCGAATGCCGAGTGAGACTGCAATGCGTAAGCCATGTAGTAGTGCCTCGTACTCCGCCACATTGTTGGAAGCGGCGAAGTGGATCTACAGCACATAGTTCAACTTGTCGCCTTTGGGGGAGATCAGCACGACTCCAGCCCCCGTGCCCGCAAGCATCTTCGACCCGTCGAAGTACATGACCCAGTGCTCCAGGTGCACCTGAGTCGGAAGACTCTGGCTCTCCGTCCACTCGACGATGAAGTCCGCGAGGGCCTGTGACTTGATTGCCTTGCGAGGCTCGTAGCTGATGTCGTGCGGTATGAGCTCTATTGCCCACTTAGCGACTCGGCCCGTGGCATCCCGATTGTTGATGATGTCAGACAATGGGGCATGACTCACCACGGTAACCGAGTGGGCTTGAAAATAGTGCACCAACTTCTGAGTTGCCAGAAACACGCCATAGACGAGCTTCTGGTAGTGCAGGTAGCGTTGTTTTGACTCGGAAAGGATTTCACTGATGTAGTAGAAGGGTCGCTGGACCTTCTGGATTCGGCCTTCTTCTGTGCACTCTACTACTAGAACAATGCTAACCACTTGATTCGTGGCCGCGATGTACAGCAGCATGGGCTCACCCTCCATTGGTGCAGCGAGGATCGGGGGTGTTGACAGAAAACGCTTGAGATCTTCGAAGGCTTGTTGAACTTCACTCGTCCACTCGAATGAGTCAGACTTCTTGAGGAGTCGGTAAAAAGGCAAGGCCTTTTCACCGAGTCGGGCGATGAACCGACTTAAGGTAGCTACACACCCGGTTAAGCGCTGGACCGACTTTAGATCTTTCGGCTTTCCCATCTTGATGATGGCGTCAAGTTTCTCCGGGTTCGCTTCGATTCCTCGCTCGAAAATGATAAAGCCGAGTAACTTGCCGGCCGGGACTCCGAAGACGCACTTCTCCGGATTGAGCTTCATGTCGAACCTCCCGAGATTGGCGAAGGTTTCAGCCAAGTCGCTCAAGAGGTCCGCAGTCTTCTTTGTTTTTATCACGATGTCATCGACATAAGCTTGGACATTTCTGCCTATCTGGTCGTGTAAACACTTTTGCATACAGCGTTGATACGTAGCACCAGCATTTTTCAAACCAAAAGGCATCGTGATGTAACAAAAAGCCCCAAACGGGGTGATGAAAGAAGTTTTTATTTGATCGGACTCTTTCATTTTGATCTGGTGGTAGCCTGAATAGGCATCCAGAAAACACAAACGTTCGCAACCGGCTGTGGAGTCGACGACTTGGTCCACTCGGGGCAAGGCGAACGGGTCCTTGGGGCATGCTTTATTTAAGGACGTGTAGTCCACACACATGCGCCAAGTTTTGTTCTTCTTAAGAACCAGGACCGGGTTTGCCAACCAGTCCGGGTGAAAAACTTCCTTGATGAACCCGGCTGCGAGGAGTCGGGCGATTTCTTCTCCGATTGCCTTGCGCCGGTCTTCAGCGAAGCGACGGAGAGCCTGCTTCACTGGCTTTGCATCCTTGGCGACGTTGAGGGAGTGCTCAGCGAACTTCCTTGGAACACCCGGCATGTCAGAGGGCTTCCATGCAAAGATGTTCCAATTCCCACGAAGGAAGTCGACGAGCGCGCCTTCCTATTTGGCCTCGAGGTCGGTCCCGATTTGGACCATCTTGAACGGATCCTCAGGATGGACCTGGACACGTTTGGTGTCCTTGGCCGACTGGAAGGCGGACTCGGTTGCCGCCTTCTTGGTGGGTGGAGCTTGATCCGGGTCGACGGAGGCCTGGATGTTCTCCAGCTCCTGTGCCGCGATCAGGGACTCGGCTATGTCCGCACTGGCGAGATCGCACTCGTTGGAGCGCTCAAAGTCGCCAGTGATGGTGATGACGCCTTTAGAACCCGGCATCTTCAGCTTCAAGTACGTGTAGCACGGCCTAGCCATGAATTTGGCATAAGCCGGCCAGCCAAAGATCGCATGGTATGCGCTCTTGAAACCGACTACCTCGAAGGTCAATGTCTCGACCCGGAAGTTGTTCGGCTCACCGAACACAACTTCCAGGGAGATCTGACCCAGAGGCTTGGCGCACTTCCCAGGAACTATTCCGTGGAAGGAAGTGTTACTGGGGCGAAGCTGGGTCTCCGGCACCTGCATCTTCTTCAGGGTGTCCATGAAGATGATGTTGATGCTGGAGCCCCCGTCCATCAGGACCTTGCGGAGCTTGAACCCGCCGACCTGGGGATCCACCACCAAAGGATGCTTGCCGGGTTGAGGGACCCGGTCCGGGTGGTCGAGTCGGCTGAATCCGACTGGCACCTCGGACCAGTCCAGCCATTGAGGGACAGCCGGCACCGTCGCATTGACCTCGTGATAGCGCAGCTTCCGACCCCTTTTGGAGTCGGATCCCTGGAAGATCATGAGTACCCCCCTTTGAGGGGGATATTGTGTAGCGCCACCGCCTGCGGCGGAGCCTCCTTCTCCGTCGTCTTCCGGCTCGGGCTGCTTTTCCTCCCGGAGGCGCTGAAGGAAGCTACACTCGCGGGTCGAGTGTCCCGCCTGATAATTGGCGGTACTGTGGAACGAGCAGGGTCGATCGAGGATTTCCTCGAAGGTAAGTTTTTGGCGCCTTGCGCTGTTGCCAAGGGCGCTCTTTCTTTTGGCCAGCGTCACCGCGCTGGGGGCCACGCTCGGCGGCTGCAACCAGGTCGGCTCCGCTGACCCCATCTCCGCCAGCTTTCCGCTTCGGGGGCCGACTGTCCGCGTGCTTTCGACCTGAGTCGGCGGGTACTTTCCGGCTCGAAGACTCGGCTTTCGCTTTGCCTTTGTCCTCATACCGCATCGCCTCTTCACCCGTCGCGTACTTGCTGGTGACTTCCATGAGTCGGCCCATGGTCTGAATGTTAGACCGGGCCAACTTGTGTTTGAGGAGCTCGTATTTGACTCCCTGGGAAAAAGCCTGAATGGCCTGCGTCTCGGTGACGTCTTCGATGGAATTGCAGAGTCGGGTCCAGCGCTGAATGTAGTCGCGGACCGACTCGCCCTTCTCCTGGACGAAAAGCCACAGGTCTTGGGCGTTCCTAGGGCGCTTATACGTGCCCTCAAAGTTCTTGACGAAGGCCTCTTGGAGGTCCCTCCAGTCGTAGATGCTATCTTCGGGCAGGCTGTTAAGCCATGCCCGAGCCGACCCTTCCAGCATCAGGGGTAGGCTTCGGAGGGCGACACGCTCGTTGCCTCCTCCTATGTTACAGGCGACCAAGTAGTCGGCAAGCCAAGTTTCCGGCTTGGCTGTGCCGTCCTACTTGTCAACGCCGCTGGCGATCCGAAATCGATCCAGAAATGACTCGGTCCGAATCCGCCTGCTGAAGCAAAGCGGTCCGGTGGAGGCAGAGCCACCCGGCTGGTTGACTTCGCCTGCACGTCATTCAGCCCGCGCCCGGGCTGCCCGCTGTCCTTCGATGTCATCACGAGCATCTCGGGCGTCGTTTGCTCGGAGGGAGCCGGCTTGTCGCCGCTCAGCCTGGAGTCGGTTGATCTCCTGGCGAGCGTCAGGCCGATTCGTGGATCGACTCGGCTGCGACGAGCCAATGGTAATGGGGCGACTCGGACCTGTCGAAGGCCGACTCCGAGTTGCTTGGGAGGCTAGTCGGTTGCCGACCGACCCGGCCTCATGTTGCTGTTCCACCGCCGTTCTCATTAAGGTGACGACTCGGCGCTGGATTTCTACCGCGGGGCCATCCGCTGGGGGTGGCAGTGAGTCGGCCAGCGCGGCAGCCGCAAACAGATTCTGAGCCGGTGTCTGATAGATAGGGACACCATCCTGTTCTCGCCCAAAGAGTGGGGCCCGAGTAGCCCGGCTCCTCCGGGCAGCTGAAGAAGTTCTTCGGTTCACGCGATTGCGCGAACCATGAGGATCATTCGGTTGCCGTTCTCGCTGTTCGAGGGCCGCCTGCTCTTGATTGAGGCGCTCTCGTTCAGCAAGGAGGGCTCGCCGAGAGGCCTCCAAGGCCTTCTCGGCCTCCGACTGTCCGTCAATGGGCGTATACAGGTGTTCGCGTGCCACCCTGGCCGCTGCAGCAGATGTTCCCGCGTCATCCGCGGCGCCGTCCCCAACCACGTACACCTCTGCCGAGGCGGTATGGCTGTGCGAACTTTCGTCCCCCTCGGATTCAGAATCCAGAAGGGAGAAGAGAGATTCGGCGCCCACCATGGCGACGAACTGGGAGCGTCCATCGTCCTTGGCCTGAGCAGAAGGAGATTCGAGCCGGAGCTCGGGCCCCATTTCCTCCGCAAGGCCGGGACGCGGATCTTAAAGGCTCAGCTCGCCAAAAATATCGGCCACGAAACGAAGGCTGCCGAAGATGAACTCCGAGCCCTCGGGGTGTGCCATGAACGGCACCTTGCCGGCGACAAGCTTGCCGCCAGTTGCGGGAGAAGATCCCACCTGGATCATGGCACCAATGCACGCCTCCCCTACCTGGCGCGCCAACTGTCGCGGGGCATTCGCGGCAATATCCATTTGTAATAGGATTGTCGGGAAGGCGTGTATAGAAAATCTAGGCGGTGCACATAAGAACTTTACCCAGGTTCAGGCTCTCCAAGGATGGAGATAATACCCTACTCCTGCTGAATATATTTGATGATCTTGCGTGAAAAAGAGAGTACAGGGGGTTAGAGATGAAGCTAGTTCGTCTAGAGGTCAGAGAATGTAGTATCCAGCCCCCATCTGCATGGGGGGCTCGGCCTTATATAGGGCTGCATGAAGACCGACTCGATCACTCGGCTGAGCTACCGTTATCATCCTAATTAACTGTAATATTTACATCTAGTAACCGTCCGAGTAACGCCAGTCTTCATGTCGGTTGAAACGTATGCCTTGATGAGTTGTAACGCCTATCTTAATGGCACCCGGACGTTGCACTGGTGCGGGCCTTTCTTGGACTTTCGTCCGAGTGGGCTTGTCCAAGCTTGTTGGGCCGATTCATTATATTGGGCCTACCCGGTTGGGCCTCCCTCGTCAATGTGCATCACGGTGCATTGGATAGATGACAATTGGTGCATGCAAAAAAGGATAATTAAGTTCATGCATGTTGAAGGACATCATTCAGGAAAAAATTTGTGCTTGCAGTTTTATGATAGTATAGTGGACTGGAATCTTGATAGAAAGTTGCTTGCACTTACTTTGGACAATGCTGCATCAAATGATAAATGTGTTCAGGGGGTTGTAAGCAAGCTCAATAAGATATCCCCATTAATCTGTGATGGAATATTTTTTCATGTGAGATGTATGAATCACATTTTAAACCTTGTTGCCCAAGATGGTTTGAAGACAATTGCACAAGCCATTGCAAATATTAGAAACACAATTGCAATTGTGAAGAACTCTACATTGCAGTATGAGGAGTTTAAGAAGTGTGTTTCAGAGTGTAACTTGGATGTGACAAAGGGTCTCTCCTTGGATGTTCCTACAAGGTGGAATTCTACATACCTTGTGTTGAAGAATGCAATTTACTATCAAGATGCATTTGGTAGGCTCTATCTTCGACATAGAAGCAAATATATGAAATATGCTCCAACTTCAAATAACTGGGCTATGGCAACATCAATATCTGCATGCTTGAAGCCATTTTTTGATGCTACAGAGCTATTCTCAGGTACTAAATATCCAACTGCAAATCTGTTTTTCAGAAAGTTTTGTCAAATTAAGATTGCAATCGCAGAATGGTGTGAGAGCTCCGATGTAGTGATTAAGGCCATGGCACATTCTATGAAAATTAAATTTGATAAGTATTGGGAAAAGTCAAATATGGCACTTGCTGTAGCATGCTTCTTTGATCCTAGATATAAGAATAATGTGATACAATACTATGCACCATTGATTTACTCGACCACTTCTATGCAAGAGATTGATAAGTGTACTAAGGTCGTTAACCAGTTGTTCGAAGCTTATGTTTCTACTTCAAAGAAAGCAACATATAGTGCTAGCGCTACTAATCTGCAGCAAATGAGTTCTCAACTTGATGATGTTGATGAGGAGGATGATCTTGACATGTTCTTGCATAGCATTAGTGAATCTAACCATGGCACCAAAAGTGAGTTACAAGTTTACTTGGAGCGACCTCTAGCATCTAGGAAAGACAAGGATTTTGACATCTTGTTATGGTGAAAACTCAAACAAGGAGAGTTTCCTATTCTCTCCCGGCTTGCTCGTGATGTATTGTCTATTCAAGTCTCGACAGTTGCTTCAGAGTCAGCATTTAGTGCCGGTGGACGGGTTGTTGATCCATTTCGCACCCGTCTTGATCCTGAGATTGTGCAAGCTTTAATTTGTACTAAAGATTGGACTGCAGCTTCAAAAGGTAACCTTTTAGTTTTGCTTCAATGGTTTCCTCTAGAAAAGTACCATGTTTGTTTTATTAAATTTGTGTGTAAAAAAGAATTAGCCTATAGAGAAGTATCATGTTTGTTAATATTAGAGCATTGAGCATGTGTATTAAATGATTGACTAATCATTCAGGTGGTAACATTGCATCTATCATCAGTGAGATAGACATGGAGAGCCTTGAGCGGCATTTATGAGCTTGGTGGAAATGGTTTGCCTTTCCTTATCTAATATTGAAACTCACTTTGTAGTCCCCATGTGATAATTAACAATAGAACATTAATATTGCTATATGTTTGCCTCTGTAGCTGAAGGAGCAAGACAATGCAAATGATAATGATATAGAGGAGGACGACATGATGGAGGAAATGTAGGCATATTGGAACTTGGAAGATTGTAGCTGTTTATTATTTTCTTTGTGCACCGACTCTCTTCATTCGTGGACTGTTATTTAACATTTTAGAAGTGAACTATGATGTGTGATAATGGTATGGACTGTGATGTGTGATATTCTTATGGACTGTGATGTGTCACGTGTGGACTGCTATTTACCATAATGAAACTGTTATTTTGTATGCACCATATGACTCATGTTTTTGATGTCATTTTACTGTCGTTATGCTGCTTAATTTTTATAATGAATAATGTATTAATGATATTATAACTTACGAGCATTAGAGAAATTGAAACAGCTTGCTGTTTTTGTTCTATTGTCGTGAATGGTATTTCCGTTTTTGTCCCGATTAATATCCGTTTTTATTCCGTGTTCGAACCGTATGCATTTCCGACGATATCCGCATACGTATCCGAATCTGGGGTTTCCGAATCCTTTTCCGATTCCGTTAAAAAAATCAAAAACAAATACGGTAGAACTAATATCCGACCGATTCCGATCCGTTTTCACCCCTACATGAGACATATATCCAAGCATTATACAAGCAAAGGAACAAGAGGAATGGTGGAAAGCCCTTTACTTTGTCACATTGTTGGGCTATTCTCAAGGGAAATGAGAAGTGGACGAGGAGGAATTGGGAGACAACACCAAAGAGGGCAAGATTGAGCATGTCATCTTCTACTGATCTTGAGGAGGAGGGTGAGGGTGAGGGTGATGATGAGGAGAGGGGGAGAAGTCCCACTCCTAGCTCTAGGCCGGATGGAAGGAAAAAAGAGAAGGAGAGGAAGAGGAATGGTGGAGATGGTGGGATGTACGAGGAAGCACTCAAAGAAATGATAGAGACAAGGAAGGAGTTGGCGGCCGAATGGAAGCAAGAGAATTTGGCAAGGTGGATGGAGCTCAAAGAGATTGAGGAGGAGAGGTTGAGGGTGAAGGCTAGTGCCGAGGCACGCATGGTGGAGATTGAGGAGAGGAAGGCAAAGGTGGAGGAGTGTAGGCTTGCTATCGAGGAGGAGAGGTTGAAGCTCGAGGCTGAGAAGGAAATGAACAAAAGGAAGGAGCAAGAAGAAAGGATCATGTTCATGGATGCTAATGGGATGGATGACAAGGCAGGACAGTATTGGGAGCTCACTCGTGGTGAGATCTTGGCTTCCAAAATACCAAGATCTATGTTCTATGGTAGTGGTAGTCACAATGGGGGTGTGTGATGCGATTTCATTTGTGAACTATATTGCATGTGGTCGCTTTTGGATTAACTATATAGTGTGATGATGAACTATGCTCTATGTTGATGTTTTTGGATGTTCTATGTTGTTGCTTTTGTAGAATTCTTGTGCAAATGTGGTTTGAATTTGAATAAACAAATTTACATTTGAAATGTTGTTGAAATGTATTAATTAGAAAGATCAAGGTTTGAATAAATATGTTGTTGAAATGAAGTTCAAATGAGGTTTATATATGCAAAAGGATGAGAGAAATAGTAAAAAAAATTTATTGGGAGTTAAGTTTAGGGGATGGGTTAGATGTCACCCTCTCAATATATAAGAATTTTTGGGAGTTAAATTTTGGAAGTGGATTTTTAGGAGTTAAGTTTTAGGGATGGGTTAGAGTTGCTCGGTCCGTTATCAAAAAGTTATCGAAAACTAAGAACGGTCCAAACGGAGACGGATACGAGTCGAAATTTCCAACGGAGACGGATACGAGTCGAAATTTCCAGGAAACAGCGTGGTGGAGAGGAGATCAGAACCGTCGCGGCACGCCACTCCTCCCTTCCCCACCCGTCCCCGACCTACCATAAATAAAAATACTCAATCCAGAACACAGCAATCCCCCCTCCTGTTCTTGCGCAAGTCTCGTCGTCGAATCCGCCTCCTCCCTCCCTCAAGGTACATCGCCTCTCTATTGGTTTAGATGGATCTGTTCGCGTGATACCTGTTGCTCGTCTCGCGTTGATCTGGTGGGCTCGGTTTGGTGTTCTTGGGTGCTCAATCCCATGGTTGGATGGAGATGTAGCGTTGGCATAGATCGATCTAGCCGTATGATTCCTTTAGTTCGTAGCGTGTTGATCTGGTAATCCATGGGTCGTTTCGTTAGGTTATGGATGGAAGAATCTTATCGGGTAATCGGCGCGGCTTGCCGTATTCGTTCGTACACCTGTTCTTGTTTTCTTGGACTCGGTGTTGCTTGATCCGTCGCTGTAGTTCAGATCAGAGGCTTGTGATTATGCAGTTGCGCATATTTGTCGCATGTAGTTTCGCTACTGCTCTTGTGTTATTTAATCTGTTAATTTTCTGTTGATGAAGATACAAACTGCTCTTATTTGTTGATTCTTTGTGCGTTGCTGTGTATACGCTGGTTAATATTCTGTTGTTGGATCCTCTACTCGTCTTCTTTAATCTGGTACTGATGGAGACTTTCCTAGTTGATCTTTGTTGTTTGATCCTGCTGCTCGTGCTCTTTAATCTAGTAGTGATGGAGACTTGCCCTGGTTAATTTTTGTTATTTGATCCTGCTAATCGTGTAATCTAGTAGTAAGCTGAGACTTACCCTGGTTGTTTGGTAATTCTTTCTTGCAGATGCAGATCTTTGTGAAGACCCTCACCGGCAAGACCATCACCCTTGAGGTGGAGTCCTCTGACACAATCGACAATGTGAAGGCCAAGATCCAAGATAAGGAGGGCATTCCCCCGGACCAGCAGCGGCTCATCTTTGCCGGCAAGCAGCTGGAGGATGGCAGGACCCTTGCTGACTACAACATCCAGAAGGAGTCCACCCTGCACCTTGTTCTCCGCCTCAGGGGAGGCATGCAGATCTTTGTGAAGACCCTCACCGGCAAGACCATAACTCTTGAGGTGGAGTCCTCGGATACGATCGACAACGTGAAGGCCAAGATCCAAGACAAGGAGGGGATCCCCCCTGACCAACAGCGTCTGATCTTTGCCGGCAAGCAGCTTGAGGATGGTCGCACCCTTGCTGACTACAATATCCAGAAGGAGTCCACCCTCCACCTGGTGCTCCGCCTCAGGGGTGGTATGCAGATCTTTGTGAAGACTCTCACAGGCAAGACCATCACCCTGGAGGTGGAGAGCTCGGACACCATTGATAATGTCAAGGCCAAGATCCAAGACAAGGAGGGTATTCCCCCGGACCAGCAGCGTCTGATCTTCGCAGGGAAGCAGCTGGAGGATGGCCGCACCCTTGCAGACTACAACATCCAGAAGGAGTCCACCCTGCACCTTGTTCTCCGCCTCCGCGGTGGCCAGTAAACCATCAGTTGTCTGAGCTGCTGCTGTACCTCGGTTGTCTCGTGTCTTTGGTGTTCTCCATGAAGCACATGAAGCATCTATGTCGTTTTAAGTCTGGTTGTATCTGGTTAATGGACCATCGAGTCCCAATGGTGTGTGTTTGGTTTACTCAAAACAGTTGCTGAGGTACAGCAGTTCGAAGTATGAATAAAAGTGCGCTAGCTTTCAGCTTATCTGTGATAAAATTTGCTTGTTTTCATCCATTGTGACTTGATTAAGGTTTTTAGTGTATGCTATTGCTTCAGATTAAATTGCTTGCTTCCAATTTCTATCCGACGTGGAAGTCCAGGAATCTTATATTATGCTGGTGTTGAATGCCTCCTCCAGGTTCTTATTAATGAGCTGCTTATTCCTTGTTTCTAATGGTGAAATTTTTGTACCTTGATTTTTCTGGAAACAGAGGGGCAATCAGTCCGTTGTTTCTTATGTTTGTAGGTTATTCTGTACTGTTTTTGAAACTCGATATGCTTGTCAGAGCTGTCACTTATCACACCTCTTCGTTGTTCACAACCTCCTGCTGCTAGACCTATTTGCAGCATTATGATGGTTTTGCTTGTGACACCGACCAGTCGGCTGATTAATCGTTATATTTGGACGACTTTTGTAGCGCTGGTATTGGACTTGGAAGGTCCAATTCCTGCCATCACTCACATGCAACTGCTTCCTGCTACCCACCCAACGATCTTGCGTTGCTTGACAGTTTACTATCATAACCCTTTTCGTTTCTGCCACTCATCAATCCCCTGCCGCTCTATCAACGTGTTTTATCTGGCAAGGTCTTCTATCTTTTCTAGGAAGAATACCTGTACTATGGTGCCCTGTCTATCTGGAAATTCACGTGTAACTACTATGGCTTATTTGATTCGCTAGCAAACGTGACATATATACAACACTACTTACAGCTGAAAAAAATGTGTACCATGTAACTTAGGACAGCAGTGTCAAGAAAACGAGTGTACGTACGAGCTGTACACTACGGAAGTGTGACACGCCACACCTATGGTATTGAACCAAACACAACTACAACTAGGCATGCGTGTTCAGATTATTCAGCTGATCAATTCACTCAGACTCAGTACTCAAAAGCTCATATATAACCCAATATTATGAACCACTATGTATCACAGAAATACACTTGGAAACATGAAAATAAGATAATTCGTAATAGCTTAAAAAGAATATGGCCTTAGACACGAGCTAAGGGTAAAATGCTTTGTCATCGCATGCATGATGAACCACTAGAAGAGGATAAAACGGAGGAGACACATTGCAATAGTCACCAAAACAATCTGATATATATGAACAAGGATACAAGGTATATATATCCTGGGTGAAGATGGAGACTGTCAGACTGATTCCTATGGATATAAGGCAAAATAGAGAAATCCAACATGCAAGAAACAATAGTTAAGATTGAGCTAACCACACTTCATGTGCGACATTTAACTTGGAATAATATACCAGTTATAAGATCTCATTCTAAAAGAGTTATAAGATCTAATTCTAAAAAAAAACAAACAAAAGATAAATATTTGAGACAATATGTGAACAATGATATAATCTAAAAATTAACACAGATATAACAACTTGCTGATATAAAAAATAGCAGAGTGAAAATGTACAATTAATGTATGTATATATCGCCATGAACACAATGATTGGTTCAGCAAGCACGACACAACCGTTCTATGTCTGATTGATACTTGCCACCCATTTGCAGTGACGGCTTCCATTAGAGAATAATATATGCTGACATTCATAGACAAGTATATGCTCTCTTTTCCAGCTTGATTGTTCGTGCTATATTTGTTTATTTGGAGTCCATCTATTATGTCCATGGCAATGGCGGGTTATCAATTAGTATATGTAGATATGGCTAACCACTTTTAATGAGAACAATCTTCTCCATCGTCGATAAGTTATTTACCCAAATGGCTAAAAGAAATTGGGAACCTAAAAAGGTATGTGATGCAAAAAAGTTCAAAAAAAAATCCTACGTGCTCCCTGGATAGATGGGTCAGAACAAATTTAGTTTGCTAGGATCATGGAAAATATTTTCTTTACGCTAATACAATAAAAAGGGATTATATATGCAACAGTCTATTGATTTTCTTTCCCGGGACAAAATGAGCAAGATTACCGGAGCATTCGGATGGCCATCCACCATTAACCGCTAGAGACATATAAACACACTCAATCAACCCTAACCCAGCCTACCTCCTCGTTCCCCAACACCGCTCGTACTACCTCCTCCTCCTTCCCCAAAACGTGCGCACGTACTACCTCCATCCTGGTCAGTACCTCCATCCTCCTCCCTCTGGCCTCTCCCGACATATAGCTGAGGCGGTTACTGCGCCGTCCACCTCCTCCTCATCCGACCCTCCGCCACTTCCCCATTGCCGCCTCCTCTCTCTTCCCTGTCTCTGGCAGCTCACTGCCACTCGGCTGCCTGTCAAGGTAACCCTTATTGTTTGTTAACAGTTAAAGTTGGGGCTCCGATGAACCCTAAACACTAGCTAGCCCGACAGCCGCTGAGGGAGACAACTGGCTTGAGAGACGGTAAGAAAATTGAACTGATTTTCCAAAAACGAAATAGTAAATCTTTGGAATAGCAAATGAATGTACAAAATTATTGTTCGTCTAACAGTTTAATACGGTAGCTGGAAGTTATTTGTTAATGAAATAATTGCCATCTGTGCTGATCTGCTGAAAACATCTTATGTGGAGTGCGGACTTCTATTTAGATCAAGTATCTCTTGGCACAAATCAGGACGTCAGACACACACACGAAGGTGGAAGACGCACATCTGTTGGCATAGATCAGGACGTTACACACTCACGGGAAGGTGGAAGGCGCACAGAAACTTGGGGCAGTTGTCTCCTCTGTTATTTTCTCATGGGAAAGAACTCAGCACCTCGAATTTTTTCCTACACTAACAGAGTGTACCGTGCGCACACAAAAACAAAGTTAACGTGCTAAATAACTTGACTAACAAGATTTACTACTAACAGTATTATGTACGTGAGTTACAAAAACACTGTCAATGTAAAAGTATTTTGTTTAGTCAAATATAACCCTTTGTATGGTTACATATATACATTCAAACATGGTGATGTCAAACAGTTTCTTGAACTCCGGAGACTCCAGCTTCAAGGAATATACCGTGACAACCGTCTGTAGGAAGGCCTGTCCGCCGTCTTTATCCTGCCCCAGCACACGAACCAGCGACAGAGACATCAGAAGCTAGACTTCGTGCGCAGTGACAATTTCGCGGCGGCCGCGCTACCGTCAGCATGGACCTCCAAGAGATGGAGACTCATACTGTCCTTGATGGTTGCCAGGCCGAGCCTGCCGTCCTGGTTTCCCTCATTTAAATCGTCTCTATCTTGTGGCTTGCTGATTTCGCTGAGCTCTTATGTGTCCAGCCTGAACACCAGTATGGTGTCCACAAGCAGCGTCATACACACTATGGTTACCTCCCACGAGAATGCTTGGTGCCTTTTGGTCGATCAACGAAGACATGATCTCGCCGGAAGCGGCTAAGCTCCAGCTATTGTCCTCCGTGGAGTAGATGACACCGACATGGAGACCTCATCTTCGTCGAAGGTCACGAAGATGATTTGGAATCGGCACTCGACGCCACGATGGTCGTCGTCGCCATCAGCGGTGCATACCACGGCGGCGTTGCTGAAGAAGTAATCGACGTGGTACTCCAGTGGCGTGGCTACGTACCGGATTTTGTGAAAGGTCACGAAGATGACCTGGAATGGACGTTCGTCGCCATGGTCATTGTTGATGGTGCATATAACCGTAGATGGTGATGAGGCCGTGCCGAGCATTGGCATGCCGCATTTGTATGTTTTATGCACTTTTACATACACTTTTTTCACCATATACACTAGCTAGTCTTATATGTTTACCTTTTATGCCTTTTACATACAACTCTGTGTCATACACACTAATCTTTTACCTAGGTGTGGAGAGAGTGACAAAATTGGTTAGTTTTTTAGTGTCCATCGCTCTCTTAAGGATCGATAGTATTTGTATCAGTGGACTAATTACCAATAGGAATGATCTGCTTAAGCTACTTGTACGAGATATTTCTGTCTAGTATGTGTTTGTCACTAATCTATACATCAATATATGTTTCTTGAGCGAAAATACAAAAATACGTATCAGATTGTTTGATGAGATTTTGTACGCCTTCTAATTATAGCTGAATATGCACAGATGAAATTAGGATATTTATGTGTGCTATTTAAAAAGCAAATAAATTGCTGCATGCATGCAATAGCTACTGCATGACAGTCAGCTACTCAATTAGCTACTCCATTAGTAGGTTGGTGCATGGACGAAATCATGTTCGAATGAGATAAAGAGTATCTCTTCGTTACTAAAGCTTTACCACATAAGGTTTTTAATGACGTAGAGGAGAGCAAGATAGAGAAAAAGGAATATGGTTGTTACTTTTAAAAACAATTCAACTTCTTGTATCAAGATATTAGTAACAAATAAATGCTTGCTGGAGGAACTATTATTACTAAAACACTCGTTTGTGGACTATATCCTCCTACAGCCTCTGCAAATGATCTGCTGCCACGGTGGGTAGTTGCACACCACCTGCGCCACCTGTTCCACCCGCAAACACAATCTGCTGCCACGGTGGGCAGAATTTTTACGCTTGCTAATCTGCATGCGTGCGGTTGATAGGGGACGTCGTAGCTGGCAAAAAGTCTAAAAAGCGAACACATGTACATGACGCTATATATACCAGCCCATTCGAAATTTGCAACGCCCATCACTGTTTCAAGTCACCCATCACACAATGAATCACCAGAATTTGTTTTTATTTCTTTTTTTGGAAGAAAAATAGCGGAGAGCTACCGTGAGGCGAAAACGAAGGGTGATCGTTTTAGATTATGCATGCTTGAAATGCTTGAGTAGGAAGGTGGATCTCTGAAAATTCATGATCATATAGTTGAAAGTTCATGTATCTGAAAGTTTGATTGCATATAATTGGAGTCTGTTGGCGCAGGTGGTTTGCACGAAAAGTTTCTAGAATTTCAGGATACCAGTTAGTACCTTCCCGGAAACCGGTTACTAACTTTAGAAGGAAATCTGCACCAGGATAGCAGAATTAACAGTAAAGGTAATTAAAAAAGACTAACTAAAATGCAAAAACTCGTAACCAAATATGTATGCAAATTGCACACATCAACAACCTGCTTCCAAAATACTTAGAAGATATGATAGGCAATTTTAGTAAACTAATTACTTTCATATATCTAGAAGCCAATTAATACGTCTTGTTTTAGTAAACTAATTAATTTCATATATCAAATAGTAGGAGCTAATTATTAACAAGCTATCGAAAATATATACTTTGATATGTGGATATGCGTGTTCTATAAGTATAATAGTAACGTATATACGAATCACCAAGGAAATATTAATGCATGAAAGAATAATAGCGCTATATAAACACTAGCAAAAGGCAGATAGCTGCCGTGACATATCAACTAGAAGAACAATAGTAGGAGAAAAAGAATAGCTAACTTCTACTCATGGCGCTTATCAAGAACAACACAGTGGCTCTGTGCTTGGTAGCTCATATGGTCATGCCTACCGCTTTCATTTCCTGTCATGAAGTGGGAACATAGGTATATTTCTTTCTCTCTATGTATTATTCAATCCTTTTTTTTCTGCTCACATTTTTGCATGTTCATATAAACCCAAGTGATTTGTGCGTACTATATACTAATTGGGTTGTGGTCGTTGTGACCTGTTGTGAGCAGATACAAGGGCCTACGCGCATTGTACCAAGATTAAAGACTGCACAAATGAGAAGTGCCATGGCTGATGTAACTCCAGTAGTTTTAAATTGGGTCTCTGCTATTGCGTAGACTCCAACAACTCCTGCAACCAATATGATCATAACGCACCGCCGTCAAAATGATGGGTGTAATATAGTCATGTGCCAGAAAGCTCTTGCTTGTGAGGGTGAATAATCATCTTTGTAACCATCGGTCTAATAGATGCAGCATGTATAAAATGACCACCCAAATGATTAAGTCTTTGAAGAGTAGAATTGTTGTTCACCTTCGCGGGATTTCATTAAATGGGAAAAGACTTGCAGTCAGCTGTGTCAACGATAGCCCACGCATGCGTATAACCAACTAATCCAAGCAAATTTTGTTAAACGGACAAAATAACTTGACACTTATTTGTGCCCTACATTACCGGATGGATTCAACTAGTCCAATTATGACACTTGTTTATGTCGAACTACACCTCATCCACGCAAGCAGCAAATCCAAATTCGAAATTCATTTATTCATTAGAAAAAATGATCCCAACAGATTTATTTATTTATTTACTCGCCTGACAAACCAAAGCAGTCGACAATTCCGGTGATCATCGATGTATAATTAAGGAGTTACTGATATTAATTCACGGCATATTCTTCTGACATACTTGTGAAATACCGGATAGGCATCTCTTCCCTCCCTGTCCCTTCGCATAGGCATGCTACATGTCATCCTCTGAATATAAGCAACAGCTTCAGCAAACATGGATTGACGGCTTTTGCACTTCTCAAAAACGGTTGGTCCATACTGTCAAAAAAAAGAAAAAACGGTTGGTCCAATCCAAATTGGTAACTCCTTACTCATGTTTGTTGTTGGGCACGCCACAACAAATTGATACGCATAATTTAATACGCAGAAATGAAACAAGGTACTAATTCAGATGCCCCTGTTTTTACCAGCAAGGGTGCTTCTTATCGCCGATCAGAAGCCACTGAATCAGCAGAGAACAGATACTTCACGCGAGAAAGGACCGAGTCATGAGCTGGGTCATATGGATGGTCCTTGGATGGGATCTCTAGTATAGCAGGGATTGGCTTGTTGTAGCTATCCACCAGAAATCTTATCATGTTTGCAATCTGCAACACAGCCATATACAAGAAAGGCATGTAACAAGTTAATTAAACTCTAATAGTATTAGCTGGAAAACTTTTTTATGCACAAGGATCCTATAAGCTATCTGGAACTGTGGTACATAATTTGCTGGCATGCTTAACATGAACTACAAATGTATTCCAATTTGAATAGAATTAGAGAGGTTTCTGTAAAATTTGCTGCAACTAACAAAGAATAAAACTAGAAGATCCATGTAACAAATCAAGTGTAAAAGCACATATTCTTCACGGAGTTGGTGAAGTTATTGATACACAGAAAAGTAGCAGGAGATTCAAAAGCTTTCTCTCGATGCTCCATTCTTAATAAACAAGCCAAATCAATACACAAGAACATTTCAAGTTTGTACAGAACTATCCATTTTGTTTACAGCAACAGAGTCTGACTCCAAAGAAAGTAATCAAAGTAACTTAACCCACAAAACTTGTGACCTCCTCCCCACCCATTTAATATGGTTAGATAATATATTTATAGGATTTGGACCTAGCAATATGTTGATTTCTTCAGAGTACACAAACATCATGCATCTACAAGTGATGTTTTACTTACATATTGGCTAATGAGCACAATAGCGATATCGTCCCTCGCAGTAAACTCTTTAAATGCATCTTCAATCTGTTTCACTGTTGTTTCTGCAGCATGACACAACAAAAGAGTATTGATGTTAAGTCCTAAAGAACAGCAGCAGTAATAGAAGTATGAAACAGTGGACATCATAACTAACAAGCAGTGAAATAAGAACTGAAGCTATGTGTCTTTAATAAGCTTTTGAGCTAAAAGTGATCTTGATGAAGCTCGGAACTGAGAAAACTAGTAGTACGAAAGAATCTTAGGTATCTCCTAATAAAATTTTGAAACATAGTAGGCTTGCCTTGCTAACAGAATTATGTTTAACCCAATTGTAGTGCAATGGGTAAACATGACAATTAGTAGAAAAGAATAACACAAGATCCAATAGCAACAAATGAATAAGGAAACGAACATTGATGCAGAATTTGTTTTGCAATAGTTCTTGGGAAACAAAGGAACAGATGGTGCTGTATATGTTCAATAATACTGCAGCAACTGCATCTTCTTTTCCTAGTTCCAGATTTTAGAGAAGTCATTGAAGTTACTATGCTCAGTAGTGCACTAGACTAGATGTTTTCTCAGAAGGGTCTGCCAAGTGCCAACTGCCAGTTAAATTTTTTTGAACTCCGAACGAGCAGTAACTTGGAGCATTAAGGGTAAGCCTGATGAAGAGGTAAGTCTAATGAAGGAAAAAAACATCGTCGCTGATGAACATGGAAAAGGGATACGGTATGGAGCTATTCATTGATATTTCTGTAGATAACAGATATGATTTATTATAGCAGTCTTATGTAGTTATGTTGATTGTTAAGTAACAGTTTGCTATGCCAACAAGTTGAAGATATTACTGTTATCCACAAGAAGGTAATTTGTTTTCTTCCGCAAATCAACATTGCCAACTCCAGCCATCAGAAACCCAGTGACAGTGTCCTGCAAGAAAGCACGCCTTTCAATGTCAAAATAGCATTGGTAAGATATCATTAATTCATCATATATCAGAATTTTCTGGATAATCCAAGGATCGACAATGCACATTTTGTACAACTTGCCACTACACCTCATTCTAGAATAACACTTTCAGCATTTAAAAAGAAATGAAAAAAAATCATGAATGCACAACACGCCATAATATGTGCACTAGCGAAATATCATACAAAGATATGATCATTTGTGAGATGTACAAACAAACAAGAGGCACAAATTTGTCTTTTTTTGTACAGCTAACAAATGGTCATATCTTTGCATGAACCTTTCTGCAAGCGCACACATTATAGCATGTTGTACATCCATGAATTTTTTTCTTCACATTTTTAATGCCGAAAGTGGTTTTCCCGGACGGGTTTAGTGGCAACTACTTGCCAGTTTACTTTCTAACCATAGACTCATCCTGCTTTGGAACCCCATGTCCCAAATTACCACCCTGCAAAGCCTAAACCACCACCGTAACAACCTGCTATGAACCATTCAAGGTTACTGATCAACTCTAGGAAAGCCACACCGACATGATTCCTATCCCCTAACTAGTGCTAGGAATTCAAGAATTGTTCAATTTCAAGAGAAACTAAGGTGAAAGCCTCAAAAGGGAGGGTAAAGAAAACCTCGTCGGCGATGATGGCGATGAGAGCGGAGTTGTTGGTCGGGATGCTGGCCCTCCCCGCCATTGCTGCTCCCTGCCAGCCAAGAACCACAGCCAAACAGCTGCAAGAGACCGAACAAAAAAGAACCAAAAAAAGGGTAAATCTTATGAAGAATTCCGTGAAGAACAGGAGGGGCGTACGCGTGGGGATATCGATTGGATCGGGAATCTTACGATCGCGGGGAGGAGATCGAGATGGATGCGTCGGGAAGAAGGATCCCCTCCCTTCAGATCGCCGCGTCGCCCTGGTTTATCTCGATGTCAATTCCGTGTGGTCGTGTCGTGTGGCGCTAGTGTTTTGCTAGCCCGGCCGCAGTAAGACAAAGCCCACGTGTGCCTAGCGGGCCTGCTGTTGCTCAGGTCGGGCCCACATCCGGATGGTGGGCCCACTGCAGTTCTTTCTTTTTCGTCTTCATAAAAAAAAAGAAAGCTCCAGCAGTTTATGGAAATTGTTCCTTCCATCGAACAAAAATGTTTAATAACCGAGGACAAATACAGGGCATTAGTTAGTCCATTGTCTAATGTCATAAATAAATAGCATAATTTTTAGCATCAAGCTAGTTTTTTTTTGGAAAGGAATCCAGATGTAGTACTGGGTAGGCCACGAGGAGAATGAGGAAGGTGCGCCGGAAAGTATCCCCGAAGCGATTCACCGAAATAGGTGGTGGAACCTGCTCATGCTCGAGAGAACGGTTTAGGCAGCGCGAGGGGCGTCTTTCCGAAAGCCGGATAGGACTAGGGGCGCGACGTGAGGTTGAAAGTAACTAGGTCAAATCGTCCTGCATGGCATGGCTCCAGACTGACCACAAATGAGTCCCAAATTCATTTTTTTGTTACAGAAACGAGCGATTTCCCTAGTTCTATGGCTCGATTGTACCTACCCGCAAAGTTCTATCGGAAAATATACTTTTAGAACGTTCTGAAACTGGCTTAACGCACGAACGTTGCGCGCGCTGTCTGATCTACTGCGTTCAATTGATCTAATATTCTATTATGTGGTGAGTAGACAAAAAAGAACACACAATGAGAAATGAGTGTATGGCCCCCTTAGGAACGGCTTGGGCTTGTGCATAAGCTAGCTGTCCAAATAAGCTCCTCATAAGCTGCGGTGGAAATAAGCCAGTGATATTTATGTGAGCCCTTAGGATCGGCTTATGGAATTGAGCTTATTGTGTATGCTGAAGGATGTAAAGTCTGAATTACCCCTACAAGAGTTTGTTTGCTGTTTAATAGTTTAAATCGTTGTTTTGAATAGTTTATTTGCACAAATAGCTAGAAAAAATTAATGTAAAAATTCAAAATAATAATAATATGACAAGTTGCAGCACTAAATAAAGAAAAGTCAAGTTTACAAGTTTTCTTGACATCAAAATAGATTTGCACCTTCTGTAAGTTCTTTCCAACAAAATAACAATAACTAGATTGCACATAGCAAATCATCTCGCTGCAAACAAACTCGCCGCAATACCATCTCGAACTATGCCCATAGTACCATCATCATAACTAGATGCAGCAACGTCCACTCCACCCCCTGCTACTTCATCTTGAACGTACTCTTCTCCTTGGAACATCTCAAAATGTTCATCACGTAGAGCACTATCGCGAATATAATTGTGCAAAGCTATGCATGCAGAAACGATCTTCTTTTGTTTATCAACAGGGTAGCTAGGTATGCCTACTTGTTCTCTTTCATTTTCAGGTATTACTTCTTACTTTAGAAGTTATCTCTAGTTATTCTTACTTTACAAAAGAAGGGAACAACCTGATTGCAAATAAAAATATGAACAACCTGATTGCAATCTCTCTGGTATCTAAGTTGGAGATCAATCCACATCAACAAGTTAAAATACTACACCACTTAATTAGCATTTCTACCAAATACTCACTAGCTAACCATTGGTTGTCTAGAGAAAGCTAGCACATTGACACAACTCAACAACAGAACAGCTCTACAGATGAATTCGTATATGGACATAAATCAACAATCTCAGCGTTCCAAAATCTCAGGGTTCCAAAATCAACAATCTCAGCATTTACAGAAGCAATCATTTGCAAGCAAAAGGGGGAAAAACCTCCAAGCGGCTCGGTGCTGGACGTTGCCCGCTGGCGGCGGGGGGTGGACCGGCAGAGGACGACGGCGGGCCTTGCCGGCCGATGTCTTCGCTGCTCGGCACGGACGCGGGAGGCGGAGCTCGGAGGGAGGGAGGCGGAGCTTGGACGGCGGGAGGCGGAGCTCGGACGCGGGAGGCGGAGCTCGGGGCGGATCTGAGCAAGCGCGGCAGCCGGTGGCAGCCCGCGGCTGGCGGCGGCAGGCGGCGGCAGCCCGCGGCAGGGTAGTGGGGAGGCGGCGCAATGGGCAAGGAAGGGGCTCGGGGTGGGCTGCGGGTGAGGGAGGGTTGGGGAATAGAAAATTAGGTTCGGGTGGTAGTTTTTCTGTAATTTGTTCTAGGTTTGAGGGCAAACGATGGGTGCATTAAGTGAGGATTTGGAGAAGCTCGGGAAGCCTCAAATTTGAGGCTTCCTGCCACCAACAGGAAATCAATCAAGCTTAAAAATTAAGCTCTCTATAAGCTAGCCCTTAGGTTTGGCTTAAAGCTTATTTCCACCTAGAAGCTCTTGAGAAGCTAATCCTAAGGGGGCCTATGCAGGGTGCATTACTAAGTGCACACAGGGAAAATAACAAAATGATGATGTCATCACTATAAAAACTCATTTTCAGAAATTAAAAATGTTTTATAGCTCAAACGGTCTACTCAATTCACAATCCGTTTTCACCATCGGCTTTATTTCGACGAGAGCTTCAAAACTAGATCCCACTCGAATATGTTTCGATGATATTTTTTTCAGACTCTTTAGTCACCACACATTAATGCATTAGTTGCCCACCTTATTAGTAACGAGTTATCAAGTAGTTGAACCTCGTTGTCCACCTTTTAACATATTTGATAGAACTTCTCAGAAAGGTTAAACACACATTCAAGTCAAGTTCATGTGTAAGTTGAGTGATACTAGCAATGATTTGTCTCTAGTGCTCTAGTATACCTAAATCTCATAGTACACATAATATGCCTAGTGATTTTCTTGTTCCTACATATAGAGCCTCCATCCCGATGATTCATGAGTGCATGGTGCTTATGTCTAGTAATTGATAGTAGTATTTGCTCGTTTGGTGTCCTAGAATATACTATTAACAATGTACGTTGGTAAGTCCAGCAACCTAACTTGGTGTTTGTGCATAAGAGGTTTATCTAGTTAATTAGTTTATTTTATTGTAAAACAAACAATACTAGCTGTAACTACTTGTTGTATGGAGGGTATCCATCTAATAATACGCGCGGATTAGCTAGGTAACTATTTATTATGCGACTTGGTAACTACATCAGTATAATAGTGATAACTTCTCAATAGATGGTCTGGTAACTACATCACCGTTCTGGTGGTAACTATTTAATTACTGAACTTTCTAGCAACACATAATGGTGATAACTATTTATAACGAGGGGAATATATTATTACGGGATATCAATAGATAAATAGCCTAATAATTACTACGAACTAGTCAGATAAGTATACATCGACACTGCTTTCTTAAAGATGGATGCGGAGAATGCATTATTATGTGGTGAGAATTCGATAAAATTAGTCAGATGACTATAGTGAACCAACTGGATAAGTATATACCGACATCATTTTCTAAAATCGAGTTTAAAAATACGTCGAGATGTCATTATTATATACTGATAACTACATGTAAATAGTCCGGTAACTCACATATTACTAGCTGGTAACTTTTGACCTCGAAAAAAAAAGTCATCAAAATATGCCCAAGTGAGATCTAGTTTTGAAGTTCTTGTCGAGATAAACTCAATGGTGAAAACAGATCGTGGATCGGGTACACAGTTTAAGAGATAAAATATTTTGAATCTTTAAAACGGAGGGAATCTTTGCTGATGTCGGCTAATTTGGATTCATCTGCATGCATGCACATGTATGAACTGCTGTGGTATGTTTTTGGCTCATTTATTTGATCTCCGCCAATAGATGAGCCTCACGCTCGTGCTCATCCAGGCTAATCTAACTGTTTTGGGCTGTCGGAAGCAACGGAGTGGGTTGTCGGGTCATTCAGCAGCTTAGGCTAATGGGCATACGGTCGCCAGGTAGCAAGGCCCAAGTTGTATATGTCGTACCACAATTTTTTGAAGAGTGATTGTTTTTCTTTCCAAGAGCTATTATGCCGCAATGTAACTTACCCTTTACGCGATCGTACGAGTATGCTGTTGGATTCAAGTTGGTAGGACGAGATGTTCAATAATCTGATAACCCGATGACTATAATCTGATAATTTATCACTATTAATATGATAGTTTGTTCATCATAATATGATAACTACTGGGCCAAAAATATATTATTGAAATATATCAACATGGGATCTAGTTTTACATTCACGTAAGGGACAAGAGCTTGATGCTCTCACTCATGCAGGACAAGTGAGTTCTGGCAGCATCTGTATATGGAAGTTGCGGTTGGAAGAGTCGGGATGAGGTTCCTTGGTAATGGGCCATCGCATCAGAAGAATAGGGAGCGCATAGTCGCTACAGAGTAGCTCCATTAGAGCATGTATAATATAAGTGATTGAAGAGGTGCTTAACAAAATAAACCGGTTTGTTCTTCCTTGTAGAATAACATCGATGCTTATTCTGTATTATTGATTGTTTGATTAATATTATAGTTGTATTATCTTTAAATACTCGTATATAAATATCTTATATTGTACATGTATCAATTATGAGGCCGGGGACCCTTGCTCGCCTCTCTAGCCTCATCTGGCCAATGGTGTGCTTCACCAGGTGGCAGGTTACTGTTCAGAGGTTTGTTCCGTGTTTTAGTTGGGTGTTTTATCGTTGCGGTGTAACATCCTCGTTTTTGTGGAATTTTTCAAACTTTTTAAAATTTTCTTGTAAGAGGATGTCGCTCGTAATATGATATAAGTGTATGTTCAAATTTGGATTTTCCCAACTTAATCCGTTAGGGTTGGGTTAATTTTTTTTGCTTAAAAGAGGGAATAATTTAATTCCTGGGAAATAATCTTTTGGATTTGGCACTTGAAAGTATTTTAATTGGATTCCTTGTGTCCAAATTGATTTACTAGAATTTTTTTCAGAATTTTTAGACCACATTTGAGGTTGATTTGAATTATAATGCTTTTCTGCAATTGTTTAATTTGAATATATATATATTTTTAATGGGCCAGCCAGCCCAGCTAGCCTAGCATGCGTGCAAGTGCTGCTACATGTAGCAGCCAACGGATGGCGAGCATGCGCGTGTGCTCGCACACGTCTAGCGCGCAGCACACCCCACGTCCAGCACGGTGCTGCAACGGCACAACAGCCAAGCCGAGTCTTCAACGCCTATGTACGCGTGCCGCTCCCTTATAAATATGCAGCTTATCCTCCTGATCTAATTTTTTTCTTTTCCTGCTACTTTGTTTCTTCTCTTCCGATCTGAACTTCATCTATATTCAATCTACACCACGTCCATACGCTGCATCGCGTCGCCGGAGGTCCACTGGACATTGCCGTCGCCGCCGGAGTGTCGCCTACCCTATCTCCTCATCATCAGTGGAGTCCACTGTTCCTTCGTTGGTCACCACCGTGAGCCTCTCTTGTCCCAGTCTTTCTTTTCTTCTGTTGTTGCTTAGCCAAGTCATACACATTCTGTTGCCTCACCAGCAAATACACGCATAGACTAATCCCATGCACTAATTGATCCATGGATGCAGCATGCATCCAGCGAATCGAAATAAAGAATACCAATCTTTGATGATTTTGTCGACATCCAACTGTTCTCGAATTGGTTTATTCAAGAATTCAAAACATCCCAATGCGATAAAAGAATTGACTCCTAGAATTCCTATTCGAGAGATTTTTGGGCCCTTAGACGCTATTGTACCTAGTATATCGAATTTTACTTCATCTTACGATTTACTAACGCATAATCAGATCTTGTTAAAAAAATATTTGTTCCTTGACAATTTAAAACAAACCTTCCAAGTACTTCAAGGACTTAAATTTCCACCAATTTCAAGTCTTTATTATGATTCCTTTTATAAGGGAAAATCCCTAATGTCTTAGATTCCCCCATTACTAATCATTTATGTACTTTAGTGTTCCTAACCCCTCACTAATTTTTGATGGATTCTTTTTATGATTATAAGTTGTAGTAATAACCAGGAATATTCTAGTAATGGAATTCCATATCACGAATCCTTTATTTTTGCCCGCTTCAAGATATGATTACTAATTAAAAAATATCAACCTTGGGGTAAAGAGTTTACACTGCTTATGTTTACTTCAACTTTTTTCTTGTATGTAGGAAATGAGATTTTTTCTTTTTACTACAAATTAATAAGCCTTGCATGCAAGTTAAGTAGCAGAGTGACCCAGCCATGCATGCATGTATTAATTAGCCATGCATGCAGCCCGTACATGGCATAGGGAGATCCATCAAGCACCTGTGTTTAATACTAGCTCATCTCCTCCTATCTTTAGTTTTTGTAAAACATCCAATCTCTTAGCAAGTATTAGATATTAGTGTTAAAATGAGGAAATCAGACCCAATGAATCCACTGGTGCAGTCAGATTTTGAATCCGACCATTAGATTTTAAAATCTATTCGAATTTAGATGAAATTTGACCAAATTTTGAGCTAACTTTGTACTGAATGCATATTTTGAAATTATTTATTTTTAGTAAATCACTAGCATGTGTAGGACCTACCAGGAATTGTCCCATGATTTTAGAAGCTATATATGATTTTATATACCTATTTTTTCTCTATTTTAATTATTAAAAATAGAAATAATTTATTTTTTTTAGATTTAATTTTTTTGAGTTATAATTACTGTTTAGCTAATTCTAATAAAATTTTGTAAAAATTATAATACTTTTTGAGCATGCTAATAAATTATATGCCGTTTTTAGACCTTCGCGTACTAAATAACTGCTATTTATTATTTTTCTGTAGAATTAATATCATGCGGTAATGATTAACAACATATCATCTAGGCACTGGTTAATTAATTTTATGAGGTCTACCTCTAAGTTTCGCAACTTGATGACATCTTTCATGTACATAGGAATATTTACAAATACCAATACTGTCAAAAGTGCACATGTGTTATTAGTTCTATTTTTATCACTCAACCATGACATGCCCGGTACTAATAGCATGCGTAGAACTTTATTATTTTTACAGGACATAGTAGCATGGTTAAAACTTTATTGTGTTGATTAATAATTTTATTAATTAAATAGCTTTGATAAATGTTTTCTATTAATGTAAGGAATAATTAAAACATTTTTATTTTAATTCATATTATTATTAACGTACGATGTGGCCGATATTTAATAATTTAACTAATCTAATATTATATTTATTTACCTATTAATATACGGATATGACCCCTCTTTAGGAAACCCCAATTAAGGACCATCTTAGGGTTAAAACCCTAATCCGATCTTCAACACACTTTGTCCATCGTCGATTCCCACATCTCTTTTATAGTTGGATTTTTATTTTGGAATGGTTATTTATTTTGTTCGCTTTATGTCCGTTACGACGATTAGGGAGTAAAGCCGACGATGCTGGACCTGACTTCGAAGAACAACAACTCTACAACGACGACATGCCCCCTCTTTTTGATCATGTTGATCCTATATTTTGAAAGTCATTATATTTTATTATTTATAAACATGCATGCTGTTTTATTCCTGTAGCTAGCGTGTCGATTGACACACATGTACAATTATCTCTAGGATGCTTTTACCTTGCCTCCTCGGAGGAACGATCTTCGGATCATTGACATTATAATTGAAACTGTGTTGAGCTCGTTGAGCTAGGGCCGAATGCCCCTTGTTGACCTCTCTCTCTCTATTCTTCCTTTTCTACTCTAGGTGAAACTTACCATCTAAAAGGTGCGAGCGACAGCTGAATCATGAGTTGAAGGAGCAGATGGTCATTCTTCATGAGTTGAAGAGACCATCGGTCGTTCGTATCAAATAAGGTCAAATTCATGATTTTGAGAAGTGTGAAAAATAGTATGACCACATGTTATATGGGCACTGGCTTGGTCAAGTAGGTTAGACGAGTCTTAGTGTTGACATCGCCATATCGCAGAAGGGTGAACATAGCTATGAGGACCTCGCACCAATGGGGGCCATGCAGGGTAAGCGAGTGAACGCTCCTCCATGTCGAAACCTAGTGGACATGTCACATTGGAATGAGACTAGCTAAAAGACCTCATCACGGTCACCCTGCCGACACATCGATGGGCGTGTGTACAAGTCCGATCAGCTTGGCATAAGGGGATGATCGTGCCATGTGGGTAAAGTGTACAAACTCTGCAGAGTGTCAAACTAATCGATTAGCCGTATCAACTGTCACGGATGTCACATAACATATTCCTGATAAAAAGACTTGTCCTTCTCCTAGTTCCGGAAATGTAAATAGGTGGTTAGAACCTATGGTCGAGTTTAGGCCGGATGCCTTACTCGCATGTGTTGGTCGTCGACCCTCACATTGATGTGAAACCCCTGAAATAAAAACCTGATTTTATATCAAAGCCGCCTTCAAAATCATCGTAGTATTTAAACCCTAAAATGCTTTTATGCAAAATAGTCATACAACCTTCTTTGACAGCCTCATATATATTGGTTTAGGTGTTTCCCTATGAGGGGGCATGCTGAGTATGCGAAGTACTCATCGACATGTTTTGGTTATGGTGGTGGACAGATGACTACACTGCTGAAGACGTGGATGGCGACTACTACTACGATGATCCCGAGGAGTGAGGTCGCATTTACTTTGTTGACTGCCTGTGGCTGAGATGGAGCTTACCCATTTATCACTTTCTTTTCCGCTGCTTTATTCTCTGTAATGGTCATGCGACTGAGTACTTTGTTAAAGCTATGTGGCTTTTATTTCGTCATGACTATGTTGTAATAAATTTGACAGGGCAATGTTATCATTTCGACTGTGTTCATCAGTTTGATCCTGGACTGATGATGATACACAGAGGGGGGGTCTGGAAGTCAAATTCGAACTCTTACATGTGGTGTCCGTACGTGGGCCTCTTTGGGGCCGCAGCTTTATTTTTGTTGTGGCGTCTGTTTTCAGGGTGATGTGGGTGTTGTGTTGCTTCCCTACATGTGGCCCGTTTACTGTTTGTTCTCCATGAGCCTGTTGGATAGCCGGTGGGGGATTAAGAGTGTTTCCTTGGGGTTCTCCATCGGCTGGTGGCAGTGTTCTGTTGGCGGTTACCAGGGTGCGTCGTTTCCGTTGGTAGTTCCAGGTTGTTGAAGCGGTGAGTCTAGTAAGGTCTACCATTCTCGATTTGCTCCTCTCATATGGATGTCGGCTCCGATGTTTTGCTAATGTCGCCCTCTTTGTTTTCCGGTCTATTCTTCGGGTCGTGCGGTTGCCGTGTTTTTTGGGGCGATTCGATTGGCTGCTTTGGTTCGATTGCAATTGCTCCAAATGTGTATGCTCTTTTGTGTGTCGTGTGATATCTCCACGACTCATATCATATTATTTTTACGTTCAATTATATGTTTTTAATTTTTGTTATATTTTGATTATCTACTTTACTCCTTTCAATACCCTAAAAGCTTCCCTTTCAAAATTTTAATTATTCATATCTCATAAGAATTGATTGGAGACTTGAAAAGTGTATGCTTAAATTTTTCTTGAAAAATACTTTCATAATATACAATTTTATTAATTTGCACAGATATATTATAATAGATATTAGTGGTCAAACTTGCGTTCTAGAGACCGTGTCAATTTCCAAAACTGCAGCTTTTAGGAAACTGAAGGGAGTATTTTATAACTTGCCAGACAACCAATATCTCTTTTATTTTGTGCATGCAGGAAAAATACTGCAAAAATAAGAAAATCCAGTGTATTAGCGAATATTCCAAAAATTGAGTGCGTCACACGAAAGGGGCATCCAGCCAAGGCCAGGTGGGCCAAGATGTTACGGCCTATTGTCCTCCATTGCCATCTAGGGCCCATAGAGTTCTACTGGCGGGGCACTTAGCAAGTAGATCCGCTTCGTCCCCGAAGACCCCACCCTCCGCCGCGGAGTTTCCCTACATATACATAAGGCTTCACGTCGCAAACAGAGAGGAGAGGCGACATGACGAATCAGGAGGTGCCCGCCGGAAGCCTAGTTTTTCATCTCCACCATCACCATGAAATTTCACAATAGATTCATCCATGTAGCATACCACTATAGCTAGTTCATCCTTGTATTCTCCTTACAATCATCAATACTTTTAAGATTGCTTTCTAACTTGGTATTCGTTTATATGAATTCAAAATTTTACTCGTTCTTGTTGATTTACATGATGTGTGAGTAGTTCGTTGAGGTCATGAGGTTGTTAGTAGTAACTACATAGTATTTTTAATATTTGTGATGATCATCCATCTTTGGTGCCATCAAGTTCTTGTTAGATTGTCATCCATCTTCGCTGCAATCAATTGATTAATTATAATTGACTATATATTTGTTATAATTAGATTATTATTAGATGTCATCCATCAAAAGGGATAATTATAGTTGTTGTTTGGCTTGTCGCCCCCCTTCGCTAGACAAGACAACATTGGTGGAGAAGAGATAGATGCTTAGTAGATGAGTGACAGAAGGTTTGCCATAAAGAGCTATATCATCCAATCTAGTAGGAGAAAGTATTTTCCCTAATGAAAAAGTTCTTCCATTAGTTAGACACTATTTCTATGCACTGGATGTTTATCTAGAATCTCAGTATCTTTATGAGAATTGCTACTAGTGAATCTATATACATCATGCCTTAATTTAGCCATTAGAACACCTCTCCTAGCATTTTTAGTATTTTTTGTTTTTTGTTTTTATTTATTCTGAAAAATAGAATTTATTTCTAAATCAAGTATTTGCTCTTTTTAATTATTTTTTGCATCCCGAGGCTCACAACTATTTGAGAAAGATAGCTATGCATCTCAACCTTCATTTTTATTTGTTTTAGGTTGATTTCAAATATGGATCAGTTAGACTAATCACTACTTCTCCGTGGGTTCGACAATCTTTCTCATCAAAAATGCTACAATAGATCATATGCACTTACACACCATCACCACATAGCTAGGTGCTGGTGATTTGGCTAATATTTTTATTGTTTTTGGGGGACTTTGGTGTTCTTATTCTGGGGATTATTGTGTTTACATGTTGTTGTGGCAGGTTTGCTGGTTGGTTTCCTGCTGCGTATTGTGCACGTGGTGTTGGCTAGCTCTATGTGTTGTGATTTGTGTTAGCAACAGTACAAGGTGCGAGGTGCTGAGAGGGAGGTTAGGAGTAGCGAAGGAATGAGGACACGGTTGCACCTTTTATTTGCCTCCTCTTCAGGATTGGTTGTGGTGCTTGCGAGCACGTTCCTCTTCTCTGTGATTTTGGAAACCGATAATGATACCTAAGAACGGCATTGCTGAACCCTCGTGCCATTCCGACAGCAGCCCCCTCACCATAACCCTAGCAGTGTGGCAGTCGAAATCTTGGGAAGGGAGAACGTCTGGTAGCATAGGCCAGGAGGTGGTTGCATTAATTCTTACTTCTCTAGGGACACAGTCGAGCCCCAAAGAGGGGGAGGTGGGCAGTGGCTTGGCTATCAAGGAGGAAGCCACCTAGCAGTGGCACTGCTATTGTGTCCCCTCCTTGACCACGGGTGTCATCTTCAGCCGTCGCCTCCATGTCCAGATCCCTGACGAGGTTTATGCTCCGCTAACTCTGCTTTCTCAACCAAAGGTGAAGACGTTTCCAGTTTTGACGATGCTTCATATGGGGATCTAGCCCTTGACATTTGAAGAAGTTGTATTTCTTGGTTTTGTTACGTAGCAACATGAGGAGAAGGCTTCTACTGAGGAGGAGGACTACCACAGAAAAGGCTTTTATAGCAAGTTCAAAAGGCCATCTCAGTTGGTTACGCATCCCGCTATAAGCAAGGGGAGTTAATAATCTAACTTATCTCAGCCAGTTTACGAAGCCGGGTGGGATAACAACACCTGAGTCGGTTGACCCAGCAAAGCCGAATGAGATAGAACATTATCTCATTCGATTCACAAAATATAACGACTGAGATAAAAGAGTATCTCTATCGTTTCACGGAGCAGAACCAACTGAGAGAAAATACTATCTCAATCGGTTCACTGAAGCAAACCAACTGAGGTAAAATTGTATCTCAGTTGCTTCATCCAATTGGACCAACTGTGATAATATACTATCTCAGTCGGTTCCGTCGGATGAAACGACAACCGTATTGAATTATCCAAGCTAGTTTATTTGAAGAACCGGCTGGGATATTTTTTGGGACAGACAGGGGCAGAATTCAGGTTTCTACTAAAAAAAGTAGTTTATATATCCCAATTTTCCCAGATCTCTCCCAGAACATCCCAGAACATAAATAATATAGAAATTCACATGAACATTGACATCCACACAACATTTGAATTCACAAACTCAAGTAGATAGAAATTAGTAAAATGAAGAAGTTCACATTTGAATTTAGTTTACTACAAAGTTGAATATACAAGTTTGTATCACATTTGAGTGTTGGGCTCAACCGTCGGTTCTGTCCCATCATGGTGGAACTTGCCATCTTCATTGATGACTTGCTGAACAATGAACTTTGCCAATTCCTCTCAAATCTGGCTGAGCTCGTTCTGTGGCAATTGAGTGTCGGGAATAGGTAGAACCTGTTGATATGAAGATCATAGTGCAGCCATGTAGAAGACTATGGATAGAACAGTATTGTAGAAAAACTTCGTTTACCTCGGTGACTTTGGTTTTGGCGTTGGCAGCTCGATCCATAAGAAGTTTTATGTGGTGGCAAACATAGAAGCCACATAAATGGTATCCGTTGGGCTGCTACCGGCACTGAAAACATATAGAATGACACGGTTTAATTAAGTTTAGTGTAACCCATATTATGAAGCCTAAATGTGTGGAACTGGAAACATACTGGAAATGCCCAGTAGTGTTCTAGCTCATTAGGCCCCCCTCCTTTGCTTTCTTCCCTCCGCATTGTAGGTAATATTGGTAGTCTCTGAATGGTGGCAGAAAAGTTTGATTAGAGTAGTGACCTAACAAAGTAGAGTTAGATGAGGTAATTGGTTTACCTATTGAGCAGCCTGCCGATCCTTTTGAAGCTGGTGCCCTAATTCAGGTAAGAGTCCATGTAATAGACCTTGGCCTCACTTAGTATAATAACAATAAGAATCCAATGGTACCTACATTGTCATTAATCCTAAGTTAATTGATGTTGTGTCGAAAGTACAAAATGCACAAGTATCAGAAATGAACAAGTATGTAGCACTTACCTTCTATTGAAAGGAAAAAGGATGAATTGCTTATCTCAGCTGGCCTCTATAATAGCTAGCACGTGATCCTCAACAACTCTTTCAACACTATCCATGGACTACTCTGAGGTAAGGTGTGGGTCAATGAATCCTATCCATTGATTTTCTTCTCTCGCCTTCACAAGAGCGTATCTGTACATACACGACAAGAGAGTTATTTATTAGTGATAGGTATAGGTATTGTACTAATATACATGGAGCGTGAGAGTAGGCACTTATAGTGTGTAGCATCTTATGAGGCTTACGTCCAAGGCGTCTAGATTGCACATGAGGAACAAGTCCTCCCAAGTCACTGAGAAGTGTCCAAGTTGGTCGTGGAGGAAGTGTTCATGTTTCAACTTCACTCAAAAACCTACCCTACGCTCATCTTTTTTCTTCTTAAAGTTATCCATGTAATGCTTGTGCAACCTTGCGCAAACCCACCCAAGTTCCTTACAAATACTCTTAGCATTCTTGACCGGTGCTTTCCCTTCCTTGTATGTAGGGTAGACCGGAGTGATCAGGAGATTCCCTCCAACATCATATAGTGCTTGAATTTGTTTGATGGATATTTGTTCCACGTCGGGCTCCGGTGGTGCCACACTGCGTTCTAACGCTCGTGGTGAAAAGGCAGGCATTACAATAGGGGAGAGCGTCGAAGGTACTGCCAAAACCTTGCTAGTCAGCCGCGACTGGTTGAGGAAGATGTCCCTCTTGGGCCACTGGATAAATGAGCCCTTGGCATTGTCTAGAGTTAATATCTCATCATCCGGCGGAATCAGGAGCTTGACATGTTTGAAAGTGGTGTTTGATGTCGTTGACGTTCACCCTTGCATGCGAAGGGGCTAGGGCAACATTGTGTACCCTTTGCTCTCCTAATGCTAGATACACTAGCCCCCAAGCTGCATCGAGCGGTTCATCCAAGCCCTGAATCCACACTTTAATAGGTCATTTCGTCGGAACCTACATAGTGATGCAGAGTATTAGCCAAGGGGTCTAAACGATCACGCGTGGCGCATTGCAAAGAGAAGGTGTTTATTTACCTCGATCTGATTGCAGGGGAATGTGGCTTCCGTATCATCGCCACGCGTAGGGAGGTCGATCGACGCGCATCTACTCGTACGGGCACTGGGGCTGCACGCAACGCTCATTTAGAATCTCTTCTTATGAGGCTCTTCTTTAAGAATCTCTTCTTTAAGCTCTCGACACTTGTGTTGTTCCTTGGCCTGTTTCCTCACTCTTTTGCGTTCGCGCTTGGTGTCCAACTCTTGGTTGCGTCTATATTTCCATGGACAGAGGGAACCAACACCCCGTGTGCGACCGGGGTGCTCCGGGTTTTCCCAAGCCTTCTTCTAGTATATCACCCGAGAAGGCTCCGACTTGAGATGCTGCATCGGTTCCAGAATTTATGTTTTCATTGAAATGAGGTTAGTCAAAATGTGTAATACTACATAGGCTCTTCGATATCTCACCAAGCGTTGATAAGCTAGCTCATCAGCTGGGTTGTTGAATTTGGGTTGGGCTGAACTCGAAGTGTTATCGGATGTTGCCCTTGCTCTAGCCCATGCTCTCGCCCTCACGTCGTGGATGTTCGCAAATGGAGGTAGGGCATTGGACTGTGATGCCTCCTGATCCTCCCGTTCCCACCTCTTTGACATGCCCGCATAGCCGGCTGTGCTCAAACAGTGGGGGTGCTTGTTTCTCTTCGAGAGGGCCCTGTTCTATTCACTCCTTCGCCGGAATTCGTCCGACGTCTTCATCCTCACAAATTCAGCCCAAGCCTCAGGGGTAATTGTGAGAAACTTCTGGAACGGTTCCTCACCGGCGTCCATGTACTCCGTCACAAGCGTGGTCTTCCAATTCTTCCACGCCTTGCACGTTGTCATCCTAGCAGCTCATTCCATGCGACTCTCCCATTCTTCCCTTACAATGAAGTAGCCCATGATTTCGCCCACTATTACCTCGAGCAGTGTGCTGCTGACGCCCTTCCAGCTTGGAAGGGTGATGGACACCTGTTCTCGTGCTACGATCCCGCAGATGGTTGAGAACTTATTCCTCGCCTCCTCGGGCTCGAGAGGGGCCCCTGAGTCATTTATAGCAGTCACGGTGTACTTGGCATCCGGCCTCTTCGACCGCTTTCTACCCTCTCCCTGCCTCTTATTCTTGGTCACGACAAGGGTAGTTGTCTCAGCAGACGGTCCTGGGGGCGATGGTGAAGTACAGGGGCTATTAATTAGAAATAGTTAACTAGCATATACATATTACAAATCATAGAACATATACATCTACTAGCTCAACAGAAATAAATCAGAGAACATATACATCTACTAGCTCAAAAGAACTAAATCACAAAACATGTACATCTACTAGAAATATTTAACTAACAAGAAATAAATCACATAACATATTCAATGCATAGTACAAATTATTAACGGTACACATCCATCTAGCATACAAGAAAGAAATCTACTAGCATATATCACAAATACTTCATCTCTAACATTTCAGAGAAAAAAATGTTAACCTAATCTCGTGGGGGACGCCGGTGGCGGAGCTGGTCGGGAAGGGGTGGATGGTGGTGGGGATGCTCGGGAAGGGGGGGACGGTGGTGGGGATGCTCGGGGAGGGCTGGACGGTGGTGGGGATAATAGCTCCGGTGACTTTTGGGGGGCCTGTCGAGGTGAGCCTAGCTTGTCCACGGCCGCTGCACGTCATCATGGCAAGGCACGGACGGCGTCGGACGTACGCCGGCGGGGGGAGCTGCGGAGACAGCGTGCGCGTCGGGGACAACGGAGAGAGTTGGGGACGACGTCGACGGTGCTAGGCAGGGAGTTGGAAGCTTTGACTCCGAGCGTGCCATCGGATGCTTATACGTACGACATATCTCAGCCAGTTATGAGAAAAAACCGACTGAGATAACTCATTACCTTAGTTGGTTTCCGAACAAAACTGATTGAGAAAATGACAGCGGCAAAATTTCTAATTCCCGCGCCGAGTTAAGGGATTTTGCTACGCCGAGGTCCAGGGAATTTCACAATTTCATATCGAATATGGTTTGGAAAACGGATTTAATTGCAGAAAATATAAAAATATAGAATACATGTCTTATATAAGATATACATGTTACAAAATTATTCCTTCTTGATGATCATTGCGTACGTATGGAGTAGGTGTCACTTCATCGTCCCACCAATTTGGTCGCTAGGAGGAGGAGATTCTTCAATTCTATTGTACTCTTCCTCATCCACTACATTTTCCACTCCGACTATACTCCTTTTTTATTTAAGAACTACGTGGCGCTTCTTGTTCGACGGATCAATGATGTAGAAGACTTGCTGAACTTGTTGAGCAAAGAAAAATGGTTCATTTTTGTACGCAACACATTCAAGGTTCACCGTATTATGTCCTTTGTCATCTAGCACCACTTGTTTCTTATTGACCCAACGACACCGAAATAAGGGAATTTATAAATTATCCCCGTAGTCCACCTCCCAAATCTCCTCTATGTATCCATAGTACAGTTATTTCGTGCCATCTGTTTTGAGAGAATTTATGGAGACACCACTGTTCTGCACCATGCTTTTATATCCTGATCTTTCATATAAAAAGTGTACCCATTGATTTTGTACCCTTTCCACTATACTACCGACCAGGTTGGTCCTCTTGATAGACATGTCAGTGCGAAACTAGAAGGGACGTCGTGTAGTCGCTCTTTGAACCATTCGTTGAATAGTCCATTGTGTTGTTTGATGATCCAATCATCTGACCGTGTCGGATTCGCTAGCCGTACAATCTCCATGTGTTCCTGCATATACGGAGCCACTATTAACATGTGGTGCAAAATCGTGTTATGGGCTTGAGCACACTTAGTTTGACTTGGAGTGGTTACTCTCCCACCAAGGGTCCCAGCACCGCGTAGCCTACCCTCATGTTGAGATTGAGGCACTCCGATGGGTTGAAGGTGCGCCATGTAATTAGTGCAGAACTCAATAATCTCTTCTGTTGCATTACCTTCCACGATGCTGCCCTCTGGGCGAGATCGATTTCTGACGTAGTGCTTCAGAATTCCCGTGTATCGCTCAAATGGATACATACTGCGTAGGAACATAGGGCCGCGCATCCTTATCTCGTGCATGAGGTGAGTAATTAGATGAACCATGATATCAAAGAACGACGGAGGGAGAAACATCTCTAATTCACTTAAGAGTCTTGATCACTCCTCTTGTAGAGCATCTAGTTCATCGAGACTCATGACCTTCTTAGACAGTGTGTTTGAAGAAACCACATAGGTTGGTGAGAGTCCGTGGAACATAAGGTGAAAGAACATTTCTTATTGCCACTAGGAGCATCCGTGTCATGAGAACATGGCAATCATGAGATTTCATGCCAATTAGTTTTAGATCTTCCATTGAAACAAGCCTCTTGATGTTCGCAGAGTAGCCGGAAGTTACTCTGATACCATGTAAGCATTGACATAAATCTTTTTTGTCTGGTTTGGAGAGTGTAACAAGTAGGAGGAAGGAATGTCTTTCCATTCATGGTTTTCTGCGGTGCTAGCTTCTGTCTGATCTTCATATCTTCCATATCGGGTCGTGCGTTGAGACAATCTTTGGTTTTGTCTGGCATGTTCAGTAGGAGACCCATTATGCTGTCGCACACATTCTTCTCTACATGCATCACACGTCGATGCAGTGATGGACCTCTAGGTGCTTCCAGTAAGGTAAGTCCAGAATATTGATCTCTTCTTCCAGATGTTTGTCTCAACCGGCTTTTTCTTTGGCCTACCTCTGCGTTTGAACTTTTCCTTTCCAAGCATGACTTTTAAGTCCTTAACCTGATTGTAGATCTCTGTACTGCTAAGTTTCTTTGGAGCCAAGCCTTTCTCGAAACTACCATCGAATTCATGAATCATGCGTCGGTACTTGTGATCCTTCTGGAGGAAACGACGGTGGCGCATACATAGGGTTTTTTTAGAATGCTTAAGCCACTTGCTTACTGTTTCGACTAGGCACTGCACACACGCATTGGGACCTTTAATAGTCAGCCCCGAACAGTTACCGTAAATAGGATAATTATTGATGGTTAGGAATAGCATGCACCATAACATGAAGTTTTCCTTGATGTATGCATGCCACGCCTGTACCCCTTCGATCCAAAGAAGCTGCAAATCTTCCACGAATGGTGAGAAGTACACCTCAGTGTCGTTACCAGGTTGTTTTGGACCCTGGATAAGTATTGTCATCATGATGTACTTCCACTTCATACAAAACCAAAGAGGAAGGTTGTACATGCAAAGATTCACAGGCCAGGTGCTATGTCAACTGCTCATGGTTTGAAACAGGTTCATTCCATCAGTGCTCAGCGTAAACCTTACATTCCTCCCTTCTTCACCAAACGTAGGATACCTCCCATCGATATTTCTCCATTGTAAAGAATTTGCCGGGTGTCTCAGTATTCCATCATTTGTACGTTCCTCCGTGTGCCACCGCATCAATTTTGCCTCCTTTGAGCACTGTAAAGGCTTCAAGTTTCCCTCAAAAAAATAAAAACAAAAGGCTTCGAGCAAAACAGAAGAAAGTGTTTTATTCCCAAAAAAGTGCTTTACCCTCAAAGTAAAAAAGCCCTTCATCGGCCGCCCGCAACCCGGCCAACACAACATTAGGGCCGTCCTCACATTCTATTCTGACCCGGGCCGGGGCTCGCTTTCTGGGAAGCCGTACCCATAGTACCATGGATCATGCATCATCGACTCGTATTCGACTTTTCGTTATCCCTGCATGTATTTTTCTTTCTGCCTACGTGGGTGTGACTTGTCCACTTCACACCTTTTGATATATATACAAATGAGTCATGATGTTCTAACCATGCAAGCAAAACTATCCAAGTATATTGTTATGCAACAACTAAAAAGGTGTTGTTGGTTAGTGGTGAAGTAAACAAACAACAAAAAGAGTCACAAGACCACATTGTAGAAACTAAAAGTTTGAGCAACTAAATTACTCTAAGTGGTATAATAGGGAAGTGCTCTCGACAAAAAGGTGGTGCAAACTTTCTTGATAAGGTTACGGAGTAGGTGAAAATGAACACTTAAATCCGGTGTCTGCAAAACCCTTTTGAGAATAATGACACGTTAGAATCGTGGAAGACAGCCCAAACATATGTTGGCATCTCCACGTATGCTTACAAGCAACCATATCACTAACTTATGAGGCTTGCATATCCTCTTATTTATGTTAACAAACTTCGTCTCTACATGGATCCTAAGCCACTTCTATTAGCTATAAAAGCCAGCATACATCGCAGAACACCTCCATCAACCAAACTTCTCTTATCTCTTCAAACAATCATGGCAACTACTAGTTTCTCATCGCTTTCCTTTTACTTTTGCATTTTCCTCTTGTGCCATGGCTCCATTGCTCAGCTGTTTAGCCAGAGCATTACCCCATGGCAAAGCTCTCGACAAGGAGCTTATAGGGAGTGCAGACTCGATAGGCTGCAAGCATTCGAACCACTTCGACAAGTGAGGTCACAAGCAGGACTTACTGAGTATTTTGACGAGAACAACGAGCAATTTCGTTGCACCGGTGTATTTGTCATCCGCCGAGTTATCGAGCCTCGGGGCCTTTTGTTACCTCGATACCACAACACTCCTGGCCTGGTCTACATCATCCAAGGTTGGTGAAACAAATTAGGTGGTTTGTTTCAATGTCATACTATATTTAGGAGTTTGTATGTGCCACTACAATCTCATTCCTAAGTTTGTAATACCGACATACACGTGCTTCCTTGTAGGTACTGGTGTTGCAGCATTGACTCTTCCCGGATGCCCAGAGACCTACCAGCAACAGTTCCAACAATACGATCAAGCACAATCTGCGCAGGGTCAAAGCCAAAGCCAAAAGTTCAGAGATGAGCACCAGAAACTCCATCGCGTTAGACAAGGAGATGTCCTTGCACTACCAGCTGGCGTTGCACATTGGTTATACAACGATGGTGATATGCCGATTGTAGCTGTATATGTTCTTGACGTAAACAACAACGCTAACCAGCTTGCACCAAGGCAAAAGGTAACTAAGGGTGTTTTAAGCCAATCTATGAGGTGGCTGATTTTTTTTGACTAATCTACTAGATTCTAGATGGTTCCCTAACTGACATACCATTTGATATTATTTTTTTACCCGATCAATCCAAACTTGTAGGAGTTTTTGTTAGCCGGTGACAATAGGAGAGTGCAGCACTCCGGGCAGAACGTATTCAGTGGATTCAGTGTCCGGTTGCTTAGCGAGGCCTTAGGCGTAAGTGAACAGGCGGCACAAAGGCTCCAAAGTCAAAATGACCAAAGAGGTGAGATAATCCGCGTGGATCGTGGACTTCACCTTTTGAAGCCTACTATGACGCAACCACAAGAGCAGATCCAACAACAACAGCAAGAGTCCTACCAGCAAACTAGATATCAGGAAGGGCAATCAAGGGGTTGCCGTTGGAATGGTCTGGAGGAGAACGTTTGTGCTACTAAGCCAAGGGCAAACATCGAGAATCCCAATCGTGCTGACACGTACAACCCACGTGCTGGCAGGATAACACGTCTCAACAGCCAGAACTTCCCCATCCTTAACCTCGTGCAAATGAGTGCAACGAGAGTAAATCTCTACCAGGTATATGCGATCTTACATTTTGACGCACTCATGTTGGTACATACTCTAAGCTTTATACTACAAGTCTAATTATATGACCGTGCCAATTCATTACAAGTGCAGAATGCCATTCTTTCACCATTCTGGAACATTAATGCCCACAGTGTGATGTACATGATCCAAGGACATGCCCGGGTTCAGGTTGTTAATAACCATGGTCGGACTGTGTTCAATGGCCTTCTTCGTCGTGGGCAACTATTAATCATACCACAGAACTATGTTGTTCTAAAGAAGGCGGAGCGTGAAGGATGCCAGTACATTGCAATCAAGACCAACGCAAACTCCATGGTTAGTCAGATCGCGGGAAAGAACTCCATCTTGCGTGCCTTGCCCGTTGATGTTCTTGCCAATGCGTACCGCGTCTCTAGGGACCAGGCCCGAAACCTTAAGAACAATAGGGGAGAGGAGCTAGGTGCATTCACTCCTAAATATACCCAAAGGAGCTACGAGAGTTTTCCGAACGGAGACGAGGAGCCATCTTTGACTGATGAGGCATCAAAGTGAATGAGCTGCTATTACAGCTAGGAGAGTAAGATAAAACATCACAAGTGTGTAACACTCGGTGTTCTATCGATGTTCATCTCAATAAAATATCAATAAAAGCTTATCTTCTTTTCCTATGTGTACTTATTTTGCAAGTTTCGCTCTCTAGTTCCATTTGCAAATTGCAATCAACTACTATTTCCTCCACATTGTGCGTGTAATTGGAGCATTAGCATAAAAAATAGCATGAATTGTATCACCTTTTACAATAGACTCTTGGATTCAACCGAGCAGATCCCAGAGCAGCACACAGATACTCCGGACAAGTCTCCGTCTGGAGTATCCGGCCAAACAGGCAGAAACTGCAGGACCCAGACAGAAGATTTCCGGAGTATCCGGGAACAACTCGGGAGACTCCGGGCTAAATAGACCAGTGGACTCTCATAACGACAAACTTTGTTCGAGTATCCGTCGAAAATGACAGACACTGCGGGAGCAAGACAGAGAGTTTCCCGGAGTGTCTGGGAAGAACTCCGGACAGTCCGGGCTAGGAAAGCATAGAGCAACTCCACATGCCGGATTAACATGGACCAATTAACCTAAATTTACCGGCCCATATAGTCTTATTGGGCCTTGCAATTATTGACATGGTTCCGTTAACCTATCAAAAATTCCTCACAAAGAACATCACTTATCTGATGTTCTTTATCTGATGTTCTTTGGGCTAGAAAGGAGCAACATTAGGGGAACAAGCTGATTAGCATGTGTCTATTGACCTATATTTATCGGCCGATGTAGTCCTATTCGGGCTACCTCATCAGTTTTGTAATCTTGGGTCTAATTTGCTTGTAAGTGTCGGTGTTGTAATCCGGCAATAATGAATGTGGGGCAGCGTGCGCACAACAGATCTAGATGGGTGCACACGGGTGACAAAGGTTAGAGAAGTTCAGGCCATCAAGAAGAAGTAATACCCTACTTCCTGTGTTTGGTGGATGATATTACTTGTATCCCGAGTGTCGCAAGACCTCGAGGATAGATCTCTAGGTTGCTAAGGCTATATGTGTAGGAAAAGTACGGGAACTTATGAAAGCGTGCGTGTGAAGCCTAGAGCTCGTCCCGATCGGTGGATCCCTACCAGGCCTTATATAGGCGACCGGGGTAGGGTTACAAGAGTCTGGATCGGTTTACAGAAATGTTTACTAATTAGTTACAACAGAATCCGGGATTGCCGGGCTAGTGTTTATCCCCATCTTGTACTCCAAGTCGATGAGACGCCCCTGTGTAGAAGTCGGACTCCCAGTAGTCGGCCTGACCCATCCTGTGTCTAGAGGGCCGATTTTGTCCTCCTTGACGACACCCGGGTGCCACATCATCGTCAGTAGCCCCCAAGTCCTTCACGATCTGGCTGCTGCTGATCTCCCCACTCGGACCAGTTACCCGAGTGGTATTCGTCTAAGCGTGCCCTTGGTTGCCTGCAGGAAGATTGTGGGGGACTCATCGAACTCCTGTAGAGTAGAGATAATAAGCCGAGTAATATTCACCCGTAGGGCAGGAATATCATGGCGGGTGAGTTAATAACGGGTAAGTTCTGGTGGTATCTAGTCATTTCTAGCGGATGGAGACCGGCTGATAGCCCAGCGGGGGACATACCATAAATTTCGACTGAATTCCCAAGTGGCATCTGGTTTTCTGAGTGGTTCGGGTCCAGCTAGTGTCCCTCTGGAGGAATGCCCTCGAAATTCATGTCAGAACCAGAACACAAGCCCGAGTGGCGGAGTCTAATGCTCGGATGTTGCACTGAATCTGGAAGTTCCGGATCCTACAGATTCCAGGGTAAAATTCCCGGAACATCCAGGTGGAGAAACCAATAGCTCTGAGTTGCTCGGTATCCAACTAGAGGCCTGCTGAAGGCACGCCACAACCGCCCTTCACTCGGGTGTATTCAAGTGATTATGTTCCCCTGGAGGCCAATCCTTGAAACCCTTCAAAACCGTAACATTCGGTTCCGAGTTGTTCGACAACCGACTAGTGACCCATCAAAGGTACGTTACAGTCGCTCTTTATGTGGGGTGTTCCAAATGGCTATTTAACCCTGAAAGGCCGACCGTTGGAAACCCCTAGCCAAAACTGTGCTAGAAACGGTAATGCCAAGTCATGGAGCGGTTAATTCATTCCATGCCCCATCACGTTGCGTAACGGGAGCCAGAAAAACCACGACGTGGGCGCAAAAAATGCCTGCAGAAGTCGAAGGGATGCCTCGTGCGCGTGAGAAGACCGCGGTCGTGGGACCAGAAGAGTCGCGCCCCTTTGTTGTCTCTCTTTAGAAGACAAGGGAGGGAAAACCGCAGACCACTTTGCCCCCATCCGTATTCACACTTAGCCTTCTTGCGCCTTGCTTGCCTCTTCGCCTTCCTCATGTTCCACCGCCCTTGAGAGCACCGCCGCAAACCAAAAACCCTAGATCCGATTCGCCGGCACTGGATGCACTCTCCCATCTGAGCAGCAGATCCAGTCGAAGAAGAGGAGGACGCGCTGGTGTGGGCAATCCTCGGAGAAGAAAACTCCTCCACCAACACAATGGCTCCTTGGGTGAAGTCTACGGCGACCGAGGCTCGGCTGAACGCTCTGGTAACCGCGAGCGTGCTGCCGGCGAAGGAGCTGGTGGAATGGCGCGCCACCGGCGGGGAGGAATTCCCCACCCCGAACACTGGCGAGATCGTGGTCCACTCTGCCTTCTTCCACCGGGGGCTCTCGGTGTCGGTCCACCCCTTCCTCAGGGGGTTACTCTACTACTACGAACTGGAGCTTCACAACCTCAACCCCAACGGCCTGCTTCACACCTCGACCTTCATCACCTTATGCAAGTGCCTCCTCGGAATCGACCCGCACTTCGCGCTGTGGAAGCAACTGTTCATCGTGAAGCCGCAACCGAGCAAGAGCAGTCTAACCGTGGTGGGGGGTGCCGGGTTCCAACTGAGGCCCGGGGCCATCAAACTCTACCTGGAGCTTCCCTTCCAGACCTCCAACAAGGGATGGCACTCGGATTGGTTCTACATCTCCAATCCGGCGCCATCTCTCCCGGGGTTCGGGGGTCAGCCTCCCGAGGTCCGGCTGAGCTGGACCGATCTGCTGCTGGATCGGGAGCAGCCCGGGGTCATGGTACTTATGGGAGCTCTCTCCGAGGCGCTCAAGGCCGGCGTCTCCGGAATCGTTGTTGTCTCCACCTTCATCCGTCATCGAATCCAGCCGGCGAAGCTAAGGGCATATCTGATGTACAACTACACCGATAGCCAAGACACGACTCGGGAGTCAACCGACGAGCTTTCAGAGGGCGAGGTGCGGTGCCAGGTCGGAAAGCTGATGGCCCAGGGGACAGACCTGGACATCTCCAGGCGGTCACCGCCCTTCAGCCGCGCCAACCCGCCGAGCCGGGTGAGCGACCATTCTCCTGACTTTGTTATTTGCGATTCGAGTTTTGGCCGAATCTTTATTTGAATTGCGTTTGCACATCCCAACCTTGCAGAATCTGTTCGGGTTCAGTTCCTCAGCTCCCCTTCCAGAGAAGGAGATATGGAACCAGCCCCAGTATGCCGACATCCCCAGTAGTGGTCAGCCGCCGCAGGGAAGCACCCGGCCGTCATCCGCCGGTGCCAGGTTGTCGAAAGGAGGGGCGTCTGCGACGGAGGAGCCCAGCGCTCCTCCGCCGGTTGTAGCGGCGACTCCTGAGGAAGAAACTCAGGAGGATGAAGATGATGTTCCTCTTCGTGTATAGCGAAGAACGAGGACGGCCACCGGCGCAGTCTCGGGGGATAGGATAGTTCTTCCACCCCGCCTGCCCCGACAGTTCTAGTCGCTGCCGTCGAGGAGGCCCCTCAGGCGGCTGAAGAGGAAGTCCCTCCCAGTCGGGGAGAGAAGAGGACTACTGATGCCGCCTTCGGAGGGGGGGCAGAGTCGGGCTTCGCCGACTCCCCTAGCCGCAGCGCCGAGGCGGCCGGTGTCGGGGCCCAAGAAGCGCGTTCATGTTCCCCGATCCACCAAGTAAGTCACCGATTGACCACTTCCTGCTTGTTTTGTCTCCGTAACGGAAGGAACTGACAAACTGGGTGCTTTTGTAGGTCACAGAAAACAGGGGATATCCCGAAGGCCCCATCGAGTGCCCCGGGGTCCGGCCAAGGGGGAAGCCAATCGGAGCCAGAGGCCCGTCCTTCATCTCCTTCAAGGGCAGCTGCTACTCCATCGCCGTGGCCTTCTCCTGGATGGGACAATGCACCCCCAGCTTCCTCTGCTGCTCCTCAGCCAGAGAGGCCCAGCACCGGAGTGCCGGCCCCGGCTGTGTCGGCGGAGGCTGGCCCGAGTCTGGCGGGGGCCACCCCGCCAGACCGCGGGGGCGACAACGAGCCCCCGGCTTCTTCTACTGCTCCTCAGCCAGAGGGGCCCAACACCGGAGCACCGGCCCTGGCTGCGTCAGCGGAGGCTGGCCCGAGTCCGGCGGGGACCGCCCCGTCGGACCGCAGGGCCCACCTGGTGCTTCCGATGGAGGAGGTTGACATTGGTCGCGTGCCTCCTCCTCTACCGGGATCCTAGCTGGTGATCCAGTCGCTGCGAGTCTGCCAAACGGACCCCGCACGGCCGAGTGAAGTCCTCCGGGAGGTCGATGACGTCCGGGAAGCGGAAGAGTGGGGCGAAGCGATGGACATCACCGCCCAGCTCGGTGAAGCGCTCCCATCGCTGGTGAAAATAGCGATGGAGAGCGCCAACCTGTTGAATGGCCGACTGTTGTTGTTGCAGGTAAGGCTTTTGCCTTTGCATTTCTGTTTTTTGTTTCCCTTTTGTCCGTGAGTGTACCAACAGTGCACCCACTGGGGAGTAGCCCCCGAGCCTTTGGCCGACTAGGATAGTCGTAGTCGGGCGGAGGGTCCTTTGCTTTTTTTTTGCTGTAGATTTCTCTCTGGGTGCACGATCAGTGCACCCAGAGGGTGTAGCCCCTGAGCCTTCGGCTGACTAGAATAGTCAGGTGGAGGGTTCTTGAAGTTTTCTTTGTTTATCCGAGTAGCTCATCCTTCCCTGCTTTTTCCTTGCAGAACTTGACCAAACGGTCCAAGGACAAGACGGAGTTCCTTCAGGAGCAACTCCCTGCATTTAATCGCCTCAGCCAGCGGAAGGCCGAGTGGGATCATTTGAAGGGGACTCTCCAGGTGACACAGGATCGAGTGCTCGCTTGGGAGAGTGAAGTTGAATTCCTGAAGAGGAACATTTGCCAGGAGGCCGCCCGGGCTCGAGGTAAGGAGACCGAGCTTCTCTGATTACTTTTGTTTCTTGGTGTTGACCTGTCTCCTACAGTTGCGGAGGATGAGGTCTCCAGGCTCAAGATGGAGCTTGAGGTGATGAAGGCCCGTGCCGAGCAACTTGCCTCTGCTGAGGAGAGGGCCTCCAAGCTTCAAGAGGAGCTGGGGGTGGAGAAGGCTCGCGCCGAGCAACTCGCCTCCGCTGAGGAAAGGGCCTCCAAGCTTCAGGAGGAATTGGGGACGGAAAAGGCTCGGATCGAGCAGCTGGAGAAGGCGGCGGCTGTCATGGACGGCAGCCTAAGGCGGGCTCTGGAAGCCGCCGAGGCTACGGACAAGAGGGCCGCAGACTCTGCCGCTGGTATGTCCTTGACTCAGGTTTTGGTCAGTCAGAGTCCACTGAGTGTCCCGTTGACGCCTTTATTCTGCCTTTGCAGTTTTCCAAATTCGCCTCCAGAAGGTTAGCGAGTCAGCTGAATCCTTGAAGGCGGCAGGTCGAATAGCCTGCGACGCCTTGTGGGAGAACAACCCGGTCCCGGACCGCGTGGATGTGATCAGGGAGCGCCTGCTTTGGGTGCCCGACCAGGCGAAGTGGCTGCAGAAGGAGGCCACGGAAACCGGAGCCATGATGTCTCTTGCGGTGGCCAAGTCCCATTACCCATTGCTTGACATGGAAGCAATCGGGGAAGGGTATGCTGCGGATGTTCCTGACAAAGACGTGCCAGGGCTGATGCAGGAGGTCGAGGCCACCGCGAAGTCCCTTGTTGACCACGCCGGGCTGTAGGGATAGGTAATTTAGGATATGTATGTCAACTGTTCAAGAAATCCGAGTGAACATTTGGTATGCATGTTTTGTAACAAGCTTGACTTTAGGTATATTAATTGTTCTTCCTTCGCAAAAGATTTGTTCGTGTGTAATCTAGCTCTTTTGTGTGTGCCCTTGCCAATCCGTTGTAGCCCCCGTTGCGCAGGGAGTAGCCGTGGGCTGTGATCCCGTGTAGCACTGGGTTGTGGCGTAGACCGGCGATCAAAGACAAAGGGTTAACGCTGAGAGTTGTACATAGTACTAAGATAATTGTGCGAAGGTAACAAAGCCCGAGTGCGGTTGGACGCACCTAGGGTGGTGTAGCATAGCGGGCTAGTCAGGAACTCTGAGGATTATGCCAACTGGAGCGAAGGAATATTTATTCATTCATCCATAATATTGAAATACCGAGTTTAAGCATAGAAACGACGTAGCTGTTCAATGTTCCATGCGTTGGTGATGGTGTTGCCGTCTTTATCCTTCAGTCGGTAAGCCCCAGGCGTAGCACTTCGGCGACCACGTATGGACCCTCCCATGGCGGGGAGAGCTTGTGCTTATCCATGTTGGATTGGACTCGGTGTAGGACCAAGTCGCCAATGTTAAAGGCACGTCCGCATACGTGTCGGCTCTGATAGCGGCGTAGGCCCTGCTGGTACTTTGCCGACCGAAGGAAGGCAACTTCACGTGCTTCTTCAAGCTGGTCGATAGCATTTTGTCTCGCCTCCTCTGACTTGGCCTCAGTGTAAGCCCGGATGCACGGGGATCCATAGTCCAGGTCGGTCGAGAGGACGGCCCCGGCTCCATATACCATGAAGAAAGGTGTGTAACCAGTCGACCGGTTTGGTGTAGTCCGCATGCTCCAGAGCATTGAGGGCAACTTGGATGCCCACTTGCCCACAAACTTCTTCAGGCGCTGGAAGATCCGAGGTTTGATGCCTTGCATAATCAAACCATTGGCCCGCTCAACCTGCCTGTTGGTGCATGGGTGTGCCACGGCGGTGAAGTTGAGGCCAATGTTGTAGTCGTCGCAAAATTGGAGAAAGGCTGCGCTGGTGAACTGCGCACCATTGTCAGTGATGATGCTGTGAGTCCTGTGATGACGTGTACATCTGTGTGATGAATATCTTGCCACTTTGTGCTGCGTTGAATTTGAGGTTGCATGAATTCGGTTTTGAATTTGTGGTTGATTGTTTGAGTTTCCCAATTTGTCTCAAGGAAAAATTGAGTGGATAAAGGATTTTTCTCGACTGACTGGGGTCAAGTGGAAGACTTGTGCTCGCGACGTTTTGCTTGGTCTATTGTGTGCAGGTGCGAGCTGGGTGCGGCGATGGTTCGGTCATATGGACCGGCATGATAGCTTGGAGGGCTGAGATGCGGTCAAGGAGGTGGCGACGACATCGTGCGGCTTAAAAGCATGTACGCGGACGACAAGGAAGCGGGTGGAGACGAGACGTGAGGACCAAGTCAGTGCGAGGGCGTTTTGGTAAAAACACAGAAACCACCGAAGCTCAACCAAGAAACTGCGGCGGCGGCCGGAAGCGGTTTAGGGTTGGTAGCTTAGGGTGGAAGGAAAATCGAGAGGTGGCTAAGCTATTTAGACGCTTTGAGATGCGTGCTAAGTAGTTTGGTCCATTAGGGCATGAGGCCCAAGAGTGGAAGAGGGGGTTGTCCCTCCCCACTATAAATAGGTGATTAGGGTTTCTTAACCCTTTGACCCTTTTGATGAGATTATGAGAGCTGCACTTAGAGAGTGCTTTGCCTAAGATGAGAGGCATGTAAAAACACTAGAAAATCCACGAAAATCAATACAAAAAGATTTCCAAGGAAAGCCATGAGTCTCCCCTTGTGATTGTGAGTTTTTCTCTTTTTGCTCTTTGGATTTTCGTTCGTCTATTTCCCTCATGGATTGATTTGTTTCTTGAGGTTTGTTTGGTGAAATAGATTGTTAGGACGTGTGGGATGTCTCTATGTTGATTGAATATCAAAATCCCTCACAAGTCCTAAGGATCAATTGATTTGATTTCGTGCAAGTTCTTCATCTCATTTGTTTTTGGAACAGCGGTTAGTAGATTGGGGTTTTCTCTCAGCACAAATGAGCTTTTGAGGTGATTCCAATTGGAACAGCTCCGTAGGTATTTTTCTTACCTCTGTGCAAAATTTCATCCAATTTCGTTGGGTGGATCAAAATCTGCGAACGTTTTACCGAGCGACAATCTGCTGTTTCGCAAAAACCGGAAGTTTCGATTTTTACACCGGAAGCTCCGATCCATATCGGAAGTTCCGATCCAGGAATCAGAAGTTCCAATTTTTCCAGAACGTTTGAAACTGGGGTAGCACCGGAAGTTCCGGCTACATCGGAACTTCCGATATTCACACCGGAAGTTCCGATCTGGCTGTTTTTTGTCACTTTTCTCAATTCTTCTGTCGATTGTTTTTCCGCTGCATTCCTTGGTTTGATCATAATTACTAATCAATAGTTTGTGTGTTCTAATCTTTAGAAGAAATTTTTAATTCGACATTCACCCCCCCTCTGTCGGAAGCCGTCGATCCAACAGATGCTATTGGGGACATCGAACCGGTAGACGATATCCTGGAAGAACTCGGCGGCCCGGTCGGCCGTGATAGTGTCAACTGTCTGGGCTTCAATCCACTTGGTGAACTTGTCCACGGTGATGAAAAGGTGGGTGTAGCCGCTAGGAGCCTTCTTGAGAGGACCAACCATGTCCAGACCCCAGACGGTGAAAGGCCAGGTGATCGAGATAGGCTGGAGTGTTTGGGCCGGCAGGTGTGTCTGTTGGGTGAAGTATTGGCCGCAGGCACGCACAATGTGCTTGGCATCCGATACGGCGGTCGACCAGTAGAAACCCTGCCGGAAAGCTTTCCTAACTAGTGACTTTGGTGCCGCATGGTGTCCGTAAACTCCCGAGTAAATGTCACGTAGCAGTTGTTTCCCTTGATCTTGAGATATGCACCGCTGGAGGATTCCGGAGGTGCTTTTCTTGTAGAGTTTACCCTCGATGATAACATAGGCCTTGGCGCGTCTCGCGAGGCGGCGTGCCTCGGTCTACTCCGATGGGAGAGTGTCTCACAGGAGGTAGTCGAGAAAAGGTGTTGTCCAGTCGATGGCCAGAACTTCGTGGGACGGCTGCTGAGTGCTATCCAGTTCTTTGGGGGGAGGCTCGGTGGTCTCAAGCACCATCTAAAAGGTCATCTAGGCCCCAACATGGTTTTGATGGTTAATGGCAACCTAAACTGGAATCTAATATTTACATTTGAGTGTAAGCAGACCTTACACGTTCCATGAAGAAGGGTTATCCAGAGAAGGATGGCCACCAAAAAGGGTACAAGGTGGTTTCAAGGACAAAGAGATGGCTGTGCTAGGGAGCTGTGCCACAGCTGAGAAGAAGCCGGTGCTGTGCAGGGAGCTGCAAGCAGGGTGATGGTGGCTTGATGCGTCAAGGGCCGTGACTTTAGTTGGTGGCAGGTGAAGCCTAGATTTGCTAGTTTCTTTGAGTCCATAGGAACCACCCGTACTATCAAGAGGGATGAAACAGTAGCAGTTGTCTAAGGGAACCTTGCTCATTGCTCAGAGTGTTGGTCAAGGGGATTGGTGCTTTGAGGCCAATTGCCCTGTGTCAATAGCTTTGCAACAAAAGTATGTAGCTGTGTGAAAACCCTAGAGCCTTAGGCACCTGTGTGACACAGCTGTGTCACAGGTGGTCTTCCGCTCTATGACTCAGGTACATCTCTGTACCAGGGGAGAGCTTGTAAATGCTAAGGTACCTGCACTGCGATCGGCGGTCTGCTGAGTCAGGAGTCTGTCGGAGGTTCTCTCCTTATAGGTACTAGAGTTTGAAGTATGCTGAGGGCATGTCATGTGCCAGGACCGGGCTGAGTAGTGCTGCTATCAGCTAAGGGTTCACCTGTGTGCGCCGCCGGTGACACATGTGTCGGTCTGCCTGAGCCGGGTACAGTTGGGCGTAGGGTGTAGCTGTGTCACCGGTGGTTGACACCAGTGGCTCACTTAATCCTACGTGGCAACAGGGTAACGGTCAGGTGCCTGTGGACCCTATATATAGGGGACCAGGGGAGGACTCTGTCCTCAACCTTGCTCAAATCAGTGATTCGCATACGACCGTTGCAAAGCCTCCAGCCACTCCACAAGAGCCGAGAGCCTAAGGGTTAGTTCGAGTGGGTTTGTGAGCTAGAGCACGAGCAAAGGTTCCTCCAAGAGATTGCTGCTGGATCATCTGTTACTCTTGGAGTTTGTCTACTCCTAGACGGGTGTAGGAGTTGCTGGTATCACCCGAGCTTGTGTGGGTTGAACCAGTAGTTTGTGAAGGTGTTCTGAGGTCTACCTGCTGCAAGGCAAAAGGATCTCCACAAGCAAGAAGGAAGAGTCCTGAAAGATCAGGTACTCGGAGAAGAAGCACGATTCAGTGCTGGCCAGCTCTTAGGAGTGGTCTCTCCAACGGAGACGTACCTTCTCTGCAAAGAGTTGGGAACTTCGGTGAAAAATCCCTGAGTCTCCTTTACTTCCTGTATTGCATGCTTATCTGTTTACTCTTGCTTGCTTGTGTCTCTTAGACTTGTTCTGCTGTGTTTACCTTTTTCACCTGTGCTAGTTTATCTTTATACCTGTGTGTGATCATCTGTCACTCAGCTGTTTCATTCACTTGTATTCACCTGTTCTAGCACCTGTGTCACAGTTAGTCTAAGTAGAGCATCTGTGTCAGGTTATCTCTTCACCTGTGCCTGTCACCTGTGTGACAGCTGTGTGTTATTTTACACATAGTTTCTACCTGTGTCACTCACCTGTGTCACAGCTGTCCATTATTAACTTGTGAGGTTAATCTGACAACTCAAACAAAAGACTAAAAAGGGAAAATTTTATAAGCCAACTATTCACACCCCCCTCTAGTCGGCATCTCGGTCCTTTCACCATCTCCGCTTTGATAGAAGGTACATGCAATTCCTGGAGGAAAACTCCAGTCAGGACGACATCCCAACTGGACCCTAGCTTGGCGAGTGCGTCTGCAGCGTCATTGTCTCGGCGCAGGACATGCGTGATTTCAAGGCCATCGAACTTGGCTTCAAGCTTTCGCACCTCTTGGCCGTAGGCTTCCATGGCCGGGTCTCGGCACGACCAGTCCTTCATCACCTGTCGGATTACCAATTCGGAGTCTTCGCAGGCGAGGAGCCGGCAGATCCCGAGTGAGGTGGCAATGCGAAGGCCGTGTAGTAAAGCTTCATATTCGGCGACATTATGGGACGCCGGGAAGTGGATTTGTAGCACGTACTTGAAACGTTCTCCTTTCGGAGAAATGAGCACAACGCCAGCCCCCGCGCCTTGAAGCATCAGTGACCCGTCGAAGTAGAGTGTCCAATGTTTGAGGTTGATGACGGAGGGTGGGGACTGGATTTCTGTCCACTCGGCCATGAAGTAGGCAAGAGCTTGAGACTTGATAGCCGTGCGGGGGGCGTAAACTATGCTAAATTGCATTAGTTCCATTGCCCATTTAGCGATCCTCCCTGTGGCGTCGCGGTTGTTGATGACGTCTGCGATCAGGAAGGAGCTAACCACCGTAATCAGGTGTCCTTGGAAGTAGTGGACTAGCTTCCGAGATATGATGAACACCGCGTAAATTATCTTCTATATTTGTGGGTATCGCGCCTTGGACTCGGAAAGTACTTCACTGATGAAGTAGACCGGGCGCTGAACCTTCTGGATGTGACCTGGCTCGGAGCATTCGACCACCAAGATGGTGCTGGCCACCTGGATAGTCGCTGCAATGTAAAGGAGCAGTGGTTCATTGGGCATTGGGGAAACTAGCGCCAGGGGCATAGTCAGGAGCTTTTTCAATCCATCAAGGGCGTCTTGAGACTCAGACGTCCATGCGAAGTTGTCCAACTTCTTCAGGAGCTTGTAGAGGGGCAGGGCCTTTACGCCGAGTCGGGAGATTAATCGGCTGAGGGCTGCCATGCACCCGGTGAGCCGTTGGACTTCCTTGATGCTTTTTGGTGGCCCCATTTTGATGATGGCGTCGATCTTCTCCGGGTTAACCTTGATTCCTCGTTCGAAAATGATGAAACCGAGTAGCTTTCCCGAAGGTACTCTGAACACACACTTTCTAGGTTGAGCTTCATGCTGAATCTCCTAAGGTTGGAGAATGTTTCCTCCAAGTCAGTTAGGAGATCTTCTTTCTTCTCAGACTTGACCACCACATCATTGATGTAGGCTTGTATGTTCCTGCCGATCTGTTCCTGGAGGCAACGCTGCATGCACCGTTGGTACGTGGCGCCAGCATTCTTGAGGCCGAAAGGCATAGAGACATAGCAGAAAGCACCGAATGGAGTGATGAACGATATCTTGATCTCATCCTCCTCCTTCATCTTGATCTGGTGGTAGCTCGAGTAGGCATCGAGAAAACAGAGAATTTCACAACCAGCCGTGGAATCGATCACCTGGTCAATGCGAGGTAGAGTGAAAGGATCTTTAGGACATGCTTTGTTGAGACTCGTGTAATCAACACACATCCTCCATTTTCCATTCTTTTTACGAACAAGAACTGGGTTCGCTAACCAGTCGGGATGATACACTTCTTTTATAAAACCAGCTGACAGCAGCTTGGCTATCTCTTCTCCTATTGCCCTACGCCTATCCTCGGCAAAGCGGCGCAGGCGCTGCTTGACCGACTTAGCGTCTGGCCGGACGTTCAAGGAGTGCTCGGCAGCCTCCCTCGGGACTCCCGGCATGTCCGAAGATGTCCATACAAAGATGTCCCAGTTAACGCGAAGGAAGCTGACGAGTGTGTTTTCCTATTTGTAGCTGGGCACAGTCCCAATCTGTGTCGTCTTGGAGGGGTCTTCCGGATCGAGCTGGATTGCCTTGGTATCCTTCACCGACTGGAATGATGTCGCGGCTGAAGCTTTTTTAGTCGGGGAGGGGGGGCTTCCTCAACAACGGCCGACTTGCGGTTGTCAAGCTCGGCTGCAGCGATTTGGGCCGTGGCAATGTTACAGTTTTCCAGGTCACACGCGTAAGCGTGCTGGAAGCTGCTTTGCATCATTATTATCCCGTGGGGACCCGGCATTTTAAGTTTCAAGTAGACATAGCTGGGAACGGCAATGAATTTGGCGTAGCAGGGAGGTCCCAGGATGGCGTGATACGAGCCTGAGAAGTCGACGACCTCAAAGGTGAGGGTCTCGTTCCGGAAGTTGTCAGGAGTGCCAAAAGTGACGGGCAAGCTGATTTGTCCGAGTGGACTTACCATCTTACTAGGGACGACCCCATGGAAGGGGGCACCGGTAGGCTTGATTTCTGATCGGGAGATCTTCATGTCGTCCAAAGTCTTGACGTAGAGGATGTTCAGACCACTCCCTCCATCCACGAGGACCTTGGTGAGGTGAACGCCACTGACGATTGGGTCTACCACCAAGGAGAACCTGCCAGGGTGAGATATGTACTCGGGGTGGTCCGAGCGGCCAAAGCAAATTATGTGATTAGCATGTGTCAATTGACCTATATTTATCGGCCAATGTAGTCCTATTCGGGCAACTTCATCAGTTTTGTAATCTCGGGTCTAGTTTGCTAGTAACTGCCTCTTCATTCTCTTGACATGCAATGTTTATCACAAAAAGCTTCGAGCAAAACAAAAGAAAGTGTTTTATCCCCAAAAAGAGTGTGTTACCCTCAAAGTAAAAAACCCTTCATCGGCCGCCCGCAACCCGGCCAACACAACATTAGGGCCGTCCTCACATTCTATGCTGACCCGGGCCGGGGCTCGCTTTTTGGGAAGCCGTACCCATAGTACCATGGATCATGCATCATCGACTCGTATTCGACTTTTCGTTATCCCTGCATGTATTTTCTTTCTGCCTACGTGGGTGTGACTTGTCCACTTCACACCTTTTGATATATATACAAATGAGTCATGATGTTCTAACCATGCAAGCAAAACTATCCAAGTATATTGTTATGCAACAACTAAAAAGGTGTTGTTGGTTAGTGGTGAAGTAAACAAACAACAAAAAGAGTCACAAGACCACATTGTAGAAACTAAAAGTTTGAGCAACTAAATTACTCTAAGTGGTCTAATAGGGAAGTGCTCTCGACAAAAAGGTGGTGCAAACTTGCTTGATAAGGTTACGGAGTAGGTGAAAACGAACACTTAAATCCGGTGTCTGCAAAACCCTTTTGAGAATAATGACACGTTAGAATCGTGGAAGACAGCCCAAACATATGTTGGCATCTCCACGTATGCTTACAAGCAACCATATCACTAACTTATGAGGCTTGCATATCCTCTTATTTATGTTAACAAACTTCGTCTCTACATGGATCCTAAGCCACTTCTATTAGCTATAAAAGCCAGCATACATCGCAGAACACCTCCATCAACCAAACTTCTCTTATCTCTTCAAACAATCATGGCAACTACTAGTTTCTCATCGCTTTCCTTTTACTTTTGCATTTTCCTCTTGTGCCATGGCTCCATTGCTCAGCTGTTTAGCCAGAGCATTACCCCATGGCAAAGCTCTCGACAAGGAGCTTATAGGGAGTGCAGACTCGATAGGCTGCAAGCATTCGAACCACTTCGACAAGTGAGGTCACAAGCGGGACTTACTGAGTATTTTGACGAGAACAACGAGCAATTTCGTTGCACCGGTGTATTTGTCATCCGCCGAGTCATCGAGCCTCGGGGCCTTTTGTTACCTCGATACCACAACACTCCTGGCCTGGTCTACATCATCCAAGGTTGGTGAAACAAATTAGGTGGTTTGTTTCAATGTCATACTATATTTAGGAGTTTGTATGTGCCACTACAATCTCATTCCTAAGTTTGTAATACCGACATACACGTGCTTCCTTGTAGGTACTGGTGTTGCAGCATTGACTCTTCCCGGATGCCCAGAGACCTACCAGCAACAGTTCCAACAATACGATCAAGCACAATCTGCGCAGGGTCAAAGCCAAAGCCAAAAGTTCAGAGATGAGCACCAGAAACTCCATCGCGTTAGACAAGGAGATGTCCTTGCACTACCAGCTGGCGTTGCACATTGGTTATACAACGATGGTGATATGCCGATTGTAGCTGTATATGTTCTTGACGTAAACAACAACGCTAACCAGCTTGCACCAAGGCAAAAGGTAACTAAGGGTGTTTTAAGCCAATCTATGAGGTGGCTGATTTTTTTGACTAATCTACTAGATTCTAGATGGTTCCCTAACTGACATACCATTTGATATTATTTTTTTACCCGATCAATCCAAACTTGTAGGAGTTTTTGTTAGCCGGTGACAATAGGAGAGTGCAGCACTCCGGGCAGAACGTATTCAGTGGATTCAGTGTCCGGTTGCTTAGCGAGGCCTTAGGCGTAAGTGAACAGGCGGCACAAAGGCTCCAAAGTCAAAATGACCAAAGAGGTGAGATAATCCGCGTGGATCGTGGACTTCACCTTTTGAAGCCTACTATGACGCAACCACAAGAGCAGATCCAACAACAACAGCAAGAGTCCTACCAGCAAACTAGATATCAGGAAGGGCAATCAAGGGGTTGCCGTTGGAATGGTCTGGAGGAGAACGTTTGTGCTACTAAGCCAAGGGCAAACATCGAGAATCCCAATCGTGCTGACACGTACAACCCACGTGCTGGCAGGATAACACGTCTCAACAGCCAGAACTTCCCCATCCTTAACCTCGTGCAAATGAGTGCAACGAGAGTAAATCTCTACCAGGTATATGCGATCTTACATTTTGACGCACTCATGTTGGTACATACTCTAAGCTTTATACTACAAGTCTAATTATATGACCGTGCCAATTCATTACAAGTGCAGAATGCCATTCTTTCACCATTCTGGAACATTAATGCCCACAGTGTGATGTACATGATCCAAGGACATGCCCGGGTTCAGGTTGTTAATAACCATGGTCGGACTGTGTTCAATGGCCTTCTTCGTCGTGGGCAACTATTGATCATACCACAGAACTATGTTGTTCTAAAGAAGGCGGAGCGTGAAGGATGCCAGTACATTGCAATCAAGACCAACGCAAACTCCATGGTTAGTCAGATCGCGGGAAAGAACTCCATCTTGCGTGCCTTGCCCGTTGATGTTCTTGCCAATGCGTACCGCGTCTCTAGGGACCAGGCCCGAAACCTTAAGAACAATAGGGGAGAGGAGCTAGGTGCATTCACTCCTAAATATACCCAAAGGAGCTACGAGAGTTTTCCGAGCGGAGACGAGGAGTCATCTTCGACTGATGAGGCATCAAAGTGAATGAGCTGCTATTATAGCTGGTAGAGTAAGATAAAACATCACAAGTGTGTAACACTCGGTGTTCTATCGATGTTCATCTCAATAAAATATCAATAAAAGCTTATCTTCTTTTCCTATGTGTACTTATTTTGCAAATTTCGTTCTCTAGTTCCATTTGCAAATTGCAATCAACTACTATTTCCTCCACATTGTGCGTGTAATTGGAGCATCAGCACAAAAAATAGCATGAATTGTATCACCTTTTACAATAGACTCTTGGATTCAACCGAGCAGATCCCAGAGCAGCACACAGATACTCCGGACAAGTCTCCGTCTGGATTATCCGGCCAAACAGGCAGAAACTCCGGGACCCAGACAGAAGATTTCCGGAGTATCCGGGAACAACTCGGGAGACTCCGGGCTAAATAGACCAACAGAGTCTCATAACGACAAACTTCGTTCGGAGTATCCGTCGAAAATGACAGACACTGCGGGAGCAAGACAGAGAGTTTCCCGGAGTGTCTGGGAAGAACTCCGGACACTCCGGGCTAGGAAAGCATAGAGCAACTCCACATGCCGGAGTCTCACTCAGAGCCTCCAGGTTAGCACGAAGGAGAGGCCCTAATCAAGGAGCCGGAGACTCCGGACCAAAAGTTCGAACACAGAAAGAACAAGAGTTAGTGTTTTTGTGGAGAGAAAGTTTGAGGCAAAGATTTGATTGAGCATTCGAGTAGTTAGCCTAATCTCCAACCGTTGATAGGACCCCTCTTAATAGTACGACGTTTTCTGTACTCAACGTGATTTTGAATCACCAAAACAAAGTATTTCTAGTCCTCATGTTTTCCTCGGCGTTTCCCGTGTACCTTCAAGTTTTTGGGGGTTCGTCGATGCCGGTTGCACTTCACTCATCGGACTAAATCCTATTTATACACTTGACATAGCCATTAGTCCCATAATCGTTCGTCATTAATCTACAAAACCAGCAGGGGGCCTAGATGCACTTTCAAGGAGCAACATCAAGGAAATGAGCTGATTAACATGGGCCAATTAACCTAAATTTACCGGCCCATATAGTCTTATTGGGGCCTTGCAATTATTGACATGGTTCAGTTAACCTATCCAAAATTCCTCACAAAGAACATCACTTATCTGATGTTCTTTGGGCTGGAAAGGAGCAACATTAGGGGAACAAGCTGATTAGCACGTGTCAATTGACCTATATTTATCGGCCGATGTAGTCCTATTCGGGCTACTTCATCGGTTTTGTAATCTTGGGTCTAGTTTGCTTGTAACTGCCTCTTCATTCTCTTGACATGCAATGTTTATCACAAAAGGCTTCGAGCAAAACAAAAGAAAGTGTTTTATTCCCAAAAAAGTGTGTTACCCTCAAAGTAAAAAACCCTTCATCGGCCGCCCGCAACCCGGCCAACACAACATTAGGGCCGTCCTCCCCCCCCCCACATTCTATTCTGACCCGGGCCGGGGCTCGCTTTTTGGGAAGCCGTACCCATAGTACCATGGATCATGCATCATCGACTCGTATTCGACTTTTCGTTATCCCTGCATGTATTTTTCTTTCTGCCTACGTGGGTGTGACTTGTCCACTTCACACCTTTTGATATATATACAAATGAGTCATGATGTTCTAACCATGCAAGCAAAACTATCCAAGTATATTGTTATGCAACAACTAAAAAGGTGTTGTTGGTTAGTGGTGAAGTAAACAAACAACAAAAAGAGTCACAAGACCACATTGTAGAAACTAAAAGTTTGAGCAACTAAATTACTCTAAGTGGTCTAATAGGGAAGTGCTCTCGACAAAAAGGTGGTGCAAACTTGCTTGATAAGGTTACGGAGTAGGTGAAAACGAACACTTAAATCCGGTGTCTGCAAAACCCTTTTGAGAATAATGACACGTTAGAATCGCGGAAGACAGCCCAAACATATGTTGGCATCTCCACGTATGCTTACAAGCAACCATATCACTAACTTATGAGGCTTGCATATCCTCTTATTTATGTTAACAAACTTCGTCTCTACATGGATCCTAAGCCACTTCTATTAGCTATAAAAGCCAGCATACATCGCAGAACACCTCCATCAACCAAACTTCTCTTATCTCTTCAAACAATCATGGCAACTACTAGTTTCTCATCGCTTTCCTTTTACTTTTGCATTTTCCTCTTGTGCCATGGCTCCATTGCTCAGCTGTTTAGCCAGAGCATTACCCCATGGCAAAGCTCTCGACAAGGAGCTTATAGGGAGTGCAGACTCGATAGGCTGCAAGCATTCGAACCACTTCGACAAGTAAGGTCACAAGCGGGACTTACTGAGTATTTTGACGAGAACAACGAGCAATTTCGTTGCACCGGTGTATTTGTCATCCGCCGAGTCATCGAGCCTCGGGGCCTTTTGTTACCTCGATACCACAACACTCCTGGCCTGGTCTACATCATCCAAGGTTGGTGAAACAAATTAGGTGGTTTGTTTCAATGTCATACTATATTTAGGAGTTTGTATGTGCCACTACAATCTCATTCCTAAGTTTGTAATACCGACATACACGTGCTTCCTTGTAGGTACTGGTGTTGCAGCATTGACTCTTCCCGGATGCCCAGAGACCTACCAGCAACAGTTCCAACAATACGATCAAGCACAATCTGCGCAGGGTCAAAGCCAAAGCCAAAAGTTCAGAGATGAGCACCAGAAACTCCATCGCGTTAGACAAGGAGATGTCCTTGCACTACCAGCTGGCGTTGCACATTGGTTATACAACGATGGTGATATGCCGATTGTAGCTGTATATGTTCTTGACGTAAACAACAACGCTAACCAGCTTGCACCAAGGCAAAAGGTAACTAAGGGTGTTTTAAGCCAATCTATGAGGTGGCTGATTTTTTTTGACTAATCTACTAGATTCTAGATGGTTCCCTAACTGACATACCATTTGATATTATTTTTTTACCCGATCAATCCAAACTTGTAGGAGTTTTTGTTAGCCGGTGACAATAGGAGAGTGCAGCACTCCGGGCAGAACGTATTCAGTGGATTCAGTGTCCGGTTGCTTAGCGAGGCCTTAGGCGTAAGTGAACAGGCGGCACAAAGGCTCCAAAGTCAAAATGACCAAAGAGGTGAGATAATCCGCGTGGATCGTGGACTTCACCTTTTGAAGCCTACTATGACGCAACCACAAGAGCAGATCCAACAACAACAGCAAGAGTCCTACCAGCAAACTAGATATCAGGAAGGGCAATCAAGGGGTTGCCGTTGGAATGGTCTGGAGGAGAACGTTTGTGCTACTAAGCCAAGGGCAAACATCGAGAATCCCAATCGTGCTGACACGTACAACCCACGTGCTGGCAGGATAACACGTCTCAACAGCCAGAACTTCCCCATCCTTAACCTCGTGCAAATGAGTGCAACGAGAGTAAATCTCTACCAGGTATATGCGATCTTACATTTTGACGCACTCATGTTGGTACATACTCTAAGCTTTATACTACAAGTCTAATTATATGACCGTGCCAATTCATTACAAGTGCAGAATGCCATTCTTTCACCATTCTGGAACATTAATGCCCACAGTGTGATGTACATGATCCAAGGACATGCCCGGGTTCAGGTTGTTAATAACCATGGTCGGACTGTGTTCAATGGCCTTCTTCGTCGTGGGCAACTATTGATCATACCACAGAACTATGTTGTTCTAAAGAAGGCGGAGCGTGAAGGATGCCAGTACATTGCAATCAAGACCAACGCAAACTCCATGGTTAGTCAGATCGCGGGAAAGAACTCCATCTTGCGTGCCTTGCCCGTTGATGTTCTTGCCAATGCGTACCACGTCTCTAGGGACCAGGCCCGAAACCTTAAGAACAATAGGGGAGAGGAGCTAGGTGCATTCACTCCTAAATATACCCAAAGGAGCTACGAGAGTTTTCCGAGCGGAGACGAGGAGTCATCTTCGACTGATGAGGCATCAAAGTGAATGAGCTGCTATTATAGCTGGTAGAGTAAGATAAAACATCACAAGTGTGTAACACTCGGTGTTCTATCGATGTTCATCTCAATAAAATATCAATAAAAGCTTATCTTCTTTTCCTATGTGTACTTATTTTGCAAATTTCGCTCTCTAGTTCCATTTGCAAATTGCAATCAACTACTATTTCCTCCACATTGTGCGTGTAATTGGAGCATCAGCACAAAAAATAGCATGAATTGTATCACCTTTTACAATAGACTCTTGGATTCAACCGAGCAGATCCCAGAGCAGCACACAGATACTCCGGACAAGTCTCCGTCTGGAGTATCCGGCCAAACAAGCAGAAACTCCGGGACCCAGACAGAAGATTTCCGGAGTATCCGGGAACAACTCGGGAGACTCCGGGCTAAATAGACCAACAGAGTCTCATAACGACAAACTTCGTTCGGAGTATCCGTCGAAAATGACAGACACTGCGGGAGCAAGACAGAGAGTTTCCCGGAGTGTCTGGGAAGAACTCCGGACACTCCGGGCTAGGAAAGCATAGAGCAACTCCACATGCCAGAGTCTCACTCAGAGCCTCCAGGTTAGCACGAAGGAGAGGCCCTAATCAAGGAGCCGGAGACTCCGGACCAAAAGTTCGAACACAGAAAGAATAAGAGTTAGTGTTTTTGTGGAGAGAAAGTTTGAGGCAAAGATTTGATTGAGCATTCGAGTAGTTAGCCTAATCTCCAACCGTTGATAGGACCCCTCTTAATAGTACGACGTTTTCTGTACTCAACGTGATTTTGAATCACCAAAACAAAGTATTTCTAGTCCTCATGTTTTCCTCGGCGTTTCCCGTGTACCTTCAAGTTTTTGGGGGTTCGTCGATGCCGGTTGCACTTCACTCATCGGACTAAATCCTATTTATACACTTGACATAGCCATTAGTCCCATAATCGTTCGTCATTAATCACCAAAACCAGCAGGGGGCCTAGATGCACTTTCAAGGAGCAACATCAAGGAAATGAGCTGATTAACATGGGCCAATTAACCTAAATTTACCGGCCCATATAGTCTTATTGGGGCCTTGCAATTATTGACATGGTTCAGTTAACCTATCCAAAATTCCTCACAAAGAACATCACTTATCTGATGTTCTTTGGGCTGGAAAGGAGCAACATTAGGGGAACAAGCTGATTAGCACGTGTCAATTGACCTATATTTATCGGCCGATGTAGTCCTATTCGGGCTACTTCATCGGTTTTGTAATCTTGGGTCTAGTTTGCTTGTAACTGCCTCTTCATTCTCTTGACATGCAATGTTTATCACAAAAGGCTTCGAGCAAAACAAAAGAAAGTGTTTTATTCCCAAAAAAGTGCGTTACCCTCAAAGTAAAAAACCCTTCATCGGCCGCCCGCAACCCGGCCAACACAACATTAGGGCCGTCCTCCACATTCTATTCTAACCCCAGGCCGGGGCTCGCTTTTTGGGAAGCCGTACCCATAGTACCATGGATCATGCATCATCGACTCGTATTCGACTTTTCGTTATCCCTGCATGTATTTTTCTTTCTGCCTACGTGGGTGTGACTTGTCCACTTCACACCTTTTGATATATATACAAATGAGTCATGATGTTCTAACCATGCAAGCAAAACTATCCAAGTATATTGTTATGCAACAACTAAAAAGGTGTTGTTGGTTAGTGGTGAAGTAAACAAACAACAAAAAGAGTCACAAGACCACATTGTAGAAACTAAAAGTTTGAGCAACTAAATTACTCTAAGTGGTCTAATAGGGAAGTGCTCTCGACAAAAAGGTGGTGCAAACTTGCTTGATAAGGTTACGGAGTAGGTGAAAACGAACACTTAAATCCGGTGTCTGCAAAACCCTTTTGAGAATAATGACACGTTAGAATCGTGGAAGACAGCCCAAACATATGTTGGCATCTCCACGTATGCTTACAAGCAACCATATCACTAACTTATGAGGCTTGCATATCCTCTTATTTATGTTAACAAACTTCGTCTCTACATGGATCCTAAGCCACTTCTATTAGCTATAAAAGCCAGCATACATCGCAGAACACCTCCATCAACCAAACTTCTCTTATCTCTTCAAACAATCATGGCAACTACTAGTTTCTCATCGCTTTCCTTTTACTTTTGCATTTTCCTCTTGTGCCATGGCTCCATTGCTCAGCTGTTTAGCCAGAGCATTACCCCATGGCAAAGCTCTCGACAAGGAGCTTATAGGGAGTGCAGACTCGATAGGCTGCAAGCATTCGAACCACTTCGACAAGTGAGGTCACAAGCGGGACTACTGAGTATTTTGACGAGAACAACGAGCAATTTCGTTGCACCGGTGTATTTGTCATCCGCCGAGTCATCGAGCCTCGGGGCCTTTTGTTACCTCGATACCACAACACTCCTGGCCTGGTCTACATCATCCAAGGTTGGTGAAACAAATTAGGTGGTTTGTTTCAATGTCATACTATATTTAGGAGTTTGTATGTGCCACTACAATCTCATTCCTAAGTTTGTAATACCGACATACACGTGCTTCCTTGTAGGTACTGGTGTTGCAGCATTGACTCTTCCCGGATGCCCAGAGACCTACCAGCAACAGTTCCAACAATACGATCAAGCACAATCTGCGCAGGGTCAAAGCCAAAGCCAAAAGTTCAGAGATGAGCACCAGAAACTCCATCGCGTTAGACAAGGAGATGTCCTTGCACTACCAGCTGGCGTTGCACATTGGTTATACAACGATGGTGATATGCCGATTGTAGCTGTATATGTTCTTGACGTAAACAACAACGCTAACCAGCTTGCACCAAGGCAAAAGGTAACTAAGGGTGTTTAAGCCAATCTATGAGGTGGCTGATTTTTTTTGACTAATCTACTAGATTCTAGATGGTTCCCTAACTGACATACCATTTGATATTATTTTTTTACCCGATCAATCCAAACTTGTAGGAGTTTTTGTTAGCCGGTGACAATAGGAGAGTGCAGCACTCCGGGCAGAACGTATTCAGTGGATTCAGTGTCCGGTTGCTTAGCGAGGCCTTAGGCGTAAGTGAACAGGCGGCACAAAGGCTCCAAAGTCAAAATGACCAAAGAGGTGAGATAATCCGCGTGGATCGTGGACTTCACCTTTTGAAGCCTACTATGACGCAACCACAAGAGCAGATCCAACAACAACAGCAAGAGTCCTACCAGCAAACTAGATATCAGGAAGGGCAATCAAGGGGTTGCCGTTGGAATGGTCTGGAGGAGAACGTTTGTGCTACTAAGCCAAGGGCAAACATCGAGAATCCCAATCGTGCTGACACGTACAACCCACGTGCTGGCAGGATAACACGTCTCAACAGCCAGAACTTCCCCATCCTTAACCTCGTGCAAATGAGTGCAACGAGAGTAAATCTCTACCAGGTATATGCGATCTTACATTTTGACGCACTCATGTTGGTACATACTCTAAGCTTTATACTACAAGTCTAATTATATGACCGTGCCAATTCATTACAAGTGCAGAATGCCATTCTTTCACCATTCTGGAACATTAATGCCCACAGTGTGATGTACATGATCCAAGGACATGCCCGGGTTCAGGTTGTTAATAACCATGGTCGGACTGTGTTCAATGGCCTTCTTCGTCGTGGGCAACTATGATCATACCACAGAACTATGTTGTTCTAAAGAAGGCGGAGCGTGAAGGATGCCAGTACATTGCAATCAAGACCAACGCAAACTCCATGGTTAGTCAGATCGCGGGAAAAGAATTCCATCTTGCGTGCCTTGCCCGTTGATGTTCTTGCCAATGCGTACCGCGTCTCTAGGGACCAGGCCCGAAACCTTAAGAACAATAGGGGAGAGGAGCTAGGTGCATTCACTCCTAAATATACCCAAAGGAGCTACGAGAGTTTTCCGAGCGGAGACGAGGAGTCATCTTCGACTGATGAGGCATCAAAGTGAATGAGCTGCTATTATAGCTGGTAGAGTAAGATAAAACATCACAAGTGTGTAACACTCGGTGTTCTATCGATGTTCATCTCAATAAAATATCAATAAAAGCTTATCTTCTTTTCCTATGTGTACTTATTTTGCAAATTTCGCTCTCTAGTTCCATTTGCAAATTGCAATCAACTACTATTTCCTCCACATTGTGCGTGTAATTGGAGCATCAGCACAAAAAATAGCATGAATTGTATCACCTTTTACAATAGACTCTTGGATTCAACCGAGCAGATCCCAGAGCAGCACACAGATACTCCGGACAAGTCTCCGTCTGGAGTATCCGGCCAAACAGGCAGAAACTCCGGGACCCAGACAGAAGATTTCCGGAGTATCCGGGAACAACTCGGGGGACTCCGGGCTAAATAGACCAACAGAGTCTCATAACGACAAACTTCGTTCGGAGTATCCGTCGAAAATGACAGACACTGCGGGAGCAAGACAGAGAGTTTCCCGGAGTGTCTGGGAAGAACTCCGGACACTCCGGGCTAGGAAAGCATAGAGCAACTCCACATGCCGGAGTCTCACTCAGAGCCTCCAGGTTAGCACGAAGGAGAGGCCCTAATCAAGGAGCCGGAGACTCCGGACCAAAAGTTCGAACACAGAAAGAACAAGAGTTAGTGTTTTTGTGGAGAGAAAGTTTGAGGCAAAGATTTGATTGAGCATTCGAGTAGTTAGCCTAATCTCCAACCGTTGATAGGACCCCTCTTAATAGTACGACGTTTTCTGTACTCAACGTGATTTTGAATCACCAAAACAAAGTATTTCTAGTCCTCATGTTTTCCTCGGCGTTTCCCGTGTACCTTCAAGTTTTTGGGGGTTCGTCGATGCCGGTTGCACTTCACTCATCGGACTAAATCCTATTTATACACTTGACATAGCCATTAGTCCCATAATCGTTCGTCATTAATCACCAAAACCAGCAGGGGGCCTAGATGCACTTTCAAGGAGCAACATCAAGGAAATGAGCTGATTAACATGGGCCAATTAACCTAAATTTACCGGCCCATATAGTCTTATTGGGGCCTTGCAATTATTGACATGGTTCAGTTAACCTATCCAAAATTCCTCACAAAGAACATCACTTATCTGATGTTCTTTGCGCTGGAAAGGAGCAACATTAGGGGAACAAGCTGATTAGCACGTGTCAATTGACCTATATTTATCGGCCGATGTAGTCCTATTCGGGCTACTTCATCGGTTTTGTAATCTTGGGTCTAGTTTGCTTGTAACTGCCTCTTCATTCTCTTGACATGCAATGTTTATCACAAAAGGCTTCGAGCAAAACAAAAGAAAGTGTTTTATTCCCAAAAAAGTGCGTTACCCTCAAAGTAAAAAACCCTTCATCGGCCGCCCGCAACCCGGCCAACACAACATTAGGGCCGTCCTCCTCACATTCTATTCTGACCCGGGCCGGGGCTCGCTTTTTGGGAAGCCGTACCCATAGTACCATGGATCATGCATCATCGACTCGTATTCGACTTTTCGTTATCCCTGCATGTATTTTTCTTTCTGCCTACGTGGGTGTGACTTGTCCACTTCACACCTTTTGATATATATACAAATGAGTCATGATGTTCTAACCATGCAAGCAAAACTATCCAAGTATATTGTTATGCAACAACTAAAAAGGTGTTGTTGGTTAGTGGTGAAGTAAACAAACAACAAAAAGAGTCACAAGACCACATTGTAGAAACTAAAAGTTTGAGCAACTAAATTACTCTAAGTGGTCTAATAGGGAAGTGCTCTCGACAAAAAGGTGGTGCAAACTTGCTTGATAAGGTTACGGAGTAGGTGAAAACGAACACTTAAATCCGGTGTCTGCAAAACCCTTTTGAGAATAATGACACGTTAGAATCGCGGAAGACAGCCCAAACATATGTTGGCATCTCCACGTATGCTTACAAGCAACCATATCACTAACTTATGAGGCTTGCATATCCTCTTATTTATGTTAACAAACTTCGTCTCTACATGGATCCTAAGCCACTTCTATTAGCTATAAAAGCCAGCATACATCGCAGAACACCTCCATCAACCAAACTTCTCTTATCTCTTCAAACAATCATGGCAACTACTAGTTTCTCATCGCTTTCCTTTTACTTTTGCATTTTCCTCTTGTGCCATGGCTCCATTGCTCAGCTGTTTAGCCAGAGCATTACCCCATGGCAAAGCTCTCGACAAGGAGCTTATAGGGAGTGCAGACTCGATAGGCTGCAAGCATTCGAACCACTTCGACAAGTAAGGTCACAAGCGGGACTTACTGAGTATTTTGACGAGAACAACGAGCAATTTCGTTGCACCGGTGTATTTGTCATCCGCCGAGTCATCGAGCCTCGGGGCCTTTTGTTACCTCGATACCACAACACTCCTGGCCTGGTCTACATCATCCAAGGTTGGTGAAACAAATTAGGTGGTTTGTTTCAATGTCATACTATATTTAGGAGTTTGTATGTGCCACTACAATCTCATTCCTAAGTTTGTAATACCGACATACACGTGCTTCCTTGTAGGTACTGGTGTTGCAGCATTGACTCTTCCCGGATGCCCAGAGACCTACCAGCAACAGTTCCAACAATACGATCAAGCACAATCTGCGCAGGGTCAAAGCCAAAGCCAAAAGTTCAGAGATGAGCACCAGAAACTCCATCGCGTTAGACAAGGAGATGTCCTTGCACTACCAGCTGGCGTTGCACATTGGTTATACAACGATGGTGATATGCCGATTGTAGCTGTATATGTTCTTGACGTAAACAACAACGCTAACCAGCTTGCACCAAGGCAAAAGGTAACTAAGGGTGTTTTAAGCCAATCTATGAGGTGGCTGATTTTTTTTGACTAATCTACTAGATTCTAGATGGTTCCCTAACTGACATACCATTTGATATTATTTTTTTACCCGATCAATCCAAACTTGTAGGAGTTTTTGTTAGCCGGTGACAATAGGAGAGTGCAGCACTCCGGGCAGAACGTATTCAGTGGATTCAGTGTCCGGTTGCTTAGCGAGGCCTTAGGCGTAAGTGAACAGGCGGCACAAAGGCTCCAAAGTCAAAATGACCAAAGAGGTGAGATAATCCGCGTGGATCGTGGACTTCACCTTTTGAAGCCTACTATGACGCAACCACAAGAGCAGATCCAACAACAACAGCAAGAGTCCTACCAGCAAACTAGATATCAGGAAGGGCAATCAAGGGGTTGCCGTTGGAATGGTCTGGAGGAGAACGTTTGTGCTACTAAGCCAAGGGCAAACATCGAGAATCCCAATCGTGCTGACACGTACAACCCACGTGCTGGCAGGATAACACGTCTCAACAGCCAGAACTTCCCCATCCTTAACCTCGTGCAAATGAGTGCAACGAGAGTAAATCTCTACCAGGTATATGCGATCTTACATTTTGACGCACTCATGTTGGTACATACTCTAAGCTTTATACTACAAGTCTAATTATATGACCGTGCCAATTCATTACAAGTGCAGAATGCCATTCTTTCACCATTCTGGAACATTAATGCCCACAGTGTGATGTACATGATCCAAGGACATGCCCGGGTTCAGGTTGTTAATAACCATGGTCGGACTGTGTTCAATGGCCTTCTTCGTCGTGGGCAACTATTGATCATACCACAGAACTATGTTGTTCTAAAGAAGGCGGAGCGTGAAGGATGCCAGTACATTGCAATCAAGACCAACGCAAACTCCATGGTTAGTCAGATCGCGGGAAAGAACTCCATCTTGCGTGCCTTGCCCGTTGATGTTCTTGCCAATGCGTACCGCGTCTCTAGGGACCAGGCCCGAAACCTTAAGAACAATAGGGGAGAGGAGCTAGGTGCATTCACTCCTAAATATACCCAAAGGAGCTACGAGAGTTTTCCGAGCGGAGACGAGGAGTCGTCTTCGACTGATGAGGCATCAAAGTGAATGAGCTGCTATTATAGCTGGTAGAGTAAGATAAAACATCACAAGTGTGTAACACTCGGTGTTCTATCGTTGTTCATCTCAATAAAATATCAATAAAAGCTTATCTTCTTTTCCTATGTGTACTTATTTTGCAAATTTCGCTCTCTAGTTCCATTTGCAAATTGCAATCAACTACTATTTCCTCCACATTGTGCGTGTAATTGGAGCATCAGCACAAAAAATAGCATGAATTGTATCACCTTTTACAATAGACTCTTGGATTCAACCGAGCAGATCCCAGAGCAGCACACAGATACTCCGGACAAGTCTCCGTCTGGAGTATCCGGCCAAACAGGCAGAAACTCCGGGACCCAGACAGAAGATTTCCGGAGTATCCGGGAACAACTCGGGAGACTCCGGGCTAAATAGACCAACAGAGTCTCATAACGACAAACTTCGTTCGGAGTATCCGTCGAAAATGACAGACACTGCGGGAGCAAGACAGAGAGTTTCCCGGAGTGTCTGGGAAGAACTCCGGACACTCCGGGCTAGGAAAGCATAGAGCAACTCCACATGCCGGAGTCTCACTCAGAGCCTCCAGGTTAGCACGAAGGAGAGGCCCTAATCAAGGAGCCGGAGACTCCGGACCAAAAGTTCGAACACAGAAAGAACAAGAGTTAGTGTTTTTGTGGAGAGAAAGTTTGAGGCAAAGATTTGATTGAGCATTCGAGTAGTTAGCCTAATCTCCAACCGTTGATAGGACCCCTCTTAATAGTACGACGTTTTCTGTACTCAACGTGATTTTGAATCACCAAAACAAAGTATTTCTAGTCCTCATGTTTTCCTCGGCGTTTCCCGTGTACCTTCAAGTTTTTGGGGGTTCGTCGATGCCGGTTGCACTTCACTCATCGGACTAAATCCTATTTATACACTTGACATAGCCATTAGTCCCATAATCGTTCGTCATTAATCACCAAAACCAGCAGGGGGCCTAGATGCACTTTCAAGGAGCAACATCAAGGAAATGAGCTGATTAACATGGGCCAATTAACCTAAATTTACCGGCCCATATAGTCTTATTGGGGCCTTGCAATTATTGACATGGTTCAGTTAACCTATCCAAAATTCCTCACAAAGAACATCACTTATCTGATGTTCTTTGGGCTGGAAAGGAGCAACATTAGGGGAACAAGCTGATTAGCACGTGTCAATTGACCTATATTTATCGGCCGATGTAGTCCTATTCGGGCTACTTCATCGGTTTTGTAATCTTGGGTCTAGTTTGCTTGTAACTGCCTCTTCATTCTCTTGACATGCAATGTTTATCACAAAAGGCTTCGAGCAAAACAAAAGAAAGTGTTTTATTCCCAAAAAAGTGCGTTACCCTCAAAGTAAAAAACCCTTCATCGGCCGCCCGCAACCCGGCCAACACAACATTAGGGCCGTCCTCCTCACATTCTATTCTGACCCGGGCCGGGGCTCGCTTTTTGGGAAGCCGTACCCATAGTACCATGGATCATGCATCATCGACTCGTATTCGACTTTTCGTTATCCCTGCATGTATTTTTCTTTCTGCCTACGTGGGTGTGACTTGTCCACTTCACACCTTTTGATATATATACAAATGAGTCATGATGTTCTAACCATGCAAGCAAAACTATCCAAGTATATTGTTATGCAACAACTAAAAAGGTGTTGTTGGTTAGTGGTGAAGTAAACAAACAACAAAAAGAGTCACAAGACCACATTGTAGAAACTAAAAGTTTGAGCAACTAAATTACTCTAAGTGGTCTAATAGGGAAGTGCTCTCGACAAAAAGGTGGTGCAAACTTGCTTGATAAGGTTACGGAGTAGGTGAAAACGAACACTTAAATCCGGTGTCTGCAAAACCCTTTTGAGAATAATGACACGTTAGAATCGCGGAAGACAGCCCAAACATATGTTGGCATCTCCACGTATGCTTACAAGCAACCATATCACTAACTTATGAGGCTTGCATATCCTCTTATTTATGTTAACAAACTTCGTCTCTACATGGATCCTAAGCCACTTCTATTAGCTATAAAAGCCAGCATACATCGCAGAACACCTCCATCAACCAAACTTCTCTTATCTCTTCAAACAATCATGGCAACTACTAGTTTCTCATCGCTTTCCTTTTACTTTTGCATTTTCCTCTTGTGCCATGGCTCCATTGCTCAGCTGTTTAGCCAGAGCATTACCCCATGGCAAAGCTCTCGACAAGGAGCTTATAGGGAGTGCAGACTCGATAGGCTGCAAGCATTCGAACCACTTCGACAAGTAAGGTCACAAGCGGGACTTACTGAGTATTTTGACGAGAACAACGAGCAATTTCGTTGCACCGGTGTATTTGTCATCCGCCGAGTCATCGAGCCTCGGGGCCTTTTGTTACCTCGATACCACAACACTCCTGGCCTGGTCTACATCATCCAAGGTTGGTGAAACAAATTAGGTGGTTTGTTTCAATGTCATACTATATTTAGGAGTTTGTATGTGCCACTACAATCTCATTCCTAAGTTTGTAATACCGACATACACGTGCTTCCTTGTAGGTACTGGTGTTGCAGCATTGACTCTTCCCGGATGCCCAGAGACCTACCAGCAACAGTTCCAACAATACGATCAAGCACAATCTGCGCAGGGTCAAAGCCAAAGCCAAAAGTTCAGAGATGAGCACCAGAAACTCCATCGCGTTAGACAAGGAGATGTCCTTGCACTACCAGCTGGCGTTGCACATTGGTTATACAACGATGGTGATATGCCGATTGTAGCTGTATATGTTCTTGACGTAAACAACAACGCTAACCAGCTTGCACCAAGGCAAAAGGTAACTAAGGGTGTTTTAAGCCAATCTATGAGGTGGCTGATTTTTTTTGACTAATCTACTAGATTCTAGATGGTTCCCTAACTGACATACCATTTGATATTATTTTTTTACCCGATCAATCCAAACTTGTAGGAGTTTTTGTTAGCCGGTGACAATAGGAGAGTGCAGCACTCCGGGCAGAACGTATTCAGTGGATTCAGTGTCCGGTTGCTTAGCGAGGCCTTAGGCGTAAGTGAACAGGCGGCACAAAGGCTCCAAAGTCAAAATGACCAAAGAGGTGAGATAATCCGCGTGGATCGTGGACTTCACCTTTTGAAGCCTACTATGACGCAACCACAAGAGCAGATCCAACAACAACAGCAAGAGTCCTACCAGCAAACTAGATATCAGGAAGGGCAATCAAGGGGTTGCCGTTGGAATGGTCTGGAGGAGAACGTTTGTGCTACTAAGCCAAGGGCAAACATCGAGAATCCCAATCGTGCTGACACGTACAACCCACGTGCTGGCAGGATAACACGTCTCAACAGCCAGAACTTCCCCATCCTTAACCTCGTGCAAATGAGTGCAACGAGAGTAAATCTCTACCAGGTATATGCGATCTTACATTTTGACGCACTCATGTTGGTACATACTCTAAGCTTTATACTACAAGTCTAATTATATGACCGTGCCAATTCATTACAAGTGCAGAATGCCATTCTTTCACCATTCTGGAACATTAATGCCCACAGTGTGATGTACATGATCCAAGGACATGCCCGGGTTCAGGTTGTTAATAACCATGGTCGGACTGTGTTCAATGGCCTTCTTCGTCGTGGGCAACTATTGATCATACCACAGAACTATGTTGTTCTAAAGAAGGCGGAGCGTGAAGGATGCCAGTACATTGCAATCAAGACCAACGCAAACTCCATGGTTAGTCAGATCGCGGGAAAGAACTCCATCTTGCGTGCCTTGCCCGTTGATGTTCTTGCCAATGCGTACCGCGTCTCTAGGGACCAGGCCCGAAACCTTAAGAACAATAGGGGAGAGGAGCTAGGTGCATTCACTCCTAAATATACCCAAAGGAGCTACGAGAGTTTTCCGAGCGGAGACGAGGAGTCGTCTTCGACTGATGAGGCATCAAAGTGAATGAGCTGCTATTACAGCTAGGAGAGTAAGATAAAACATCACAAGTGTGTAACACTCGGTGTTCTATCGATGTTCATCTCAATAAAATATCAATAAAAGCTTATCTTCTTTTCCTATGTGTACTTATTTTGCAAATTTCGCTCTCTAGTTCCATTTGCAAATTGCAAACAACTACTATTTCCTCCACATTGTGCGTGTAATTGGAGCATTAGCATAAAAAATAGCATGAATTGTATCACCTTGTTATAATAGACCCTGGGATTCAAACGTACCTGCCAGGCCCGTATGGGGCACCTGTGCAGGGTGTGCGCCTGCACAGGGCCCCCAAATCAGCGGGGCCCCCAGATTTTTATGTACTACTTAGTATTACTGTAATTAGTAATTAGCAGTATTAGATGTAAGCATTGAGGGTTGAGTAAAGAGTAATTAGGTGCAAGGGTTGATTATCTTTTTCAATGCTTATAGAGAAAATGGTTTCACTACTGCAGTAGAAATAGCAAAGGAAATAGCACTTGAAATAGATATTGATCCTACATTTCGGAAAAAGCGTGAAATTAAAAGAAAAAACAGTTTGATGAGAATCCTGATGATGTGTTACTTGCTTCACAATCTGCACATGAGTCATTTAGGATAAAGTATTTTTTACCTGTTGTTGATCAAACTATTGCTTCACTTACTACGAGGTTTGAGCAATATAAATCATATCAAAAAACTTTTGGTTTCTTGTTTACTTCTCATGCACTAAACTCATTGGATGATAAAAACCTGAGGTCTTCTTGCACTTGCCTTGAGACTGCACTTAAGAGTGGTGACAAATCTGACATTGATGGTAATGAGTTATATGTTGAGTTAAAGTTACTCCAAGATTTTCTTCCAAAGAAAAATATGGGACCTATTGATATTTTAAATTTTCTGAAACGCTTGGATTGTTTTCCTAATGCAACTATTGCATATAGAATTTTATTGACTATCCCAGTAACTGTTGCATCGGCAGAGTGAAGTTTTTCTAAACTAAAGTTGCTGAAGTCCTATTTGCGCTCTACAATGACACAAGAAAGACTTTGTGAACTGGCCATGATAGCAATTGAAAATGACATCTTGGAGAATGTAGCTTATGAAGAAATAATTGAAGAATTTATATCAAGGAATACTAGAAGGATGGCACGTTTCTGCTAAAAAATGTATTATTTTTGAGTTTCTAAAATCGTAATTCTGATAAGATCTTATTTAAAAAATTGTACTATGTACTGACATGAGATATATATATAATAAAACCTTGTTTTCCTAATTGTCACTTGTTATGCCGAGGGCCCATTTTTGGATTTTGCACCGGGCCTTCATTTTCTCCGGTACGGCCCTGGTACCTGCCAATGATCCGTGCGCGCGCTTCCACTGTGCCAAAAGACACCTTTGTGGCAATTTGGCATGCGGCTACCCCTGGTGTCTGGGGTAACATGTGGTTATCGATGGATCGCGCTTGGCTTTTATGCATCTTGCATCTTCACCTTTGCACGCTTGTAGCTGTATATGGTCCTCTCTAGTGCGCTCGCTTTTCTTTTCCGTGGGCAGACGGACTGAAATGGCCGTGTGCATAAATAAAGGCATCAAAATTTTCAGCATCTCGCCGTACGTGTTTGGCACTGGGCGCTCGCGTGTGGGGGCATGTGCACAGCTTACCGATGTAGGAGTAGCAAGTTGTGTCTGGTTTTGCTTTGTCGGTTATGAATAAAAACAAGCTTAAACACGATGAGCACATATAGCTGTTGGGCCTAGCCTGCTGGCCCCAGATTAGTATGCACGCCAAGAACTTTGTCTAATGTCTTCTCTAAATGCAAGCACTTATCTAGAGGGCTTGTTTCGTTGGATACAATGAGTTGCCACATCAAAATTAGCTAATCTGTGGTGCGCCATATTTTTTATGGCCAACAATTCGTGTATATATGATGAAAAAATATGTCAATAACATACGAGTTATGGACTAAAAAAATGTGGCATACCATAAGTTTAGCAAACAACCAAATATTAGGTTAAGAAAATCAAAATTAGAGCAACTCCAAAGGTCTCACCATCCGGCTCCCCAAGCTAATTGTAGCGAGCGTGGGAAAAGAAGCCCTCCAACGGGCTCACCATCTCCCTCCCTAAAAATAGCACCTCCCCATTCGTAGCTCGTCGCTCGCCAGAAGTAGCGCCTTGCTATGCCCTCACCATCTACCAATGATGCCTCCAGAGCATTCCCTCCTGCCGTCCCACCTACAATAGGTTGGTCACTTTCTCCCCTCATTGTTGTTGTTGGCTTCTTGGTGCCGTCGCCGCCCATGTCACGCTCGACTCAGCGCTGGATCCGGTCGCCCCACCGGATCGTGTTTCGGTGGCGTAGTCTGGAGCCAGGGTGTGGAGGACAAAGAGGGGAGCAGCAGGTAGCGGCGCCACCGAGGGGTCTTTAGGGGCAGCAGGTGGCGGCGGATCTAGAGCTCGAAGATGGGGCGGTGGATCTGGAGCGCTGGACAGAGGGAAATAGGGAGGGGCGGCGGCCGGCGAGGTGAGCTCAAGGACGAAGAGAGAGGTGGAGGGGCGGAGGGGGAGGCAGAGTACCAGACCAGTTTGCACAACAAGAGGCACAGCCTCCGGAGCCCCCGCAGCCACGCCCACTCCGTAGACGCCGCGTCGCCAAGGTCAGCGAGCCCAGATAGGCATCAGTGAGCGCAATGAGCCCCGGAGTGAGGGGCAGGTCGCTGCTGTGGAGAGCACGACTTCAGGGGCAGAGGGTAAGGTCGTCAGCGTGGAGGGAGGTGAAGTCGCCGTGACGGAGAGGGCGGCGTCGAGGACAGAGGGAGGAGGTTGGCACTGGTCTGGAGGAATATGGAGCATTGGGGAGAGAGGCCAATTTGTGGAGGAAGATTGGAGGAAGGTGGAGGAGGTCAGTGGGGATTTGTTTGTGGATTTGTAGGGGTGGAGGAGGTAGGGGGAGTTGCAGCGTGTTCGGTGGGAATTTGCAAGGGTGGAGGAGGGGAATTTGTAGGGGTGGAGGAGAGACCTAGCTTTGGTTTGTCAAGTGCAGAATAGAGAAAGACAGAAAAGATGGAAATGTTGCTGATTGTTGTTGCTGCTTGTTGTTCCGGATAATTATGATGTCTAAATAATACTCAATTTTATGCAGGTGCCCAATTGATAGTTATATAGACTTGTGGAATGGTGGAATCGATGGCGCAACATAGGATGACTCAGAATTGTAGCCCAATTGGCGAGCAACAATCGCCGATTGAACAAGCTACTACCTCCGCGAGACCAAAAAAGAATAGATAAAAAAAATTCACCGAGAATGAAGACAATGTGTTGGTGTCAGGATGGCTAAATATTAGTATGGATGCAGCAACAGGGAATGAACAAAATTGTTCTACTTATTGGTCAAGGATCTATGATTACTTTCATGAGAACAAGTTCTTCGAGTCTGGTCGTACTGCCAATTCTCTCATGCACCGTTGGTCCACTATTCAAGAACAAGTTAACAGGTTCTGTAGATGTTATGATCGGATTCAGAATAGAAGGCAAAGTGGGATGACAGAGTAAGATAAGGTACACACCTATCTCTTTAATTTTCTTTAAACTTCGATTCATATGTTGTGTGCAAGTTTAATAAGATATATTCATTTGTGCAGATTATTCAGGCATATGATATTTACAAGGTAGAAGAAAGGAGTGTCAAAGCGTTTGGATTATTGCATTGCTGGAACACGCTACATCTCCATCGAAAGTGGACTGATAGGTTATCTAAGAAAAAATAGAAGATGACCTCCGATGCAAGTCTAGGTTCGTCTACTCTTGGTACCAACTCAAGTCGGTATGATGATGAAGTAGATGCTCCTACACTAAAAGGTGATTCCTTGAGAAGACTAATTGGTAAGAAGGCAGAGAAAAAATGACTTCAATAAAAGCAAGTAATCTAGCGGTATCATAATCATTTGGAGATCTCAAATACTCATCTCCAAAGATTTCAATAATAGCTTTCACAAACAAACCTTTTAAGACTCCTCATAGCGGTACTTTCTCCAATCCAAATATAATCATCTTTAGCATCCGCTGGTATTCCATAAGTGAGCATTGGAAATGATGCGGTAATCTTCTGCAAAGAAGATAACCCAAGATTTCCGGCACTGTCTCTTTTCTGCACAAAATAATTATCATACTCTTCTACAGCTTGCACTATACGAAAAAATAAAGAATGAGCTAATCTAAACCTATGCGCAAAGATGAATGAGCCGTATGGATTAACTGCTTTGAACATGAGGATCAACAAAAATGGCCAACAATAAACATATGGATTAATTGCATACCTGCGCCGAAAAATTGTAGGGCCGTACCTATGAGCATCTAAAAAGTAGTTTTGGTACAGTCTCGAATGCCCAGTTTCTCTATTGCGATGAAGTACCTGATGTCTATGCTCAGAACCACCATGGCGTGGAGCACTCAACTGCTGATATTCATTGTGTGCTAGGCATGCTGTAGCAACAATGAATTCATCGTTGTCAGATGACGATGACGATGAATGCAAGAGAGATTGTAGGGGGTGGTTGTGATGACTCATTGCGATATGGTAGAGGAGGAATAACCAGGCGAATGACTTGTATATAGACCCGGAAATATACTCGTTACATATATAACCGTTATAAATATTATGTTAGTTACAGAATATCATCAAAATATAGAAGAGTGAAATATGGAGAATCAAATATGAAGAGTCCATTGAAATACAAAGAGATACGAAGAGAAACAATATGAAGATATACGAAGCAAATTTAGAAATGTCCTTAAAGATGCTCTTAACTAATTTAGATGTGGCAAGTTATGACACACAGCTATCATGCCCGTCAGTATTTTCTGTGGGCTTAGCATACACCATTAGATCTTACGTGGAGTGGAGTTAAAGAAAAAGAAATGGTATCTCATGAAAAAGTAGAGAAACCTTGAAAACATAGTGTTGTGTCTCATCTTATAGAGTGGAGTTAAAGAAAGAGAAATGATATCTCGTGAAAAAGTAGAGAGACCTTGAAACAATAGTGTTGTGTATCATGTAAGATACAACAATTTGCGGAAAAACAATATAGAACAAGATATAAGAGATATACTAGGTATCTGAAATGCTCGTATCTGAACACCTATTAAATATGTTCACTCTTCTCTTAGATTATTCATTAGCTAATGAACTCGTATCAGCTAATGAATAATCTAAGAGTTGACGAAGGAAGAGTTGTGCTTGGGCTGTAGCAAGAGAAAACCACCTGGAATTAGCAATGCCATCAGGTTCTACTTGAGCTAGCAGGCCATGTGACATTTCATTTTACTGTCATTCACTCATGTACTTGACGATCGAGCAAGGCAGCAGGCCAGCAGCAGCTTGCTTGCAGTTGCAGTTGCAGTTTATCCATCCAACGGATGCTGGAGCCCTGCACGGACACAACAGCTGCACTCGTAAGTGGGAAAAAAGCCACATTTAGCCCCCCTCCGACCGGTCAATACCATATTTAGTCCCCGTTATGCGTAAAGCCAAAAATGAGACACATCCTGCACCCTCCACCCGCGGCAGGGCACCTACCACGCTCTGGACCTGCGGCAGGGAATAGGGGCTAAATGTGGCATTGACGGCTGGGGGGCTAAATGTGGCTTTTTTCCCTCGTAAGTGCTGCCTTGACAGGATCTGCCCGGCCCCAAAGATACTGCTAATTAAGGGACAATTCAGTCAATCCCACATCCCCATGCAGTGACCAGGTAATACTACCAAGCTGTAAAAACATGAAATTCTGTGTCCATGTGATCACTGGCTGGATCCCACGAGGAGAAGGGCCCATGTGTCATGGGGAGATGTAGTGGAGACCAACGTAGAATTGGTAGGCTAGATAGGCGCACCTGGGTAACAGTGTACTCTCAGACTTGTTATTGTGAGAGGGAGCGAGGAAAGATGTGAAAGATGCCGTCTGCTGCCATTGGATTCTCTGCTAGTACCAGTACTCGTACTCTCAGGCTTGTTATTGCAGAAAATGACAATTTTGACCATGTCTCTCGCTGCGTAATTTGGAGCTCGCTGTTTAGCGTTGCTGCCTTACTATGTAGATCTAACCGCGGAGCTATATAAATTTATAAGAGATTTTAGATCTTTTTTCTCTAATAGGATAAAAAGAAGCTACCTTTATTATTATCGTGTTGGCTAAATCTCAGTTGCCTGAAATTTTTGTAAATCTCAGTCACCTAAAGTTATAGTATTAAAAGTGTGCAATTTTAGAAAATTGCACACCACTTAGTCTAAAATTACAGTATTTGAAAGTGTGCAACTTTAGTGAAAATTTAGTGTAATTTTTAGTTTGTATGTTATATATGGAGTGAGACGTGGATGAGATGGTTGGATGTTGATCCAAAGGTCTAAAAAGTGACTGAGATGTAAAAAAAATTCAGACAACTGATAAATAGATATTCCCTATTATTATAAGTCGTATTTTACTTTTATCTATAGGTTCTCCATCGCTGCACTGTGCCAGTAGTCCGCTAGACCACCCTGCCTACGAACTACGCACGCGCACCTCTGCGCCGTCACCCGTGGCTCGACCGATCGCTGCACCGGCGCCGCCGTGGCCGCAAGCTCCGCCGCCCCCGGCTGCTGCACTGCTCAACCTGCCGGCGCGCGTGCTCCACCTGCTGCGCCATGCCGCGAGCTTCAATGGTTGTTACTATGGCTTACGCACATGCGGCCATGCCTCGCTCGGTAAAATGACGGAGATGCAGCAGCAGGGGACGAGCATTTCTGCCGAAAATTCCTCCCATGGGAAAGGGTAAAATGGTGTTTCTTTTACTGAAACATAGTCAAAGCCCTCTTGACCTCGTCACAGTAGCAAATTCTGGTATGTATTGCAAACACAGCAACACATGCGCGAGGAACAGTGCATCTGGGAATCTGAGGATTTTTAGGTGCCTCGAGCCACGAACAGTGCCCTAAAAAAATCGCAACGCGAAGCTGGTGGTGGATCAGACGGCGATGACACGCATTCATTTACGCCCGAGCAGATTTAAACTAAGCTAAAACCTTGTCAAGTTTAACCAACAATCTACATACATCATCCAAGACCCATCACGATGGAAATGTTACAAATGGTGTTCCCAGATCTAAAAAATCCTACGACCAATCTTCCCTCCTCCCCCTCCACCAGATTCTGCTGCCACGACACCTCGCAGATCAATGGCGGCCACCACCAGTACACACTGCTAGCGCGGCAGCAGGTGGAGCAACAGCAGCGCCAGTGGCGCCGCGACCAGCTGTGCCGAGGCGAGCGGCGATGAGGCGGCAGCCGCCACGTCGCCGGTGGCCATGTTGGCCAGCCACGAGTCGTCGCTGCCGCTACCGCTGCCGCTGAGGATCACGTCTTGGCCTCGGTCGCTGCCGCCCCCGCCGCCGCCCGTGCTGGCCTCGCCTCCCATCGGCATCGGCATGCTTCCCGGGTTCGCGTCCGTGAACGTCGTCCCCGGCATCGTCGTCGGAGTCGTCCCAGGCATTGCTGTCCCCGGCATCATCGTCGGAGTCGTCCCAGGCATTGCTGTCCCCGGCATCGTCGTTGTCGGCGTCAGCGTGGCCACCGGCGTCGAGGTACCCGGCACCGTCGTCGGCGTCGCGCTCGTCGCTGGCGTTGTCGTCGACTTCTGGCTGCTCACGTGACAAAGAAGACAGAGCAAGCGCACATGGTCAGCTCACAAGCCATACATACATCTAAAACACGAATGGCTCCAACAGTAAAACAAATGGCAAGGAAAAAGCTTGTCTTTGCACTTCTCTTTCCATCCTATTCTGCTGCTCAACTAAACTAATAAAGATCATGCCAAGATCTCATCATCTTTAATTACACCATGCCATTCAACTGCTTGCTTATCTCCTCCTAGCCTTTACCCTTTTAAGCACACAAGACTAGTGTTCATTCAACATGGAGCTAACTGAAGGACAGGAGAAAGAGAGCATGGTCATGGCAGACTATCTAGCTACAAGACAGCAGTAAAAAGAGCATTACAGATCAACCCCCCTTCACAAGGCAAGAACCGACCAAAGATCCAGACTTGCAATGTGCATGGACAGGTTGGTTGGGCAATGGAGGAGGGAGAGGTGACTGACCTTGCTGGGGAGGCCGCGGGGCAGAAGGTAACGGTGTAGTCGGGGCCGCCGGCGCAGGTGAAGGTGGAGGTGGGGTCGTCGAAGGCGTAGCTGTAGGAGCGCGGGCACGCCAGCTTGAACACCTGTGAGTAGGACGTCGGCCGGCACGTCGCCGGGTTCGCGTACGCGCCGCTGCAGCAGAACTCGGGACGCCCGAACGCGTCGCACGCGCTCCGGCACGCCGCGCCGCCGCTGGACCGGAGCTCCGCAGGGCACATCGCGTTCAGGTCCGCCGCGCACCCGGCCGCCGTGCACCTCGCGGGCCCTGACCCCCCGCCGCCGGCGCCGGCGGAGGACGGCTCCACCAGGACAGGCAGGTTGTACCCGTCGACGAGGCTGACGTCGTAGAAGTCCAGCCCGCCGCTGCCGTCGAGCGTGAACTCGGCCAGCGTCGCCGGCGGGGCCGCGCCGGCGCCGGCGCACTCGGCCGTGCCGGAGCCGCAGTCGCCAGTGGCGCAGACGAGCCGCCCCGACGCGCCGTCCAGGGCGCAGCCGGTGCGCGCCCAGAGGCGGCCAGACCAGCCAGACGGCGCCGGCAGCGCGCGTGCCGCGCCAGGCAGGAGCTCGAACCCCGTGGTGCCCAGCCGCGCGGTGCCGGCGTTGGACAGGATGCCCGGCCACACCGTGTCCGCGCACCGGTTCACGAACGTGAACGTCGCCGCCTCCCCCTCTGCTCCAAGAAACACACAAACTCCTCATCAGCTCGCCCGCCATTACCGCACCTCACAAGATCTCACAAAAATAAAGAAAGAAAACACAAGCATCGATTTACCACAAACTATTTTACCTCTCCACAAGATGAACAAGAGCACAAGAACGGAGATAGATCTTGGCAACTCCATTGCTGTTCTTGTCTTCTTGAGGCAATGCAGTGCAGTGTGCTGAGCAACAAACGTGCAATGTCAGAGCAGAGCAGCGCAGCGCAGTTATTACTCACCCTCACTCCTCCTGTGCTGATGGTGGTGTGGTAGTGTGACAGCTCAGTTGTGGGGAGAGAGAGAGGAGAGGGCAATGGCAATAGCTACCACCACCACCTTTGTACAGAGAGAGGGGAGAAGGGGGATCTTTGGGGTGACTTATAGCAGAGTGGGGGCTATTTTAACAGCAAATTACTTTACCTTGCTTTTGGCTTTGCTTTGATCCTGTTTCCTGGGTAAAAGAGAAAGCTTGGAGATGGGATCTTGAATTTATTTGATTGTCCTTGGTTGATAGGCTTTTGCCCTTTTTTACCTCGGTATTTTTAGAACGGGAAGGGGTTAGGGCTGACACTGCTATTGGGTTTGCCATGGTTGATGGTGTCCAGTGACTGATGATATACCACGAGGAAGTGTTCATCTTATTTTGTTAGTAATGAAAGAATTTTATTGCTTTTTGGCTTCTACATTAAAAGAATACACACAGCTAAAATGTTTATCAAGTACATAAATTATGAACCTTCGATTCTCCATCTAATTAATCTCTATTCTCTTGCTTTGAACTTATAATAGGAAATTAAATGGCCAAGAATTCGAGTACTCGCAACGTACTTGTTAGCAATTTGTGTTACTTACTCCGTCCACAAATGTAAGATGCACATAGAATTTAAGGTTTAACTTTGACTAACAATTAAACTAATAATATTAAATTATATAACATAAAAGTGATACTATTTGAAAATATGTTTGAATATGAATCCAATAATACTATTTTTGTGTCATATAACTAAAAATTATTAGTTTAATTGTTGGTTAAAGTTAAACCTTAAATTATGTGTACGTCTTACATTTGTGGACAGAAGGAGTATAAGATAATGGATTGTACACGGCTTTTAGAATTCCAAGGAATTTAAGAGGATAATGACAAAACTATTGCAACATGTTTTGTGTTGCTTTTGCCTAAATCTAGTTGGATAAGTGCATTCTCTTGCGGTTGATATTAGGTTGTTATTGTTCCTAAAGGCAGAGTAACAAAGGTTTTGAAAGTGGAAAAGCATGAAGTGTTCTTCACAGATAGATGGTTGGTCCTATGATTCTAAAGGCAGTGAAAGGGAGAAGAACGAAGAGGGTACATGCAGACAATCTGCTACAGAAAAGAGATGTACTATGTCCTAGAATTATCTGATTTGATGCCTCGATGGTAAATGTCAAACATGTAAGCATGTGCACGAGGGACAGTATGTTCCTCAAACTTGACCGTGCGTGGTTAGCCTTTGCCAACCTACACGACCTGAAGTCTATGATATAATTATTGTCAGGAGAAATCTTTCAAGTCATGGCGTCATGTCAATTCATCCATCAATTAGCTGTTCTCGTTTCTTAATATATGTTTCATGCATTTGAACAAAATCCATTAATATATCAGTCAGGGTGGGAGGGGATCGAACCGCTCCAAAGGTTACCGTGGGTTCAAAAAGGTCAACCCTTTTCTTAAATTCCATGAACCGTATAGGATCAAAGCTGAACCAGCTCTAATTTTTACAGAAATTTCCCAAAATACATTCGTTGAAATGAGAGGAAAGAACATGCTACAGAAAAATAGATTCACGAACACAATAATGGGTATAAGAAATTGAACAAGATTACACACATATCGCGAGAAGGCTTCGTGACGAAAAACTTAGAGCTGATTCATCTGAATAACCAACTGCAACAATAGACTACATATACACCACTAAATTATCATCTTCTTCCTCCCTGCTAGCCACCGGCATCGCCGCTCTCTCAAGTTGTAGCCGCGCCGCGCGATTCGGTCCTCTCTTTCCTCCGAATTTGGCACCAACAGCCAGCAGGGAGCACCGGAGTAGGCTGCTGCTTCCCAGTCTCCCGATAGCACGGCCGCTAGGACTAGCTGCCGCAGGCTGCAGCTGAGCTTCTTCACTCTCCGTTCTTTTTCTCCCAAATAGACAAAGTGAGGACGCTTGACGACGTCGGAGGCGGCAAGGACTTCCGCGAGAGGGAAACGACAACTAGAGGCAGCAGGAACGAGGGGGTGAGGGAGGCGGAGCTTTGCAGAGCGTTGGCAGCGGCGGCGGCGGCGGCGGATCACCCGATCCATTGGCTCACCCCGATCGACTCCCACCCTAATATACCCTGAAAACAAAGCTGTCCATGGCAGTTTGACCTAGTGTGCCCACCGCTCGGCGTTTACCGGTATGGCCGGTCCGTTGATCCGTTAAAAATCGAAACAAGCAAAATAAATTCGATTTTGCTTGCTTTTCTGTCTAGATTTGGATTTTTTTTTGTGTGCTTGTATCGGCTACATTTTCGTCTCTACTTTTTTTTTGAAAAAAGAGATGCGATTAATCAATAGAATAAGTACAGTCAAGTCTCAGTGCTGGGTCATTAGCAACCGGGCAGCTGCCAATCCAGTAAGCCGTCTAGCCCTGGAGTTTATCAAAGGCAGTGAGCTCATGACTCACTCTATTCTAGGCTATAGAAGCCTTATGCAATTTAGCATCTCTTTCACCATGCAGCATGACCTTTGTTTCTTAAGTCCGATACGCAAAGATAGAGTAATCCGGTCCATCAGAGGCAAGCATAGCAATAGCCTTGGCACAGTCCGACTCGAGCAAAATTGGCTTACTTGTTCATTGAAGGGCTAACGAGATACCTGCATTGCATGCCGCTAACTCCGCATCCAAGGCGCTAGAACACTGCCGCAATGATCTACAAGCTGCGAACACGATCTCGCCTGTACGGTTGCACAACACCATCACTATGCTGTCCTTGCCACTACTAGCATCATAAGCGCCATCAACGTTTAACTTCGTCCACCCCAGCGGTGGGGGTATCTAGCTGAGTCTCTCAGTCTGTGATTGACCTCCAAGCAAAAATACGTACCTTGGATGGAGCGGGACATTTCCAAATAAGGTCCCAAGCAAGTTGAGAACCATCTGGCCGGTACTAGAGGCGCCATGGTTGCTAGTTTATATTTTCATCTCTACTTAATTCATGTATATTTCAATATCTAGTTTTTATCTACTATATTTCCACGAAAAGGAACAATCTTCGCCAAATGACCAAAATTCAAATTTGAATCTTGTAAATTCCAGGCAATAATCTGTCTTACAGGTGACACATGTTAAAAATTTGGAACTAGTAGCGTTATCCCTTGTTTGACCTAGCTAGTTGGCTGCCAAATATAGAAAAAACTCCATTACTTCTCAATTTTTGCAATGGCCTAAATTTTGCTATTCAACTCTAAAGCTGGAAAAATCAGATCATCAACTCTTAAAATCGTTGAGATTACCCGCTTGAGACTACTCCAAAGTAGTACTGAATGATGTGGCGGTGCTTTTTGCGCATGTCACATGTGGTCGCCTGGTCAGCATATTTAGATAAAAAATCAGAACATGTAGGAGAAAGGAGAAAAATAATAAAAAATAGAAAATTACAGATACTAGTCGTCGACCCGTGCAGTTGCACGGGCTAGTCTTTTTTATTTGAGTTGATCTGTAATGAGACGATGATGGCTGCGATAGAGCATGGTGATTCCCTATGCGTGCATATATCCACGGTGCAACCAAGATAGTTCATGGTTGACTAAATAACTCAACAATCAACATATAGGAGTTGTACCTAACACCCAATTGTTAATTCCAAATTTTATGGGAGTTGTACTTAGCATATAATTGTTAATTCTGAATTTACAAATATATACAGAAATATTTGGGTACAAATCAATTTGTTAGAGTTGTATTTAGCTTGGAGTCTTGCTAGAGTTATATTCAACTTGGAGTCTACGAATTTTTCTTTTTTCTAGTTGTCAACCCATGCGCTTGCACAGACTATACATAGTACTAAACCAAATCTCACCTCCTACATAAATAGCCAAGTACTATTCCATCTCAGCTCTCTTTTATATTTCAGACGTGGGACTTATGCGTTCTAAATAGTCAAATGATATAAAACTGACATTGGCGAGTGTGCTTGTATAGGCTGGCCAATTATATTTATTTGTAATAGTATTTTTTTATTCGTTTCAATGCATTAATAGTATTAGTTAACGTTACCTCTATCTTAATCCATGTCTATTGCTTCATAAAACTTTAGTCTTGTCTACATTCATGCTGCTGATATAGATCATCAACAAAAACTTAGTGTCCAGGTTGTTGCTCCATACAGTCCGTCGTGTTGCGGCTAGATATGTATGACATATGAACCATTACCAGTTGCTCTCATTGTCAAGCTTCTTATAGATAATCAAATATTTAAAGAGCAAAGACAATTTAGAGGAAAAATAAACAAATCATCGTCTACCCTTTTTTGATTGTTGTTGATTTCAAAAAATAAAGGAAATATTTAAATAACGAAGGCAACTTACGGGAAAAGAAAACGAATCGTCCTTTGATCAATCCACCAACACAAACCTTAATTCACGCATGCATGCACGCCACAACCAATTGGCCTAGTTCTTGCGTTATTACATGATGTATCTTATTATACATCTCCACATGCATATAGATCCATATGCGTGTTTGTTATTGCATTTATTCCACATTCAATTTTCAGGAGTTGTACATAATATAGAGTTTTTCTGTAATCTGAGCCGTACTCAACATGAAGTCTTTCTGTAATCTGATGGTCATGTGTTTACTTATTTATTTAGAAATCCAGGGTAACGTATACTAAGAAAATCCAGGGTTACGAATAGTAAGGAGCAAGGACTCGTACTTGAGTCAATCTGAATCGGAGTCTGTATATGAATAGTAAAGAGCAAGAACTCTTATTTGATCGGACTCTGTATACGAATAGTAAAGAGTAAGAACTCTTATATGAGTCAATCTGATGCAGTTTATATTTATGAAACATACTTCAAATTACATTATATATGTGCACTCAATATGCATCATCGCCTCTCTTTTTTCTGTCGCCATCAAAGCTATGCTTTTAGATGGTGAGTAAGTTTGCAATCTATATCCTGCACTAAATTAATTTTAAGTTTATACATGGACGTCAAAGTAAAACTCCTACCCTCTTATTTATTTTATGCATTGATAAATGATTTGTGTTGTTAGTACTCCCTAATTCGGATCATTAAGACCCCAAAACCATCGAAACCTATTAATAGTTTTGGTACATATATATTGTCTATTCTATTTTTGGAAGGCCCTATCCTATATATAGGACATGACTATCCAACCGTGCACATTAAAAATCATAATGAAGATAGAAAGCTCTAGGACTAAACGTGTGTCTCTAGCTTGTGTGGTTCTTGTTTTTATACATAAGTGATTTTGTCCACGACGCAACCTCAATACTACGATTTATACTTTGCTTTCTCTAATTAAATGAAACGTTACATATATAGTGTTATCTTTTTTATATGTGCAAACCTCTAATTTTTATATGGATTAGTACCTAACAGTATAACTATGTCATCCATGCATGAACGTGCATTGAGACTTCCGAAAAAACGACATATAGTTTTCTCAATCTTGTTTTATACATACAAATTTAATAATATTTTGTCTTTACAACCTCCATTTTTCATTATCTTTCTTCATATTTTTGAGTAAATATTTGCACATACTATTCTTTCTCGTTCCCGGGCATATACACCACGATGTCATAGTCATTTTTCTATGCAATTTTCTTTTTTTTTAACCTCCTTAGTCACGGTGAAAATTATCTTACACTACTGCAGTACGGGCCTGTACTGACGGGCCAAAAACCCCCTCTACTGACGGGCTGGGGGCCCGTCAGCCTGCAAATGTCAGTGGAGGGGGTGCCCTCCACTGACGGGCCCCTAGGGCCCGTCAGCAGAGCCCTGGTCACCACTGACGGGCTTCTAAAGTAGGCCCGTCAGCAGAGAAGGCCCGTCAGTGGTAGATTTTCAGGGATAAAAAAAATAAAATTTAAAAAATAATACATTATCTGATATACATTCTAATATACAAAATATGCATTCCAATATATACATTATCTGATATAAGGAGACATACATGCTGTGGAACAGGACTACATTTGTCAAATGTGCTAAGATTACACCGAATCATGAATAAATCAGAGCACTTGTCGAGGATACGGCGGGTCTCAGTCGCCCATTTGAAGACGAAAATATTGAATGGTAGTGCAATTGTTTTCCCATTGTACTTGAGCTACAGGCAGAAAATGAAGTATAAATCATTTGGCTAGAGTATAAATCAAGTAACTGACAGAGATTGGAATTAATACAACACCATCACCAAATTCATTATATAAAGCATTATTACATAAGAAAACATCTAGAAGCTGAGTATGGCTACCTCGTTATTCTTTAAAGCTTCTTCAAACAAAGAAACACAATCAGCATCTTCATAGAGAACAAGCTCCACGGTTCCATCTTTGTCAGGATTCTTTCGCCAAACCTGAACAATTGGTTTTTCCTTCCACTTGAAGTATGGATTTGGCAGCATTTCATAGATTGACGGGCACTCAACAAGCTGTGTATAATGGTACCAAAATTAATAGGGCAACAGAGAGATTTTTTAACAGTGTTCATAGAACATAGCAGCTAGGCCATGCTTCAGTTGAACAAAATTTCCAGAAGTACAATACATTACTGACTTTGGTTGGTATCAATGTGATCAATAGACAGACACAGGTAAATTGGTTGCAACATGATCAAGAAATTACCAGTTGGTGCATCGCCCATCGAGAAACATGATCAGAGCGTGTAGCATACAGACCATAAAATAAGGAATAAGAAAATATACCTTTGATTTGATATCATTTAGCACATCACCAACAGTGTTATTTTTTGGCAATCTGATACCGTGAAGTTGCTTAGGAACTACTAAACACATCACTGTCGAACATAAGCATGCTTGGGAACAATAGGTCAGGGAGGCAAGCATGCAAACTGAACCAAATCAAACGAGCACAAGTATTCAAGCATCGAAATCGGACCAAATCGGGTTGTACCCTAGATTTTGGGGAATTTTAGTATGAACCCTAGAACAGTATTGGGGGGAAAAAGAGGGGAAGTTGAGAGCACTCACCTGGAGCCGGCGCACCACCGCGGTTGCGGTGCGACCAACCCACCGCCGTCCAGCAGTGGCGGCCGGGAGGCGCGTCGGTGAGGGCACCGAGTCGAGTGGCCGACGCCAACTCGGGAGGAGCTCGGGCCGGAGGCCAAGGCGGCGGCGACCATTCGAAGAGGGCCCGATGGAGGAGCGGTGGCCGGGGGGAGGGAGGCCGGGGGGAGGGAGGCGGGGGAGGAGGCGGCGCGGCGTGGGTCGGATCCGGGGAGGAGGTGGCCGGAGGGAGGGAGGCGGGGGAGGAGGCGGCGCGGCGCGGGTCGGATCTGGGGAGGAGGTGGCCGGGGGGAGGGAGGCGGGGGAGGAGGCTGCGCGGCGCGGGTCGGGGGGATAAGGGGATCAGATCCGAGGGGATGGCGGTGGAGGAGGGAGAGGGGATGGCGGCCTCGGTGGTGGAGGAGGAAGAGGAGAGGTGGAGGGAGCAGGCCGGCAGGATGGAGCAGAACAGCGGGGTGGAGGCAGCGTCGATCGGGAAGGAAGAGGAGAATAGGGGCTGGGGGAGGAAGAGAATGGCTAGGGTTAGGGTGAAAATGCACTGGTGCCAGGCATATATACACCGGTGACAGGCTGGGCTTCTGGGCCGTGGACGGGCTGACAATTATCACTGACGGGCCACAATATATGCCAGTCAGTGGTTTAGTAAACACCACTGACGGGCCAAAACTTTGGGCCCGTCAGTGAAGAGTTCCCGTCAACTCTGGGCGCCGGGTCGCCTCTCCTCTGACGGGCGGATTTGGGGCCCGTCAGTAGAGGTCGTCGTGACCGGTCTGGGCATCGCCTCCACTAACGGGCATAAATCTGCCCGTCAGTGATGACCAGCACCACCGACGGGCGAAAAGTTGCCCGTTAATGGAGGTGTTTCAGCAGAGAATCATCCTGCAGTAGTGTTATAAAAAGTAATGGAGTAGTAACTTCGCTATATCTTACCTAATATCTAATTAGCACTCAATATTTTCATAGAGATTAGTACCTAATAGCCTAGATATGGAGCACTACATGTATGCTGTATTACTCGGATTAAATTTTTTTTGTGTACAGTACGACTCTTAAATGTCCATGTACATAACTACACATAAGTATGTGTACGGAACTACACATAAGTATGGAGTTGTTCATGTATGTGTCCGAGCCCTTCTTTTTTATATTCCTTTTTTGAGATGGATTTCTTAGATGATATGTTCATATGGTGCAGCTGTATAGCAGTCTTGACGTGCTACGGAAAGTCTATTCAAACTCATTACCGATAATCTTAGGATTCTACATATTTGTACTTTTAGCCATAGGATTTTCGTATAAGATATAGATGGAAAAGATGTTTTATCCTGAGATTATAGATCTTGTATGCTCTGAGAATTGTATCTTTCCTAGGATCAAGTCAATCTGAACCGTCGAATAGTAAGGAGCAAGAACTCTTATTTGAGTCAATTTGATCTGAACCGTTATAACTTGATCCCACCAGATAGATGGTCAGATGTTTTTCTTTTTCTTCGATTAATGTGAGAATTTCTAGAGAGTCTGTAATTAATATAGTAATAGATTCTAGAAAATTACTAAAACAAAGAAATGCTTAACAAAAGGAAAACTATGGAAAATTAGAAAAAAGGCGAATATGAGAAATGTTCTGGAAAACAATGAAGCAAGTGGAAAAAATATTTCACATACAATACGGAAAAGTTAAGAAATTAGGTTGAATTAGGTAAATAATCTAGAAACATTCACGAAAAAAGGAAATTCATTTTTAAAATAAAAATATTTATGATTTTTTGAATTATTTTTGTTTTTCCTCGAATTTCGTGGTTTCCCTAAATATTTCTGTTTTCGTAAACTTTATAAATTTATAAATTCATGGATGGTTCTAATTAATAACCAGCAATATTAAAACTGAATGTAACAACGTTGGTCGTGCATAGAATTCCATCCTTGCGAGAATTCAGCCTGGCTAAGATGGATCCCATGGCCCACACTGGGAACCGAAAGTGAACCTGGCTAAGACTGTGCAACCATAAGCCCAGCTAGCCCATAGTTGCTCTTTTTTTTTCCTTACATCTTTTAAAGGTAGGCTTTTTTTTTATTTGAAAGGTAAAGGTAGGCTTTTTTTGTTTTGTTTTTGGTTGGGCATAGAAGATCAATTTCATTAACTAGCAGGAAATAGCGTTACGATAATCGCAGATTAATAACGTTGCAATACTTGGTGCACTGGATTTTTGAAAGCCACGTAGTGGACAAATCGCATCTTGAAGCATATGAGGTAAGAGATAAACCGTGGAGTGTTTTTTTTTGGATTTTGAAATATGAGTATATTGCTCATTTTTTCATGGGAAAAGGAAAATGTTTGTGCAACGATGGTACATGAGTTCATATTTTATGTACTTGTGTATCTTAAAAATTCACACGAAACTCAGAGATGTCAATCATATTTGGACACGTGCTGCAAAATACCATCGAAAACTTTGATCAAATATGGCCTGCACAAAAGAAGAAAATAGTTGCAGATGTACCGTTCAAGTCTAATCTTTTTTCCTTTTCATGCAGAACATATTTGACAATATTATATAATGTATGATTTCTTCGAGTGCACATATTTTTAGACGATGCACATTTATAAGTTTGTTGAGAATTGTATAGAACACATGAGTAACTAAACCCTGAATTCAAACACTTACCCTTGTAAGGACGAAATCTGCTCTGCCTTTTCATGCTTACGAGCTTAAAGTAAGCGAGGGAGTCGTTGTCCCGTCAAGGCGGCCATGAAAAGGGGAATGTCAAAGCTCGTAAAGCCACCTACAAGCAACTGATCAGCAGCACGCTGCAGTACGTGTACGTCTGGCGAAACTTCCTCTTCCTTCATTGCTCAACTTTTCCCTCTTCTTATCCTTGTGCAAATTCGAGGCTCCTTCAATTCCTTGCATGCATCCTGTCATCTTCCACTCGATCGATCTACTTGCCACTTTTAGCCTTTTTTCTCCTTGCTGATCTGTCCGCTCCCCTTGCGAAAGCAGATGAGTGCATACATTTTATTTCCGTACTATGGCTAGCTAACTTGTACATCGAAGCATTCGACTAATTAATTAGTGCAAGATGATTATTTTTTAGAAAAAATGTTCGTAAGCACGAGACTAGCTATAAGTACTTCCACCATAAAATTGACAAGTTTATCTAAAAAGAATCCACTTAATATACTCGAACTATAAAATATCCACACACAATATCCAACTGCTGATGAAGATTCGAGGAAGAAAGCGATATGTCGCGCCAGTATTCACAACCTGGACATGCCAATAGGTACGCCACCGCACCAGCCTTTGTCTTTTCTTTCCTTTTTCGATAATATTTTGGTCTCTAAAATTAGCAAGTTTGGAATCTCGCTAGGCGGTAATAAAAAACATATTGATCTCTCCACTAATGCAATTAAAAAATTAGAGTTTGATCACTCGAGTTCGTCGATCAATAGAACAAAGATGCCACACCAAAACAAGAGTGGAGGAGCACGAGGAGGTCGATACCTCTACTCTCGATAACCTATGTGGTGAATTGAGTGAGGAGATCATGGATCAGGGAAATGATCACTTATGTAGTGATTTGTTTGTTGTTTCCCACAAGGATCCTAACACTCTCAAGACAAAGGCTAAGAGGGGGAAATAAAGTAAAAAATTAATTTTCCTGTGGTCAGTATGAATGACACTCCAGACATTCGCTCTCTAGTTCCATTTGCAAATCGCAATGGACTACTATTTTTTCCACATTGTGCACGTAATGGGAGCCTCAGCGTGACAAATAGCATGAATAGTATCACCTGTCGTAATAGACTCCGGGATTCAAACGAGCAGAGCCTGGTGCAGCACAAAGATACTCCGGACATGTCTTCTTCTAGAGTATCCGAGCAAATAGACGGAAACTCCGGGACCCAGACAGAAAGATTTCTCGAGTATCCAGGAACAGCTCCGGAGACTCCGGGATACAAAAACCGATAGAGTCTCGGAACGACAGATCTTCGTCCGGAGTATCCATCCAAAATGGCAGACACTCCCGGAGCAAGACAAAGAGTTTTCGGAGTATCCGGGAAGAACCCCGGACACTCCAGGCTTGGCAAGCGTAGAGCGAGTCACACTCAGAGTCTCTGGGTTAGCAATAACCAGAGACCCTACTCAAGCGGCCGGACACTCCAGACCAAAAGTCCGAACACTCCGGGACACAGAAGGAACAAGAGTTAGGGTTTTTGTGGAGAGAAAGTTGAGGCTAAGGTCTGGTTAAGCATTTGAGTACTTAGCCTGATCGCCGACCGTTCATAGCACCCCTCTTAGTAGTATGACGTTCCCTATATTGAAAGTGATTCTGAATCACCAAAACTAGAAAATATTTCTAATCTTCACGTTTCCTCGCCCTTTTCCACCTTCAACTTTTGGCGCGTCGTGGGTGCCGGTTGCACTTCACTCATGGGACTAAATCCTGTTTATACACTTGACGTAGCCATTAGTCCCTTAATCGTTCTTCATTAATCACCAAAGCACAGTAGGGGGGCCTAGACGCACTTTCAAGGAGCAACATCAGGGAAATGAGCTGATTGACATGGGCCAATTAACCTAAATTTACCGGCCCATATAGTCTTATTGGGGCCTTTGCATTTGTTAACATGGTTCAATTAACCTATCCAAATTCCTCACCAGAATATCACTTATCTAATGTTCATGGGCTGGAAAGGAGCAAAATTAGGGAAACGAGCTGATCCACGTGGGTCGATTAACCTGTATTTACTGGCCCATGCAGTCTTATTGGGGCTACCTCATCAGTTTTGTAATATTCGGCCTAGTTTGCATGTAAATGCGTCTTCATTCTCTTGACAGGCAATGTTTATCGAAGGCCTCAAATTTCCCTCGAGAAAATAAAAATAAAAGGCTCCGAGTAAGACAAAAGAAATTGCTTTATTCCCAAAAATGTGCTTTACCCTCAAGGTAAAGAAACTCGGTAGCATGGATCATGCATCATCGACGCATCGTAATCGGCTTTTCGTTATCCCTGCATGTATTTTTTTTTCTTCCTACGTGGGTGTGAGTTATCCACTTTACACTCTTTGGCATATATGGAAAAGAGTCATAAAGTTGTAATCATACAGGCAAAACTATCCAAGTATATTGTTATGCAACAACTAAAAAGGTGTTGTTGATTAGTGGTGAAGTAAACAAACAACAAAAAGAGTCACGCGACCACATGGGAGAACTAGAAATTTGAGAAACTAAATAACTTTACGTGGTATAACGGGGAAGCGCTCTAGACAAAAGGGTGGTGCAGGCTTGCTTGGTAAGTTTATGGATTTAGGTGAAAAGGAACACTTAAATCCTGTGTCTACCAAACCCTTTTGAGAATAATGGCACGTTGGAATCATGGAAGAAATCCCAAACATATATTGGCATTTACAGGTGTGTATGCTTACAAGCAACTTGTGAGGCTTGGTTGTACTTGTTCAACTTTTCGACTACGTCCAAGTCACTTGCATATCCTCTTATTTATGTTAACAAACTCCGTCTCTACATGAATCCTAAGCCACTTTTCTTATCTATAAAAGCCAGCATACATCCCACAACACTTCCATCAACGAAACTTCTCTTATCTCTTGAAACAACCATGGCAACTACTAGTCTCTCGTCGCTTTCTTTTTACTTTTGCATCTTCCTCTTGTGCCATGGCTCCATTGCTCAGCTGTTTAGCCAGAGCTTGACCCCATGGCAAAGCTCTCGGCAAGGAGCTTTTAGGGAGTGCAGATTTGATAGGCTGCAAGCATTTGAACCACTTCGACAAGTGAGGTCACAAGCGGGACTTACTGAGTACTTTGACGAGAACAATGAGCAGTTTCGTTGCACCGGCGTATTTGTCGTCCGCCGAGTTATCGAGCCTCGGGGCCTTTTGTTACCTCGATACCACAACACTCCTGGCTTAGTCTACATCATCCAAGGTTGGTGAAACAATTAGGTGGTCTGTTTCAATGTTATACTATATTTAGGAGTTTGTATGTGCCATTACAATCTCAGTCATAAGTTTGTACTACCGACATACACGTGCTTTCTTGTAGGTACTGGTGTTGCAGGATTGACTCTCCCCGGATGCCCAGAGACCTACCAACAACAGTTCCAACAATACGATCAAGCACAATTTGAGCAGGGTCAAAGCCAAAGCCAAAAGTTCAGAGATGAGCACCAGAAAGTCCACCGCGTTAGACAAGGAGATGTCCTTGCACTACCAGCTGGCGTTGCACATTGGTTCTACAATGATGGTGATGCGCCGATTGTAGCTGTATATGTTCTTGACGTAAACAACAACGCTAATCAGCTTGCACCAAGGCAAAAGGTAACTAAGGGTGTTTTCAAATGATCTGTGAGGTGGATGACTTTTTGACTAATCTACTAGATTTTAGATGGTCCCGAACTGACATATTATTTGATATTTTCTACTTGATCAATCCAAACTTGTAGGAGTTTTTGTTAGCTGGTGACAATAGGAGAGCGCGGCACTCCGGACAGAACATATTCAGCGGATTCAGTGTCCAGTTGCTTAGCGAGGCCTTAGGTATAAGTGAACAGGCGGCACAAAGGCTTCAAAGCCAAAATGACCAAAGAGGTGAGATAATCCGCGTGGATCGTGGACTTCACCTTTTGAAGCCTACTACGATGCAACCACAAGAGCAGATGCAACAACAGCAGCAAGAGTCCTACCAGCAAACGCAATATCAGGAAGGGCAATCAAGGGTTGGCTGTTCGAATGGTCTGGAGGAGAACTTTTGTGATACTAAGCCAAGGTTAAACATCGAAAATCCGAACCGTGCTGACACGTACAACCCACGTGCCGGCAGGATAACACGTCTCAACAGCCAGAACTTCCCCATCCTTAACCTCGTGCAAATGAGTGCAACGAGAGTAAATCTCTACCAGGTATGTATGATCTTACATTTTGACGCGCTCAAGTTGCCACAATCTCTAGGCTTTATAGTACAAGTCTAGTAATATGACTATGCCAATTCACTAAATTGCAGAATGCCATTCTTTCACCATTCTGGAACATTAATGCCCACAGTGTGATGTACATGATCCAAGGACATGCCCGGGTTCAGGTTGTTAATAACCATGGTCGGACTGTGTTCAATGGCCTTCTTCGTCGTGGGCAACTATTAATCATACCCCAGAACTATGTTGTTCTAAAGAAGGCGGAGCGTGAAGGATGCCAGTACATTGCATTCAAGACCAACGCAAACTCCATGGTTAGTCACATCGCGGGAAAGAACTCCATCCTGCGTGCCTTGCCCGTTGATGTTATTGCCAATGCGTACCGCGTCTCTAGGGAGGAAGCCCGAAACCTTAAAAACAATAGGGGAGAAGAGCTAGGTGCATTCACTCCTAAATATACCCAAAGGAGCTACCAGAGTTACCCGAACGGAGACGAGGAGTCATCTTCGACTGATAAGGCATCGGAGTGAATGAGCTGCTATTACAACTAGAAGAGTAAAATAAAAAATCACAAGTGTGTAACACTGGTGTTCTACAGATGTTCATCTCGATAAAATATCAATAAGAGTTTCTTTTTTCCTATGCGTATTTATTTTGCAAATTTCGCTCTCTAGTTCCATTTGCAAATCGCAATGGACTACTATTTTTTCCACATTGTGCACGTAATGGGAGCCTCAGCGTGACAAATAGCATGAATAGTATCACCTGTCGTAATAGACTCCGGGATTCAAACGAGCAGAGCCTGGTGCAGCACAAAGATACTCCGGACATGTCTTCTTCTAGAGTATCCGAGCAAATAGACGGAAACTCCGGGACCCAGACAGAAAGATTTCTCGAGTATCCAGGAACAGCTCCGGAGACTCCGGGATACAAAAACCGATAGAGTCTCGGAACGACAGATCTTCGTCCGGAGTATCCATCCAAAATGGCAGACACTCCCGGAGCAAGACAAAGAGTTTTCCGGAGTATCCGGGAAGAACCCCGGACACTCCAGGCTTGGCAAGCGTAGAGCGAGTCACACTCAGAGTCTCTGGGTTAGCAATAACCAGAGACCCTACTCAAGCGGCCGGACACTCCAGACCAAAAGTCCGAACACTCCGGGACACAGAAGGAACAAGAGTTAGGGTTTTTGTGGAGAGAAAGTTTGAGGCTAAGGTCTGGTTAAGCATTTGAGTACTTAGCCTGATCGCCGACCGTTCATAGCACCCCTCTTAGTAGTATGACGTTCCCTATATTGAAAGTGATTCTGAATCACCAAAACTAGAAAATATTTCTAATCTTCACGTTTCCTCGCCCTTTTCCACCTTCAACTTTTGGCGCGTCGTGGGTGCCGGTTGCACTTCACTCATGGGACTAAATCCTGTTTATACACTTGACGTAGCCATTAGTCCCTTAATCGTTCTTCATTAATCACCAAAGCACAGTAGGGGGGCCTAGACGCACTTTCAAGGAGCAACATCAGGGAAATGAGCTGATTGACATGGGCCAATTAACCTAAATTTACCGGCCCATATAGTCTTATTGGGGCCTTGCATTTGTTAACATGGTTCAATTAACCTATCCAAAATTCCTCACCAAGAATATCACTTATCTAATGTTCATGGGGCTGGAAAGGAGCAAAATTAGGGAAACGAGCTGATCCACGTGGGTCGATTAACCTGTATTTACTGGCCCATGCAGTCTTATTGGGGCTACCTCATCAGTTTTGTAATATTCGGCCTAGTTTGCATGTAAATGCGTCTTCATTCTCTTGACAGGCAATGTTTATCGAAGGCCTCAAATTTCCCTCGAGAAAATAAAAATAAAAGGCTCCGAGTAAGACAAAAGAAATTGCTTTATTCCCAAAAATGTGCTTTACCCTCAAGGTAAAGAAACTCGGTAGCATGGATCATGCATCATCGACGCATCGTAATCGGCTTTTCGTTATCCCTGCATGTATTTTTTTTTCTTCCTACGTGGGTGTGAGTTATCCACTTTACACTCTTTGGCATATATGGAAAAGAGTCATAAAGTTGTAATCATACAGGCAAAACTATCCAAGTATATTGTTATGCAACAACTAAAAAGGTGTTGTTGATTAGTGGTGAAGTAAACAAACAACAAAAAGAGTCACGCGACCACATGGGAGAACTAGAAATTTGAGAAACTAAATAACTTTACGTGGTATAACGGGGAAGCGCTCTAGACAAAAGGGTGGTGCAGGCTTGCTTGGTAAGTTTATGGATTTAGGTGAAAAGGAACACTTAAATCCTGTGTCTACCAAACCCTTTTGAGAATAATGGCACGTTGGAATCATGGAAGAAATCCCAAACATATATTGGCATTTACAGGTGTGTATGCTTACAAGCAACTTGTGAGGCTTGGTTGTACTTGTTCAACTTTTCGACTACGTCCAAGTCACTTGCATATCCTCTTATTTATGTTAACAAACTCCGTCTCTACATGAATCCTAAGCCACTTTTCTTATCTATAAAAGCCAGCATACATCCCACAACACTTCCATCAACGAAACTTCTCTTATCTCTTGAAACAACCATGGCAACTACTAGTCTCTCGTCGCTTTCTTTTTACTTTTGCATCTTCCTCTTGTGCCATGGCTCCATTGCTCAGCTGTTTAGCCAGAGCTTGACCCCATGGCAAAGCTCTCGGCAAGGAGCTTTTAGGGAGTGCAGATTTGATAGGCTGCAAGCATTTGAACCACTTCGACAAGTGAGGTCACAAGCGGGACTTACTGAGTACTTTGACGAGAACAATGAGCAGTTTCGTTGCACCGGCGTATTTGTCGTCCGCCGAGTTATCGAGCCTCGGGGCCTTTTGTTACCTCGATACCACAACACTCCTGGCTTAGTCTACATCATCCAAGGTTGGTGAAACAATTAGGTGGTCTGTTTCAATGTTATACTATATTTAGGAGTTTGTATGTGCCATTACAATCTCAGTCATAAGTTTGTACTACCGACATACACGTGCTTTCTTGTAGGTACTGGTGTTGCAGGATTGACTCTCCCCGGATGCCCAGAGACCTACCAACAACAGTTCCAACAATACGATCAAGCACAATTTGAGCAGGGTCAAAGCCAAAGCCAAAAGTTCAGAGATGAGCACCAGAAAGTCCACCGCGTTAGACAAGGAGATGTCCTTGCACTACCAGCTGGCGTTGCACATTGGTTCTACAATGATGGTGATGCGCCGATTGTAGCTGTATATGTTCTTGACGTAAACAACAACGCTAATCAGCTTGCACCAAGGCAAAAGGTAACTAAGGGTGTTTTCAAATGATCTGTGAGGTGGATGACTTTTTGACTAATCTACTAGATTTTAGATGGTCCCCGAACTGACATATTATTTGATATTTTCTACTTGATCAATCCAAACTTGTAGGAGTTTTTGTTAGCTGGTGACAATAGGAGAGCGCGGCACTCCGGACAGAACATATTCAGCGGATTCAGTGTCCAGTTGCTTAGCGAGGCCTTAGGTATAAGTGAACAGGCGGCACAAAGGCTTCAAAGCCAAAATGACCAAAGAGGTGAGATAATCCGCGTGGATCGTGGACTTCACCTTTTGAAGCCTACTACGATGCAACCACAAGAGCAGATGCAACAACAGCAGCAAGAGTCCTACCAGCAAACGCAATATCAGGAAGGGCAATCAAGGGTTGGCTGTTCGAATGGTCTGGAGGAGAACTTTTGTGATACTAAGCCAAGGTTAAACATCGAAAATCCGAACCGTGCTGACACGTACAACCCACGTGCCGGCAGGATAACACGTCTCAACAGCCAGAACTTCCCCATCCTTAACCTCGTGCAAATGAGTGCAACGAGAGTAAATCTCTACCAGGTATGTATGATCTTACATTTTGACGCGCTCAAGTTGCCACAATCTCTAGGCTTTATAGTACAAGTCTAGTAATATGACTATGCCAATTCACTAAATTGCAGAATGCCATTCTTTCACCATTCTGGAACATTAATGCCCACAGTGTGATGTACATGATCCAAGGACATGCCCGGGTTCAGGTTGTTAATAACCATGGTCGGACTGTGTTCAATGGCCTTCTTCGTCGTGGGCAACTATTAATCATACCCCAGAACTATGTTGTTCTAAAGAAGGCGGAGCGTGAAGGATGCCAGTACATTGCATTCAAGACCAACGCAAACTCCATGGTTAGTCACATCGCGGGAAAGAACTCCATCCTGCGTGCCTTGCCCGTTGATGTTATTGCCAATGCGTACCGCGTCTCTAGGGAGGAAGCCCGAAACCTTAAAAACAATAGGGGAGAAGAGCTAGGTGCATTCACTCCTAAATATACCCAAAGGAGCTACCAGAGTTACCCGAACGGAGACGAGGAGTCATCTTCGACTGATAAGGCATCGGAGTGAATGAGCTGCTATTACAACTAGAAGAGTAAAATAAAAAATCACAAGTGTGTAACACTGGTGTTCTACAGATGTTCATCTCGATAAAATATCAATAAGAGTTTCTTTTTTCCTATGCGTATTTATTTTGCAAATTTCGCTCTCTAGTTCCATTTGCAAATCGCAATGGACTACTATTTTTTCCACATTGTGCACGTAATGGGAGCCTCAGCGTGACAAATAGCATGAATAGTATCACCTGTCGTAATAGACTCCGGGATTCAAACGAGCAGAGCCTGGTGCAGCACAAAGATACTCCGGACATGTCTTCTTCTAGAGTATCCGAGCAAATAGACGGAAACTCCGGGACCCAGACAGAAAGATTTCTCGAGTATCCAGGAACAGCTCCGGAGACTCCGGGATACAAAAACCGATAGAGTCTCGGAACGACAGATCTTCGTCCGGAGTATCCATCCAAAATGGCAGACACTCCCGGAGCAAGACAAAGAGTTTTCCGGAGTATCCGGGAAGAACCCCGGACACTCCAGGCTTGGCAAGCGTAGAGCGAGTCACACTCAGAGTCTCTGGGTTAGCAATAACCAGAGACCCTACTCAAGCGGCCGGACACTCCAGACCAAAAGTCCGAACACTCCGGGACACAGAAGGAACAAGAGTTAGGGTTTTTGTGGAGAGAAAGTTTGAGGCTAAGGTCTGGTTAAGCATTTGAGTACTTAGCCTGATCGCCGACCGTTCATAGCACCCCTCTTAGTAGTATGACGTTCCCTATATTGAAAGTGATTCTGAATCACCAAAACTAGAAAATATTTCTAATCTTCACGTTTCCTCGCCCTTTTCCACCTTCAACTTTTGGCGCGTCGTGGGTGCCGGTTGCACTTCACTCATGGGACTAAATCCTGTTTATACACTTGACGTAGCCATTAGTCCCTTAATCGTTCTTCATTAATCACCAAAGCACAGTAGGGGGGCCTAGACGCACTTTCAAGGAGCAACATCAGGGAAATGAGCTGATTGACATGGGCCAATTAACCTAAATTTACCGGCCCATATAGTCTTATTGGGGCCTTGCATTTGTTAACATGGTTCAATTAACCTATCCAAAATTCCTCACCAAGAATATCACTTATCTAATGTTCATGGGGCTGGAAAGGAGCAAAATTAGGGAAACGAGCTGATCCACGTGGGTCGATTAACCTGTATTTACTGGCCCATGCAGTCTTATTGGGGCTACCTCATCAGTTTTGTAATATTCGGCCTAGTTTGCATGTAAATGCGTCTTCATTCTCTTGACAGGCAATGTTTATCGAAGGCCTCAAATTTCCCTCGAGAAAATAAAAATAAAAGGCTCCGAGTAAGACAAAAGAAATTGCTTTATTCCCAAAAATGTGCTTTACCCTCAAGGTAAAGAAACTCGGTAGCATGGATCATGCATCATCGACGCATCGTAATCGGCTTTTCGTTATCCCTGCATGTATTTTTTTTTCTTCCTACGTGGGTGTGAGTTATCCACTTTACACTCTTTGGCATATATGGAAAAGAGTCATAAAGTTGTAATCATACAGGCAAAACTATCCAAGTATATTGTTATGCAACAACTAAAAAGGTGTTGTTGATTAGTGGTGAAGTAAACAAACAACAAAAAGAGTCACGCGACCACATGGGAGAACTAGAAATTTGAGAAACTAAATAACTTTACGTGGTATAACGGGGAAGCGCTCTAGACAAAAGGGTGGTGCAGGCTTGCTTGGTAAGTTTATGGATTTAGGTGAAAAGGAACACTTAAATCCTGTGTCTACCAAACCCTTTTGAGAATAATGGCACGTTGGAATCATGGAAGAAATCCCAAACATATATTGGCATTTACAGGTGTGTATGCTTACAAGCAACTTGTGAGGCTTGGTTGTACTTGTTCAACTTTTCGACTACGTCCAAGTCACTTGCATATCCTCTTATTTATGTTAACAAACTCCGTCTCTACATGAATCCTAAGCCACTTTTCTTATCTATAAAAGCCAGCATACATCCCACAACACTTCCATCAACGAAACTTCTCTTATCTCTTGAAACAACCATGGCAACTACTAGTCTCTCGTCGCTTTCTTTTTACTTTTGCATCTTCCTCTTGTGCCATGGCTCCATTGCTCAGCTGTTTAGCCAGAGCTTGACCCCATGGCAAAGCTCTCGGCAAGGAGCTTTTAGGGAGTGCAGATTTGATAGGCTGCAAGCATTTGAACCACTTCGACAAGTGAGGTCACAAGCGGGACTTACTGAGTACTTTGACGAGAACAATGAGCAGTTTCGTTGCACCGGCGTATTTGTCGTCCGCCGAGTTATCGAGCCTCGGGGCCTTTTGTTACCTCGATACCACAACACTCCTGGCTTAGTCTACATCATCCAAGGTTGGTGAAACAATTAGGTGGTCTGTTTCAATGTTATACTATATTTAGGAGTTTGTATGTGCCATTACAATCTCAGTCATAAGTTTGTACTACCGACATACACGTGCTTTCTTGTAGGTACTGGTGTTGCAGGATTGACTCTCCCCGGATGCCCAGAGACCTACCAACAACAGTTCCAACAATACGATCAAGCACAATTTGAGCAGGGTCAAAGCCAAAGCCAAAAGTTCAGAGATGAGCACCAGAAAGTCCACCGCGTTAGACAAGGAGATGTCCTTGCACTACCAGCTGGCGTTGCACATTGGTTCTACAATGATGGTGATGCGCCGATTGTAGCTGTATATGTTCTTGACGTAAACAACAACGCTAATCAGCTTGCACCAAGGCAAAAGGTAACTAAGGGTGTTTTCAAATGATCTGTGAGGTGGATGACTTTTTGACTAATCTACTAGATTTTAGATGGTCCCCGAACTGACATATTATTTGATATTTTCTACTTGATCAATCCAAACTTGTAGGAGTTTTTGTTAGCTGGTGACAATAGGAGAGCGCGGCACTCCGGACAGAACATATTCAGCGGATTCAGTGTCCAGTTGCTTAGCGAGGCCTTAGGTATAAGTGAACAGGCGGCACAAAGGCTTCAAAGCCAAAATGACCAAAGAGGTGAGATAATCCGCGTGGATCGTGGACTTCACCTTTTGAAGCCTACTACGATGCAACCACAAGAGCAGATGCAACAACAGCAGCAAGAGTCCTACCAGCAAACGCAATATCAGGAAGGGCAATCAAGGGTTGGCTGTTCGAATGGTCTGGAGGAGAACTTTTGTGATACTAAGCCAAGGTTAAACATCGAAAATCCGAACCGTGCTGACACGTACAACCCACGTGCCGGCAGGATAACACGTCTCAACAGCCAGAACTTCCCCATCCTTAACCTCGTGCAAATGAGTGCAACGAGAGTAAATCTCTACCAGGTATGTATGATCTTACATTTTGACGCGCTCAAGTTGCCACAATCTCTAGGCTTTATAGTACAAGTCTAGTAATATGACTATGCCAATTCACTAAATTGCAGAATGCCATTCTTTCACCATTCTGGAACATTAATGCCCACAGTGTGATGTACATGATCCAAGGACATGCCCGGGTTCAGGTTGTTAATAACCATGGTCGGACTGTGTTCAATGGCCTTCTTCGTCGTGGGCAACTATTAATCATACCCCAGAACTATGTTGTTCTAAAGAAGGCGGAGCGTGAAGGATGCCAGTACATTGCATTCAAGACCAACGCAAACTCCATGGTTAGTCACATCGCGGGAAAGAACTCCATCCTGCGTGCCTTGCCCGTTGATGTTATTGCCAATGCGTACCGCGTCTCTAGGGAGGAAGCCCGAAACCTTAAAAACAATAGGGGAGAAGAGCTAGGTGCATTCACTCCTAAATATACCCAAAGGAGCTACCAGAGTTACCCGAACGGAGACGAGGAGTCATCTTCGACTGATAAGGCATCGGAGTGAATGAGCTGCTATTACAACTAGAAGAGTAAAATAAAAAATCACAAGTGTGTAACACTGGTGTTCTACAGATGTTCATCTCGATAAAATATCAATAAGAGTTTCTTTTTTCCTATGCGTATTTATTTTGCAAATTTCGCTCTCTAGTTCCATTTGCAAATCGCAATGGACTACTATTTTTTCCACATTGTGCACGTAATGGGAGCCTCAGCGTGACAAATAGCATGAATAGTATCACCTGTCGTAATAGACTCCGGGATTCAAACGAGCAGAGCCTGGTGCAGCACAAAGATACTCCGGACATGGGAGCCTCAGCGTGACAAACAGCATGAATAGTATCACCTATTGTAATACATTCCGGGACGTGCATCTTTCCTAATGGCTCACAAGATCTTTTCCAAGTGTTCCAAGTGTGAGTTCGATCCCCATACCTATACGGGGACAGACGTGAATTTCGTATACTTATTTGATCTAACCGTGGTTCATCTATTCTTTACTCTAAGTATTATGGGAATTCTTTATTCATGTGGTAATTTTTTTTCTTGATTATTATAGGATTTCTTATCCTCAGAGCAAAGAGGTACCTTGAATTCCACCTATTGTTTATAGATATATAAATTAGTGAGAGTGTGCACCACAACAAAAATAACGCAAGTAGACAGTGCCCATGTATTAAAATGCCCGAATGAAAGTAAAGGTTCGCCAAGACATGCACAGCTCCCCCCTTTCTCTGCTACAGTAGAGTCAGGCGAAAAGGCCGGAGCTCTCGTTTTCGCGTTTCTTCCCCGGCGAGGCCGCCGTTCCTCCTCGCCTCCGGTCGCCTAAGGGCACCGCGAGATGGGGGGACGCGTGGTCTCCGCCGGGAGTGTAGATAGGGCCTCTGTTGGCCCCCTTTTGTATCCCCGCCCTGCCGTCTGTTCGTCAAGGTCTCCGGTGGCCATGGGTGCTTCATCGCTCCGGCTCCAACCTCGGCTCGTCGTCGCCTTTACCGGTGTCGTCGAGGAGTTAGTGGGCGTTCTGGTTCGTTTTCTTTTCTTGTTGTGTTTGTGCTGTAGGGTATTCGAGCGCATCTCGGGGTTGCCGGCGGCGACGTCGATCCCGAGGTTGCTTTGGGCAGCTTCCTCCTTCAGGTTCCCTTTGTGTTGCGGCATCGGCTTTGTCTGGCGGAGCGAGTCCGTTGGCCGGGAGGAGCTCGATTTCCTGCTCAGGATTGGAGCCCCGCCCCTGCTGCCGAGCCTTTCACCATGTTTTCGTTCCGCCTCTCGTGGCGGACGCCCTTCGCGGCTTTCTTCCGAGGACGACCTTTCTTCCGAGGTTTCGTCCTCTGCTTCTCTTTGCAGGTTTTCGATCGACGTCTGGCGCTTCGTCCTCCTCTTCTCCAGCAAGCCGGCGTGGCGGCGCACAGGAATGGCGGAAATATCCCCCAGGGACCAGTTTGTAATTTTCTTTGCTTCAGGGGTTTTTCTGCTATTGGGTAGGGTTTGCTGTCCTGTTCTAGATGTATTGGTGATGTTTTCTTTATCTCTTTGAATGAAGTTACTATCTCAAAAAAAAATGCCCGAATGAAGACACATCCACTTTTGGAAAGTAACGACCCACCGCACATTCCATTTCCTTTTTTAGAAAATTACTTGTCTGCTAACGCTCCTCGTCTCCCCGTTTCTTTCTTTTCTCTTTTTTAGATGTGCCTCTGCTTGCGTGTGTAGCAGCATAGCAAGCTAGTAAAAATTTTTAATCTTGCCCCCCTTGGTTGCTTTAGTTTAGCAATAACTTAGAAGAACATTTAATGTCAAAATTTAAAAGCCCGTGTCTTCTAAACCAAGTGATTTATTTCAATCATTGTGTTTCTTGTGACAAGATCTTCAAAACAAGACTAATTTTAGATATATTCCAGTTCACTTTGATAGTGTATTTTTATTCTTATAGTACTATTATTTGTTCCATACGTTCATTACAGTAGTTTTATTTGTTCCATATGTTCATTACTTTTCTCAGACAACAATAAGGACGATTAGACTGGAAGCAGCGACCTCTACCTGTAGCACCCATCCTCCTCTACTACCTCACCTCGTTGAAATCCGAAACTCTTAGGCCTTGTCAAAGAAGAATTTGAGATAGGAGATGAGAAACTGTCTCAACATGTTAATTTTGAAAATACTACCAGACAAGTTCATAAGAAGTGGTAGGCAACTTAAAATTATTAGGCCATTGAATGACATTAGGCAACTCATAAGTAAAGTTAAGCAACTTGATAAGACCAAAAAGGTGCTACATCATATTATATGTGCACTCCTTTTGTTTCTATCTCTATGAGCACAAAAACCTTCTTGTTTTCATAATCCACAAAAGCAATATGTACTTCTTTTGCTAAGTCCTCCTCTATATGTATACGATGGGCAATTGGAAAAGAGAATCCTCTAGGGAACGCTATCAAAGGTCATGAAACTAGTTTTCTTGGAAGCAAGTTAATATTACATGAATGGAAAGCATGTTTCAACATGGACATAAGCAAGTTGGTATTACATGAAAAGCATGTTTTTCCATAAGCACCCAACATAACAATGAAGTTTTGCCATAAATGGAGGTAAGTTGGCATTACATGAAAAGCAAGTTTGCTGAAGATTGTACAAAGAATAAAGAGAATACAATTTTAGAAAACCTAATTGTAAAATTAGCCAACCTAATAGTGTTGCTAGGAAAATTCATAAGTTCTAGCGCACATAATATGGTAGGCAACTTAGTAGCAGAGGTAGGTTAGTTAGTAGTATTGTTAGGCAAGTTAATGACACTATGAGATTTATCGATACTGGTATGCATGATCTAACACAAAGCACCCCTCTCATACCTCTCTAGATAAACAACTTGAATGTTGTAGGCACCTTAGCAGCAGTTGTAGGTAACTTTGTAGTATCGAGGGCAAGTTCATAGGTTGGAGTACACCTACTTTCACACGAACAACCTTATGAAACCCAATAGTTCAGCATTTTAGGAAAAATACAAAAGCAAAAGGATAAAACATAGCCGGTAGCAAGCAATGATATATGTACTCCTAGCCTCTTTGATATCTATCAAATCCCAGAGTGAGAGTAGTGAACCCATCCTAGAGGAATAACCCTGGCATATATCTAACCCCCGAAAGAACGGTGAAACTAGTGCCTCCTTGGTATCTATGTAACCATGGAGGAGTGGTGCACCCTTCTAGGAATAATAGCATGAAAGGAGAGTGATGGACCCATTCACTAAAGGATGAAACATAACGCTTCCTTGGCATCTATCTAAGCCTGTAGCAAGAGCGATCAACTCATGCAAAAATTTTAACGAAAGTTGATAATGAAAGTTTTGTAAAAGATATCTAATATTAGTCTTGTTTCGAACACTGCATCACAAGGAACCTGATGGTACAAACGATTTGTGAATCCGATGTTTGGCTCAAATGTTATGGCCTTTTAGTTTGCGTGTTCAGATATCCAAAAGATAATTTTGAAATTAAAGAAAGATTCAAGGGTGTGATGCAAATGTCACAAGTAGTCAACAGAGTCGTTTCGACATGTACACAAAAGACTGTGGGGCCCTCTGCCTTTTTGAAGGATCAAGGATATCTACTAGAGGGGGGTGAATAGGAGATTATCAAAATTTTATCCCAAAATTATTTTCTACACGGGTATCTCTATATTACTAGGCAGCCCTAAATAAAACCCAGCATGCTAATTAACAAAACAAGTAAAGAATAAACCCAAAACAAACTAGTGGCAGGTATAAGAGCACAACAAGTATGAAAGCAATATGAAGATATGCAAAGAAACAACCAGGTGGGAGACACAAGGGTTTGTAGTCGGAGTTCAAGCCTTTGGCGGTGTTCTATGTATCTGTTGAGGAAGCTTGATCCTACGATTGAAGATAACACCAAATTGTGTTCTTTCCTCAAGAAGCTTGCCAATGTGAAGATTTCCTTCTCTTGTGGTAGCTCTTCACCTTGTTGTAGTTAGCTCCAAACCCTCACAAACTTCTTGGGGTGCTTCACAATCACCTTGAAGGCTCCCAAGCGACTCCTAGCCTTTTAGGAGAAGCCAATCCCCAAGAGTAATAAGCTTCAATCAGTTCAGCTTCGAGATGAACTCCAGTTTCATGCTCAACTATGACTCAATCTCTCTCTCTCAAAGATTTCCTCACAAAGGATGAAGCTAGAGCTTGAGGAACCGTGAGATGGCACCCAGGAGAGCAGAGGAAAGGCTTGGCAAAGAGGCTTGGTGATACATATAGGGCCTGTTCGGGTGAGCTCCACTTAACCATTTTTCAGCTCCACTTCTAGCTCCAGCAGTGGCACCACTCCACCTCCTAACTCCAGAGCAGTAAGAACTGTTTGGGGTAGAGATGAGCCTCAGCTCCAGATTAGTGAAGGCTTGCTGTTGAAAGACTAGAGTACGCTTGTTTTTTGTCTACACTTGTTGTAGCTTGTTGCTATGTTTGTAACAATTATTTTTAAGGCATAACGATCAATAGTACTAATGTTTCAGCTTGAAAACTTAAAAAAGAACATATTGCAGCCATGTTACTGGTCTGCTGGTAGAGCAGAAGGCAAAAGAACAGATTGCAGCCACGTTACACATCAAGCATTCAACAATAGAATAAGCTAATAGTACATAGACATCCAACACACACACGTCAAGCATTGAACAATAGAACAACCTAGCACTATAAACTTGCGTTGCACAAAAGGAGCGAGCACACATATCTAAATAATACTTGCAGGCAAAACAACTCACAGAAGTCTAGAAATTATTGATTTGAGTCTAATAATTACAAAAAAAGATATCTATGGCTATTATCCTATTTGTGAAAGATGTCACCAATCAAAAGAAATATTCATCACGAGTCCATTACGGATTTCATCCATATCAAAATCACTCACTTCTGATGTGGACCCATCAGATGCATTTTGAGGAATTGCATATTTTTTATACCTCGAGAGAATGGTCGGCACATAATTCGGATCTCGATCGCATCGAACAAAATGAAGATCCGTGCTATCATAATGATGTATGTAGTTGTGAAGTGTCATAGCAGCCGCCACAATCATTTTTTGCGATTCAATCGAATAACTTGGCATCTTTAGCAAAATCTGCCACTTCATCTTCAAGACGTCAAATGCTCGCTCGATCACATTACGCACGGATGAGTGCACCTTGTTGAATTTTTCCTTAGGAGTAGTTGGCACCGCACTTGCATGAAACTCGGGAACATGATATCTCTCACCCTTGTATGGTGCTAGGTAACCTGGCCGATTAGGATAGCCAGGGTCCACAAGATAGTATTTTCCTAAAGCACAAAAATAATCAAGTCAATGAAGCATATCATTCACAGAGATAAAATTATCTATATGCCAAAGTGACTTACCCTTTGGAGGATGGGGAAAGGTATCACTATCCGCTACCATTGCATGTCACAAATTACCAACACGTTCTGAGTTGCAATTCCTAACCTTCGAATGTATTTCACTTTGTTCTCCGCAATAATTGATGCTATAATGTGAGTCCCATCTAGTGCACCAATGCAATCTTTGAGATGTGGATAAGCCCTATGATCATTTCTAATTCTTCTATGCAGAGTGTGGAAGATTTCTCTTGGCAGTATTCCGAGATTTATCGAACCTAAGGAAGCGAGGTGTTGTGGAAATAGCCATGGCGTTGAGATCGTTCTTTAGAATTTCAGTGAATGCCGACCAGTTCTTAGTGCGTCATCTTGAAGATGACTGGTTCCTAAAATTGTGGAGACATAACTACGCTAGAGCTAAATAAAAATGAAATTAAAATGCGAGAAAATAATTGGGATTGCTAATATGATGAGGGATAGGCTTAGAAGTGAGTTTCACCTATAGATCAGAATATAAGTAAATGGATCATTAAACTATGATAAATAATCAAGTGGGCGACATGTCCAAAATTTAGCTACGCTGACATCCGCCTACTCATAGGATCAATGTCCAACACCCAGTGCCAACACCCACCTAGCTTGTCACCAGAATTATTAAGGCATGAGCTAGATCAACGCTTAAATCATTGTGATTGTGTCGGTTCTCCCTAGAGGGTCCTTGTGTTTCCCTACACCTCATGTAGCTGTCACTTTCGCTTTGTAGGTAGCATGAGTCACCCCATTGTTCACCTTGGGCGCCCATTATCAAGATGAGCATACGAGGCAAAATATCGAAAATACAAGATAACAAATAAATATGATTAAATACAAATAAACATGATCCAATACAAATGAACTTCAATCTATGAGGCTAATCCTCCTCCAAAGCCTATGAGGGACTAGTCACAATCCATATAAATCAATGAAGAACATCGCAACAAGGAGATAAAAAGGAAAAGTACTTCAATTAAAAATACTTAAACCGTCTTACAACCTTTCTTTTTCACAATAGTAATGGAGAGAGTACAAAACTAAGATGACTATGGAAGTGGCTGCATATGACTACTTGGGTGTGGTTCTTCTCTTCTCTTCTTGTCACCTTCCTTCTCTCTTTTATTGCTCTCCTTTGTATAAATCAAATACATTGTTTAGGGTTTTATGGAATAATTATCACCTTGCTTCCTGAGGCTCCTTAATGAAGTTTTCTCTGTTTGATGTGGCGGCGTCGTACGATCTCGGTACGACCCAACGGTACGGGCAGCCATGGTTGTACCGTTGGTTTGCCAGCCCACTGGTAACTCTGTTTGGGGTTTCGTTTCTTCGTATGCACTCCTGTTGACATGTAATTTCCAAATATATCCTTATATGCCCCCTTTTCTAGCGTTCCTACACACATATAGTCCAAAAAGAGAGATTTACATGATCCAACGATTAATTAGGCGTTAGTAGCAGAAATCAAGAATTAATATAGTCAAAATGTAATGCATAAGGATCAAAATTTAAGAAATAGATGAGTAAAGTGAAATTGTCAAATGATAATCATGAAAGACTCACATTTGTAGCAAATTAGACTATTCAATCATGTGGTTTTCATTGCGTGATGTATAATACATATGAATGTGGATTTGACTGCATACAGAGCATCTAAATTTTGAAGCCAACTTCACCAAACCTTCATTATGATAATTTCTACTCCAGAGAAGCACTAAAAAAACTATCAAGTCATTTGAAATTGAATTACATATTCAAATAAATGTTTTTCCAAAATATTTTAAAATGGAAAGAATTGAAATACCTCAATTAAGTAAATTTCTTGTTGTCCAAATTTCAAAAAAATTATATCTGAGATTTACTTGTAACCCTGAACTCAAATATAAATTTTTCAAAATTATTTAAAAAATATTTGAACTACCTATAGTTCAAACATAAGATTGGATAATTTTACAATTAAATTAAAATGAAAATATAAATTAAGATATTTTAATTTGAGAAAAATTGTGAAGGATATATATGTCCTAATAATGTTCTTCAAAGTTTTTAAAAAATTATAAATAAGGTTTAAACCTTTTTTATTCAAACCGTAATTCAAAAAAATGAAGATAAAAATAAAAAGGAAAAAGAAAAGGCAAGAGATTGGTTACCTGTCGGGCCAATCAAGAGGCCTACTTCCTCACGCACTTGAGCCCGGAAACATCACAGGCCGTTTTGCGAGGGAACTGCCTGCAATTTCAAAACATCGCAGACAGTTCTGGGTGTGAACCGCCTGTGATGTTCTTTATCGCAGGCGGCTCTCGTACGGAACCACCTGCGATAACCTGTATACATATATATATATATTTTTTCCATCGACCCATTCCAAAAAGCCCTAAGTCCCCACGCCACCGTCATCCGAGACCTAGCACGCTGTCACCCGAGGTTGTAACCAATGCCGGCAGGCTGCCCGACTGCCTCCTCGACACCGCCCGCGTGCACCGTCGCCCCCGTCCACAACTACCGCCTCCCCGAGGGCGCCAACGTCAGCCTCCGCCTCCTTCCTGCGCCGCCAAGGTAGCTCCCTCCTCCTACCGCTGGCCTAGCTAGATAAGCTTAGTTACCCTACTTGATTACTAGCTGCCCTAATTAGTACAACAAAATTATATCTTAATTTGACATTGTCATGCAAGTGATAATATATATTTTGAATTAATATAGCCGGTGTGAAAGCAAGCTAAGACAAGCACAAAGAACTAATTAATCTACCAAGTATGAAATGCAATTACTCATAAGTAATTATTTGGTATTTCTCTACATGACGAGATGCCTATGTGTCTTTGGTTGCTTAGAGATATTCTGTTTGCATCTAGGGAAACTGGAATGGACACGAGTGGAATTTGTTTTCAGGAATTGGGAAGCCATCCTAAAAAAACCGCCAAGCAAACTATCATTTGTTCCATTAGGTCTTTCTTTGCATCCTGATGAATTTTGTAATGAGGAAAAAGGATATAGAATATATCACTTGCATAACGTTTTATTAGCATTTGTTTTCCTTGTCCTTAATGAATGGGCAGCACTCCTAGCATTTTGCTAATAGAAATGCCAATAATAAGGTTTTTTTTTGGCTGGGACCAGTACTCTCAAAATCTGTCCAAGTGGTGGAGAAGGCAAGCTACTCCACAGAGTATAAGGCGAAGGTTGCAGATGGTGGCGGCAACATCATGCTGCGGCTACTGTGGGAGCGCGGGTTGCAAGGGTGCAGCGTCGTGCGGCCTGGTGGTTGGGGCGCATCGGGCGCTGTAGGCACGAGAACCTAGTGCCACTCCGGGCATTCTACCAGGGATGACACGACGAGTTGGCGGCGAGGTAGACAGCTTGAGCGCGGAGAAGGCGCCAAGCTCCAGCAGGAGGCGGCCGGCGAGCGCAGCGGCCGGGAGACGAACAGACGCGACAAGGAGGGCTCAAGAAGAGGAAGAAATTTGACTCTTATACCAGTCACCCCAGGATGCTTTAAGATCCGTGCAAAAAAATTAGGAAAGCATAGAAGCACTTCTTTAATATATACTGCCTTTTATAACAAAAATATAAATTTATCCATGCATGTATGTATGTGGTCATAAATAAAATAGTTAATTAGCTCAAGAAGTGAATAATCTCGAGTAGACTTAAAATGAAATCAGTCACCAATAATTTTACTCAATCATAATCCATCTATTTTGTCTCATATTAGATATTGGGGGCAAACGCCAAAGTATTCACAACGAACATATCTATTCCTCAATCTGATTGCTTGTTGCCATTACTAGGAAATTTGCTTATGATATTGTTGGTGATATTGTTAGGATGATGATAATTCTTAGTGATATTGTTCGTGATAATGTTGGATGATGATAAATTGTTGCTATGTATCTTCATAAATAGGATTACTATTAGTTCCAAGTTTTGCTTTATTTCCTATATGAAATTGTATATTTTTGTTATAATGTTGGTCCCTAGGAAATATTGGAGACGTACATGTATGCTTTATGGTGTTGGTGTTGGAAATATGCCCTAGAGACAATAATAAAGTTGTTATTATTCTATTTTCATGTTCATGATTAAGTTTATGTTCTATGCTAGAATTGCATTGGTTCTTGAATATAAGATTCAGAGGAAAACTTAATTGCATGTGTGGAATAATAAACACCATTTAGATCCCTAGTCAGGCCTCTGGACTAGCTCATGTATTGTTGATGGTCTTGTTTTCCTGATCATGGGCATTGTTAATGTAACAAGGATGCCGGCAATAATGGGAACACATTGTTAGGGTAACAATGGTGTTGGATAGACCCCCTTATGAGATACTACGAGATCACGTTGTCAATATGTTATCGGTATCTTGTCATAATGTGTTAACGTTTACTTGCGTCCTTAGACCATGAGAATATCGTAGACCCGGATACCAGATGGCTGCTTTGGGGTCATCAAACGTTACTCCATAACTGGGTAATTATAAAGGTGACTTTCAGGTACACCAGAAAGTATATCGTGGTTCTAGATATATCAAGACTGGGATTTGCCCATCCGGCGATGGAAAGATACACTCTGGGCCTACTCGGTATTACGGTGTCCAGCATCACCTGGCCAGGTATTGTGACTAAAAGGTTAGTCACGGGGATACCGGAATACGGAAACGAGAAAAGAGTACAAACCAGTAACGAGGATAACTAGGTATAGTGATCAAGGAGTTGATCACAGGGATACCATAAAAGTCTCACCTCGGGTTGTGTAATGTATCGTGAGGCAAAAGGATGATATGCGGTAATACGAGGTTCGCTCGATAAAGATCTTTGATGATATGTGGGAGTCGTTATGGGTGTCCAGATCCCGCTGACGATTATTGACCGGAAGGTGTTCTGGACATGTCCACATATACTGAACCTATAGGGTCACACGCTTAACGTTTTAGCGACATTTAGGAATGCTACGATTTATAGAGAATGAGAGAGAAGGGTTTCGAAAGTGTTTCGGATGATCTGGAAAGTGTTCCGGGAGGTCCCGGATGGTTCCGGTGATGTCCGGAAGTGTTCTAAAAAGTATCGGAAGGTTCTAGCAGGTTCTAGAATATGGCGGAAGCTTCTGGAAGGTCTGGAAGGTCCCGGAATATTCCGGAAGGTTCTGAAAGACTCCTAATAGGCTGCAACCCTCTTTTCTTGGGGGGCAAGGCAGCCAAAGGGGGGCTGTCAGAATTGGACTCTAGTTTGGACTCCCTGGTGGAGATGGATTCGATCTCCTCCTGAGGGATGGACTCTACCCCTTGGCCACCTATATAAGGAGGGGGGAGGCGCACAAGGGAGCTGAGAAAAAGCAGCCCTAGCCCCTTGGCCAAAACCCTAGGCAGCCGCCACCTCTAGATTGGCCGCAGCCTCCTCTTCCTCTCTCTTCTAGATTGGATCTAGTACAGCTGCCGTTGCGCTGCTGCTTCTCCTTCTCGTAGATCCCCGCTGTTCTTGTGTGCTGGTCCACACACTACCGTGGTGTCGCTGATCCGGTACACGTGGATACCTCGGAGACGTCGTACACTTCGGTGTTCGATCGGGCGAACTATTCGCGAGGAGATCACTCTCGCGACTGGGAGGTATAACCTAGCCGCGGGAGTCTGCGGACTTCATCGACATCGTCAACTTCTCTGCTGCATTGATGTGATCGGCGAAGGTATGATATCGTTACCTGCACCTCGATAGTGGATCTTGGTTTGGTTCGTGTACGGTAAATTTTTGTTTTGCGTAGCACGTTCCCCAACAGTTGGTCACTTAGGAAATACTGGAAACATACATATATGTTTTACGTATGTACGGATGTTCATGACAATGTTGATGCTTAGCTTAATTACATATATTGATGCTAATTTATCGTAGTTTGCTCATGTAGTTGTATTGGTACTTAGGTAATTAGGTTAAGTTCATAAGAACATGAGTTAATATTCTTAGCTTCATTTCTTGATAATTGTTCAATGATGTACAATTTTGTTGTGAATATGTCTAGTTTTGATATTATGATTTTCTTTTCATAGCCTCTAATAAATCGGATTATTAGGATGTCTTCTATATTTATATAATTAAAATATGGGCCTTTTACAAGATGTCATCTCCTGATCGCGTGCCTTCCCCGTTGTCTTCCAGGGGCAATTCTGACGTATTAGGGAGCACGACAAAACCCAGATGCGCTCCAAGAGGACCTAGTCAAAGGTCGAAGGGCCGATTTCCCATAATGGAGATAGGTCCGTTTGGGGCACCGAATGTGCCAGAAGAAAATGCGGTGAAATGGAGAACTACATGCCAGATCGTCGCATGGACACGGGTGCCGTTGACATTAGAATCTTGGAAGAAGGTAGATCATGATCTTCACCGATAGAGTCGTGATCAAAGTGGCTAGTAAAGCTTGGAAGGAGTTCAAGTTTATTCTCCGCTGGGACTTCATTGCAAAGGATGAGGAGCCATTTGACGTCCACAAATAGATGGAGAGATGTGGGCTAAATTTAAGGAGATAGGGAAACAGAATTATTCAAGGCCAAGAGTGCAGCGGTGAAGGCGCTCACAGCCAAGAACACCCACCATCATAGACTAGGTAGTTCTAGGTATATTCCCAAAGTGCAAAAATGGATGGAGGAGGAGAGGACACACCTTAATGACCAACCCCTGCCATTTCCAAACGTAGTTGGACGAGGCACAAGAAATTGGTTGTATGCGAGGAGGAATCAGTGTGTGGCGTCTTCTAACGCGAATTCCTTCACAAGCCAAGCAACCTAGGAAGTCTACTCTAAATTGGTAAGATATAGATTAACATACCCACTTTACAATATATCCATCACTTCATTACAAGGTTTAATAACTTGGTCACCTATTTTAGGCAAACATTTCCACACAATTCCAACTGGAGAAAGATATAATAACCCAGGCCACCCGAACCAAGGAGCATCTAGGCCGCATAAGTGGAACAGGTGTTTACGCTACCTAGAGAGATAGATTCCTTGAGGACTTGCATCAATACAGTAATAAGAGCATGGCCAAAGCGGAGTACGAACCAAGAGAGAGAGCCGCTCTTGTGGGAGAAATCACTGCCACAGTGTAATCGAGGGTCAATGCTCGTATAAGAGACCTAGAGAAAATGCTAGTCATGGGCTCGCGAGGTGACATTCAGTTGAAAAGCAGTCCCGCTGCTAACTGAAAGAGTAGCCAAGCCTCCGTCCCCGGTGGTGAACTTGATCGCAAAATCATATATTCTATCGATGAGATCCTGGTAAATATATTTTCATCTCAAGGTCCACTTACAATACCGTTGCAAGCCATATGTAGCTAATTATTCTATCTTCTACTACCTTTTACCTTCAAGGATATGACGTGCTACAAGCTATTGGTGTGACTTCTTGATGACGAGCCTCTAGAGGTTGCAACTAAGATAGCATGTACATCCAATGAAGGTGATATCATCCACCATGTGCTGATTGCGCATGGCAACACGATGGTCAATGTGGATTGATTGTATGACACACGCAAGTCCATCAAGCTGAAGTTTTCACCAGACGACGAGATCCCGAGGCTAGGGCAAGTAGAAGGAACATTCATCCAGTGGCCCAAGAGGGACGCAGTCTTGGAGAATTGGCGTCCTCCATGTAGGACGAGGTCGAATCACGGGAGCTAGACCTACCCGTGCTTCTAGAGCATAACATTGCACCTAACAAGGCCACCACACTGGGTACCATGCCAGCGGAAACAATGTTGGTCCCCGAGCAAGAAAGGCCCATTCGTCTCCGGCAAAGTCGTCGAAGCCGGCCACTAAAAGAAAGCGAGGCACAAAGTCAAAGGCCAAGGTGCCCAAGGAACCACACCTTTACATTGGTGAAGAGTTCCCCTTGGCACCATTGGCCGATACATATGTTGAAGGAGAGCCATGGGTCAAATCACCAGAGAGGCTCAATACACTCCTAAAATATAGCCGGAGTTGCACGAGTACTACTGAAAGAGGTCAAGAAGTAGCCGAATGCACGGACCACAACTATGAAGGTGCATTTCACTAGAGATCATTTGCACAATGACTTAAAGGACTGTCAATTCTTTGTGAACTTCGTGGACTTGTGGGAACTCTACAACCTCTGGTCCCTCGAAGTATCACTCATCAGATGCTATACATTGTAAGTATTCACAATCACTGTCCACATTCGTGTTATATATACTAATTCCACATATATGTAACTCGTAGATTTTGTATGTGTAGGATAATGTAGCAAGGTTCCTCAACCCAAACATTGTTTCCACGCGGATCATCAAAGAGAATGAAGACATTATCTCCAATTATGTGCTAAACACATTGCTTGCTCGACAAGATAAGGAGTTCATACTTTTTCCGTACAACCAAGTGTAAGTGTTGCACTACCTACTTCACCATCCAAGGTTAAACTTTATTCTCCAAAATTACGTGAATTCACTAACCATCGAGGCATAACTATATGCAGGGAGCATTGGAATCTTGTTGTCCTTATACCAAACCATCCAAGGATCATGTATTTGGATTCGTTATTACAAGAAAATTTTGACGTCAAAATATTTGGAAGACTTATAAACAAGCAAGCATATTTCCAACATTCAGAAATCTAATGTTCACTCTTTTTGTGTTCTAATGCCTAAGGTAAATTATTTGGATTCACATAAGGTGTGGAAGAGCTACAACAAGAAAGGAGTAAAAGGTCTCAATCAACCGCTTATACACAATAAGGTATCTTTCAATACACAATAAATTTGGTATTAAGATATCTTTCAATACACAATAAAAGTATATCATAAATTATACTAATGATGATCTCGAATTAATAACCAAACTCTTTATATTACGAGTGCCACCAACAACAAGGAGGAACAAGCGTTTATGGTTTCTGTGTTTACCACAACCTGGAAATCATGCTCAATAACATTCAAAAAAATGATATAAAGGTTTAACACTATAGCAATAAGTATGATATATATTATGATCGACAACAAAGGGGCATCCCGAAGACGACATTGGATCATCCCAACTCAACAGAATATGAGAACTCATCACGGCCTTTCTTGTTGGAGTGGTTCTCCATAATTATGGCCAATTCCACACCTACGACAAGGAAGAAGGCGAGTTCATCTTAGTTAAGAAATGACAACTTTTAAACTCATGTCATGTATATGCATGTCCATTGTGATATGTATTTCTTTGTGTACCTTTATATGAATTTATGTGGTATGAGGTGGATGAAATTGGTAAGTTCACTTTGTGAGATATGAGGTTGATGAAATTGATGAGTTCACTTTGTAAGTCAATTTATGTGATATGTATCAATTTTCTCTGGTTGGATGTGATTACTGTGAATGAATGATATGAATGATATGAATGAATGATATGAATTAGGTTACTGTGAATGAATGATATGAATGTATGGATATATGTGTTGTCTGTTTTGTTTCTCAATGTTAGGCAACAATCAGGAATAATTAGGTTTCCTGTAAAAATATATCACATACATTTTTAATTGAACCGCCTATGATGAGGATATATCACAGGCAGTTCTAGATACAAACCGCCTCGGATAAGTGGAATATCACATGCGATTCTTTGTAAAAACCGTCTTCTATATAACCATATCACAGTAGGTTCCATATAAGAACCGCCTGTAATATAGCCTCATCATAGGCAATTTGGTAACCACCTGTGATGAGAAGGGATGATCACATGCCCTTACTTACTAGTGGTTCGGCAAACCACCTGTATTGAGGTTTTCGAATCGTCTGTATTAGCATGTTTTGTAGTAGTGTGAGCTTGTAGTTAATATATATATATAAGATATATGTGTGATATTATGATGCAAGTATGTGTGTACCTGGGTGTAGCAGTTGCTCAATGTAACAGGTGGCATGTACGTTCAATGTTGTGTGCTAGCACCGATCATGCATGCGCCACCTGAATCAGTAAAGTTTGTGCATGGGGCTATGTGTTACCCACAAAAATATGTATATATAGACGGAGAGTTGTTATCTTAGCATTTCTTTGATTCAAAAGATTTTTATAGGTATTTTGAAGGACTAGAATTGTTAGGAACTTTTCTATATAGGATATTTAAATTTTAGGATTATATCCCATAGAAAATTTTCTTTAGAATTCATTTGCACTATATTTTGTCGGGTAAAGACTTTTTTGTTTTTCTATGATATAATCACACAATCTTTGGTGCAAATTCAATTATGTAGAATTCAAATAGATATGATATTTCAATTTTGCATTTTTCCTATTTTTACATTTTTAAAACCTGCAAATCAAAGATGCCCTTTGAATCTATCTCATGTGTGCATGCATGGATGCTTTTGAAAAAATAAATAACAAATAAATAAAAGCAAGCACATAGCATTAATAATGGAGGCCTCATAGTTTGACTCTCACTACCAGAATCTTTTAATATACCGAGCGCCAAGGACACTTGGGAGAGAGCCTAGAACACTCGGAGTCTTTTTCCCGAAGGTGGACACTCGGGGAACAACACTCGGGAGCAAAACGTCGGGGAAATAATTGTTTCCTAGATGCTTGCTAACTAACCTACAGGAAAGTATTACTGTGCTGAGTGTGTGCTTGACACTCGATACATATATGGCACATAGGACATAATTCCAATAATGGTTGGCTAAAACGGAAATGGAAAATGTCACTTAGGAAAGATTTACAGTTTCTTTCACGTGTGTCGTGTTTCTATGACGCCAAATGTCACATCTTTTGTGACAGTCCAAACACTCGGGAAACCATATCTGTCTAACCCAAAAGATGCGCCACAAACGGTCTAGACACTCAAAAACCATATTCATCGGACCCAAAAGATGCAGCCCTATGGTGCCACGTGTTGCATCTTTTCATGGTCTGGACACTCGGTAAAGAAGATTCGGGTGGCCCAAAAGTACAGCAGTGGTAGCACAAATACACAAGCAAATTCAGAAAATATATTCATAAGATCACATTCAGCAACAGCACAATTCAAAGGTTCACAAATACACAAGAAAAATACATAAAGCATTCCAGCCTAGGGCTGCTCGAGGTACCACAATCCAAGAGTTACACATACAAAAGTTAACGCACATGTTTGACAATCCAATAGTTCGCAGCCATAGATACTACTTAAACAACCGATACATCAGTTAACCTTTGATAATCCACGCCTTATGCTGAGCTACAGGGAATAGAGATAACTTGTATTAATTCTTCACCACATACATAGCAAATTTGTGTTCTAGAAAAAGGAAATATATCATAAGAGAAAAATGCATGAATGTTATTCTATGAATACATATACATAACAAACTTGCCGAATATTCATACAAGTTGTTAAATCATACAAGTTCAGATTGAGGAATAAGGTACCCTTGGCTTCATACAAATACCATATGTAATTTCAGTGAAACCGATGCGTAATTTCTGCAAAATGGGTATTTTGTGCTGAAACTTTTGAGCTTTATTCTGATTGAGCCACACGAGCTATCCATATGTAACTTCAGAGCATTGCTTTGATCTAGCTTGCTAAGATTTTTAAGAAGAATGTAACTAGTGCAGCCACTTGCAATTCCTCATTTTCAATCATTAGGCATTTGTAGGTCACCAAATCATTGTAAACAGTTTTTCATGTCTATCTTTCACTTTCAGAACTAATTGTCCTTCTGCATAATTTGTAAGTGACAAACCGGGTCTCCTCTCAACATTGGACTCGACATGATCATCTATTGGGTTGAACAGATTTTCTTCGACTGGACCATCAACCGCATTAGGATTTGCGGTTAATCCATCCGTCCCCTATAATTTTAGTAACATTGAGTGAATTTTGCATTTGTAACTTAGATGACAAGTGATGACAAGTAACCTGAGTAGATAATGAAGTCATAGATGGCCTTGGATGACTTTGACTATGCCCTGTAGATTGTACAGTACTTCATTATGAAACAAGCACCAAGATAGCTAAATGACTGAATTTCTATCTATAACTAACTTGGAATATTGCCTCAATGCACAGCCTTGCTGCCTTTTTGGCTGTTGGCTGCTCTTAAGTTCCATAATCACATCAACTTTAGATCATTGCCGTGTTTGAGGGTGTTCATTATCAACAGATCCACTCAATGTTTGGCCCTCGGATATACTTATCTGTGAGTCAATGAATCCATCGGCCACCATGCGGCGACCGTGTTTCTTGCCCTTTCCAGCCTTATACACTACAGCTGCATCTATGGGTGAATGCATGACATCAAGTCCATGCTATTGACCTCCCAAGCTGCTACGGTATATGCCTCCTTCGATACACACCAACAACAACAAATATAGACATCAATATAGATAACATGCATATTCAAAATTTGATGCTGTTGACAAAGAAGAATCCATGCTAACTAGGTAATGTTGACAAGAAGCCTACTCATTTGTAAAGCATTTTTATCTCAGTTGCTACTACATTTAGTTTCTGTAGGCTACATTGAGTCATGGGTAAATCAGGGCAATATATAAACTGAAAAAAGAATCCATGGACTTACCAGGACTTCCGCAGCCCGTGGGTTGCAAAAGGAACCCTCACGATCACCCTTCCTAGCTGTTAGAAATGCCTCTACATCTCCCACTTCCCTGTTTTGCTTCTTCTCCTGCAAAGAGCAAAATAACTAAATGTGATTACAATACAAAATCACTAAGAATTCATTGACATACAATTTGCTTCTTAAAACGAGCCATGCATGCGTTGCCTTGACGGCGAGCTGCCCCTCTCATCAACATTCTACGTTGCCTAACATCACTAGAGCCTTGTAACCACTGATTGTTGCACCCCTTTTTTTTTGCTAAAGCTTGCTAGGCATTAGGGCAATTCCAAGCCCACCAAGGTATTGCCTACAAGATATAAGGTATTATAAATGCATGAGTTTCTATCACTAAGCTCACAGATTTAAGCTAACACAAGCTCAGATTTATCCAAACAAGGTTCATAATTATTAGGTTCACAACTACAATAGAGTGCCTAACCTGCATATACTCCTCCAAATTGAGTTGTGCTTGGCAAACCTCAGACCTAGAATATCTTGTTTCAAGATCTATGTGTAATAATATATTACAGCTTAGATGTGTCCTTCATAAATCAATTGTGGGATTAGCTTCACAACAACCTTACACACAACCCTCCTAGAAGTAGTCTCTTCCTCTTTCTCTTCCTCTTCCTCTTCCTCTACTTCTTCATCTGCCTCCTCTACTTGCTCTGGGGGCTTGGGCTGCTCCGGTGAAACTTGTTTGTGCTGATGTTGCATCTACGGAAGCTGTGTGTGGTGCTGCTGTTGCTGCCCCTGTGTGGGCTACTGCTGCTAGTATTGCCCCTGTGCTGGCTGCTGCTGCTGCTGCCCCTGTCCCTCTGTCTAAAATAGGCCTGCCTCAGCTTGAGTGTCCAACCACAGAACTGATTCCCCTCATTGTTTAGTGTCCTGAAAAAATAAACACAATTAGTACAGCTGCAACAATTTAGTGTAACACAAGTTAACGAAATAAAGAGAATAAAATGCACTAAATAGATGAAACACATACAACAGAAATATGTTTAGAAGTATTTATCAAAATTTGCATCCTCTTCAATTGGATTGTCATCATCACTATCGGAAGTGTAGACAACATACTCCTTGGCATTCTTTGGATGTCATAATCACTATCAATATCTAAGCGAGCAAGTAGTTCCAAGTCCCAGTTGTTTACAATGTCCTCGACATTTTGAATACCATCCATAAGGTTTTCATCATTCCCAATAACAATTTCGAACCCTCCTAGTAGTCCATCTTCTTGAACAAATTGGTCAGGACATGCGGCTATGTAATCTTCATCGCTAGGGGTAGGTAATTTAACATGTGGTTGTAACCTATGAACAACCCACCAACCCACAAGTCTACCTACTATTTTGCACGAGTATGGGACATAGTAAACTTGCACTGCTTATTGGGCTACAATAAATAGATCATTCCCTGACAGGACCATTGATTATGCAACTTCAACCAACCCAATCGCAAGGTCTCATCTCACTCCACGAATTGGATGGAACCAATGACATTTAAACAGAACAAGTTTTAGAGGTTTCTTACTATCGAAAGATAGTTCACTTATTTCTTCGATTCTTCCATAGTACACAACACTATCTTGTTTTACTGTCACCAATCCACTATTTATTATTGTTGCACTGGGCCGTTTCCTCTCATGTTCCACTGTCCGAAAGCAGTATCCATTCACATCATATGCACTATAGGACATTACCCTACGAAGGCATCCTTTACCAACCTATCTCAATTCGCCACTCATAGAATTGTCTTTGCCACTCTACGGGTTCAACAAAATAGGTTTGATGTATTAGTTGCACACTAGTTGGTTCATATAATGTGAAAAGACGAGTAGCTAATAGAAAAGTTACTTTATCGAAGAACCAAATTATAAAATTAGGCTTGCCACGACCGACACCATTCTTAAGAAGGTTCTCAATTTGCCTGTCGATTGGATCTCAATTTTGCTTCCACTCCTGTGTAATGAATTCCCTACAAGTGACAAGAGAAGTAGCTTGAACAGCCAACTCATGATTTCTTGCAAAATAAATAATTTTCCACCTATCTTATGTACTCTTCCACCTCATGGAGGTTAGTCAAGACATACAACATCACGGTCTCCCACTCTTCTTTTCATAAAACTCTTGGACATCCCTTGCTGGAAGTGTCACCTATTCCCATAACGAGGCTAAATTGGCAATCATTTCTAGGCATTCCAACATTGTATTGAGTGTTTTTCAAAAAAAAACATTGTATTGAGTGATTGGATTATCCACCGTGCGAACATGGCACAATAGTATATAGAAGTGAAAATAGTCAGTTCCTCTAGGAGATATGCCTCAGCTATGGATGCTTCGACACGCAACTTGTTTTTATCTTTGCATCCAGATCCTTTTTGATGATGAGTAATACATTAATACCGTATACGGGGTAGTATCCGTATACAAATACCCTGAAAATCTGGAGCAGCTGACTTAGTAGCCAAGGAATCTAGGAGATAAGGAATCCTCACGTAATGAGGAAAGACACCCCTTAAACTAGGAAAACAATTCCTACATTTAAGGAAGGTAGAATCCCGATTAGAGATAAGTCCATGATCTCCACGACTTAGATCAACCCCTATATAAGGACACGAAGACCCCCCAGGGAAGGACAAGCCATACACAAATGAGATCAAAAATAGGAGCCTTCAGAGATTGAGCCCTAGCCATGTCAGAGCTTTAATCTTCCACCCAGCCTTCTCCAGAAGACTCATCAAGTCATCCAGATCTACTCGGAGAGGATCTCGACTAGGATTAGGTCCCATCTAGGATAGCCACAAACACATCCTTGTAAAGCTACTCGTTATTCAATATGTACTAGTAGGACGTAGGGTTATTATCCAACAGGAGGCCCGAACCTGTATAAAAATCCTTGTCCGTGTTTCCCGGTGCTGCTAGACAATGGTCCCAGGGGTCCCTACCCTTCAACAAATCTTCTGCTCACGATAATCGTAAGATCAGCGGTTTACCAATCATCGATAGATGGCACCGACCGTGGGGACCTCTTCGGCCGTTTCCGTTGAAATAGTGTTGGAATCAACACAAGATACGACTAATGAGGATTCTGATAGTGATACAAGTCACTTCATAATTGATTGTGCCAGGGCTTTCAGTGGCAAATTGAGACTTTCCAAAAACGCTATCACAGATGCTGCAATCCCGATGTCAGGATTGTCATCTGCGAGATCTGATCGGTTACCCGATCAAGACCAAACCCTCGAGATCCCTCCTAACGGAGAAGACTTGATGGATCTGGAGTACACATCGAGTAGGGACGACCCTTGAATAGTCCTCACAATTGAGGATGGCTCGAGGGATCCTAAAGACCCGGCAAGGGACGAGGGTGCTGCCGATCTACAACAAGGCGCTAAAGATCTTCCGCAAGACAAATCATCGGTTACACCGCGTGGTAACGTCATCAAACCGGTAGATCTAAACACTTCCCAATGAGGAGGAGAAGGGTACGCATCACGGACTGCTCGAAAACTCTCCGAAGTTCATGGTTGCTTAGGAACAGGCCCACGCTGCGATAATGAAGCCTCGACCTAGTCGAACAAAATCATGCCGACAGAGAAGCCAAACACCCGAGACCTAGAATGGTCATGAAAACTTACAGCGAGGTCAAATCGATACCTCTGAATCCAACTGAGCCATCCAAGTGTGTTCGAATCGGCTCCAACCTGGATCCTAAATTAGAACTTGCGCTCGCTACCTTCCTCTAGGCAAATGCATACATCTTTGCATGGCAACCATCTAATATGCTTGCAATCCCCAGGGAAGTAATCGAGCATAGGCTAGCAGTCCGCCCGATGCAAAGCTTGTAAACAAAAACTTCGGCGGTTCGCTCCTGACCAAAAAGAAGCCATCAAAATAGAGATTGAAATTTTTTTGAAAGCAGGTTTCATATGAGAAGTTGACCATCTCGAATGGCTGGCCAATCTGGTCATGGTTTGGAAGGCAAATGGAAAGTGGCGCATGTGCGTGGACTCACTGATCTCAATAAAGCTTGTCCAAAAGATGTGTTTCCTCTCCCTCAAATAGATAGATAGTCGACTCCACCTCCGGGTGTGATTATCTGTGTCTTCTCGATGCATATTTCAGTTACCACCAGATTAGCATGTGCAAGAAGATGAAGAGAAGACATCCTTCATAACTCCTTTCGGGACATTCTGTCACACGAAGATGCCTTTAGGATTAAAAATGCTAGAGCTACGTATCAACGTGAAATGCAACTTGCCTTACATAGTCAAATCGGCCACAACATCGAAGCATATGTCGACAACCTCGTCGTCAAGTCTAAAAACAAAGATGAACTTCTCACTGACTTACTCGAGGCCTTCAAAAACCTGCGAAAGAATCAGATCATGCTCAATCCAGAGAAGTGCGCATTTGGAGTCGACACAGGGCAATTACTCGGTTTCTTAGTTTCACAACAAGGAATTGAAGCCAATCCTGAGAAGATAAGGGCAATCATGGAGATGCAGTCTCCCCGATCATTATGAGACATTCAGAGACTAGCCAGATGCATGGCTGAACTCAGCCACTTTATATCTTGCTCGAAAACCGGGGGCTACCTTTCTACAAGCTACTCCGGCAACATGACGTAGGGAAACAGGCTTTGGGAAGAAGATGAAAAGGTTGGTAAGCAAGAGATTGGAATGCGATAAAAAAAATCCTAGGTCCCCTAGAGGACTTATAAAGATCAAAAGCTACACAATCCCGACTATCCTACAAGCGATCCAATGGCGACCGAGACCAAGTTCAACAGTTCATGTCCCATCACAGTTAATGCGCACAATAACTTTATGCGCATGAGCAGTTGTTTGCACGAGAAATAAGGAGTAGCAGGTGCACGACCCTGTCAAACGCGCCACAAATTTCTCACGTCATCACAGCGGTTGCAGAGAAAGAGGGAAATATTCTCACCACCACACGACCGTGACGGTTCAAATTTTTGGAATACTCGCCGGTTTAGATAAGCATGACTGAAAAGTCACGGGAATGACCCAAGCGTCCGTTGAACTTCTCAGAGTCCTACTCTGATGTAGGACTACTCGGGTGCTTCTTAAGCTACTCGGGAGTACTCGATTCCCGAGTAGGAGAATTGGATGATCAAGGGCCCGAGTGGATGACTCATCCTACTAGAGAGCTCTTACGACAACTCAGGAGAGCATCTGGTCAGATGTTATCCCCAATTAGGTTGATTCCTTTTATCCATCTTGGCCTTATTTCACATACTGATAGGGGGCTTAATGATGAGTAGTGTACAACTAATGTATGTGACGACGGTATCCGTATATGAATACACCATGACCTAGGACTATCCTAACTACCCGGGAGAGTGTCTACCCTAGAGAAGGACTCCAGGTTGATAAGGAAACCACCCAGGGGTATCTGGGACTCCTTAAACTAGGCAGTCAATCCCGATGTTTAAGGAAAGTGGAATCCTACTCGGAGACAAGTCCATATCTCTTACGATACGGTAAACCCTCTATAAAAGGATCCCGAGAGCCTTCGGAGAAATAAGATAAGATAAGTTGAAGAGCTCAATAGATTCAACGGGCACCACAAGACTTTCAATATCGATCAACTTCTGAGCAAGTAGAAGGGAAGATCAACCTCGACAACCACATCTAACTAGTTGTAGATCCCATCTAGGACTAGAAACCTCCTTGTACTCTGTCTTGAGATCAATATAAACCAACAAGATATAGGGTTGTTATCCTAAGGGAGGCCTGAACCTGTATAAATCTTGTCACTAGTGGCCCGATTCATGGTCAGCTTCCCGATACAATCCCCTTCTCTCTCTCCTCCATGTATTACGTAAGATCGGTGGTTTACCGATCGTCAACAGATACCATTTCAATATTCCCTTCCTTTGGGCCCTGGTTAGGCAGTAAGCAACTCTCGGCTTCTGCCACTTACCAATAGCTAGCTTGTGGATCATGTTAAGAGATGGGTTATTACAGATCTACTCTTGATCAAGTTGACCCTTAACATTGTCCTTTGTCTTCTCGGGAATGTCAAAATGTGCTACAAATGGCATCAGAAACATTCTTCTCATTGTGCATTACATCAATGTTATGGGAAAGAAGGAGCTTATCGAAGTAGGGCAGCGTCCACAAGCCTAGAATGTGAGTCCAATTGTGTCCTTCCCCATAATCCTCAAACCCACCTTCATTAGCAAGGGGCCTAAGAGCATCCATTTTGAGAATGGACTTCCACAACCATCAATCGACGTGGTGGTCCACCATCAACAAAAGTATTAGCCATAAACCCGTTCATGTCTCTTCTGGATTCATGGTCAACTAGAAGGAATTGTCGACAAAGGTCAAAGAATGAGAACTTGCCACCTTTCTTAAGCCAAAAGCCACACAACAGCTCCCTACAAATTGGGCATGGCATCTTCCCATCCATGCACCACCCATGGAATATACCATAGGCTAGTAGGTCATGCATTGATGTGTGGTACGAGACCCGCATGATGAAGTTCTACTTCAACGCCCTATCAAACGTTACTACGCCATGCTCCCATCCATCCATTAGTTCATCCACTAGTGGCTCGATAAATACATTCATGTTCTTCCCTAGTTATTCAGGTTCAAGAACTATCAACGAAAGAAATATATTGTGCTTCTGCATGCAAACGCCAGGTGGGAGGTTAAGGGGAATGACAAACACAGGCCAACGATTGTACGGGGCAGCCCCCATACCAAATGAATTGAACCTGTCTGTTTCTAAAGCAATTCGAACGTTCTGAGCCTCGGCAACAAACTCTAGAAAGTCCTGATCAAACTACTTCCGTGCTTCACCATCAGATGGGTGGACCATCTTGTCAGGTTGGTATCGACATCCGTGTTTGTGCCATGTCATTTATTTGGCAGAATTCTCAGACATGTAGAGCTGATGGAGTCTTGGTGTAAATGGAAGATACCGAAGAACTTTTCTAGCCACTTTGAGCTACCTTTTCTGGCCATCACTACCTTCAACCTCAACATACCTAGACTCGCCACACTTATCACACGTACTTTTGTCTGCATGCTCTTTCCTAACATGCAATGCTTTTGGGGCAAACATCTATCTACTCATATGGCATCTTAAGAGCACCAAGCAATTTCTTAGCCTCATACAATTTAGTTGGCAGCTTGTGAGCATCTGGGAGAAGGGTGCCAAATGCGCCCAAGAACGCATCAAAGCAAGTAATGCTTGTGCTGAACTAGGACTTGACAGCAAGTAGGCATGTGATGGCATCAAGTTGGAACACCTCAGTGTAACCATATAGTGGTTTTATTGCTGCAGACAACATATCAAAGAAAGCATTTGTGGTAGGCTCCAGCTCTTCCTCTAAAGGTGGCACATATGCATCATGCATGTCACCTAACATGTTTTGCATCCTAGTCGCATACCCATCATTGGTGTGTTGTCGTACCACCTCTGATCTGATGTGTTCCGACTCGCCATGGTAGATCCACAAGGTGTACCCTTGCCTAAGTCCGTACTTGCACAAGTGAGAGATCATGGTCCACCTAAGTTGCGGCCGAGTGTTATTGCATCGGCTGTAGGCGCACAACACACCACTAGGTCTCATACTCCTAGCAAAGGCTTGATCCACAAAATCATTTGTCTTATCCATCCATTCTTGACTAATGCCATCTATGTTTCTATATCCATTATACATCCAACCATTTGTATGAAGCTAATAGTTGCTTGAAATTTCAGGGAGTTGTTACAAAAACACAATCAGGAGAAGCCTTTTCATAAAATTCTTGTTCTATTTCCATTGTAAAATTTGATAGTGTCATGAACAAAATGTTCCAGAAACACCTAAAAGGCGGATGCTGATAAGTAACAAGTCATTTATGCATATGCATGGAAAAAAGTTAATCTAGGATCAATAAATCTCAGGTCTACCAAGATATCTACCTTGGGTTGTCAGATGCAGCTTCTTGGCTCAAAGGCAATGCAACTTCCTAGCTCGAAGGCGATGCACCTTCCACGGCGATGCATTAGGGACATGGAATGAACTGAGGGCTGCAACGTTAGGAGGGCAGCAACTTCCAGACTCATGGCTATGCTTTGGCTTCAGCAGAGGAGACGAACGGCTTTGGGAGGGTGGGGCCGAGAGGAGAGTGGCTCAGGATTCATCATAGAGAAGTTGCTCGAGGGGAGAGCGACGCAGGGGACAGGTCAATGGCGAGGCAACGTGGAAGGTCGGCGGCCCAGGGGTGGATTCACGGGGAGGCCGCCGGCATGGGGAGGGCCACGTGGGGAAGACGGACGGCATGGAGGGCGACAGCGTTAGGGAGGCAGCCTAGGGAGAGGAGGGCGCTGTGGTGCCGATAACGTTAGGGAGGTGGCCAGGGAAGTGGAGTGCAGCGTGGGGAAGGCGGACGGCGAGGAAGACGACGCAATTGGAAGGTAGCGCAGGGGAGAGCGGTGGAGGGGACGGGTCGATGGCGAGGCAACGTGGAAAGTGGGCAGCCCAGGGGAGGATTCACGGGGAGGCGGCTGGCGTGGGGGAGAGCGACATGGGGAAGGCGGACAACATGGAAGGCGACGGCGTTAGGGAGGCGGCCTTGGGAGAGGATGGCGCTGTGGTGGCGACCACGTTAGTGAGGCAGCCGGCGAAGTGGAGTGCAGCATGGGAAAGGCGGATGGCATGGAGGACGCGTGATTGGAAGGCGGCACAGGGGAGAGGATGGCCTAGGGGAGAGGACAGCGCTGCAGTAGCGACGACGTGTGGGGAGGTGGCAAATGGAATTTAGGGGAGAGGACAGTGCTGCAGTGCAGCGAAGGGGATTCGGCTGAAAATATTCATGCGAGATGTGGGCCAAAAATTCTGTCCCATGCGCGGTTGGCCCAAAATTATTGGAGAAACAACCGCGCAAACACATTGGTGTTCTGCGTGCCGTTTTATCTCCCGTGTGTGAACACGATGGACACTTGAAAAAGTGCCAAAAGACCGTTTACATCCTATTCCCTCCGACCCAAAACATCGTTCTGTATGCTATCTACCGAGTGTCGTACTTCTACCGAGTGTTTAAACTCGACGCTCGGTAAAGTTTATCTCTGTCGAGTGTTCGCATCCTCGAACGTATGCTTACCGACACAGTTAGGACAGAAATAAACTATGCCTTCTGATAATTAGCACTCGGGATAGTTACGGACACGTGCTGGTGGATCTCCCTCTGCTACTCAACGACTAGAACAGAATAAATACGTAGATGGCATATTGGAATTAAACAACGTTTCGATGTTTTCGTTTGGCGGTTGGGTCCTAGGATCAAAATTCAAAAGACAATTAAACAACGTTTCGATGTTTTCGTTTGGCGGTTGGGTCCTAGGATTAAAATACAAAAGAATTAAGCGTCAGGGAGAAGCGAGGGACCGGGAGAACAAATTAGGTAAAAGATGACCGTGCCTGCCAACTTTACCTCGACTGATCCCTAGCTAGCTACGATTCTGTGCATGCACACTCCCCTGCTTATGACTAGCTAGCTAGCTAAGCCTTTACTTAATTAGTTTCTTAGTTGCTTTTAATTCTAGCCGGGGAGCATGCATGCCAATCTAACTGTCACATTTTATTCCTTCTTTTGACTAGTTACCGTCTGCAGCCACCCGGTTGGATCAATCCTCCTATGGTCAGCGCCGTCACCGTAACAGTAGACTAGTTTTTCCCCCCTTTCACATCAAGATGCATCCTGACATGAAACCGATATGTATATATGCATGCACAAAGGCGGACAAGCAAAATTTAATAGTCTTATACGGATACTAAAATCCAACACAAAAGTTCAAATTTTGTCAAAAAATATAATATAATAGTTTAATACAGTATCATAGCATCAAAGTTCCAACACATAATTTTAAAATTTGGTAAAAATACAATATAAATAGTTCTAATAAGGTTTTACATATGAATAGAAGAATACAAATAGTCCTAAGAGCATCTACAGCCCACTAAACAAATTTGACTAAACAAATCTTCATTTAGGAAGTCATCCCAAAAGATTCCTTTTCTAAAAATTTTCCGGCTCCAACCCACTTCTCAAATCTCACTCCTTATATTCCACTCTTCTATACTAAATTAATAACCTGTAACTAACATATTATTTATAAAGGTTATATTTTTAACGGGTAAAATTCTAATGGGTATATTTCTAACGGCTATATTTATAATGGCCATATTTCGAACGGGTATATTTATAACGACTATATTTGTAATAGCTTTATTTTTCTAGTCTATATATACCAATCCATTGGCTCTTCCTGGCATTCGCTCTTTTTGGCAGTTTTCATCCTCCACCTCTACCACATCACAATGAGTCATCCTAGCTCAAGCATGCATCCTCTCTTTGATTCTTCGTCGTCGGATGATGACGAAGAACTCTTTATTGCTACAGCACTCATAACACACACGCAGTACTAGCTTAGGAATGCTCCACGCCATGGCGGTTTTATACCTGAATGTGAGGTAATCCATCGCAATAGAGAAGCCGGTCATTTTAGACTATACAAAGGCTACTTTTCAAATTCTCCTACATACAACCCAACTATCTTTCGTCGCAGGTATGTTCTTATTCACATTTTTTGTTGTTCCTCCCGTGTATGACTCATTCATGTTTTTCGTCCAAGTTTAGAATGGCTCGTTCTCTATTTCTTCACATAGTGGATGCTGTAGTAAGCCATGATAACTATTTTGTCCAGAAAAGAGATGGTGTTGGATGTTTTGGGTTATCTCCTTTGCAGAAGATTACAGCAGCATTTTGGATGCTAACCTATGGAGTACCTGTGGATGCTACTGATGATTATATCCGGATTGGAGAAAGTACTACAATAGAGAGTCTTAAAAGGTTTGTAAAATCTATTGTTGAAATATTCGAAGATGAGTATTTGAGATCTCTAAATAATAATGACATTGCTAGGTTACTTGTTATTGGAGAGGAAAGAGGTTTTCCCGGAATGCTGGGGAGCATAGATTGCATGCATTGGCAGTGGAAGAATTGTTCTGCAGCATGGCAAGGTATGTATATCGACCATGTGCACGAGCCCACAATCATTCTGGAAACCATTGCCTCACAAGATCTTTGGATTTGGCATGCTTTTTTGGTTTACCAAGGTCTCATGATGATATAAATGTTCTTCACCGCTCCCCTCCCTTTGCATGGCTAGCTGAAGGGCAAGCTCTAGAAGCCCTAGAAGTTAATTATACCATCAATGAACACGATTATACAACGAGATATTACCTTGTAGATGGAATATATCCTACATGGGCGACATTTGTGAAGACAACACCATTTCCACAAGGGAATAAGAAAAAGCTCTTCGCTCAAGCTCAGGAAGCAGTTAGGAAGGACGTTGAACTAGCTTTTGGAGTTATGCAAGCTCGTTTTGCCATTGTACGTGGACCAGCTAGATTTTGGGACCAAGAAACACTTGGAGAAATCATGACATCATGTGTCATCATGCATAACATGATCATTAAAGATGAGCAGGATGGAGGCCCACAAGACTTTATCTACGAAGGAGTAGGAGAAAGTGTGACTGTTTCTCATGAGCATCCGCCTGAAATTTTGGAGTTTATTCAAACTCATCCTTCTATTAGAAGTAGGCAAACTCACAACAGCTTCAAGCTGATCTAGTCGAGCACCTATGGGAACGTTACGGAGGCATGTAGGTTTCTAGTTATGCATGTAGTTCTTTTAGTGATCTTGTATGCGGTTATGGAGTCAATATATGCACTTATTTTTATATTGTTCGTGAGATAATATTTTTTTGTACTCATGAGTTCATATATGAATATTTCATTCAGTAGAATACTTCATACGAGAATAGGTCAAAACACAAAAGTTCACCCAATAGTTCGTACATGACAACAAAAGATACAAGAATAGCCCGTACAACTCACTGGCGTCGCCGAGCAATGATATCATTATGCAAACTCATGTAGTACTCTTGTTGTGGCATAAACATAGTATTAATGTTCACGTTTATAATACTCTCCTCTTCCAACATTCTCTTAAATTCTAACTCTCTTTCCCTTACCTCAATTATTTTTTTCTCATTTGCAAGCTTCTCTTGTTCTTGCTATCCCCTCTACTTCTTTAATTGTCCAGGCCCATCCTCCCTTAATTTTCTTCGGATCTTGCTCCATCCCTGTTGATCATAAGAGCTACAATTTAGCACGTATTGCCACATATGCAAACTATCTAACATATATGAGAACTACTAGTTGCTACTTACATTGCTATAGGAAATACAAGTAAATTGGTGCCCAAGAATATGAGCATTTAGTAGAACTAAATTGTAAAGATAAACTACAAAACTCAGGCTACTTCACCCTCTTTGCTCACGGTATGTTTTTCTCTTTACAAGAACTACATTGTTTCTTGCAATAGGCACTAGGCAAAAGGCAAACGGCTAAATGAAAAAAGCACTCTAACACTACCAGCAATCAATAAATAGCCATTAGCATAACCAAATAGGAATAGGTATCAACAAAGTTTCATAGCCCCGTAGATCTAATGACTGCAAGGAGCAGCAACCCAGTTCATGTGGAAACTGAGAAGTTTTGTAGGTTTAACCTAACAAATGAGTATAGCGATTCCACATTCTCTTCAACAACACCAATGAGATGCACCCAGCCAAAACTTCTTATTCCATTCACAACAGAGAACATCTACAATCATTGCTGATCCATAGGATCCATAGCTGGAACTAAATACAAGAGAAACACAAAGGTGCCACAAATGTACGCTTGTCTGCCAATGATCCACAGAACTAGTGACAACGCAATCACACCCACAACGCGCCCATACACCACCATATGAACACGGTCTCTATTTAAAATACCCTCCCTCGCCAAGCTATCCACACAATTTACAGAAGAGAACAACAAAAAGCTAATAATGAATGACGAGAAATCCTACAACACGAGCAGATACGAGGGCATTAGGCTATCTTCTACTCTCGTGATACAGCGAAGCTGTGGCGTACCCGGTTTTAAGACCGGATAAACCCTTGTGTTTACTGCACCGGTCCCATGATCAGTAGCCGGTACACACAAGTTAACCTGTATATCAAGGTCATACGCGCACTTATTAGAATTTGATATAAAACCGATCTTCCAGATCGAATAATTATACCTTTAGCCCAACGGCTAGAAACTTACAGCGGAAATCAACGATGGAGTGGCCCATCAATATGCCATTCCCGACAGGCAACTGACTGGGGGTTTCGCCCTAGCTTTCGTGGATACCGGCATTGCTTTCGTTGTCATACCTTCGGTCTGGCCAAATCAACAAGTCAGGTGAGTACATTAAATGTATCGCAAGCACTCCGCCAGGAAGTTTATCACGGATATGAGCATGCAAGGAATTATCAAGAACTGGCTCTATCCTAGGTTTTATATTGTGCGAGAAAGTAAGTTTGCATTTGAAATACATCAATAGATATTAAAAGTAGTTTTCACAAAACTTCCATGGTATTCCAAGACAAACATCTGTTTATATTTTCCTTCCCGCTACAACATGATTCATTTCTGTGCTTTCCGTTACAACGGAAAGTCTCTTAATCACCCGCTTAAGCGGGGAGTCTCAGCTCACCCGATACGACGGGGATACTAGGGTTTGCCCGAGTCCACGGGGAAATCCCTTCTTCACTCTTCCCGGCACAACGGGAAATTTGTATGTCACCCTGCGAACACGGCAGATCGCGTCCTTAAATTCATAACCACATTTTTAGGTTTTGCAACCCAATCTACTTTAGTGTGGCCCGACCAAGTTCGTCCTTGACCGTGGACACGACTATTCGAATAGTTTTAACCCTCTGCGAAGGTGGTACGGCTTTACCCACACGATGTAAGTCACCCTGGGTACACTGGGCCCATATACTAACAGGGCTAGTACAACGAGACTCTTCACCGGAGTAAACCCAGCCATGAACCCGCCAGAAGGACATGTCTCAAACCTAGCTTGAGTCAGTATCATCGCTACAAGGAGGTTGGTGTTCCAACTTTGTGGCGAACAAGCCATCGCTTTCCCGCGGAAACTTTTCTCTACAGAGGCTACAACCTCATCTGCACACTGCTCACTGCCTACGGGTTCATGCTAGTTCAGACCAGCTACTAGATCAAGTCCTTCCCATAAAGGACATGTGGACGTACGGTAAGACTTGGCCAAACGGCACTTAAGCTCGGTCCTTAGGTGATCCGAGAGGGACTCCACACCATTCCCGTAAACGGGCAGTGAGAACCACGCCGGGCCTTACCTCACACTTAACAAGCTTCTTGCTTTCACCCTTCATTACCGACCCGGATCAAAATCTTCTCCATTTTCATTTTGGTTTCGCAAAACCTTTTCACAGTGAAATATCCCAACCCATAGATATACTACCTTCATACTCCGACACGACGGTCTGTTTCCAAACATTTGCCACATGAAATATGGGAGTATTCCCCTTTTTATTTTAAAAATCTAATTTTGCTACTGCAAGGCTAAGCATACATACATACTCTACCCTAGGTTTCCAGTAGCTTCGCTGAAATACGTAATCCTTAGGGTGACAAGGTATACAGGGTCGGACTAGGGTTTGCTAATTATCGGTTATAACTTCACTACATAAAATAACGGGTCGTAGAACATAGCATGCATGTTTCATAAACAAAGTAGTATTTCGTAAACTTAGGATTCAACATGATCAAGGGTGGAGAGCTTGCCTGGCAAATGTTGGCTTTTGCCTAAGATTCGCTCTTGGTATGACAACGCCTTAGTCCCTTCCGTCGTGGTATCGCTATGTCGTATCTACACGCCGCAAGGAACATTGAATAAATGATGGTGCGAGCGAAAGCTCAACAACAGCAAATAAAGAACCAGAGCATCAGAACTATAACTTCATGGTGGGTTAGGGTAGCTAATAATTTATGAACCACTTAAAAGCTTAGAAAGATGTATTAGGTCTTCATGACCAAGGGTATCGTCCTTAGGGTTGAGGGTCGAGCTAGGGTTTCACTAACCTCCTGCATATTCAAGCGAACAAACTTTACTTTTTGGGTCTTATATTGAACCAGGGTTGAGTTTTAGATCGAAGGTGATGAGATTTCGATTATACTTATTGATGAACTTTGCAATTAGGTTTGTGGCGCATATATTGCTTTCCTGTATACTGCACCCTAGGGTTTGTGGATGCTCACATTTATGCGTATATGTGGATCCATTCAGGGTTTCATAAGAATTAATGGACTCCACATATACACGGTTTACAAGTTAAAGGTTCACTGGTGCTCACATGTTATATAGGTTTTAATAAGATGCTTAGCATAACTATGGTTACATAGCACATATATACGCAAACTATATTCCAATTCGAAATAAATTTTAGTTTCTGAGATGGTTTAAAGAGGTGAATCTAGTGGAGGTATGTGCATACGTCTGAACGTGTTTAAAGTTGTGGTTCAGCTTGGGGCAGCTTGAAGGAGCAACGGAATGAGGAAGGGAGTAGGGAAAAAGCTTGGCTGCGGCTGGAGTGAGGTAGGAGGTGAGCCAGCGGCGCGAGGGGCTTCACCGGTGGCGTGGAGCTGCACCAATAGCTGTGGCGAGGGTCGGCCACCGCGTGGGAAGGAGCCAGGAGAAGAGGGAGGTGGAGGGACTGAGGAGCTCGGGTTTGATCTTGGGCAGCTCGTGGAGGAAGAATGGAGACTGTAGTAGCTCGGCTTGGGGAATTGAGGCAGAGCTCGGTTGGAAGAAGGGGTGGGGAAGCTCGGCTGTCCTGAAGCAGCTCGGGAGTGAGGGAGATGGGGGAGCTCAGACTGAAGTAAATGGGATGAGCCAGGGAGCAAGGAACAACAAAGATTGAGTAGGAGATGGAGTAGCTCAGAAGCAAGGGAGTGGAGTGAGGACTTGGGTTGCGAGCTTGGAGTGAGTGGAAGGGAGTAAGTGGCCAATGCAGTGAAAAGGGAAAGGTGGCAGCGTGTGGCAGAAAAAGTTGGCATAGGGGAGAAGCAAGGATATCAGTTGAAGGAGATGAATTAATTTCGGTAGCTCGGGTAGAAAATGGGAAAGGTGAGAAAAAGGGGTAGGTGTGCATGCATCATGCTGCAGTGATAGGTACTTGTTGCTGTTGGTCCAACAGTGCACGTGCCAAGTAGCATTCCAACCAGGCAGAGGAGAGAATGAGCTAGGAGCATGCGTGAGCTTGGGGGAGCTTTGGGGACAAGGGGGTTTGTTGCTTGCGGAGATGGTGCAGAGAAAGAAAAAGTAGGGCTCATGGTCATTGTTGTGAAGATATAGGAAATGCACTCTAGCAGAGATGGTGTGGAGCAAAAATTTGGGTGGCCCAGGGAAGGAGTTAGGTGCCACTTATTGCTATGGTGTTAGAGGTGGCGTGTAGAATTGTTGGTGCAGAGCTGCCGTACCCAAGAGACAACAATGCTCGGTTTGCTCTGGTAGGAATGGGGTAATGTAAAGGAGTGGGTCAGCTACTGTTGCAACAGCATGAATTGGGCACCAAAGTTTAGCACAAAGGAGGTGATGTGGCACTGCCAAGCAAAAGAGTACACGGAATCTGCCTGGTGTAGAGATGAGGCGTGCTGATAGAATAGTGTAGAGCTGCGCTACACCGAGATGATGGGTACTGCTCGGTGCATGAGCTGGCAAGAGAAACACTGCGGGTACATGCACCTGCGCATGAAACATGCACACGTGCACATACATATATCTTGGTCAGATTGGAGAGACAATCACCGGCAGATGGAAAGGGGTCAATACTACACGTGGGTTCATGAATATGCACCCATGTGATTTTTGCCGAATCTTCATATTGAGGAGATTGCCAAAACATTTAGGGTGATATACTAGAGATATATTTAGGAGAGAGAAAAGGTGGTAGGGTGGCTGCGAGAGTATTAAACTAAGGTTTGGAGTGTATGTGTCCACATATACTTGAATATTTTAGCATATGTGGGGTTCATATGTGGATGGAATGGACATGCGAAGTCACGGTGAGTTGGAATTGGGATGCTGCCACTGGTATATCCATATATATATATGCACGGGGTTGTGGCAGAGCCGAACGATGAGTTAGGGTTTTGACCTATAACTCGGGAGGATGGATTAGGGTTTGGCATATGTGCGTCTTTTTAAAAGCAGTATATATGTGCACATACTCATATAGAACATGGCGGAGTTGATGGTAGAAGATCATGACATTCGGAAGATATTCAGGACGGGTATATGCTCCAGTTTCGCAAAAGTACCATGTGGGCACTTTGCGGCAGATGTGGATTTAGGTTGCACTGGCTGGATAGAAGGGGAGGGATGCCGAAGGGGTGCTCGTGATGGAATGCAAGGTGAGTAGCCTCGTATGGAGTCAAGGGATAAAGCAGGGTTTAAATACCCTGCCGGACAGTGCTTCGGCAGAGCAGAGATTAAGGAATTTGGAATAGAGGGGGAAATTTTTGGTTGACTCACTTTAGAGTTTTGCAGAAGCTTGTTTTGAATAAAAGTTTTAGTCTGGTATATTTTAATCAGCATTATTAGCAAAAGTTTTTGTTGGCCCTAATTTTGGGGTTTTGGAATTCAGGGTGTTACAGAAGCCTACGAGCACAAAAACCGACACGCGAGCGAATCCTGCTAATGTTGATTTTGGGAGAGGAGATGGTGATTACCTTGATGACGAGCTCCGACGACGACGACCACCTCGACCGAGCAACGAGCTGGGAGGAGATAGGGCGCGGGCCGGCTGGATCTGGCCGACAGCAACCTGGGGGGTGGCACCCCTCGGACCGAGTCGACGATGGGCTGCACCCGGCCCCTGCTGGTGGCTTGGGGAGGTGGTGGGGGGGGAGGCGCCAAGGCTGAGATCCGAGCGACGACGAGGTTGTGGATCTACCGCGTTTCTTGGATCCGGTGGACGTGGTGCCTCTCGATCGGCCAGGAGCTCTGGATCTGCACGGACGCGGCGCGAAAGAGGTGACCACCACCGAGGAAGGGAAGGCTCTGAGCGCCGCGGGATTTGGGAAGTGGAGTTTGGTCCCAGCGATAGGGAGCAGGGGAGGGGCATGGGGATTGGGATACGGTAGGGACTCAGATGGGGACTGGGTTGGAGATGTGTTTTTGGGGGGGGGGTGCTCAAATTTTGGGATAGGGAGTGGGATAGGCAGCAGGCTAGAGATGCTCTAACAAGGTTTTTGGGGTCATGGGTTTGTGTTGAATTGATATAAACTAGCGGAGTGTCCTGCACAATTGCACGAGAAAACTATTTAATCATCTTTAATTTTTTAAATTTACGTAGGTATATATTATAATGTTATTTGCAAGAACACTAAATTACCGCCGGTTGTGCCGATTGTACATGATATTAGATCAATACATATAATTAAAGCTTGAATTGTGTGCTAGCCGATCAGTAGTTTGCACGTGTGTCAACGGAGATAATGTTTAGGTATAATTATGAAGATCTATCGTTTGTGATCCACTAATAATAATAAAGGTCCACCTGATCAATGGTTTGATGATGTTTAGGTGTGGTTATAAAATTTTATCGGTTGTAAATGTTTAGGTACAAATATGAAGATCTATCAGTTGTGATATGTTTATGTACAATTATGACGATCTATCAATTATGATATGTTTAGGTACAATTATAATGTCTTATCGGTTGTCATTGGTTGAAGTACAGTTATGAAGATCTAATAGTTGTGATTGGTTGTGATTTATTTAGAAACAGTTACGAAGATCTATCGGTTATGATATACTAATAAAAAGAGGATCTACAAGATTAATAGCTGGATGTTTTGCTTTTTAAAAAAATTTCTAGCAGGAAGATATTTTCTTTGGTTAACAGTTATATATATCTGATATATAATAGATATTAACTATGATGTTTGTGGCACCCTCTACATCCACATATGTGTATGCATGGCTTCTCTCTATGGGAGATTTGCTCGTGCTCTGTGCCCGCCTTGTTCTGGTCCGGGAGCTGCTACGTATAATAGTAATAATAATGTGTATAATTAAGCATATAACATGCTCTGCCACGAGATGGACCACGTATGTGCGCTTGCAACTGGGGCCATGCATGAGTCAGCCACTCTTAGAGACGATTTGTTGGGTGCCCGCAAAATTCCTTTGGTCCAAACGGCATGTACCGGCGTATAAACAAATGGGTTTTTGTTTATGATGATATGATCGACATGTAGCATTTTATATCCGTCATGCATGGTACGTTTGGTATATTTGGATTCCCTGTTTGACTGAATTTTACTTACAATCAGGCAGGATTCTTACGGTCACTATTCGTAGGCGAGCATTTTCACGGACGAAGCACATCGATCGTGCTGGGCGGCACCTATGGACGATTGCTGGTGAAGCGAGCGGCAGCCGTCGGTTTAGATTTGTGCTGGCTGTGCCATATTCTTCCCCACAATGGATGGTGCATATCGTTTGGGTTAGACATTTTTCTTCCCTTTGAAACGGACGCTCTAAGTTGTCACCCTTGCCCACTAGAGAGGATCGAATGAGATTATATGGGCACGCGGCCTAACGGTGAGAGCGAAGTGTACTTTTCCTGTCACATGGGTTTGACATCTAAAATCGACATAGTGTTTTTATATTTAAATTGGTACGCACCTGTGTGTTCAGTGGTAAAATGTCTAGCCACGCTACGTGAGGCTCTCAGGGCTACTTGTGCGTTCCTGTCACATGGGTTCGATCTCTAGGGTCGATATGGTGTTTCTGTATTTAAACCGGTGTAAGTTCCGTGGTAAAATGTCTAGCATGTTACGTGAGGTTCTTCGCAAGAAAAATTATCATACGTACAGATTATGTCATCCATATACTCTCACTCGAAAAAGTGAGATCATATCTAGACCACATGTTGCACTCTCCCACACAACCACCAACACGTCCTTATGTGGTCCCATTCACTCAGTGAGACATGAGAAAATAACTCAAAGTTTCTTTTCCGAACTAGAGCGAAAGTAGAGTTTAGTTGGCTACAAAACCAAGATTTAATTTGATATCCAATTGGATTTGGATAATGTGCACTTATGGGCTGCATGTGAACCAATTGAGCTGCAAACTTTTTGAATTTATATATTTATTCAGGGCCGAGCCGGCAAAATCAGAGGCCCTGTGCCAAACTCTAAAATGGGACCTACCTATCCACTAGCAGGGCCTGATTTCCTTGCCTTGATCGCGCGCAGGCCCTGATCGCGTGGACCATGCACACGCGCTGGAGGCCTGGAGCCGTGCCCGACAGCCCAAGGCGCAGGCCACAGGGGGATTAATGGCTGATGGGCTGATGGGCTGAAGTGCTGAACTGCTCAGAAATTGTCAGGTATCCGGGCAACAAACATCGGCGTGAACTCAAGAACAAACTCACGTACACACGCGAACACAACTAGAACTCAGAGGATTTGTGCTGCGAACAAGCTGCAGCGTTTTCTGTTTTGCTTCTCTATTTATTTACTGTTGATTACAACTGAAAGAACGAGCGCATGAGCGCTTCTCACGCCGCGCCTCAGCCGCGTCCATCCCCATGACCCACGCGACGTGCATCTCGTTCATGGCGCTAGACTCGGACGCCGCAAGCTATTCTCGCCACGCCCAAACCTGCACGCACGGCGTCCACACATGTCGTGAGCTCGTGCATGCCCCTAGCCTAATGCAACCAAATTAACAAACTAGCTAACACGATCAGGCACAAGTTATTTGCTAACAGAAATTTGGGGCCCCTCGAAATTGGGGGCCCTGTTCCATCGCACGGGCTGCACGCCCATGGGGCCCGGGCCTGTATTTATTGGAAACATATGTTATTCAATTTTACTTCGCCCATCTTATAATGTAAGATGTATATATTTTCTAAAATTGAATTTTGACCGTAAATTTTTTATAAAATATGTTAATAGTTACAAAATCACGACCATGGCAAAGTTTTTTTACATACAAATCAATGCTTTTAATTTATATCATATAATCCATATATTTTTAAACTAATTATTGATCAAATATAAATCTTAGATAATATAGATACCTTACATTATCTAAACTGAGGAGGTATATTACTTACATATTCGCATCTCAAAACGTGTACGCATTGATTCTTTGGTCCAACCAAATCTATGTCCAACAAAACATTACACTCTGGATAAATTACCGGTCTGATTTTCATCTTACATGTCTTGTGGACTTCATCCATTCTGGTACTACAGGAACCACTTTTTATGTAAGCTAGGAAATAAAGGCGTACCTTCTATGGTACTCCCTCCGTCCATAAATGTAAGGCGCACACGGAATTTAAGGTTTAACTTTGACCAATAATTAAACTATATAACACAAAAGTGATACCATTTGAAAATACGTTTGAATATGAATCTATGGTACCACACTTTTGTGTCATATAATTCAATATTATTGGTTTAACTATTGGTCAAAGTTGAACCTTTAATTTCGTGCACGCCTTACATTTGTGGACGGAGGGAGTAGCAAAAATTACAGCATCAACGTTGGAACCTCAATGCGTATTTGCTTTCCTAATAATTACATGAGTGTGGATTCGCTATCCTCGGTGGGTGTTGAATCTCCATCTATCTGTTGTTGGTTTGTGTTTGAAATTTAAATATTTAATATCTCTGCATTATGTAACACTTTACTTTTTATGATGAATAAAGCCATATTTAGCTTATATTAATCTATTTTTATACATGTTAAGTATTGAAAATGAAATAAGAATTAAGTGATAGACGAATTCAGATTGCATTGATCATGCTCTAAATACGGTGGCATTATAGAATTAGATTTACTAAGGTGCAAAATAAGATACGTTACAGTAAAGATGAGGAGAATATAATTACCTGAAATCTCTTATTAAGAAGTTGAAGCTTTTGAGGTGGAAATGGGCATTTTTGCATCACAGTTTGTGAATCGAGTTGAAGGCTTCGAAATCATGTAAAATGTTTCCAATGCCTCGAGTTGAAGAAAACGACAACTTGAGTCTCTCAAAAGTGGAGTTGACAGGAAACCGAAGGAGAAGTGTTAGTTTTTGTGTTGTACAGTGAAAGAATTTTGAAGTTGAAAGGGTCCAGGTGTATTAGACTATCCGCACCGCACGTCTCTATTTGGGCCTGAACTGGAAATATACAGGAGAGGATCCCGCACCGGTAGTCTCTATTTACTCCCCGATTCCTCCGATTGCTACAGGGCATCTCCAAACCCAGCGCATGTCGAGACGAACGCTATCCCTTTGCCACACCAGCCACGCTCCTCTCGCGCCGTTCCTGCGAAGTGTCCGGCGACCTCCCCGACGGCATCCTGGAGAAGGTGGCAGTCTCCCTCAAATCCGAGGGCATTGGGGAGAGAGGGGAGGAGGAGGCAGTGGCTGGCGGAGAGTGCAGGGGCGGGTCAGCAAAGGGGGGCGGCAAGGCTCACCCACCCCGTCGTCGATCCAAGTTTGGATCTGTGAAACGGCGGTGGAGAGAGTTGAGGCGGTCGCGGACGGACTCGGAGGAGAGCTCTACAGCGCGTTCGGCGATTCGCCATCGACGGAGAAGGTACTCCCTATCCCTACATCAGTCTGCAGCCTCTAGATGTGGAGGCGCTCGCCCGCCGTCGCCGCTGCGACCCGCCGCGGTGGCCCCGCCGGCCCCGCCGCGGTCGCCCCGCCGTCCCCGCCGTCCCGCTGCGAGCCGCCGCGGTCGGCCTGCTGTCCCCGCTGCGAGCCGCCGCGCTCGCCCCGCCGGCCCCGCCGCGGTCGCCCCGCCGTCCCCGCCGTCCCGCTGCGAGCCGCCACGGTCGGCCTGCTGTCCCCGCTGCGAGCCGCCGCGCTCGCCCCGTCGGCCCCGCCGCGCTCGCCCAGCCGCCGCACTCGCCACGCGGCCCCGCCGCGGTCGCCCAGCCGCCGCACTCGCCCCCCGGCCCGCCGCCGCGCTCGCCACGCCGCCCCGCCGCCGGCCAAGCTCCGCGCGCTCCCTTAGCCGTCCTGGCCGCCCGGCTCCGCCGCCGCGCTCGGCCCCCGGCACCGCTGCCGCGCTGCCCCCAGCTCAGCTGCTGTCGGCTTTGGTCTGCTGCTGCTTTCCTCACCTGTTGCCTCTGTGATACTTCAAAGTTCAAATCATTGATTAGGATGTTATCAAGGGATGTGATATGTGTGGGTTGGGCCATCCGTTGTACTCGTTGGTTGCTCCTCCTGCTGTGTGAAGTCATTCTTTGGAATCATTTCATTGGCGAGAGCTGATATTGTCCGTTGAGTATACTACTAGATGATTGCTCAGTTTTGTTGGTTCATATTCTGCCATTCACTACGTGTCATTGATGCTGCTAAATGCCTTTAATTTTGTATATTTAGTAGTTGTTTCACCATGTATTCTGTGATATAAGCATCTAACTTTGATTGATTTTGTTCCTTCTGATTCTAACATTTATTTGTATGAAATTGCATTCTTTTCTTTATTTTTGAAAATAGAGCAAGAGCTCTGCCATTCATTAAGATAAAGGAAGCAAAGATGATATCCTAATTTACAAATGCTAGGAGCAGCACACCCGCTGCTTAAAGACCAATTCTTATTCTGCTATACTCATTGTAGCATTTACTTCATTTTATTGCAGGATGAATCCTAATAATTCTGATCAAGCTGGTGACGACATTACTGGTTCCGGCGGGGGTCTTCCAATGCAAGGCTTGTATGGAGGGTGGAACCCAGGGCTGCAACCATATGCTCAGCAGTACCCATATTTCCATGGAGGGTGGACCGCAGCTCTGAACCAAAGGTTCATGCCACTCCCAAATCCAGCATCATCTCCTGCAGCACCTACTCAAAATCAGCCTGTCGCTGCAACGGTCGAGAGTGTTGAACCACCAGTACTGAAAGAGAGTCAGGGTGATGGTGAAGGAGCATCGTTGCCAGCTGGTCGACGACGCAAGGGCGTACCTAGTCGCAGCAAGTTATCCAACTTCTCCCCAAAAGAAGATGTGTTCCTTGTGAAGTCATGGTTGGAAATTAGCTGTGACCCAATTATAAACACAGGGCAGAAGAAGGACGGGTTCTGGGCTAGGATTACGAGCCGGTACAATAACAAGAGGGGTTCCTACCCTGAGAGAAGTTTCAGATCACTGCAGAGTCGTTGGGAAACTATCAAGGCTGAAGCGAGTAAATTTGCAGGGTACATGGCAAATGTTCTTCGAGACAATCCGAGCGGGATGAGTGATGCAGATAAGGTGAAGTATGAAACCATCCTTTTATTAACAAAATCTGATCTGTTATTGTCATTTGGTTTGAACTAGAGTTTGCTTCATAATTCTAACATTGTGTACCCCTTTTGCAGACCTCTTTAGCTCTAGCTAACTTTGCAGACATCGAACAATACCCGTTTATTTACATGCATTGCTGGGATTTGCTGAAGGACGAGCCTAAGTGGATGGACCTCAACCTCAGAGGGTCACGACATGGAGAGGACGATGCAATAGCTGATCACATTCCCACAGCCTCCATCAACATCGATGATGACCCGGGGACACCGTCCTCTTAGAACTCAGGGAGCAAGAGGCCTATGGGGAGGGATGCAGCTAAAAGAGCAGCTAAGAAATCTGCCTCTTCCTCTCCGTCAGATTCATCTCAGTATGTTTCAAAGTTGCAGGACCTGTCGATACAAAAGCTTTCAATATGGCAAGAAGAAAACGCGAAGAAAGGCTCTCGCTATGAGCAAATGGCAGCCATCGAGTCACAGAGATACGATGAGCTGCGGCAACACAATCAGCACATGGCAGCAATTGAGGAAGAGAAGCTGCGGCTCATGCGTAAGAAAGCTGACATGCTACAAACACACGAGGAAGAGCGCATCCTCGGGATTGATCTAGACAAGTGTGCTCCGCGCCTCCGCAAGTACTATGAAACGAAACAACAACAGATACTGAAGAACATTGGTGCCGACGTAGACGACAGTGTATACCCTTAAACTAGTGTTGTAATGTATTGCATTGAAGAGTGTCCTAGTTGAGGCTACCTTGCAGTGGCTGTGTTGTACTACTAATAATTGTGAACCCATGTTGTTGTAGTTAATATTTGTGAACCCATGTTGCTTGTGGCTGTGTTGTATGGACTTGTTGTCGTGATAATAAGGTCTATATGTAACAGGATTACAATGTTCATGACTCCACACATAACAGGATTACAATATTTATGACTCCAAAAGAACCATATGCAGGCAGAGCAGCCACTTGTGCTGGACCATCTTAAAACCTAGATTACGATGAACCATGCAACATCCATTGGTCTTCGATAAGATCCATCTGCAACTGGTTATGGATGGCAGTATTCTTCAACTTATGATGTTTATTAATATACTCCACTCTCTCTTGGGTTATGGTCTGGTATGGAGTAGCCGGAACCCCAACATTGTCATAGTCCGTGTTCTCCGCAAGTTTCCCTTCATCCTCGATAATCATATTATGCATAATCATGCACGCTGTCATAATATCCCTAATCTGATCACGATTCCAACCGTATGCAGGGCCTCGAACAATAGCCCACCTAGACTGAAGGACACCAAAAGCGCGCTCAATATCTTTACAAACTTTTTCCTGCTCCTTAGCAAAGTGTGCTGCCTTCATATCCAGGGGATGGGAAATGGTCTTCACAAAAGCCGACCAATTGGGGTATATACCATTAGCAAGATAGTAACCCATGTCATACGTGTGACCATTAACGGTAAATGATACCGGAGCTGCTTTGCCTTTCAAATATGCGGAGAAGACGGGCGACTGTTGAAGGACATTAATATCATTGCAGCTGCCTGGCATGCCGAAATAGGCATGCCATATCCAAAGGTCATGCGAAGCTACCGCCTCAAGTATCATGGATGGATGCTTCCCACGCCCTGTGAACATGCCTTTATATGCTGAGGGGCAATTGCGCCACTCCCAGTGCATACAATCAATGCTTCCCAACATTCCTGGAAATCCACGTTCCTCTCCAATTTTGAGCAGCCTTGCTACATCTTCTGCGTTCGGAGCACGTAGGTAGTACTCCCCGAATACAGAAATGATAGCCCGACAAAAATGGTGGAGAGCCTTACGAGCAGTTGACTCACCAATACGGACATACTCATCAACAGCATCAGCAGGTAGACCATATGCAAGAATGCGAATAGCAGCAACTGCCTTTTGCAAACCAGTGAGCCCAAGACGGCCAATGGCGTCCTCCTTTTGCTTGAAGTAGGAGTCTGCAGCTTCAATCGCTTCGACAAGGCGCTCAAACACATGGGCGCGCATTCGAAACCTGCACACAAAGATAAGGTCTCTCAATGTAGTGCAAAGATATAAATAATGCAATCCATGAGTAGCAGATTGTACAAACACACCGTCGACGGAACTGGAACGCTGAGTAAACAGGATTGGGACCAAAGTAGTCAGCACGGATCCTCACATCCCCGTAAGCATGATCCCTCTGTCGTATCTGCTTTGGTGGAGCATCCGAACGACGGATACGACGAGAGGGTCCAGCATTCTCGACCTCACACAACTGCAGTACCTCCAAGTCCTCGTCATCAACAATCAAATGAAAATCATCTTCGTCCTCCTCTTCCTGTATCACCGACGTCCTACACATGGAAGAACCAAAATAGCCTGCCATGGCCGTGAAAACAGGAAGCCGGCGGGTGGCACAGGGTCTGTCGACGTAGGAGAACAGGGAGAGGACCGACGGGGGTGGACACTACAGAATCTCGATGGAGTGGAGGGAACAGGCGACGAACCCTAGCAGGCGGCCATGCCGAGATCAAATCCGGCTACTTGGGCTGCCAGATGGGGCAGATGAGAGCTCAAACGGATGCTTGTAGGCCATGGCCACTCGTAGCTACAAGGAATCGAAGAGCTGCTCACCGGACAGGACGCTCTAGATCTGGAGGCGCTCGCCCGCCGTCGCCGCTGCGACCCGCTGCGGTGGCCCCGCCGGCCCCGCCGCGGTCGCCCCGCCGTCCCCGCCGTCCCGCTGCGAGCCGCCGCGGTCGGCCTGCTGTCCCCCGCTGCGAGCCGCCGCGCTCGCCCCGCCGGCCCCGCCGTCCCCGCCGTCCCGCTGCGAGCCGCCGCGGTCAGCCTGCTGTCCCCGCTGCGAGCCGCCGCGCTCGCCCCGCCGGCCCCGCCGCGCTCGCCCAGCCGCCGCACTCACCACGCGGCCCCGCCGCGGTCGCCCAGCCGCCGCACTCGCCCCCCAGCCCGCCGCCGCGCTCGCCACGCCGCCCCGCCGCCGGCCAAGCTCCGCGCGCTCCTGGCCGCCCTGCTCCGCCGCCGCGCTCGGCCCAGCTGCCGTCGGTTCGTTGATTTGGAGATCCTAATACAGGCCGGTGGCGGCAGCGTCTGTGCTTTTTCCGATCTGTACACTTCGTCCTGACGCGTGGGCCATGTCACTTTACAGTTTGGTTTAGCTACCGCGCGGTGCGGATAGTCTTAGTCGTTAGGACGAGAGGCAGCAGACAACAATGGTCAGCATGCCACGTCAGCAGTTACTCAGCTGAAAACTTGTCTGGCCAATTCCACGTAAGCAAGCCACACACGCACGCTGCAGCTGCAGCTGCACACTCTCTTGCTGAACTGCCTCGCTGCTCTCTCCCTCTCCCTATAAAATGCTCCTCCCATGGTTAGCCGTTGCGGCAACCATCGAAATCGTCAGCAAGCAAAGCACACGAACGGGCACGCACCACCTACTCTTCCTTTCTCGGCCTCCTCCATCGATCGATCGAACCCTGCACAGCAAGAATAATTCAAGCACCTCGCCGTCTTCTCCCAGTTTTCTCGGAGTCCGGCGTAATGGCGGCGGTGATAGCACTCTCCGTGCTTTTCTCGGCACTGCCAGGTACAACTACCGAGCTATACGCCGATCGAATCCCCCTCTGTTTGTTGTTCTTGGCAAGTTGGGTTATTGTTAAATCTTGATCGACGCAGGTGCGTGGTCGGCGGCGACATTCACGATCAAGAACGAGTGCGGGTACACGGTGTGGCCGGGGTTGCTGTCCAGCGCGGGGGCGGCACCGCTGAGCACGACGGGGTTCGCGCTCGCGCCTGGGGAGTCGCGGGCGGTGGCGGCGCCGGCGGGGTGGTCGGGCCGCATGTGGGCGCGCACGCTCTGCGCGGCGGAGGACGGGGGGAGGTTCGCGTGCGGCACGGGGGGACTGCGGGTCCGGGGACGTGGAGTGCGGCGGTGGCGGGGCGGCGCCGCCGTCCACGCTGGCGGAGTTCACGCTCGACGGCAGCGGCGGGCTCGACTTCTTCGACGTCAGCCTCGTCGACGGCTACAACCTGCCCATGCTGGTCGCGCCGGTCGCCGCCAGCGCCACCGGCGCCAACGACAGCGGCGCCTCCAGCTCTTCGGGCAAGTGCGCGGCGACGGGGTGCGCGGCGGAGCTGAACGGCGCGTGCCCGGCGGACCTGCGCGTGGCGTCGGCGTCGGCGCCGGCTGTGGCGTGCCGGAGCGCGTGCGACGTGTTCGGGGAGGCGCGGTACTGCTGCAGCGGCGCGTACGGGAGCCCGAGCGCTTGCCGGCCGTCGGCCTACTCGGAGTTCTTCAAGGCCGCGTGCCCGCGCGCCTACAGCTACGCGTACGACGACTCCACCTCCACCTTCACCTGCGCGGCCGGCGCCACCAACTACGCCGTCACCTTCTGCCCCGCCGCCGCCGCACCAGCCAGGTAAACTAAACACACTACTAGTTTCTTTCAGAGTGACAAATTGACAATTCAGTAAGAAAATGATTCTCAATTCCAAGTAAAAAATGACCAAGTGAAAACAAGAATATCTTGAAACTATTCTTCCTTCGATCATGTTTTGTTTTGGTTTCATAATTTATGACCGGATTTGTATTGTTCAGCTGTATCTGTGGTTTTGTTGTTAAAATAAGATTGGTATGAGCGACAAGTGACAAAAAGAGGGTAGGTGAAGCATCTCGAGGAGGTGGTAAGAACAACTGAACAAGTTACTAACGGCTAGTATAAGGAAGAGGAAAAAAAACGGCTAGGAAGGGAATGGATGGGCACGTTTCCCTGTACAAACAATTCATTTTACTAAGCTTTGATAGTCACTGACATGCGGGTCCTCTCTGATGGCGTCCCACGTGTAAGTGAGAGCTCGTAGCACATGCAGGAATCCATCGTTTGTATGGACAGCACTACACTAACTCGATGTCTTGTCCGTGTAATGCTTGCTATTTGCTAACCACTTCCTTTTTCGCAATTTATTTACCTGTAGCAGCGTGAAGTCGTCGGGACAGAACCCACAGGCCGCCGGGCTGCCGCCGGTGAACGCCACCATGGTCTACTTCGGCGGCGGAAGCAACGCGCTGCAGGTCAGCGCGGCCACCACCACTGCGAGCAACTTCCTTTTCGTCGCCGCCGTCGCGGTCGCGGTCGTGCTCCTCCTGTGAGCACACCCGCGGCTTCAACCCACACGGCTGCAGCACCTTCGCACCGCGTACCTACCAGCGCTGACGGCGAGTCATCGGCAGGGGACCCACTGCACAGTGGGCCCCGCGGGACATTGGCGGAGGGATTAGGGAAATGGTGACGAGATTATTGCCGGCTTTGGAGAAGTAGCTAACTTAAGATCATTAGAGTAACTTTTATTTTTCTTCTTCTTCACTGATTTGATTGGTGAAGGATGATTCGTTCATTCTTTGTCGCGCTTAATTTAGTGGTTCTACAGATTATGTAATTAATTAGTGGAATTTAATGGATTCGCAACTCTGATTGATAGATAGGCAACTCTGACTTTGCTGCACTCACAGTTAATTCTGGTAGCTTAAGCGGTTCCGATCAACGTAAGTAATGATAGTTGCAGTAGTTTGTCCATTGGACTTGGACATAATGAAGGCTATAATTCTCGGAAAGAAATAGTATGAAATGAACAACGCATGGAAATTTTGGATTTTAAGTAACGTTTCCTTCCAAGGAGAGGTGAATTCTCATCTCTTAAAAAAGAAAATCTCATGTGCAGCTGATATCAAATCGGTCCTGCGCCCTAAACTCCACAACCCCGAAGTCATTATTTAGTGTGTAAGTAATCTTTCCGCAACCTTTTTCGTCTTAAAATCGTGCCAACAAAAGCCTTCTTATGAGAGCTTTGGTTCGAATGCGATGTTAAGTTTGATGCGCCACTTCAAGACATTGCATTGCCGATAAAGTTTTGACAATCTACTCATACTTCAATAGATTTAGGATCACAATTTCTTCATGCGAAAATCGATCGTTTGCTAGTACAAAAACTGCTGACACTAAATGATTTGCCACTTCTCTAATTGCGACTGAGGGTTTACCACCTCAAAGGCCTAATTACCTGAGATTTGCCACTCGTGCATTCTTGCATTTGGTTTTTCTTTTCCTGGAATTTTACATTTGAAAAGAAGCAAATACCACTTTCCTTTTGCTTCTCTCTTTCTCCCAAGGAGCAGTCAATAAGCAACACCTCTCTTTTTCTTTTGCCGGAAGATTAAATTAATGAAAACATGCTAGTTGCTACAATTAGAAACTACGAAAATATATAATTCAAGAAGGTAATCAAGGTTCAAAATAGTGATACATGGAATGAAAAACATCCCAAACAATACGAATCTTCGCATGAATTGAATCCAATCAGGACACCACTCTCTAAAGAAGACTCCAAACGTAAGGGTATCCCAATTGTGCTCCAAGAGGGGGGCCTAAAAAGGAGAGAAAAGGCTTAAAACCAACCATAAACTTTGCAGAAAAAGTTGGAAGTCCTACATGCCACAACCTGAACCAGGTCCTAAGGGTTAAAAAACATGTGAGTCCTGTCCTTTATGAACTCCTTTAGGATCTATGCACTGAAGCATATTACAACAAACAAATTCAGCAATTGTAGACTTCACTTTAGGACCTTTGTGAGTCATATACCATTGGAGATGCTGTAAGACTCCATCACTTGTCTAGTACTTGACATTACACTTGTCAACGGAACCCGGAGCCATGAGCGTCAACAGTACCACAGTGGCTGCAGGCTATCGACGGGCCTGGGGTGAGTCTAATGGGAAGAAGAAAGGGAATCTAATAAATGGAAGATAAATAGAGCATAAAAAGAGGAGAATAATTTGTGATAGGAGCGAAGAAGGTGGTAAATTTGTCTTTTTCACGTGGAATTTTAGGCTGAAAAGAAAGAAAAATGGCTGGCAAGGCAAATCATTTTTGATCTACATAACCCAAAGTCAATAGCACTGGCGACGTCTCCGGCATAAGTACAAGGTTCATTAAGTGCTAACCTTTGCAAACGATAGATTTTGCATTTTTCTACCAGGGGAACATAGCATGACATGAACTAGAGCAAATGGGATATATATTGTTTCTTTGGAAGAGCAAATGACACTATTATCGTGGGCCTGTGGCTTCTTGTAAGATTTCGTCTTGATGGGCTTCTACAGCCCATGGTTCTGAATGAACCTGGCCCAAATTCCGCCCGAACAGAAAAACCGTGGGATTTTGCATCGTCCACGTAAGCACAGCATGGCACGTCATCGCCACACATGGTCAGACGTGGCCACAAACAGTGCTGATTCAGCACCAAACCTCTTCGCTTAAGAAACACCCGTTGCCTACGTTTTTCCCTCTCCCCCTTCTCCTCCTCGTCCCCTCCGCCGCCGACGCCGCCGCCACCGCCGCCGCCGCGCCCGATGCGCCTCCTCGCTGCGGCGGCGAAACCACCCCGGCATTTCTCCTTCTTCCCTTACTACCTCTCCACCACCACCACCACAACTACCTCCTCTTCCTCCCAACCCTACGACCCCACGGCGCAGTTCCTCCCCTCCGACTCCCACCACCACCGCCTCCTCTCTCTCCCCGCCTCCCTCCGCCGCGACGCCCTGCTCGAGCTCGTTCGCCTCCTCAAGACCTCCCTGCAATGCCACCTAGCTCTCCACGCCCTTGCCTCCCAGCCCGCCTCCCCGCTCCCCGCCCGCTTCGCCGCCGCCGACCGCCTCGCCGCGTCGTCCCCGGTGCTCCGCCCGTTCGCCTCCCTCCTCCTCGCGGCCCTCCTCCCGGCCGCCTCCCCGCACCTCCTCGCCTGGTGCGGCTCCCGCGGCGGAGGTGGCGGGAGGTACGCCGCGCTCCGCCTCGCGCTCCACGCCTTCCTCGCCGCCGGCATGGCGTCCGAGGCGCTCGAGTTGCTCGCACGCGTTCGCCGCGGCGGGAAGACGCCCAGCCTCTCCGCGCTGGCGGCGCTGCTGCGCCTGCTGTTCCGTGGCGGGGAGGTCCGGGCCGCTTGGAAGGTGTTCGAGGAAATGGCCGCGAGGGGCCCGCGACCCAGCCTTGCCATCTTCAACGCCATGATCCTCGGGTTCTGCCACAGGGGGCTCGTCCGCGTCAGCGTCGGGTTGCTCGGTCTCATGTGGAGGTTCCACGTTATCCCTGACGCGTGCAGCTATAACATCCTGATCAAGGGGCACTATGTGTTTGGGCAGGCAGGGGATGCTTTCAAGCTGTTTGACGAAATGCGCGAGTCAGGGTGCGAGCCGACAGTCGTGACGTATAACATATTGGTGAATGTGCTGTGCCATGATGGGAATATGGTGGAGGCGAGGAGGCTGTTCAATGAGATGGTGAAGGTGGGGATCGAAGCGAATACAATCACCTTCAATGTTTTGATTGATGGATATGCAAAGGCTGGACAGATGGATGAGGCTAATGCAGCCTGCAGGGAGATGAAGGTGAGGGGATTAGTGCCAGATTGCTGCACCTTCAATATTCTTGCTGCTGGAACATACAAGTTTGGGAAGGCTGTGCACTTAGTGCATGAGCAGCAGGAGTTGCAAGAAATGTTTAGTTCACAGATATCACCGGATAGTATGGATATGTTGGTCTGTAGGCTTTGTTGGGATGGACGATTAGATGATGCCTGGGAGCTCGTGTGTAGTGCAATTGAGCAGGGTGTTCCAGTGAGCGTTGCAGGATTTAATGCTTTGATTGCTGCATATAGCAAGGAGGGATTGGAAGAAGAAGCTCTCGAGCTATACAGAATTATGAACAAGATAGGCCTAGCACCCTCATCATCCACTTTGAATACTTGATAATGGGACTGTGCAATCAAGGCAGACTCGATGATGCACAGCTGCTGCTAGAACATATGATTAGTAAGGGATATTGTGTGGGTACATCATTTACCATCTACATGAACTCATACTTCAGATCTGGTAATGCACAAGGTGCCTTGAAATGCTGGGATGATATGGTGAAAGCTGGTGTGCAGCCTGATTTTATCGCCTTCTCAGCATATATCAGTGGTCTTTGCAGATTAGGTCATGTAAATGAGGCTTACCAGGCATTTATTGAGATGACAAGAAGAGGACTTGTTCCAAACAATATTACTTACAATTCCCTCATATCCGGTCTTGTAGGGTCGGCAATGTGACCGAAGCATTAAAAGTAGAGCAGAAGATGAGGCAGAGTGGCCTTGTTCCTGATGTTTTCACAAGCAACATTCTAATTGATGGTTTTTGTAGAGAAGGAAGGTTGGAGATGGTGAATAACCATTTCTTGGATATGTACACTAATGGTTTAACTCCAGATGTAGTGACATACAATACAATAATCAGTGCATATTGTGGCGCTCAGGATATGAGCAGTGCCATGATTTTCATGAATAAGATGCTTGCAGATGGCTGTGAACCAGATATTTTCACATATAATATTTGGATGCATAGTCTTTGTAACAACCATTTGTTGAATCGAGCAGTGAAGGTGCTGGATGAGCTTATTGCTATGGGTTGCACTCCTAATTCAGTTACATACAACACATTGATGGATGGCATTTGCAGTGATGTTCTTGATCGTGCTATGGTTCTGACTGGTAAACTGATTAAGATGCCTTTTCAACCCAACACTGTTACAGTTAACGTTTTCTTTTCTCATTTCTGCAAGCAAGGTTTTGGAAAGCGGGCCCTTGTGTGGGCTGAGAAGCTCAGAGAAGATTCTGTGGCTTTTGATGATGCTACAATGAATATACTTGACTGGGCATACAGGGAGATGGAGGATGACCCTCAGGCTAGCAATGCAGATATGGATAGGTGTCTGTTTCTTGAGTTCTTAATGCTCATGACATACAAGACTATGCGCAATAGCAGATCCTCAAAGTTTACACATGTGCCTATAGAGAGAGTTTTTGATCCTGCTGGCAGAAACACAATCAAAGTTTTGGATACTGGATGATAATTGAATTTCATAACCACATGAGCTACTCGAAAACATTTTGGTTGTGGCTGGTGCTGTTGCAGGAATAGCCTATCCACTATCCATTGCTTTAGATGAACACACTGATACAATGGCTACCATTCACATTGCTACTCTTAAATGGAGACTCACAAATCTTAAATGTTCATGAAACGTTGAAGGCAAATAGTTATCACAAGGAGCAGGTTTCTGACAAGGGCAGTGTCCATTCCATGCCCTGTCGCCGAATATGATAGCTCATGAATTAGAAAAACTGTAAATGAAATTCATCGGTACTGGCAGGCATAGGCAGGAATTTGTGCAAGATGTCAACCTGCATATCAATTGGTTTTTGAAGGTGCTTAAATTTCTCTTGATTTTTGGTCATATTGTAATTTTTTCCATTGCTATCTAGTAAAGATAATAACAGTTTGCTGTGTACCAAATGTAGATCTCATGTTGGCACTCACACTGATTTTGGATTATATATGGAAGAAGAGCAAGCAAGGCAGTGGCGCTTGCGACGAGCAATCGAGCATGCTTTGTCAAACAGACCGAGGCTGACAAGGACACCCATACACTGATGCAGATGCAGGGTTGCATTTGCCTGGGTGTTCTGTCTGCAGCTTCTGTAAGTTTTGTTCCTTATTTCTGATGGACGAACAGTTAGTTCTGAATAAGAGCTATTAGATTTCTAATGTCCTAGATTCCCAGATGAAATTTAGATAGCAGAACAGCATTTGAAACCACCAATTGTTCATTCAAGAGCATACACAAGTTTACATATAATCTGTTAAGTTGAGTAGGAATTTCGTGTCCAGGGGAGCTGACATCCCCATTTGTGAATATTGCATAAAAGATTCAAGAGTGTTCCAAAATTCCGTAGAAATTCATGGATGTAGTACGCATAAAGTTATACAAACACAGAAAATTTTGATATAACATTCGTCCTTGATATCAAGAACAAAAATAGAGAAGCTACCGTTTATTGGAGATGATGAACTGTGCAAGATTGCCTACTTGTCTTATTTGGTCCTCGATGTGAGGGACGAATTTGGTATCGACATTGCATGTTTGCAAAAATTTATGTATGCTGCATCCATGAATTCTGTAACTATTTCTGGATCTTGTTATGTACTTTTCGCAGTTGTGGACACGGGCTTACCTGTATACTTTGATGTCTGTGTTTTTGCATTAGCAGTAGGGCGGTCTGAACAGCTGGAGATTAGGAGCCTTCGGGGTTCGTATTGTGTTAGTAAAGGCCTATGGCCTATGCATCCACCATATAACTATGCTATGTATTTCATAATGAATATATTATCCCATAAATATTCTCTCTCTCAATGTACATACCTAACCGCCAGCAGCCACACTGTCTAGCTATTCAGCATGGTAGTTATCCTGTTTTGAATCAAGGTCTACAACACTTGATAAAAGTGCCAACCATCATGGCTTCTAAAGCGCACGGAAAGAAGAGTGGCAACGTGGTCGACTTGGTGGCAGCCATGACTGTGACCTTTCTAAGCAAATAAATAATGTCTTTGCTACTTTTGTCGAGATCTTCCTGAATGATGCATGTGTCACATATGAAAACACTGAAAGATAGATGGGCAAGAAATGGTGGCAGAGGAGCAACAAGAAGTCATTGCGCCACAGCATGAAGCTGCCGCCGCTGGAGAGGAGCACCAGCCACACTGGAGCAGCACGAGGCGCAACGGCGGGGAAGCTAGGTGCAGGAGGAGGGCGGTGGTGGTGGCAGAATCTCCCGTGTTGACAGAGCATGGGGCGGCAGTAGCTCAACCAACCAGCCTAACCCTAGTGCACCGTCCTCAGGTTCCCAGGCAACCAGTGATCTTACATCTGACCCAATATACCATGCAGCACTCGGAGCAGCCTGGCTTCAGTTTTCTGCTGCAACAGAGTCCTCCGTTGGTGCCACATTGTGCTTCAGCCCGGAATTCAGCTCCAGGTCCAAAACAACCAGAAAAGGCAAGGACGTTCCAAAGAGATGTGTCTTGCGGTTCTTTTGCAAGTTAGACGGAATAGAAGATGCACACATGCATAATTCTGAAACCAATGTGCGGCACATATTCTGGTTGGGTGGAAGCTAAGGATATCAAAGACCTAGACGAAACGATTTGGAATTGAGCTGTGCGTATCAAGAAAAAGGAAACTCTGGATCCTTTCCTTATCAGGAAGAAGTATTTTTTCAAAGCAATTATTTCCTGGGTCATGTACTAAACAAGGAAATATAGGAGGAGTCCTATTATGTTTATCTTGCAAAGGATCAACCACGAACTAAAAGAAAAGGATACATCGACCAAAATATCAAGGGCTCACCCAAGGGCTGCAACCATGGCCGCCACCTTCAGCTTGAGATCAAGCTGCTTGTCTGGGAGGGGTGTAATGCTGTGGTTTGGCAGCAGGGAGTCTGAACAGACATAGGAAGTCTAGTATAAAACGAGTCTAACCTGTTACGAGTTCATATTGTGCTAGGAAAGAATTTACGCCTGTGCATCCACTATATATGGATGCTATGTATTTCATAATGAGGCAAGCAAGAAGAATCAATCTATTATCCCCTAAATATTCTCTCATCTCAACCTGTCTCTACCTGAACCCCTGCAGCCATGCCATTTGATGATCTTCAGCAAGGTAGTTATCCCATGTGAATCAAGGCTCTGGCTGATGGAAGAAATTTCTATGAGACTCTATTGCCCTTATATACTAACTAGACCCTTTTAATCTGATGACACGACACATGCCAGAATAATTAAATACCTCTTGAAATCAGCTCGTCATGTTGTGAAGGAGGTCCAAGCAAAGGTTCTAAGGATGATAAGGTCTCATAAGATTTTCTTCCTAAACGGAACTGATCTAACCTTGTCTTAATAATTGAACCATGCGGCTTACGAACAAATAGAGCCAAAATATGCCGATTTTATTATGCAACTAATTGATATAGCTAAATAATTATCTATTTTATTATATATTAAAATTACTTGATGTGTTAACAAGAAATAAAATAGACATGCTAGAAATTCCCTAAGAAAAGCAAACCATCCGGCCATTAATCCCGTGAACCATCTTTTTATTAGTGTACTACAACCGATACATCTTTCTAATTATACCTAAACAAATCATAACCAGCTGAGAGATCATCATAACTATGCCTAACCAAATCATAACCACTAGATCTTCATAACTATACTTCAAAAGATCACGATCGATAGATCTTAATAATTGTACTTAAACATATCACAACAAATCGATCTTCATAATTGTACGTAAACAGATCACACCTAAACATTTGGCCATTGGTACTTAAACATTATCCTCCATTGGTCCAGTGTACCATAGTTATTAATGGCCCACAATTGATAGATACTCATAATTTGATACCTTATGAAAAAGTTACCCGAGCTTTAAGTCTTTATACTAATCTAATATCAATGACCAGCGATTTTGAACCTTAACTCTGCATATTGATCTAATATATAACATACAAACAATTGGCTAATCTTGATCTGAACTTTAATTCCAAGTGATATAATGTCATGTATAAACAATCTATCGTCTCGATATACTTCTGTACGTCTAGATATAGTGAGCTTGATTAATTTTGCGTACCGATTTAATATCACGTATAGACGACCAACCGGCTAACGATCCGAACTTTAATTCTGTATACTAATATCACGTAGACACTTGATTCGAACTTTATTATGCGTATTATTAATCTAATATCATATACAATCGGCACAACTGGCAGTAATTTGGTTTTCTTTCAAATAGCATAATTATATAGATTATGAATTCAAAAATCTAAAGATGATTAAATATATTTTCTGCGCAATTGCGCGGGATATCGTGCTCGTTGCACCTGTGCTAGTTGCTAACAAAAGGTGCAACGAGCATATACTGGTAAACCATGCCAGCCAAGCTGCTAGGCAAGTGCAGCTGTGCCAACTCTTGTTTTTGCTGCATGGTACTCTGAAGTGTTCCCACATGGTAGAGTAAAAGGCAGCTCTTGGTTATGGCAAAAGGTGGGGATGTCGGTTTATACAACTACGACTGAAGCTTTCATTTCTCGCTGCAAAATATAACCAGCTAGCCTTATTTTATCCTGTTTTGTTAACATTTCTGTTTTTCATGTGTATTAAACTAAGCAACCAGGCATTTTCTGTTACATCTTGTCTTGAAGGAGGAAACAATTTAAGAATTTAAGATACCTTCTGTTTAGGCTTAAATGTTAATTTCCGAGCCCCCGAGGCTGCTAAGGTACAATTATGAAGATGTCCATATGATTAGAAGGCATATAACTTTCAAAATTTGTTGAGAGATGCTTGAAAGGTTTATGTGCAAGTATTCCACCGCATGTCAAAATTTGCATGCTGAGTTTATTTTGTTCAATATTTTTGAGCATGTAGGCGCTACAATAAATAGCATTTTTACTCTTTTCAGTTCTTTCGAGGATGATAAATAATAGTGGTGACGTAGATTTTGTCTTATTCAATGTATTGGAAATATTCTTCTTACGACTTTCTTGGTTGGAATTTCTCGATACTTATAGTTGGTGCTGGTCTCATGAGAATTCAGGTCATATTTTATGGTTTTTTACATTGTTTGCATTGATTTTAAGCTCCTCACACATCCTATATTGAATATGTCTTGTTTGCAAACAGTCAAAATCTTCAGTTTTCGTATATTAAAAGTATTCAAATCTCCACCACACAGTTGTCGTTGACAAAGCAAAGATGACCCCATCGGCCATGTGCTCTACTCTGGTGTGTGTTGTCAGACTCCCTTCCACACAATTACGGCACAATATCTAGAATTAGAGGGTTGTTGTATGGTTACTTCTGTGAGCAATTTGATCACTGCACTTGACTTTCATATGCTAAATATTTGATATAAAAATTAATATACACGTTTCTCTGCAAATGACCAATAAATCGGGTCTTGGTTTTGTGATATGCTAACATAAGTAACCTTCAATTACTTCTGAAAATACTGCATTGTTGTCACCATGTTTGGCTCTGTTTCTCTTACAGAGGCAAATCGTATGTGTGACATACTTCTTTTCAATTTGTAAAACATCCTTTTTCTCTAACATTAGGAGGGGGTATGTCACCATATAAGATGATTACTTTATTTTCCTTGTGTCCAATAGGATATAATGGTATATGGATAGTTGATTAATTTATTGCAAGTTTTACACGTTTGCTCCATCTAGAAAGTGGTAGCTCGCACATTTGTTTATCTTGCTACTTGCATGATTATACCAGGTCATAATTCTCTTTCGATGTATTGCTAAGTGTTCACAATTTTGATTAGGCACTCTAATTCGCTGCATAGTTGTGCGTACGAAATCTGTCTTCTGATTTTATAAACAGGATTATCTAGCATTGTCGATCAGCAGTGTTTGGTAACGGGCAGGTCAAACAGAACTGGAAGTATTTCTAGCAGTGAAAATAGTGGGCAACAATAATGAAAACGACTGCATTGTGAAGGAGCTGTCCAAAGACTATCTACATTCAAGCAAGGCGGGGCAAGGTGAATTCAGTGCACATACTACTCTTTGCCTTTGGTTATATACTACAGAAATATTATAGTACACTTTAACACCACCAAAAGGTTGCTCAGTTTGTGTTTTTAACACATTCTGTTGCCATCTGCTATTTTCCCCTTTTCTCGCTATTTCAGGCCAGACCGCCGTTTGTGAAATAGCAATTCAGTTGGTCGAACCAGATCAGTCTGACGACTTGAGTCACCATGGTTTGAGCGCACTCACTCGCCCCTCCTCAAGCTCAGCCTCGTGCCACCAACTGCAGTCGTCAGCCACTCAAGCTCATCTCAGTCGTCTGTCTACCTCATCTCTGACGGGAACTCGGACTCGATAGGGACGATCCTGAACGTAAGGGACCTTGTCCTATGGAGCTCCATTTTAACACCAGAAGGGCAACTGCACACGATGTCTCACCAGCAAGCATCAAGAGGAGGCTCATCGATTAGAAATGAATGTGCCAGCCTTGACAAGAATGTGAACTTATTTTAACACCAGAAGGGCAACTGCACACGATGTCTCACCAGCAAGCATCAAGAGGAGGCTCATCGATTAGAAATGAATGTGCCAGCCTTGACAAGAATGTGAACTTATTTTGTCTTGTGGTGTGTCCAGTTTAGGGTGTGTTTGGTTCAATGGGTGAACCTGGATAAGTCTTGGCTATCCAGTTTTTAGAGTCTATCCAGCTGTAGGGATAGATCAAACCCAAAAAAGGAATATTCTCTCTAGATGTCGGACAAATTCACCCGGGCAAAAGTGCCGAATGGAGCCGCCTGTGTCCACACACGCCCTCCCAAACTCACCTGAGCAAAAAAAATCTCTCTATGCACCCTGTTGAGATAGAAAATTGAACAGAGATGCGATAATGAAAAATATGTTATTATTGTATTGATTTGGATGCTGTTTACATATATATATACATTGTACAGACTGCAGTTGCCTGCCTAATCTTCATTAGCAACTGCTAAATGCGGTTATGAATATTTGATCAACCATTGTGTCGCTTCCAAAGAGGCAACCGCTCGCAACATCATTGTATATATATGAAGAGCATCTGGAAAACTTCTCTAAAAACCCTGTGGGAAAAATATGAGAAGTGATGTTTGATATGCTGTGAAAAACTCCTTTAAACCCTGTGGGAAAAATAAGGAGAAAATAATACAACATATAATGGTTATTATCTCTTTGTTAACTCACATGAGAAAAACTGTTGAGGAAAAACCCATAAGTGAGTTTAGAGAACAATAAATATGTCTTGTATACCTTCTCAAAAACCCCGGTAGGAAAAATAGAAGATACGACATATATTTTGTGTTGTTATTGCCTCATTAAAAACATTTCATGAAAAAGCTTAAGAGAAAACTCATAAAGGGAAAAGAGTGCAATATGATGTACGAACAGGTTAATTATCAGAGAGTAGCTCCCCCTGATTCTTGCAAATCTTGAAGTCGCCGCATACCAATTCCATAAACATATTTCTGGAAAATTGAATCTGGTAAGGACTTAGTGAACAAATCAGCGAGATTGTCACATGATTTGGTTTGCAAGATGTTTATTTCCCCACTTTGTTGTAATTCATGAAGATAAAACAACTTAGGGGCAATATGTTTGGTAATATTGCTCTTTATGTAACCTGTTTGCATCTGTGCAACACAAGTAGCATTATCTTCATAGATAATGGTCGGTGATTCAATGGAACCAATACCACACGATTGTTGTATGTGGTTTATCATTCTACGAAGCCACACGCATTCACGTGATGCTTTATATAGGGCAATAATTCCAGAATGATTCGTGGACGTAGCCACTAAAGTCTGTTTAGAAGACTTCCATGAGATGGCCGTTCCACCATGTAGGAACACAAAGCCGGTCTGAAATCTAGCATTATGGGGATCAGACAAGTATCCAGCATCGGTATATCCGATTAAATTTGAATCTTGATTTTTGTGAGATTGATAATATAGACCTAAATTTTTAGTACCTTGGAGGTAGCGTAAGACTTGCTTGACTCCCGTCCAATGACATTTAGTTGGAGTAGGGCTGTGTCTTGCGAACAAATTCACTGCAAATGCGATATCAGGCCTGGTGCAATTTGCAAGATACATAAGAGCTCCAACAGCACTAAGATATGGGAATTCAGATCCCAATATATCTTCTCCATCTTCCCTTGGTCCGAAAAGATCTTTCTCTACGTCTAGAGATCGAACAACCATGGGAGTCTTTGATGGATAAGATTTATCCATATTAAATTTCTCCAAGATCTTTTGGATATAAGCAGCTTGGTGTACCAAAATTCCAGAGTGAAGGTGCTCAATTTGTAGCCCTAAGAAAAATTTAGTTTTGCCTAAATCCTTCATCTCAAATTCCGTCTTTAGATGATCACGTGCTTCATCAATATCTTGTGCGTTGCGAATGATATTTAGATCATCAACATACACGGATATGATGCAAAATCCGTTTAAGGATTTCTTTATGAACACTCATGGGCAATCATCGTTATTCGTGTATCCCTTTTGAATAAGGAATTCGCTAAGTCGATTGTACCACATTCGACCCGATTATTTCAAGCCGTATAATGACTTGTTAAGTTTTACACAATACATGTCGCGTTTAGCGCTTTGATTCGGAAGTGGGATTCCATCGGGAGCCTTCATGTATATGTCCAAATCAAGTGACCCATAAAGATATGCAGTCAATACATCCATCAACTGCATAGATAGATGATTTTGCATTGCCAGTTATATTAGGTATCGGAAGGTTATTCCACTCATTACTGGAGAGTATGTTTCGTTGAAATCAATGCCGGGTCTCTGCGTGAACCCTTGTGCTACGAGCCTTGCTTTATATCTCACCACTTTATTGTTTTCATTCCGTTTCCGGACGAATACCCATTTGAATCCCATCGGGAAAATATTGGGAGGAGTAGGTATTGCTTTTGTAAATACCTCTCTTTTATTGAGCGAAGCTATCTCTGCTTGGATTGCTTCCTTCCACTGATTCCAGTCCAAGCGTTTTTGACACTCTGCCATGGTCTTGGGATCTGGATCAGATTGGAGGTTGTTTGCAATCTTTGTGGAGAAGTAATTGTCGACAATCGTAGTCTTACGGTTATATGATTCTCCAGAATCAATGTAATTGGTGGAAATTTCATTATCCTTTGGTGACTGATCGTGATTTCCCAATATGATCATGTCAGGATTTTCCGATGTCCCAGCTTCTAGATTTGAGCACACTCTTAAGCTGGGTTGTGGAGTTTGAGTTTCATTTACAGTTTCAGAAGGTTTCTTCTTCTGTCTCCTTTGTTGCTTGCGTGAAGCTGAATCCTGTTTTGCGGCCGTACTTCTTCCCCTCTTATTGTTGATGGGGGGTTGAGTGGTTTCTTTTGGAACTTTCACTCGTTCGGGCGCATTTGCAGCAGGATTGTAGGATTTTGTAACTCCTTTGTAATTTGTAAATGAATCTGGCAAGTTATTTGCAAGATGTTGCAAATTTATGATTTTCTGAACTTGAAGTTTAGTTTCTTGAGTACGTGGATCAGAGGAAGAAATACCTTTGGCATTCCAATCGATTTCCTGGCATTCTTTTCGGTACTTGATATCTCCCCCTAATGCCGGAAAATGATCCTCATTGAAGATGCAATCAGCGTAACGGGCAGTGAATAGATCCCCGGTGAGAGGTTCTAGGTACTTGATTATCGACGGTAATTTGTACCCCACATAGATCCTCAATTTTCTATGTGGTCCCATGGATGTACGATGAGGTGGTGAGATGGGCACATATGTGGCGCATTCAAATTTTCGCAGATGAGAAATACTTGGAGGATTTCCACGTATTAATTGCAGAGGGGAAGTACTGTGATAAGCAGTTGGGCGCAATTGTATTAAGTCAGCAGCGTGTAAGACTGCGTGACCCCAACAAGAAGTTGGTAGACTGCAATTGTGTAGTAATGGTCTTGCGATAAGCTTAATCCTCTTGATGAGTGCTTCGGCTAAACTATTTTGTGTATGGACGTATGGTACTGAATGTTGGACTTCTATCCCTAGAGCCATGCAATAATCATTGAAAGCTCGAGAGGAGAATTCCGCAGCATTATCCATGCGAATGGATTGGATTCGGTGCTCGGGATAATGAGCCTTTAATTTAATAATTTGACTCATAATCTTTGCGAAAGCATGGTTTCATGTGGAGAGAAGGCACACATGTGACCATCGAGTTGATACATCAATTAAAATCATGAAATACCGAAAAGGTCCAGATAATGGTTGGATGGGACCACAGATGTCTCCTTGAATGCGTTCAAGGAAGTTGAGTGGTTCCACGTTAATCTTAAGGTGCGAAGGCCTTAATATTAACTTTCCAGTTGCACATGCGGTGCAAATGAAATCCGAATGTTGAGAAAGTTTAGCATTATTCAAATTGTGACCAATGCAATTGCTGATAATTTTCCTCATCATCCATATGCCGGGATGACCAAGGCGATCATGCCAAGTCTAGAATGCATCGACATTCTGAAAAATTACCTTGTATGTAACATGTACTACGGGTTTGATGTATGTGTAGTACAATCCAGACGTTAAAGAGGGAATTTTTTCAAGTACTTGCTTGCCATATCCGTTGTTTTTGGTTAAGAGGAGATATTCCTCTTTGTTGTCGTCATGGGTTTCGTGATAGAAACGATGCTGACGGATATCTCTATAGCTTAGTAGGGTACGAGTTGAATTGGGGTATATCAAAGCATCCTCGATTGTTACTTGAGTACCCATAGGGAGAGTAATTATGACTCGTCCTGAGCCAACAATTACGGCATCACGTCCGGCGATTGTTAAAATTTCTCCTTGTCTCTTAGTGAGATTTTGAAAATATTTTAGTTCTCTAATAATAGAGTTTGTGGTACCACTATCCACAAGGCACATTTCCTCTTCCATCGGATTGACTCCCATAGAAATCTATATATAGAAATGAAGAATTTAGTATAAAATTCTTGATCAGATATATAGAATACATACAAATATATTTAGATACATGAGTACTTTTACAATACTGTAATTTATAATATATGTCTTCAACATATAATTACTACAATATTGTCTTAAAACAATATAACGACAACATAGTAATTAATGATTACAACATAATAATATCATATGGATGTTATGATAACGATGACGGAGTGGAGGGACTTATTCAAAGTCACCAAACATATCATTCGAAACGAATTCAATGATCATGTTCTCCGTGTTCAGCGGATCGTCGGATTGTTGGAGATGCTTGTTGTCCTGGGGTTCTGGGAGAACTGCAGTGGAACAACCGATTTCCTTGGACTTGTCGGTCTGAAGATTGAAGTGTGCTTCAAACTTGGATCCTTGAGCTTGTTTCTTGCGTCCCACAGATTGTAGGTAGAGATCAACAAGGTGTCGAGGGGTGTGACACTTTTTGGTGAAGTGTTTGTAACATCCACACTTTTGACACTTTTTGGTGAAGTGTTTGTAACATCCACACTTTTGACACACTTGAGATTTGTCAAACTTTGGCTTTTCAATGCCTTTCTCCTTATCCATGGCACGTGGTTTTTTCTTCCAGTTGCATTTGCGCTTTCCTTTGAAGTGCTGCTGTTGGTGCTTGGAAGAGCCAGCAGACTTATTGTTATTCTGAGCATTATAATGTACCCCTGGGAGCGGGGCGACGTCTACATTGCGCTGATGATGGTTCCTCAGAGCGAGTTCATCATGTTTTTCCGCTTGCGGGAGTACATGTATAAGGTCAGAATAAAGTTGGAATTTTTTGGCGCGATACTGGTGTTGCAAGATCCTGTCCGATGGAAGCATTGTTGATAAGGTTTTTTTAATCTTATCTATTTCAGAGGGTTCTTTCTCGCAGAAACGCAACTTAGAACAGATCTTGTGAACAGCGTGGTTATAATCTTCAATGGACTTGAAGTCTTGAAGCTGAAGTTGGACCCAATCATGAGTTGCTTCGGGAAGGATAACCGCTTTCTGTTGTTCATATCTTGTTTTAAGTGCTAGCCATAATGCGCGTGGATTTTCTTCCATCAGGTACTCAGATTTGAGGTCCGGATGGATATGGTGCCTTATAATGTATAAAGCAGCATATCGTTGAGGCTCTGGTAATGCAGGTGTTCCCTCAACGGGAGGATTGATTGTTGCCACAATGCTACGGGACGCAAGAGCGATTTTAACATCCATTGCCCATGTAGGATAGTTGTGACCATCGAGCGCGAGCTTATCAAATTCTTTGGCCATCTTGATCTACATGGAATTAAACCAGAGATTTGATTAATTTACTTAGGAGTAAATCAAAGTATCATCATGGTTATGTTGTAATAATTGTGCAAAATTTTGAAAAGTTCAAGTGAAGACTTGAAATATGAAGTGTAGACCTCAAATGATATAGCATAATCTTTCGAAGATAATCACTAATTATGGTGTAGATCTTGTAGTACTAGATGGCATAATCTGACGAGCGTCAGTAGATGCTTAAGTTTCTATTACTTTATGTTATGCTTTTAATTTCAATATTTGGAAGAGCACATGAACGGTAATAGTGGATAATCTGCAATTGAGCAGTAGATCCAATATCCATTACTTCGTGATTCATAAATATAAATATGAGGTAGTCACTTGTTAATTTTGCGTCGTAATTCAGCTTGAATTAAGCCAATTGTGCTAGAGAGCATTTTAGACTTAATTAAGGTGAATTACTGTATAGTTTTGCAAGAAATTTGATCTCAATTGCAAAATTATACTAATTATAAATAAAGTGCATGTTATAGGGATTGCATTGATGCAAACACATTGAACATGGATATATATTACGTTTACATATTTTCTGAAATTTAAGAACTTAACAGAAAATAGCACTGAAATGTAAATATTTAAAAGTACGGGGGCCTAAACATGACAAATACTAATAGGACAGCACTGAAAATGTACTTATTTGCAAAAACTCGAAATATAGAGGGGGGGTTTTGCAAATTTGCTGCACAGCCGGGTGGGCTAAAGCAACTTGGGCCGTGGCCCAAGCGGCCTTAGGGCCCGTTCGGCCAGGCGGGTGGGCGCGGGTGGGTTGGCAGGCCACCCCAACCTGGGCCTGGGCCTTGGTGGCCTTTCGGCCGGCCCAGGCAGGGTGAGCACCGGCGGTGGGGGGGTATAAAGGGGCAGGTGGCAGCGGCGGTTAGGGTTTCAAACCCTAACCCGAGCCCCCTTTCCTGGCGGCGGTGGCTGCGCCCGGTCCCGGCGGCGGCGGCGCCCGATCCGGCGGCAGCTTGCTTGACCGCGTCGGTCCGGTGAAGCTCGTCGTCGTGGTGGTCCGGCGGCGGCCGATGTCGGTGAAGATCCCCCCTCTTCCTTCCCCGCCGCGCCGACGGGCCTTAAAGGGGCGTGTACTCCTCCTCGCCGGCGGAGGAGGAGAAGCCGGAGCCGGGCATCCCGTTGGCAAGGCCGAGGGAGGCTGGCACCCAAGCCCCCGGACGGTGGCCGGAGCGGGCGGTGGCGGTGGCGGTGGCCGAGGCACGAAGAAGACGGTGCCGGGGAAGCGGAGCCAGCGACGATGGTGACGGAGGGGCCACGCGGGCGTAGCCGGGCGGAGGCGGCGGCTCGGCGAGTTCGCCGATTGGCTCGGCGGCCGGCGCGGGGAGGGCATCCACCGGCGTTGATGTGCTCGGGCACAGGTCCCAGCCGTGCAGCGGGCACCAAGACAGGGCGACGGCCGGGGCGGGCCAGGGCCGCCACGACGACGGGATGCGCGGCGGCCAGGCCGCGCCGGTTGCCGAGGCGGCGGAGGAAGCATGTGCCATGGCCAGCAAGCGGGAGGGGCCTCCGATGTGCGCTGCCATCGTGTGAGGATGGATAGCGCGACGCGGACGGCGCCTCCGATGGGCACGGCGGCGGCGTCAACGAGGTTGAGAAGCCGGTGCGGGAAGAAGCGCAGAGATTGCAACTTCGACGGATGCGAGGATGGAAAGGAGTTGCCGAATCACTGGCTCGGCCATCGGATCCTCACCTTTCTTTGCTTTTTTTGTTCTTGATTGCTCTTGGCAGAGCGTGCTGATAACGTGTTGAGATAGAAAATTGAACAGAGATGCGATAATGAAAAATGTGTTATTATCGTATTGATTTGGATGCTGTTTACATATATATATACATTGTACAGACTGTAGTTGCCTGTCTAATCTTCATTAGCAACTGCTAAATGCGGTTATGAATATTTGATCGACCGTTGCGGCGCTTCCAGAGAGGCAACCGCTCGCAACACGCCCTTCTCTCTCGCCTCTGTCCCCGCATTCGGCTCCGTCATCCGACAGCTTCCCCGCTCATTGTCAGCCGTCCTTCCCTCCCTCGGCGCTCCTCGCTTCCCCCGGCTACCACAAATCGACGCCCATCATCTGCCGCTCCTCTCGCCCTCGGTGATTCACCGACTGGCTGCCACTGGATCATGACGGCAGCGGGGATCCGGCGGGGGCTAACCATCGACCCGATGGGGGAGGAGGAGGCGCCTGCGGAGCGCGTGGGGCAGCTGGTCCGGGAGAGCCCCGTCATCATCTTCACGTGACGTGGCTGCTATATGGCACACGTGATGAAGACCCTGCTCGCCGCTGTTGGCACGCACGCCACCGTCATCGAGCTCGAGGGCACCACCGAGGAGCTCGCGGCCGTGGAGTTCAGTGGGCGCACGAGCGTGTCGGCGCTGTTCCTCGGCAGCATGCCGGTGGGAGGCCTCGAGGGCCTCATGGGGCTCCACCTCAGCGGCCGCCTGGTCCCGCGCCTCAGAGAGGCCGGCGTCCTCAAAGGGCGGCAGAGTCCCTTGCCGTGTGGATTCAGCAATGCAAGCGTTGGTTCTGTTCTTGCATCCGAGGTGCCCAGTGAGCTGTTCTGGCGGTTCTTGCAGTGAGATTTGTTTTTGGTTCCGTTCTGAATTGACCAAATTAGTTATGTCAGTATTGATTTGGTAGTGGCTTTTGATTTGGTTGATTGTAGCATGAATTCACGTCTATTCCTTGTGGCAGTGTTATTTGTGGAAACTTAGCACCTTCCAATGTCTATGAAGTTAATTGATGCATATTGGTTATGTTATTGATGTATTGTTTGAAAGAGATGTAATGTTGAGAATCACTGAAAATGCATAGATGTATGGTTTGGATAATTTTTTATAAAACATATGTTAGTTTGGAGAGATGTTTTCTTTAATTTCTCTTATAAAAAATTAGAATGAACTTTTTCATCACAATAGTCAATCCATCCATATCCCTTCAACCAAACAAAAAATTGGTTCATCCCATTCTACTCTTGTCCGTCGAACCAAACAAAAAACTGATTTATCCCACCCATCCAACCAAACAAAAAATGGCTTATCCCACCCTGAAAAAATTTGATGGTCATAACCTAACCAAACAAAAAAAACTGATTCATCGCACTCATCTAACCAAACAAAAAACTATCTTACTCTATCCCTGAAAAAACTAGATGGCCATAACTAACCATCATTGCCCTTCAACCAAACACACCCTTAGTTTATACCTGCACTTTGTACACTGTATAGTGCTAGCAATATTAACTTTCATGCTTGTTGCTACTGTCCAAGAGGGGTTTTAGCACATATTTGTGCTAGTACTGAACGCAATCCAGATAAACATGAGCTAAGTCAAACCAGTTGTTTATTACAACAACCAGCAAACATCTTCATTATTCCAAGTTGCATTTTACATAACAAGAACATCAAACACATATCACTTCGCAAATTCTGCGAGCTACAGAAAATTTTCCTATTTTCTAAATACCATACACCTGGAGCCTACAGGCCGTATTCAAGCCAAAAATAATTACAAACTTGGCATATCAAAAACTCAAATTTCATCACCAATGAGCGAACCATGTTCTTGGAGAATTTGTGGAAAGCTTTCCTCATGGTCTTCTCGCAGACACTACTAATTGCACAGGACCTTGTGGCCTTTTTGGAATCGGGGAACGCAGAAGCATAATGAAATTCGTTTTATATTTTTGGATTCCATGTGATGCACGGGTCCTCTTTCAAATAGCCTGAATCGATCTGCATGCTCTAGAATTTGTATGACCACAGAAAATAAATTCTAACTGATCTCTTCTTCATTCTCCTCATCTTGTAATGCTCGATCATGATGCCATTAGAAATCACAAGTTCCCTGGAGTGAGTGCTCGTAGCAAATCCATGGGATATAAACTTTTCCTACGGTCTTGCACAACACTACCGGAACAATCGGTGAGAAAGTTTACAGGCCGTGCCTAGTCCATTAGTACCAGTTTAATCACCGGTCCGGTTTTTAAAACTATTGGTTGCATCCCACTTCATTACAACCAGGCTGCACTCCACCTCTCTAGCCATCACCTCCTGCTCCAGCCCTGTCTCCCGCCGCGGCCTGTTGTCTGTCCCTCAGCCCACCTGAACCTTGCACGTTGCTCCTTCTCGCTTGTTGACTAACAAACATAAATAAATAGGTTGCATTTATCAGTTTACTTTCAGTTTAGTTGATTCTCACTTAGGATTAATCGAACTAACGCGATTTCTTTTATAAAGCGTGCCATTGATGATATTACCAATGGAAGGGGTCTTGCTAGCTGGTTTTTGTGTATAAGAAGTTTAATATGTAGGGAAGGGGGAATCTCATCTTGTTTATTCATTTTCTGTGTTATGTATATGTGGGTTTATTCCTTTTCTCTTTTTTAGCTTCGAATTTTCCAGCCTCCTGCCTAAGGAACGCACCTATTAGTTTCCCTTCTTATGACCTTCGATCACATTTCTCTTTCGGTCTCCCTCCTCTAGTAATAGTTTGGTTTTTAGGGTTTTTTTCAACACTCTGTGTAAATAGCCTAATATAGGTTCACGATCAATAATATCTTCACAATCGAGAGTAACAATCAGCGAAAGAAGACCATGCATTGATGGATGTTGACGGAAATGAGGCTGATTGAAATGCAAAATCTAAGACTAATATAAGACTACTAATAAAACAAGAAAACACGAGGGTTCCTCAATATCTAACGGATCAGTTAATTCTTATAGTGCACTCTGTTCTTCTTTGCCAAATAACCAAAAACACATGTCAATTGTTATTATTGAGTATCTGTAGCTTTGAACTTCAATACGTGTTTAGATTACGGATTTGTCACTATATATTAGTTGTTACTGTTTGACGGTGCTATGTTCTATTTGTATTGTAAATTTAAGCCCCCATTTACATATTACTAAAATAAATCCATGTATGCATGATCCCTAGGGTTAAGGGTGATACCATGGAAATAGTTTTGATATGGAAATTAGAAAATCACATGAAATGTTTCCCCTAGTTTAAATCTGCAATGGGGAACATGAGCATCCCTAGGTACATGTTCTTTCCACGTTAGACCTCCTTGGCTCCTTGCCTAATGAGCAACGTAAGGATTAGTTCCGCAGCTGCTGAATTTCGACGGAAAAATCGACAAAGAGACTCCAGGCAAAGGCCTCTCTACTCACTAGACTCACCCTAGTTTTTGTTTTCTCAGGGTCGTTGGCACTAGGGAAAAAGTATATCCTACTGCTGCACAACGTCTATCTCAAACAAGTAAAAAACAATGTCTTCAACGTTTAGAGTAGAGTATATATACAAAGTCAGTGATAATATACCACATCTCCGATGAATATTTTACCCGTCTATAATAAACATATCTTAGACGGTTCAGACCGTCTGAACCGTCTGTGACAATATGTTCTCACAGACGGATCATGATATGCAATTGTCTAGGATAATATATTATCACGAACGGTTTTTCCAATGAAATATCTAAGATAACCTATTATCACAAACAATTCAATATTTGAATAGATTGATAATAATAGGTATCATTGATGGTTTACTGGTTTGAACCGTTTGTGATATCAACAAAATCAATGGGTCTCATTATATTTTCTAGCTAGCCTCAGGAAATGATAGTCATGTCCTCTGAAACATAGAAGTTCACAAAATCACACATTCATTCAAATATGCATTTACATATCCAGAGTCATATACATCCATTTAAAATATGCATTCACATATCAGAACCATTCATACATGCATCTCAAAATCAAATTAGATAGAAATTCAAACAACCATATATTTAACTCCTAATTAACAAAATCCAAATGTTTGCACAAATATATGATGAGCCTTTAGTCTTCTTTGAGGTGGAACTCGCTGTCAGGTTTGATCACATCTTTGATCAAGAAAGAAGCGAGGATTTCTTTGATCTTTGCTAGGTACGGCTTTGCCGATATTGCCATCGGAATAGGTGGAACCTACCGATATGAAGATTAAAGCCTTGCATGTACATAAATTGATAAATAATAACAATAATTACAAGAAATATACACCAATATATTTGATTTGGCTGATTCCCAATGATGAGATCTATGTGCTAGCATACATAGAAGCCACATAGATTTCTTTTGGCTCCTAGCAGCATTGGAAAATTAGACTTGTTTAGTTATAGAGGCATGATTATGAAGTTTGATCTATTATTAATGTGTACTACCAGATAGATACTGAAAACTCATAGTCGTGGCTAAATGTATTGCCCTTGTCTTCCCCTCCATTGATCTGATACATGACGTATGCCTTTTTCGTGATACATATTTTTTAATTAGACCTTGAGTGACTTATGATATAGTCATGTAATTAGGAATTTTGTTTACCTATCTAGTAATCGGTCAATAGTTTTATATTGGTTCTTGCTCCTCAGCCTAGAATCAAGGTATATATATCTGGCCTCCCTTGGTATAAGGGTGATAAGAATCTAGTGGTATCTATACAAGCATGCCATTAAACCTAAGTTAGTAGTTGTTACAAATAAAGTATAGAAACTAATGCAATGGTAATATTTACCCCTTCTGGAAGGAAAAAAGAATGAACTTCTTATCGTGGCTTAGGTTCAATACATGTATGATGTAGTCCTCGTCGAACCTTTCACTTCCATCAATACTATGTGTGGAGGCATTGTGTGGGTCCATGAAGTTGGTGGGTTCTTTGAGTTGACTGGTTTCAGTGATCATGTATCTACATATACAAAATCAAAAAGTTGTATATAAATGACATTCATATTGGCATTATATGAATGTACATAGACCGTGATTGTAAACACTTATAGTGTCCATCATCTCATAATTGATGCGTCTAGAGAACCGAGTTTGTAAAGATTGAACAAGTCATCAAACTCCACTAAGAAACATTTGGTTGTGGTGAAAATGCTACTCTTTGACCTAGACCACAACACTTTAGGCCCATTCCTTCTTCGACTTGTTGGATTGTCACATGTACCATTTACGCAAAGAAGCACAATCAACCTCAACCTCCAAGCCAGAGGTGCCTTGGGAATATTATCCATGGTGGCTAGTGCCCAGATGTTTGGATCAACATTATTTGGCCACACCATCAATGCCTTGCCCCTGCAGATGTTGCCCTTGCTCTTGCCTTTGGTACTTTTCCCAGTTCGCCTGGTAGAGGTCAAATTGGGTGATGAAATAGCAGGTGCAGGCGGTAGCACTATCAGTGGAGGTGTAGGTTCCACCATCACAAGAGCTTCGAGTGCCCTAAGGTATCCTTAATGTTGGTCTTCTAAAAAAGGTCGTATCTATATTTAACAATAGTAATATTATATACTACAGTAGATTAAGTATTTAATTAATATGAGCTAGCAAGGTATTTTAAATATTAGTAGCAATTAATTTTTTTATTTTCTACATTAACACGTGAATATTGCCAAAATTATTTTATTGACAATATTTCTAAAATAAAAAAAATTATTACTAGGGTTAATCCTAACATGTTAGGCATCACACATTTAATAACATGAACCCTAGGCATGATACTTAATAAAGAGTTATGTCATGACCATATTGATCAATTAATATTACTAACAAATGTTTTATCCCTACATTATAACGCAATTACAATTAATCCTTTCTAAGGCAAGTTATGTAATAAAGTTACAAACTTTATATTTAACCCTATTTATATTAAATAAATATTAATTAAATAGTTTATGTAGCGACCAAATCTTAAGACACAACATCAGTGAGGATCATCATAGATAAATCGGTTTTCTTCTCATACATGCATGCATCTAGGCCATTTAAATTGGTTCAACCTGAAAACACTAGCAGACATGACATACGAACGACCTTGAATAAAATTGTAAAACCAATGTTGACCAAAATCGAGTTCCATAATTCTAAAAGATCCATATCCTTTATAAAAGTTCCCGTAAAACTCTTAAGCTATTTGAAATTCTACCAGGATGCTCTCCTTCAAATAGAATTGAGAGAGAGGCCAATTGAATGAGCTTTTTATATTTTAAAGATGTTAAAATTTCTTATATGACCCATGTTTACATCCCTGACCTCAAATCTGATATTTTGAAAAGTAATTCAAACATCTACTATCCAAGCTTGCTTTGAGATATTTTCTTTTTGGAACTCTTGTTAGTTAGTTTTAAATTAGCAAAGAAAACATAGCAAAAGAAAAGAAGAAAAAACATTTTCTTGTCCGTGGGACCCGCCTGGCAGATCTTTTTTTTCTCTCCACCCGCACGCCCCTCTTCTTCTCCCTTCTCTCCCCAATTTCTTTCTTCCCCAACCGATTACTCCAAGCCCCTTTTCCTTGCCCGCTGTCGCCTGCCTCGGTTCAGTGCATCCGCCGCCGGTTGCCCTTGCCGGCGTGCCACCTCCCTCCGACCTCCCTCCGCCGCATCCCCTCTGCCACCAAGCGCCACCCCCGACGGGGCCACTCCCCTTGCTGCCCCGTCAGAGCAGCCCTAACCCCAGATCCTGAGCACCGCCACTCGAGCACCCCACCGAGCCGGATCCCCCAAACGTCGCCCGGCTCCCCGCCTCGTACTCCCTCCGCCCGACCACGCCGCCACCCTAATCGCCACCCTCAGCCTCTTCGTCGACCCCCCAAGCTGCTGGAGCACGCCGCCCTCGGCATCGTCGCCGCCCCGACGTCTTCATCTCCACCGGAGCTCGCCCCGCGCCCGAGCCCGCTCGTCCTCCGCTGCCGGTCGCCCTCGATCTCTGCCACCGTCAACGCTCTGACAACGAAGCCAACTTCCCCGGAGCTGCGCTGTACACCCGCCACCGACGGAGCGACGTCGTCGCCATCTGCTCCCCAAGTCGCCGCCGTATTCTTCCCCTGGCGAGCCCTCCACCGCCGTGTTCCTTCCCTTCTCGGTGAGCCCCTTTCCCCATGCTCTTCTCGGCAGCATAACCTTGGCAGATTAACGGTTAGCAGTTAAACTAGCTTTTAGCAGTTAGGTTAGTTGTTAGCAGTAAAGGTTTGGGTTGGAATTAATTAATATGTTGTTTGCTAAATGACTAAAGTACTCGATCAATTTTTGTATGTAATCATCCCATATACGCCTGAGTATGTCTTCTGGATATCGTTTCACTTTTTGGAATGAATTACCATACGGAGAAATTAATGTAACAAATATTGATTATGCCGTCTGGATAAGTCTTCTGAAAGTTCGTTCGTGCGTTCCTTGTGAATTGAGGCCCTGTAAGACCAATTGATGTTTAGTTTATAAGTAACACATTGATGTGCTAACTAATTGATACCGACGGTTAGTTTTATTTAGCAACAGTGGTACCAGTTAGTGACAATTCAACATGCTCTAAGTCCTCTGGATAATTCATGTTAACATGAGGAGATCACTGTTCAGCTTAACTAGTGATTCACTGGGTATAAGCTGTGTATATATACATTAATCAAAAATCAGAGCTCTTATCGCAGGGATCGAATACTAATTAGAGAAAGGGTTCAATTAAAATGTGCAGATCGTTGGCTGCTAGTGTAAGTTAACTATTAAACGACACATCTAATGCACTAACATTTTGTTAATCACTTGAGTTAACGACCCCAGTCAATTTTGTGTTAAACATAACGTTAATGTTCTCATGACATTTAATGACCGACTCATAAGGTTAGTGGATTAGACATTTTTTAGAAATTAGCAGATGAGGCTAAACAATCCAGTCAGCTCATGCCACAAGTTCACAGTTAAGACAAACTAGTTATTAATTAATCCGTGTAATGCTCGGGCGAATGCTGGATGTCAGTATAATCTAGTGCACTAACTAACCTAGTAGCTATTACAACCGGTTGACGTAAAAGATCAATTCAAAGGTACCCTTACATATGCTTGTTTATGACTCGTTTCCAATTGACAAAGTCACCTAATACCTCAATGCTTGCATACTCCCATTAACCATTAGAAATAGTGAATTCAGTTAACTAGTGGATGAGACAAATTGATGACGTTCCGACATGTGTAGTGGTCGGTAGATTTTTATAGTGAGCTGCAGTCCAATGCACTGGTCAAAGGTCGTGTTGATTTCAAACTGATTTATTTGCTATTTCGCACTTAGTAACAAGTTAACTGATATCCCTTGCATGTGAGCTCGGTTAGAAATGAAAGATAACAAAATTATGGTAGTTCATATGAGTATCTTTGACTATAGTAATTAACTAAGTTAAGGCATGATAAAAAACCTAAGTATTCAATAACTACCGGGTCAGTTCATTTAATAAGCAAGTTAAGTGGACTCAGAGATGATATGTATACGACTTAACTAATATCTCAACCATACCAGTATCCGATTAAGTAAGTTGCAACTAGTTGATATACTTGTTTGCATAAACATGGCAGTCGGCTCCATCCTTTTATCGCTCAACCAAGTAAAATACTTAGGAACAAATACCTTTAACGAACCCTACTAGTCATACCTTACAGTTAGGAATAAATTTAGTAATCATAGTTTTACTATCTCCTTTTTTTTTAGAAGAAGACAGTAAATGCTAGAGATGGTTAAACTTCAAGAATTCGTAGAAAACGCATATGACTTCCAAATGAGATGATCCTTTTTCCTAAGTTCATATTTTTACTTATGGAATAGTATGATGCCACTGTTATTCATCATGTTGTAGCTGAAATTTTCAAAAATGCACAAATTGCCCCTTTATGCTTAACATTGAAATAAGAATACTAGAGAATCTAGCTTAATAGTCAAAATAAAGGTGCTTGGTATCATGATCAATCTAAAAACCATGTCTTCATGCTCTCACATGCTACAACTAAGCATAATTTTGAAATCATCCTCAACTTTAACTGTGAAAACCTTGAAATCACTATAACTTGACATGGACAACTCCAAATCAACCGATTCAAATTGCGTTAGCTTCGTAAGAAAATTTCCTCCTATTATGATGCATTTCATACATAATACCATATCATTTCTTGTTGGTATTGATTGCATATCCCTTTTTATCATTTTTCTGCTTTTTCGACGTTCTTATTATTAGAACCGGGCAACGAGGAGTATCACGAAGGTGAACCTCAATACAATCAAGGGTTCGACCAGCAAGGCAAGCTCTGCAAAAGCTAGCTAAGATTCCTAACTTCTTAAGTTGTGGTTCTGAATGAGTGATGTATTGGTTGCTTGTCATTTTCTGCTCATACCTGTGATGTTGGTTATACTAGCATGAGTAGGGTGTTATGGTTGAGGCCCTGTGGTCGAGTGGATTTTGGAAAAGTTAGGATGGGGTGTCACGGATGAGTCGAGGATCGAGGTAATATGCACCCCAGTCATCTCTAGTCGGTTCCTGCAGGGCCGAAGGCGAGGTGGCATATGTATCCTAGTCGTATCCCCAATCGATTCCGGGCGTGACACTACCTGTGGTCATGGTAGTCGAGGGTCGAGGTAATATGCACCCTAGTCGTCTCTAGTCGATGCCTGTGGGGTCGAAGACGAGGTGACATATGAGGTGACATATGTACCCTAGTCGTACTCCCAGTCGACTACTGCTCTCGGATATGTCTAGATTCGAAGGTCAAGGTAGAGGTCCTAACCTAGTCGCCCTCTAGTCGAATTAGATTGCAGTTCTGTCTATTGGCTATGTCTTGGTGGACTAGCTAGAGGTTGACTTTATGATTTGTTGACTTGTGATGATTATTATGGATAATACATGGATGATTCACTTATTATTACTGATTTGAGATGATTGATTTATCATGCTCATGAATCGTTACTACGTTATTCATTCATGTTTATGCCATGTTTAATATGGTAATGATGCTATGTTTACTTGTATGTTAAAGCTTATTCTTTCCCATGCTTAAGTGAGTTGGGATGAGCCTACAAAGCATCTTGCTAGTACGAATTTGATTCCTAATTGTTGCAGGTGAACCTTCGGTCGAAGCTTACGTTGATGCTGCTGTTGTTAATTTCGATGCTTAGCTTGCTTAGGTTTGTACCTTAGGTCAACAAAGGGTTATGGGTACACTTTTGGAGATGGTTGTGGTAGCCATCTCGGGTATTTTAATATGTTTTCGCTACTGCCCTTGTTGTTATTTTGATATTTATCGACCTTCGGGGTCAAGTTGTATGTAAGATAAATACTGCCCCGAGTATGGGATGTGTTATAATTATCTGGTAATCCTTCTCTTTAGTGTTTTGTTGTGATATACAAGTTGTTCATTGGGCTGCTCATACACCGTGCGTGTATGGTTTTGAAGTGTATGAGCTAACCGTGAAGAGTTACAGTCTTTTTTTCTTTCACTAAGTGTGACAGGTTATGGTTGAGTGACCCGCTGACTGAGATGCAGTGCCGGTCAGGCAGAGTGTGGGTGATGGTACCGGGCCTTCGGGTGACCCACTGACCTCCGGGTCAGGTTAGAGTGAGGGTATCATCGCCGGGCTTCTCCAATCTTGTTGTGTTTAGTGGATTTGAGAGTGACTTTAATTCTCCACAAGACTTTGGAATTGTATGTGGTTTATGGAAAGTTGTTCGCTTCTGGTCAGCTTGACCAACGGTGAAGGCATACGGCTCTGATGATCATATGGTGCGTTGGTCAGGTGTTGGGCTATCTAATTCCGGGTGTTCACGGTGCAGATACCGTGCCATCGGTTGGTTAGCTGCTCGGTCTTTGACAACAAGTGTTTCCTTAAGTCATATATAATTCCAGGGCCTTGACAGTTTTTAAATTATATGCTAATAATATTTACATCAAGATATTAATTAACATAAAATAATAAGTGTATGAACTATATGTATACAGTACGTGAACTATAGCGTAAATGATATATTGATTATTAGCATGACCGAACAGTGATGCAGTTTTACCAAAATGTACCAAAATTCTCTACGCTATATATTACCCTAAAAAAGTTAAATTATGAAAATAGAAAATATTTCTAATTTTAATAATTAAAACAGAGCTAAAGACAATTATAGAAAAATCTACTCAAATCCCAAATTATGAAAAAAAATTAGTGCATCTCCTACATGTGTTAGTAACTACGAGAATGAAATATTTCCAAATTTATCGTACAGTACGAAGATAGATTGAATTTGGCCAAAAACTACTCAAATTTGAGTAAATTCATATGAATTCAAATTCCAGCGCATGGATTTGAAATCTGGTTTCACCTGAGGGTTCTTGGGGTCCAAAGGGTTCCATTTAGCACTAGGATTTAAGATTCAAGGAGAATTGGAAAGAGAGGAGTGGTTGAAGGATAAGGGAGATGCACACGTTCTGTGGAGGCAGTGATTGGATCGATCCATTGATCGATTTCTTGGCTGCTATGCACTGCCATGTGCCGAGAACTAATAGAGGAAGAGAGGGATGGAGAATGGGAGGCGGCTGACCAAGATGGGCAGCGGCGAGGTGGTTGGGTTCGGCGAGACATTCCGACGATGCTCCGGCGACTTTGACGAAGGCAAACTATGGTGACAATCCTAACAGGAAGGACTCAGGTTTGGGGAGGAATTAGAGAGCACCGAAAATAAAGAAGAGGAGGAGCTGCAATTTTTTATAGGCCGAGAGGAGGCATTTGCGTGACTTTGCCGAGGTGGGCGAGTGGCCGGGAGATGTGGCGGTAGTTGCCGTCGCGGTGGCGCCATGGGGAGAAGGAAAGTAGGCCGGCAGGGAGAGTTGGGCCGCAGGACGCTCGGCCCAGGCGGGGGATAGGAGTGGGCTCGGCTGGGCCTTGGCCCAGCGGAAGGGAGAAAGCTGGGCGGCTGCTAAGATTTCGGCCCATTGTCCTGGAAAGGGGTTAGAAACGATTTTCAATTTTCAGATAATGCAGAAAATTCAATTGCTCAAATAAAAATTTAAAAATTGCTTCCAAAAGTTCCTAGAAAATTCTCACGTATCAATTGAGAGTTTTAGAATCCAATAAAAATATTTCCAAAGTGAAAATCAAAAATAATAAATTCAGATAATTAATATCGCTCTCTTTATATACTAAATTAATTCAAGTGTGATAAAAATCGAAATAAAAATACAAACATTATATTGCTTCATATTTAGGTAACATCCTTCACAATAAAAAATTTCAAAGATGTTTAATATTATCAATTACTTAATCTGTCCATTCTCTTTTTTCAGAAATATGAAGGGCAAAGGTGCAGGAGTTTAGAAAGAAACACTGTAACTCTAGTGGTGTTAGTCCATAAAAATTTCAGCATCCTCGGTGCAGCGTGAAAAAGATAATCTTATGTTAAAACTAAATTAATTCATATAACGTCTTCCTCGAATTTATATTTGGCATTCTGCCCAGTAAGACTTGCTTTCGTGCATCCTTTTTTTTTACTTAACTCTAATGAGTATGCCTCTCGAATTTTGTCAAGTCCCACGTATTCGGGACGCTAAGTATATGAGTGAATGATCATTAAAATAAATATATATTTGTCTTTTCCTCATGCATAGTACTCTTTACATAATTGTGTCCACGTACTCTCTCTCTCTCTCTTTATGTAGTTTCTTTTTACTAACTTTCTTGCTGGCCTCAAGGGAAAATTAGTGTAACGTATCACATAGTTATTATGGATTTTTTTCATCTCAAGATTTTTATATATATTTATTTTATAGATAGAAAGTTAAATTCCAAAAAATTATGGAATAGCATCAACTTTATTGTACATAAAGGGAGATCACAAATTGCAACTCATACTCTTACGAAATCAATCCAAATTAATAAACATGATGAAAAGAATTTCTCTACCTCGGGTAACTACAAAGATTCATTGCTACTCTCTTAAGTTTTAGCATGGCAAAGCTTCAAACAAATCCTAAATATCCAAGAAACTACCCAACAATCACACACGCACAAAGTCGTATGTGTCTGCAACAAAGCAGGAGGCTACAATTAAGTTGCTAATGTTGATTAGTTTAGAGCTATTAGAGGAGTCTCCAATTAGTAAAAGGTAAAAATATAGAAGCTAAGTCACTATTTCAGTAAAAAATATTAGGCCACAATCGCTTTGAGATCATGGAAACACGGTGTGGAGACCATCTCACTGACTTGATACTTGTGCAAGGATTTAATATCACATTCATGCGTCGAGTCCCCTAGAAGACGCGTTGAACCATGTCGCATCATTCATGTGATTTTCGAGGGCAGTGCTCACACGTTCCCTTCCAAATACCGGCACAAAGAGTATGTTCAGAGGTTTCAGCACATCAGTGCTTACCCCCCAACCAAGCTCCCGTCATGGGCAAGCACCTCAGTTACCTTTAGGCCATAGGACGCATCAAGCATCATCCTTCCTCACCAAGACACGCTAGTCGTCTCCATGCTCATCTCAGAGATCGAAGTGTTGTGTGTCTTCATGGATGGGGGCAGCTCGACTGACATATTGCTCGCCTCCGCTTTGGAGGAGATGCATATTTCCTGCTCCTGCCTCCAGACCACAGGAGTTTCCTCTCGGTTTTAGGGATGAGCCGGTCACCGGGAGGATTGAACTTCCAGTCAAGTTCCAAGACGAGGCGAACGAATGCACAGAGAGTATATTGTTCGACGTTGTCGACATTCCGTATCAGTACAACGTGTTTCTGGGCAGGGTGGCTCTGAACAAGTTTGGTGTGATTCCACATCATGCCTTTCTCTACCTAAAGGTGCTAGCTGCCACAGGGGTCATCGCAATGTACAGTGACCGGGGCCTATCACGCCGCATTGAAGAAAACACCACCTTGACCATCCTATGTACATCATGTCGCCCCATGCAACACGCAAGGCACAGACCAATACTTTCCTCAAGCTCGAGAAGCATTGCTACCTGGCGAGGCAAGCGAGGTGTTCGGCATCTAGGAGTCGCCGAGTCATCCTATGTCATCTTCAACGGGATGGTGGGTCCCTAAACCCAAGCTAGATAGGGAAACCCTCGCCATGCCACTTTCCGAGGAGGAGCCGCATAAGACCCTCTTGATTGGTGTTGATCTCTGCCTTGACATGAAACGCTTGCTGTCGCAGACCCTATGGGCGAACAGTGACATCTTTGCATGGGAGCCTGAGGATCTCCCTAGTGTGTCGCAAAGTATCATTGAGCATAGACTAATGGTTAGTCAGGCCCACCCGGTTAAGCAATGCCTGTGCAAGATGTCGTCTGATAGGCATGTCGCCGTGTGCGACTATGTAGCCAAACTCCTCAAAGCGGGAGTTATCCGCGAGGTCATGCACCCAGAGTGGCTCGCAAACCCAATTCTCATGAGGAAAGCGAATGGCTAGTGGCGGATGTGCATCGACTACAGCAACCATAACAAGGCATGCCCGAAGGACAACTTCCGTCTTCCTCACATTGACTAGCTAGTAGAAGCTACATCTGGCTGTGAACTTATGAGTTTCTTGGATGCGTACTCCGGATATCATCAAGTATGGATGGCCGAGGAGGAAGAGGAGAAAACGAGCTTCATCACCCCATGTCGAACATTTTGCCATGTCTACATGCAATTCGGCCTCAAAAATGCTGGGGCGACGTTTGCCCGACTAGTGAGCAAGATGCCTAGTGCCCAAATAGGAACGAATGTGGAGGCGTATGTGGATGACATCGTCATAATGAGCATCCTCGCCCCGAGTCATGCCAGTCACGTACAGGAGATGTTTGTCAATCTTAGGCAATCTGACATGAATCTAAACCCGGAGAAGTGCGTATTCCGTGTGCAGACGGAAAAGCTGCTCGATTTTCTTGTGTTGAAGAGAGGAATCGAGGACAACCCAAAGAATATTGATGCCATCATCACCATGGAACTCCCAGCGAACACCAAGCAGATGCAAAGGTAACAAGGCAGTTGGCCGCGCTGGGGCGATTCTTATCATGATCTACAGAGAAGGCCCTCCCGTTCTTCAAGGCCCTATGGTGATCTGGAAAGTTTGAATGGATGAAGGAGAGCCAAGCAGTGTTTGAAGTCTTGAAGAAATATCTTAGCTTGTCACCAGTCCTCTAGAGCCCATCAGACGACAAGACTCTTTTGCTGCGTCTCACCGCCAGAACCGTTGCGGTGAGCACCGTCTTTGTCAAGGAGCAGGTCCGAATTTAGCATCTGGTGTACTATGTCTCCGATTCGTTGCAAGGAGTGAAGGTGCAATACACAGCTGGAAAAACTAGCATATGCCCTCGTAATGGTCCCAAGGAAGCTGCAACACTACTTCTTGGCACACCAGATTCGGGTATCATCCTCTTACCTGATTGGCGAGATGCTACACAATCGGGAGGCCACCGGTCGAGTAAGTAAGTGGGCTGCTGAGCTCGCTCCCTTTGTAATCGAGTTTCCTCTGAGAACCGCCATCAAGTCACAGGTCTTAGCCGACTTTGTCGCAGAATGGGTGCCGCAAGGCAACAATCAGAGTCGCAAACACGAGGAGCCCATGCGGACGTTGTACGTCACCATGTTGGTGCGGGGACCGTGCTGGAGTCGCCCGAAGGAGCTCGCACCTTGTACTCGGCCCGTCTCAAATTCAAAACTACCAACAATATACCTGAGTACAAGGTGCTATTGCTTGGCCTCCGCAATGCACGTGCAACAGGAGCACGACACCTCCTGGTTAAGAGCGAGTCATAGCTGGGCAAGTCCGCAAAAGCTATAAAGAGAAAGATCCGGAGATTATCAAGTACCTTGTGCTCACATGGGCAATGGAGAAACACTTCTTGGGAATTATGGTACAAAGCATATCGTGTGGGGACAACGTCGAGGCCGATCTGCTCGCCAGGGCAGCCAGCAGCAGGATTGACACGGCACCAAGGACGTTCTGTGAAGTCATCTCGTCTGCATCCGTCAAGGACCCTAATCATGGCCAATCTTACCAGCGAGGTGGAGCCAGAAGGTCCTGCTGCGGCACATAACCTGGTAGCCTGGGCCCAAAGCTTTGTTATGCATGATGGGTCAGGGAAAAAAAGCCAAGGTGGGAGGCCCTAATAAGCTACAACACTTCTTTAACTTTCCGTATGTATCGAGCTCCACACGTTTGCACTTCATAACATGACTTCTATAAAACTTAATTAAACTGAGTCCATCTATATATTTTCAGTGCCATTAGCAGCCCAACTTAAGCAATTCATATGGCTTCTATGTTTGCCACCACATAAACCTTCTCACAGGTCGAGCTACCAAGAACAAAGCCCTAGTCACCGAGGTAAGAAAAATATTCTATAATTGTATCATATTCATCTTCTTTTATATGGCAGCAGTATGATCTTCATATCGACAGGTTGCACCTATTGTCACGACCGAATTGCGAAAGACAGAGCTTGCCATGGTTCTAACGCGAGTTCCACCACAATGGAACCAATGAAGAAGTCAATTCAAATGTAATTCAAACTTGTGTATCTAAATGTGTAATGAACTATATTCAAATGTGATGGATGAACTTGTTTAATTTATGAATTTCGATCTACTTGAGTTCATTATGAATTAAAATATGATGTGAATGTCAATGTGCATGTGTAGATGTATCATTTATGTTGTGAGATGATCGGGGAGAAATCTGAAAATTTTGGGATATATAAAATGTATTTTCTGTTAATGTAATAAGGTTGTCCGTTCATAAGAAGAGCCGACTGAGATAATATAGTATCTCAGTCGGTTCTGTTGGAGAAACCGATGATATTATCTCAGTCAATTATGTTTGATGAACCAATTGAGATAATATGGTATCTTAGTCGGTTTTGTTGAGGGAATCGATTGAGGTTTTATTATCCCAGCTGGCTCCGAGAACCAACTGAGATAACATACATTATTAACTCCTCTGGCCTACAGTTGGATTCAAAACCTGCTGAGGTAGCTATTTTGAACCAGCTGTAAAAGCCATTTCTATAGTAGTGTTTGTCTCTAATCCCTTACTATCTCCCATACCCTCGTTACCTTCCTCACAACAATCGACGACACGGTGCCAGCCGGCCGGTGGTTCATTGGCCCGAGAGCACCTCCAGGGCATGGCACCAACCTTCGATCCAAGAAACATAAGATGGAGGGAGGGCCGTATGTCGAAGGGGACGACCTAAAATGCTTTCAAACAAGATCCTCGAGAAAAATTCTTTCAAAACTGTAGTGAATATTCTGTGAGAGGTAGAACAATGGATGCAAAAAAAGGTGTCAATCACAAGGATTCGTACATGTTGTCACAGCTACTAAAATAAAGGTGTCAATCAGGAGAACAAAATTATGGTTCTGCAGAGGCGATGACGAGTGCCCCTAACCTACAATGATGCACATGCTGCATCGGCAAAGCTTGCAACCTTTGCTAACTGCACGCACTGCCTCCTTGCTCTCCTATCTATCAGGCAAAGTCTCTGTACATGCTCGCCTGTCTTCTGGGCCAGCCGAGAACAGCCATGATGCACCTGCTGCAAAATTGGGATCACAAAAAACAGAACCCCAAGTGCTCTCCCTGCTGGTTAACTAGTCATTTTGCTTGCCTTGAGCTTGAGGCTTAGATGGTGAGTGAGTGCATGTGACATTGCGATCGATGTTTGCCTGCATGCCCTGGTGTGTGACAAAAGCCAGGGTTCAATCTTTGAAGGTAAGGGTGAAAGGGAGTCGACGACGAAGAACTAATGGCGAAAAATTAACTATTTTAGATAATAAAAGAGATATCTTCTCTGGCACACTGCTCCGTGAAAAATTAATGATTGAAAACTTGTAATGATATGAAGAAAACTGTCGTACATGTTTTGTTTTGTTTTGGATAAAAAAAGAGTACTTGTCCCCTAGAGTCCTAGACACACACATACACCATGTTCCCCTTACAATTGAGATGCTGCAGGTAAAGTCAGTTAACAAGCTGCAACAAGCTAGCAGAAGAGCACTATAGATAAGCCACAACATGAGAATAAATTCAGAGAAAGATGCATATTTGAATGTCGTATATATTTCCGCCCGTTGATCAGTCTCTCTCCGGCCCAATGAACTCGATCGATCTGAACTCCAAGACAACAAATATTGCATGTGCCTGGTGGCAGCACGCATGCATCATCACAATTCAGAACTCGATCTGCACAAGGATTTTGCACCGAATTCAAAAGACGAGGGTATGAAAGAACAGTGAGAGAAGTAAGATATGATGCTTAATTAAACCCCCCGGTATCTCGTGAGAGTCATGCGAGGAGATCATGACCAAGATCTCCCAAAGGTATAAAGCATACGCATACATACATACACGATGCACGAGACGAGCAGGAGTACTGAAGGGGTCGTCTGCTAGCTCCATGCATGTGTGTAGAATTAATAAGACTGTACTGTACTTGTCAAGCCCTGACAAAGTATACTTTAACGGTCATTGAAGTAACTTTGTATTTGCCACGTTTTGTCGGACATGACGTGTGTGATATATCCTCTAGTTCCATTCTATAAAAGCAACCGTTTTAGACATCAAGACGATCTTTAAAACATAGATTTGATTATTAATATCTTTATAATATATTTATAAAATCTAATAGAATTATATATTTTGATAAACCTTTTCGAGGAAATTTTACGCATATGATATTTAGGTATCTATTCTAACTCTTTCTAAAGTATTAGTAGTTAAAATTTCAAAGAATTGACTATATTCATATAAAAGAGACTATAGCTTTTATGCAACCGGAGGAGTATCTCTGCTCGATCGATCCCCTTTTGCTAAAGATGTTGGCTCATCTACACGTTCCAAAAGTTTGTCACGAGCAGTGTGATACACTCACTGAGCTAGCTAAAACCGTTCTCTCTTTTCAGTTTCTTCTCTCTCCGTGTCATGCATCCACTATATCTGCGTATGTGTGATGAATAAATTCCTGCAGCCTGGAGTGGACGTATATATGATTCGTGATGAGTAGAAACATACGGTGGTGGTGGTGTCGTCATGACTCATGAGCTAGATAGGTGCATGGCAAAATACCGACTTTCTCTTGAGTAGAAACACTAGGCGCGGGGGGCAGCCCAGGAGAGGCGCCGGGCATCATGTCTCCCTATCGATCCGCTTTTACTGATCGATTTCTTCATCTCATCTGGCGCCGTCGGCAGTACGTAGCAGCATGCATGGTGCCCATGGTGGAGGGCAACGTCGCTGTCCCCGTGCATATGCGTACATGCATGTGCTGATGTTGCTGCTGCTGAGCAAGTGGAGATTGAACTAGCTTCAGTTAGTTTAGTTCCCAATAACGCAAGATCATATGTAGTACCGCAATACTAGCAGCTGAGACCTCGTTTCGATGCAAGAACGTTCTAGAAATTTCGTGAGCACCGTACCACCACACACTAATTAAGATATCACAGGAAAATCCTAATTTTCGGAGGCAACTTTAACTTTCGGAGGAAATGATGTCTAAACTTGACATTTGTTTAGTACACTCCACTAAGAAAACACATTTTTGTGTTGGATTCCAGCAGAACACATCTAGCTCACTTGTGTGAATAATACATGACCATTTCATCACTAACTCACACCAAGCATCCAGGTTAATTGGCACCAGTGAAGGTCCTCTTGCAGGTGGACTTTAGGATGTCAAATTCTTTTACTTTCGCAATGGTTAGGATTTTCTTTCTGCTATGTTGTAGAGAGATATAGATGCTGTTTCATTACAGGTTGACCACCCATCCTAGCATCACTACCGGATTTTCGACCTTTACTGGGCACATGGCAAAGGAGGAAAAGCTCTCGGCAAAGCATTTGCCGAGTGTAACACTCGGCAAACACCGCTCGGCGTACACCCTGCCGGCAAAGTCCTGTTTACCGAGTGTTTTCTATCGCGCACTTGGCAAACTATTTGTCGAGAGTCAAATCCGACACTCGGCAAAAAAAGCAACTAAACGGCAGGAGCGCCCTAACAGCCACTTTGCCGAGTGTCGGCGGCACGCACTCAGCAAAAAATAGGACACGTGGCGCTCCCACAGCGCTGCCTGCGGTGGCAGTTTGCCGAGTGTCGGCATCCGGACACTCGGCAAACCTGTACTCTTTGCCGAGTGCGTGGTACTGACACTCGGCAAACCCTTGCTTTTTGCCGAGTGCATTGTACTGACACTCGGCAAACTCTCTACAATTTGCCGAGTGCCGTGGAGGGGCACTCGGCAAACAGCGTACCAAATGGCAACAAAAATGTCAGTTTGCACAGGCTTGCGCCACGTGTCACCTTTGCCGAGTATAGCACTCGGCAAAACCTGGTTTGCCGAGTGTAACACTCGGCAAAGTGTGCATCAATTTTTGTTTTGTTTTCATTTCTAAAAATCCCTGCAATTCAAAACAATTTATATATCCCCATATCCCCATATCCCCAGCACCCTATATCACATACACATCACATACATCACATACATCACATAAACAGAATATCACAAATGTCGCATATCACATAATCACATATCACATATCAGTTTGATCAACAGAATATCACAAATGTCGCGACAAGGTACAAAAACAACAAGACATAGTCAATCAAGCGGAATACTCCAAAGCACAAATGTCACAAATGTCATAACACCAAAGCACCTTCAGACGGCCGAATACTCCACACTTGATTAGCATCTTAATCTGCATCAATCAAGGAGCAGAAACATGTAGTTAAAAGTAAGAAGTATGCATATGAAAGTAAACAGAAAAAGTCAGAAGCACGAACATACAGAGTTCACAGAAGGTAGCGAGTCAGAAGCAAACACTAAGCAAGTCTCTCATCAACACATACTCAACTTACCGGAGTCAATGTGACCACGGCTCCATTGGTGCTGCGAATATCCAACTCCGGGTTCATTCGATGCCGCTGACAGATTCTGCAGAAAGAGAGAATATAGATCAGTTTGGTATTTCAGAAACTAGAATCAGTGATTAGAAAGTTATAAAGTGACTCACAGTGCCGGGTGGAGTATTTGGAGCAGGTTGAGGAGGAGGGGCTGGCATCGCTGGCGGAGGTTGTCCGATTGCAGCATAGACACCCCTCATCATTTCATACATTTGCGTGCGCTCTGTCGCCAACCTCTGCTCGATCCTCTGCTCGATGGACGCCTCTAGTTCCTCCCGTCGCCTCCTTTCCTGTTCCAGCTGGGCCTACAGTATTTCATCCAAATGTTACAATGCAATGCAAAAGTATGTAAAAACCATGGATGACGAATGAAATAGAAATAACCTGGAGTTCGTTGATCTGGAACCGTGTATGCTCTGGGCGAGGGCGTATTGCCGGGCTGGAGGTCGTGCTCTGGGCTCGAAGCTGAGAGAGAGAGGGAGTGCAGGCCGTATCGATTGTGCCGTCGCCAATCCAGAACCGGCCATACTTCTTGCCTCCTCCCGCCCTCATAACCACCTCCCCATCAAGGTCATGTGCGCTCGGATCGTACTCTGGGCCGTGGACCGCCTTTGCCATCGATGTGTATCCATCGAGGCGACTGTGGACGGTCTCGTTGCTGTACGCTGAGGGCGGGTCTTCCAGATTATAATTGACGCCGTGCATCGCCTTCGACTTGTGGGCCAAGCGTAAGCCATGAACTGGGAGCAAGGCTGACCTTCGTTTGCCGCCGACTGCCAAAGAAAAGCAATATGATTCTTTAAGGGACCGTCCGCGAAGAAATAAACAGAATTGAGCATTAAAATAAAGAAATGCGTTTGCGTACCCATCTAGCCGCGTATCCAGCGAGGTTGAGGTTGCCTTGATGGTGTGGTGCACCTCTCATCAACAAACGCTGTTCCCAACAAGCGTTGTGATTCTCCTCCCACGCGGGGTCGCACCACTTGTCCACGATCTGCGCCCAGCACTGCAGATCGAGGGCGCACCACCTCGGAGGCACCTACGGCATCAAGTACATGATATATAAGAAGATAAAATTAACCGTAAGTAATTTCAGAAATAATAAGTATTAATGTACTACGTTTACCCGTATGTATTGATCCCGGGTCAGCTTCATGGTCCTAGCGTCTCTTTTAGTGACCCTCTCTCCAAGGTGTTCCGCGTGGAATTGGATCACGGCCTGGACGCGCGCCTCGTAGTACATGTCCTTGACTAGTTTCTTGGCGGCTTTGTCAGCCACAGCATCGGCCTTAGCCTCGTATCCCGGCTCGCATCTAAAAAAATCCTACATATAGACACGATGTATCCAGTCATTATTTCAAGAATGTCCAAGCAGTGCGATGTATTGAGTAATGTAGTGCGAAAAAGACTTACCCACAACTCGGCCTTCACCCGCTCAGCTGTGTTGGCGAACTCCCTTCCATCCCGATCACGGGCGTCCGGCGCGGCGGAGTAGTGGGCCCATGTGTACGCCGGCTCGAGAACTCCGCTAAACTGCACCATGCCAGGGAACTTCTCCTTGATCAAAAGTCCAAGGACGCCGTTCACATGGCGTGCGTGATCACCCGCACCAACCTTCTTCCAACACCTGCCCAAGTGATTAGATAAATTATTAGTTTCTATGTAATTTTGAACATACCAAAGGAAAAAATAGTGACAACATCTAGAGTAATTACCTCTCTCCATCGGGTCGAATAAGCGGGCGTCTTTCTGAAGGTATCGGTCGCCTCGGGAGGCTCGAGGGACCTCGCAACCACACACGAGAAGAAGTAGAGGAAGAGGTACCCCCTGCCTCCTGCTCCACCCCTGCCTCCTCCTCCACCCCTGCCTCCTCCTCCACCTCTACCTCCTCCTCCTCAGAGGCAGAGTGAGCGGAAGGTAGAGAGTCAGACCTAGACGCCGCCGAAGGTACAGGCGACTCTGGCCTCCTCCCGCCTCCACCCTTCCCTCGACCCCTGCCTCCACCCCTGCCTCCTCCCCGAGGTCTCTTCCTGGACCCTTCAGCTGCATCGGACTCTCTCCCCTTTGCCTTCGAGTAAAGCGACGCTAACGTCTTCCTCATACCGCCCACCATTGTTCAATCACCTGCACAGATAATACAGCTAAATATCAGCGACAATAAACGAAACATACTGATAATACAGGTAAACATCAGCAACAATAAATGAAACATACTTAGAAAATAACATGGTATGACAAATAAGAAATCAATTAGTACGGATCATACATGTATTAGAAATAATCATCATCATCGGGATTAGCTGGATCATAAGTCTCATCATCACTGTCACGCATGTCGAGATAATCATCCTGGTGCTCGGAAGGAGGAACGTCATCATCACCATCAAAGCTTAGGTGTAACCGCTGAAATAATTCTAAGTCATTCACATTGTGAACCTCGTCTCCGGCGTCCTCATTTGCACCAATTTCATTATCTACTTCCATGCCCTGAGCCTCGGTTAAGTCTATCTCGAAATTCCCTACGAGCCCATCTTCTTGAAAGAACTCTCCATCATATGTGTTGGGGTCTATGTTGTAATCTTCATTGTTTGGGACAGGTAGTTTACCGTGTGGTGGTACCTTGTACACAACATCCCAACCCTTAAGACGGTCGACGGTTTGGCACGGGTAAGAGAGGTAACAAACTTGCGTGGCCTGTTGAGCCACAATATAGACATCGTCTCCGGGTAAGATGGACGATTGTCGAATTTTGACTAGCCCAAGATTAGGGGTCCGTCTCGCTACTTCAGGATCAAACCAATGGCATTTGAATATAACAGGATTAAGAGGTTTGCAACCATCAAAATTGAGTTCGTAAATTTCTTCAATTCTTCCGTAGTACTCAACCCCATCTAAACCTGGTGTAAAAACTCCGGTATTTGTTGTTCTTCGATTGGGCCGACTCTGCTCGTGGCTTGTTGTATGAAAGCGATATCCATTCACGTCATAAGCCATAAATGACCTAACCCTATAGGCACAGCCATCAGCAACTTGTCTCAATTCAGCACTCATAGACTGATCGGTTTTTCCCTACAAGTCCGGATTGTGGTAGTTTGTTAGGTTAGTCGCACAGAGCAACTTATAATGTCAAACTAAGTACGAGCATGTACTGGACACTACCTTCTGTTTGAACCAAGAAATGAAATCGGGCAAGCCATTACCCACACCTTCTCTAAGAAGGGTCGCAGCTTCTTGGAGGGTAGGTTCCCTTGATTCACGCCAGAATTGCTCGTGAAACTCCCTGTAGCAATAAGAAACAGGGGAGTTGGACACAAAATTGTGACATGTATTAGAAATAAATTTTTGAGAACTTACAGCATGTACGGCTCCACTTCGGTTAGGTTGGTCAAGACATATAGTATAATAGTGCGCCACTCTTCATGTTTCAAGGTCTTGTTAGTCGCACCACTTGCACTTCCTAGTTGCCCTCTAAAGATGCTAAGGTTTGATTTATCTTCGGGTTGCCAGCATTGTAACGAGTGGGTGGATTATGCACACTGGGAAGATTGTCAGCATAGTATGTTGTTGTGAAGTTTGACACCTCTTCCAGGATGTATGCCTCTGCTATGGATGCTTCAATTTTGCATTTATTTTTACATTTACTTCGAAGAACCTTTTGAAATCTCTCAATTGAATAGCACCAACGGCCCTGCACAGGCCCCCCATTCGTGCCTCATACGGGAGGTGCAAATCAAATGCTGCATTGGATTAAAGAAGCCGGGTGGAAAGATCTTTTCCAACTTACAGAGCAACACAGGCGCCATTCTTTCCATGTCTGTAACCACGGTACGAGATAACTCTTTAGCACAAAGCTGGCGGAAGAAATTGCTCAACTCCGCCAGCACTATCCAAACATGCTCAGGGACATAGCCTCGAATCATCACCGGAAGTAGCCACTCAAGCCATATGTGGTAGCCATGACTCTTGAGCCCGTTGATTCGCAAGTAGCTAAGTTCACTCCCCTCTTCAGATTCGCTGCATACCCATCAGGGAACATTAAGGTTTGGAACCATTGTAGTACTTCCCTCCTTTGGGCCCTCGTCAGAACGAAATCGGCCTTAGGCTTTCTCCATGACTTCCCACCTCCGAGAGGCGCCATGTCTAGCTTTGGTCTATTGCATAATCTCGCTTGATCCACTCTAGCCTTAACGTTATCTTTTGTCTTCTCAGGAATGTCCATGATTGTACCAAAAATTGCCTCGACGACATTCTTTTCAGTGTGCATTACATCATGTTATGTGGAAGAAGAAGGTCATCAAAATAGGGGAGGTTCCACAAGCACGACTTGTGAGTCCAGGCATGTTGCTCACCATATCCCAGAAAACCATCTCCTTGGGCATTGACCTCGAGAGTGTCTAATTGAGCATGAACCGCGGCACCAATCATCATATGGGGTGCAGGGCCTTCGACAACTACATCTTTCGTAAAGTTCTGCATGTCTCGTCTGAATGATGGTCAAGAGGGAGGAATTGTCGATGTTTGTCGAATGAAGAATACTTGCCACCCTTCGTCAACCAAATGAACATCAGAGCCGCCCTGCATACTGGGCATGGGAATTTACCATGCACACACCAGCCACAGAATATCCCATACGCCAGTAGGTCATGCAGGGAGTACTGGTACCAAACATGCATTTTGAAGTTTGTCTTCGTAGCTCGATCGTATGTCCAGACCCCGTCCTCCCAAGCACGGACCAAATCATCCATCAGCGGCTCCATGTACACACTCATATTCTTCCCCGGGTATTCAGGCCATGGAATTATCAGCGACAGGAATATGTTCTGTCGTTGAAAGATGACGCGGGGGGGAGATTGAGGGGAATAACAAACATGGGACAACAGCTGTATGAGGCAGTCGTCATACCATATGGATTGAACCCATCAGTTGCTATCGCAATTCGTACATTCCGAGCCTCAAGAGCTTTTTCACGATGAATCAGATCGAACCTCTTCCATGCTTCACCATCGGATGGATGTACCAGCTTCTCAGGATTGTATCGACGCCCGTCTTTGTGCCATGTCATCTGTTTGGCAGATTCCACTGTCATATAAAGCCGTTGGATTCTCGTATGAATGGAAGATACTGAAGGATCTTCACGGGGATTGTCAGCTACCTCTTCTGACCATCACCAGAATCTACCTCAACATACCTAGAGGAATGCACTTCACACAGTATTTTGCGTCCGCGTGCTCTTTCCTAAATAAGATGCATCCCTTTGGACAAGCATGTATCTGCTCATATGGCATCTTAAGTGCACGGAGGACTTTCTTCGACTCCCACATGCTCTTTGGCAGAATGTGACCATCCGGGAGAAGGCTACCAACAACTGTCAGCATTACATCGAAGGCTTCTCGACTCCAGCTAAATTGGGACTTCACGGCCATTAGGCGTGCGATGGCATCCAGTTGAGAAACCTGGGTATGCCCGTGAAGGGGTTGCTGTGCCGCAGACAACATATCGTAATACGCCTTTGCGGTTGGCTCCGGCTCTTCCTCCCTACATTCTTCATCAAAATGTGCTTCATGAAAGTCATTTAACATGTTTCCTACCCCGGCATCATAGTCGTCGGTGCGTTGTCGCACGACTTCATCTCTGACACGTTCGGATTCACCATGGTAGATCCACCGGGTATAGTCTGGCATAAACCCATTCTTGCAAAGGTGTTGGCCCATGACCTCCTTTGTTTGTCGACGCGAGTTTCCGCAAATACTGCAGGGACACCAAGTGCCACGAGGTCCCTTAGCCCTTGCAAATGCTACTTCCAAGAATGCGTCGGTCTTCTGAATCCATTCATCGGTCAAAGAACCCTGACTAGAGCAGCCCGTGTACATCCACTCACGGTCATCCATCCTCTAATATATCAGCAAGTAATATAAAAATCAACTCCATCTACCTAAGTACCTATACTATGCAATAGGTAAAGATAGGTCCTAATCCCACCCGAGGATGTGTAGATTGGGCCGTTTTCATGCTATACTCCAATCCGAGACAGAATTTTGGCAGCACCTCCCCGCTGTTCTCCAAATACACGTCCCGACAAATACAAGCCGGAGATTGTGTATCCGGAGAACAACAGGGAGACGCTGCCGAAACTCTGTCTCGGATCGGAGTATCGCATGGAAACGAACCCATCTACACATCCTCAGGCTGTCCAAAAAACGTGGACAATTCGAAACAGTTACAGTTATAGATATGCAAAGACTTGCATATTTCCACCGTAACTCTTTCGAACGGGAGGCGCCTAGGTTACGCGATGTATTGACATCCTATATGTCACATCATATGGGAAACGGGGAAGGAGGGGTGGAATGCCTCACCTTGCTACAGAGAAGCTAAGGAGTGGAGGACGGAAAGAGCCGGGCACGGTGGGGGGTTACGCGTCCGTCCAGTAGGCTCTCCTGCACGAAGGAATTAAGTATTACAAGCATGCCACAACTATAGATCAAACGAGCATGTCATAACCAAATAAGAAGTTTCTGATTTTAGGTAAGACATGAATTCAAATCTATTAGGTAAGACATGAATTCAAATCTGCACATTTGAATTCAAATGTGACAGCGCCAAGCACAAATCTATTAGGACATGAATCCAAATCTACACATTTGTAAGTCTACTGCATATACATGTTCCCATATCATCCAAAAGAACATGCCCCAAATTACTAAACAATAGTGCATAACTATGAGCATTTCAGCTAAATCAATTCTCAAAACTTGCTCAATTTGCATCATCTGGTCGAACAGCAAACGTTTCAAACTCACAATTTGCATCACAGGGGATACTTAGGATGTACCTCAACCCGGCGTGGGGGCTGTCGATTGGGTGGAGAGGGAGGGAGGCCGACGGGGAGGCCGACGGGGATTGGGCGTGGGGGCCGGCGGGGGAGGGAGGCCAACGGGGAAGCGAGCTCGGGCCGGCCACCGACGGGGATTGGGCGTGGGGGCCGGCGGGGGAGGGAGGCCGACGGGGAAGCGAGCTCGGGCCGGCCACGGACGGGGCTGAGCTCGGGCCGGCCGGCGGGGCTGCGGGGCCCGGCGGGGCTGCGGGGCCTGGCGGAGGCGAGATCTTGGCCGGCTCGGGGCGGCGCGGGGCGGGGCGGACCGGAGCGGCGCGGCAGCCGGGGCAGAGGGGCGGAGGAGCGGCGCGGCAGTAGGGGTAGAGGGGCGGAGGAGCGGCGCGGCAGTCGGAGCAGAGGCGCGGCAGCCGGCGCGGAGCGGGCGGCGGGCGGAGGAGTTGCGGAGGGGCGGCGGCTGGAGGGGCGGAGGAGGGGCGGAGGGGCCGCGGCCGGGGCGAAGGGGCGGCGGCCGGCGCGCTCGTGTGGCGGAGGGGCGGTGGCCGGGGCGGAGGAGGGCCGGAGGGGCGGCGACAGCGGGCGGTTAGAAATTTGGGGATTGAATGGGCGGTCGGGAGCCCTAAAACGGTAAATTTGCCGAGTGCCGGAATCTTTGCCGAGTGCTATATCTCGGACACTCGGCAAAGCAGCCATTTGCCGAGTGTACGATCTAGGCACTCGGCAAATGCGCTGTTTGCCACGTGTGTCCGTGTTTGCCGAGTGTCCTAAAATTTACACTCGGCAAACAGACAACTTTGCCGAGTGTAAATTTTAGGACACTCGGCAAATATATTTTTTTCTTTTTCTTATTTCTTTCTTTGTTTTGTTTTCTTTGCTAAACCTTCTCAAATTTTTACCATAGCCTCTAGGTGTCATATGATGATTTTTTCACACATTTTATTGCATTATTTCATGATGCTGCAACTTAAATTTGATTTATACCAATTAAAAAGCTATAAATGCACATAATTACTTAAAATTACCAAATGCATCCAGAAAAATGCCAATTTTTTACATGCAACATGTTATGTTGTATATTGAGTGTATAAAATGTTTCAAAGTCAAACTGCGAATAAACCGTTACTTTGTGTAAAAAACCTGATCCGTTACTTTTCAAAACTAAGATTCTCCTTCGAAGGTGTTCCGGTTTCTAAGTATGTTACGTGATAACTACTGCGAAACCTTCTCAACTTTTTTCCACAACCTCCACGTGGCATATCATGACACCATGGCAAGTCTCATAATTTTCAGACTTCGTTTCCTTTTTTTAAATTAAAAAACCAATAAGCCACACGTTGGTGATCGTGTATCGGGACCCAGATGTTTGAAATTTCTTTTCATTTCTTGAGAAAGCCCAAAAACTAGACTCAAGAACATAAATATCATTTTTCTACCCATTTTATTCCATATTTTCAAACACTTACAGATCAATTTGACTTATATCAAAAAATTCCTAGAAATGCACTTAATGAATTAAATATAGCAAACAAATCTGAAAAAATGCCAAATTTTAAAATAGAATATCATATGATGTATGTTCAGAGGGAAAAAAATTTCAAGGTCAGTTGAAGAAGAAAAAAAAACTATTTGCCGAGTGCCGCTAACGGACACTCGGCAAATCATAAATGTTTGCCGACTGTCCGTTAGACCACACTCGGCAAACGAGGGACGCGCCGTCAGCCACCGTGCGGTGGGACACGTGGCGCCCTGTTTGCGAGTGCCCTAATTTGCCGAGTGTTTTTTTACGTGTTTGCCGAGTGCCTTAGTTTGCCGAGTGTTTTTTTCCGCGTGTGCCGAGTGTCTTTTGTTTGCCGAGTGCTTTAGTGCGGCACTCGGCGTAGATGGTGGTTTGCCGAGTGCTCGATAAAATGCACTCGGCAAATACGTAGACACTCGGCAAACACAAATTCTCCGGTAGTGCATGTTCCCAGAAATTTTCTCACTTGCTTCCCACTATTTATTTTGAAAGTCCCTAAAGAGAGGAACTTATTTTTGACTTCTCAGTCTAGTCAAGAAATAAGTCACCATTTTCGTATTATACTCGGGAAAGATTTTTATTACTCAAGTATTTGTTTCTCAAAAGCTGCTGCCATTGCCCAATTTCATTGGTCAACTTGAATAACCACATGCTTAGAAGGTATTGGTCCGTTATGTCTAAGGTAAGGATGCGTACGACTCCCTGATCTTCACACCTCCACAGAATGTTCTATTTCGCTGGTCTATATTCCTTCTTGTGGTTATAAAATCGTCAGAAAATTTTGAGCCCGTAGAAATCATCCTCTTTAGCACCGCCCCCACCCCCCAAAACCCCTAGGTACAAGAAAGAAGGATAACATGAACATATCTTGGATAGGCTCCAATCTCCCTCCCGCGGAGAGATATTTTTTTTCCTTTCAAGCTACTTAATTAACTTTCTAAAGGATCTAGGATGTTACCTAAAGGAGGGAGGTGAATAGACAATTTAAAATTAACTACGATCTACTCCGTTTCTAATATAGAAATTAACTAATCGGTTTCTCATAAGTTCAAAATCTAAATCTACTAGGCTTAACTAAGTGCACCAACACCCGATGTCTATATCAAGGTTTGCAACCTTAGAGTGACAAGCGAGCAATGCAATTTCTACACAAGATAATTGCATGAATCTAAATTATACAAATGTAAAGGGAGAAGGGAGACAGACAATGTTTGTTCTCGAAGTTTGGATATCCACCGATATCCTGCATCTCCATTGTGGAAGCCCGATCAATTTGATCAAGAGCCAGTAGTACTAAATCATGTGCTTTCCTCAATGAGGGTGCACCGACTAGCTCCTTCCTCTGTCTGGGAGATGGTGAGCTCCACAACCACTTTACAAAGCTCTCGGGCCTCATCACAAGGTTCTGGAAAATATTACTGAGCCACCCACCAAGCCGTCTAGTAGGCGGTGGCTCCCAAGAGTAACAAGTCACAACTTGTCTCTTGCCTCACACTATACGCAATAGCTCAGTTATTTATGCGCTTGAACTCTTGGTTCAACTCTCACAAGTTCAACACATGAACATGGAGGTGAGCAACAACTCCAGGCACTATCACAAGTGGCAAAAGATCTCTGCCAATTGGCCAAGCAGTGCTATGTTAGCCTAAACCCCCAAAACTAGTCATTGGAAAAATGCTACTGGAAATCTGCCTGGGTCGAACTGTTCGACCTCCTGGGTTGGATTGGCCACTCTCTAGCAATTGAACAGATCAGACTGTCCAACCCCCTCAATCAACACCTCTGGAACCTCCGGGAATACATTCTGAGTGTCGGGGAAATTTTCGTCCTCGGGACAAGAGACTGACAAATCCATAACACAAAGTTAGATAATCGGGGAAAAATTTCCTTCGGTTAGTTCAACCACCAAGGTCAACAGGGTAGGTCAGCCTGTCCGACCCCATCAGACACATTGTCTGTTGACTTGGTCAACTAATCAATTGGGTTAGACTATCTGACCCCAAAGGTTGGACTGTCCGACCCCGAGAATAGCTCATGGGCATAACCCAAAGCAGTCCAGTATTCATAAACGTGCTTGATAGCATGTGGGCATTACCCCACAATACACTATTAGAAACTTTATGCAACAGCATAGGGGCACCACCTCGCAATCCAATGTGCATGGCCCACTTGACGGTGTCTCTATCAAACAGCCCATGAGCATCACCTTGATCATGGTCCACTGTTCATGGTCATACCACCAACAACCTAGCGAGCATCACCTTGCAATCCGTTGTTCATGGTTCCACCATCCAAAGGTGTCGAACACGGAGTTCACACAAAAAGGTAACAGGTCCAAGGACGTAGATACTATATACCACCAAGGTGATGAATCCACTCCTCAGAGACCTTTCTAACAATAAGAAACTTTCTTGACCTTTCTAACAATAAGAAACTTTCTTTACTCATTTGCAAAACTTATGTCCAACCTCTTGAGACACAAGCACGGCTAACTAGCACAATATATGAGCCATCACGCATAAAGCAAGATAAGTAACTAGTCAAGACCCATTTGATAGTATGGCTACCTTTGCTAGCAACCCGGTCTCCTCCAACACCTGAGACCGGCAAAACTAGGAATACCTAGCTAAGCATACATTTTCCTTGAGCAATCTATTTTAGCTTGATGAAGACGATTATCCTTACTCCAAGTCTTGAATCTAGCTTTCTCCATCTTCACTTGATGGAACCTTCTCTTCAAGTCATGTGTCCACCCATGGCACTTGACTTGACCACATCCTTATTAACTTTATGTGCACCTCAATTCATCAATCATGGGCTACACGGGGCTCGTAGACTCATCCTCACGATAGAACCTCATAGAATGTTACCTAACCCGCACACTATCCAAACTCAAGGAAACAGTTAATCCACAAACCTGGTTATCATTAATCACCCAAGCTGTTAGTACACATACTATGGGTTAGTCCACACACTATCGGTAATGATATATTTTGGTATTGTAATGAAGATCTATCGATTATGATCTATTGAGATACAGTTATGAAGTTCTAATGGTTGTGATTGATCTATCGGCTGTGATCTGTTGAGGTATAATTATGAAGATCTAATGGTTGTGATTTGGTTATGTACAGTTATGATGATCTATCGGTTGCAATTTATTTAAGTATAGTTATGAAGATCTACCGGTTGTGACACACTAATAAAAAGAGGATCCATCAGATTAATGGTCAGATATTTTTTTTAAAAAAAATTTCTAGCATGTTTATCTTTGTTCTTATATTATATGATGCAGGCTGGAAGACTTTTTCTTATATTATATAGAAAATGCAATCTTAACTTGTTAAGACAAGGTAGATGCTTACTTAACTAATCTCACTTAGTTAGTATGATTACCAGTACGTACTTGTTTAATTAGTCCAGGTGTCAAAAACCGTCGGGACATAAATTCTACCAGTCACTTAGATTGGAATGAATACAGAAGCACGCCTAATTAAATATGACATATGCTGTTCATAGCTAGTTAATTAATTGGAAGCACGGCAGCATGCAGGAGACGGCCGGCATGAACATGCGGCCATGATTGGTGATTCTGATGAGCCGGGACATACGCTCCCGCATGCATGTAGCCTCTCTTCGTACCTTGACCGGTCACAACCTAAAACACGCCTTGTTTTTAGTCAGGGGTATCTAATAGGGCATGCGTGTCTCTTCAACGAGATACAGGTTTTCTAACCTTGGGCGCGCATGTGTTGTCATGCATTGCATTTTTATTTTTGTTTAGTATTTCTCACTTCGCCCCTCTTCATAATGATTTTCTCGGCCCCCGCCATGATTCACGGCTACTAAAATTTTTCTACTTTTTCGACAATGAAAGATCTTTTTTATTCCTTCCGGTCTGTGTGTCCAAACACACACACATCCCAGTCATTTATTACATAGGTGACTCAAAAAAAATAAAAAAAGTAAAAATACACAAATCATCATAGCACTAGAATTGACTTTGTGCACTTCGGTGCAGAGGCCGAAAGAGTATTCTCTTTTATTATTAAAAAATCATAGCACTAGGATACTCAAAATCAAATACAAAGCCTATAAATGACTCGCCAACTAAACTTGGAGAAAAACTCTTTAACCACAGACTCCAACGTTTGGGACCACTTGCCATCGCTAGATTGTAGACCACACCCTCAACAAACTGATACTAGTAGAGTAGATAGTCTGCACAAATGTTTTTTCTTGTAAAAAACAACATCCTTCCTTGAGAGCCAAAGTGACCAGCCAATGCACCCATAAGAATTAACTTTTGAATCGATTTGGAAATACCCCTTAACCAATTACGGAACATGTAATTAAATTTTTCCTCTGAATTCTGCAATTCAATTTTGTTTTTCCAGACGGAAAAACAGGAAAAGAAAATTCTGTGTGGGTCGCTCAGAGCTCAAACCAAAGACGCGCCCTCATTCCGAGTACTATACTATATACTCTAAGCCACATTGTTCTTATTGCTGTGGTTGTAGTTGTGAATACTCTTTTATTCTTCCGTCTAAATTTTAAATTTCCGAATTATTTGCACTTAATCTCATGAATCCCGGATCTGATAGAGGAGACCGGTTTTCGCCGCTTACCAGCCGACATTGTTTTCCCTCGGTGGTGGCACCATCGTTGCTTTGTTGTGCCACTGTTCAAAGGTTGAAATGTTGTGCATCAGCCAACGGATATGGTACATGATCAAACTATACATGACACCAAAGGCCCATCATTCTTTAAGAAAAGTACACCATATTTAGAGAGCACCATGCATGATGGTGGTCAAATCAAATTTCGAACTCATTATCATTAAGTGTTCACCGTGGAAGGGCATAATTTGGAGGCCACTAGCTAAATCAGCAGCAGCTACTACTAGGTAATTGTATGCTATGAATTGTTAATTATGCAACACTAAAATTAATTTATACACAAATAAACCCTGAAATTAGCTCTTTCTGATCTTTGAGCTTCTCTCTCCTTTTGGGTGAACCAACCCTGTTTCTTTCTCCCATTGGGCAAGCTGCAACTTGCAGGAGTGCCCAGATATATATTCTGCAGAACCTAAACAGAAGTAGCACACCAGTAGCTAGGCTCGATGGACAACAAATTCTATCTATGCAATCACTTACTTAACATTTGCATTGAAAGGCTCAAAAGAGAAGAGCAAAAGGGGAAACACTGTGGCGAACCCCAGGGAAGGAATGTCCCCCAGGCCGGCCTGGTACTCCCCAACCCCAAGAACTCGATCATCCCCCCTCCACCCTCACCCCCTCTGCCACTTCCACCTGGACCCTACACCGCCACTGGCAACTAATGTGTGCCCACTGCCTGTGCCCGTGGACCCACCGGCGGTGATAGAGGTGTCATTAGGTTAAAGAGGGCCATGAGTGTGTTTCCTGTCACTGGTCTCCCTCTCACCTCCATGTGTGTGCAAAGTGCCTTTGGAGTGCTCGTTCCCCCCTCGCGCCTCTCTCTCTCTCTCTAAATTGCATGGGTGGTGCATGCAACTCCGGGGAAGGGAAAGAAAGATGAACAAGCTTGAAAGCTAACACGCTCGCCACAAACGCAATGATGCGGTTTTCGGCTCTCGATCCATGCCCTTGAAAGGCTTTATTTTTTGTTCGTCTTTCATCTTCTTTCTCTGTCCAATATACATGAGACATACACGAAGTTCTAGTGTTCATGGCGATTTACAAATTTAGAGCTAGCTGTAAACCATTCATGCATGTAGCACTACCGGATTCCCTCACTTTGCCGTGTGCCACAAGCACACGGCGAAGCAGATAATACACTCGGCAACTATTTTCCCAAGTGTAACACTCGGCAAATATGGCTCAGCATACTGCCTACCGGTAAAGGCATGTTTGTCGAGTGTTTTTCGTCGGGCACTCGGCAAAATGTTTGCCGACGGTCGGTGTGGACACTCGGCACAAAAAAGGAAGTAAACGGTCGGGACGCCCGTTAGTCCCCTCTTTACCGAGTGTCTATAGAGGACACTCGGTAAACTTCTCATCTTTGCCGAGTGTCGACATCGGACACTCGGCAAAACTTGACAAAATTATTAAACAGGCCTGGGCCACGTGGCGACCGTTTGCCGAGTGTTTTTGAGGCGACACTCGGCAAAACTTGACAAAACTGGAATACCAGATTGAACAAGCTGCCGCCACGTGTCTTCTTTGCCGAGTGCCGTCGTGGAGACACTCGACAAAGCCTCTGTTTGCCGAGTGCCGTCGTGGAGACACTCGGCAAAGCCTGTGCATTCTGGCAGCCCAAATGCCAGATTGCACAGGCTTGCGCCACGTGGCTTCTTTGCCGAGTGTTACACTCGGCAAACATGTTTGCCGAGTGTAACACTCGGCAAATAAAGCAAATATTTTTTTTGTTTGTATTTCTAAAATTCCCTGCAATTCAAAACAGCACATATCACATATCACATATCACAGCACATCAAAGTTCAGTATAACTCAGATATCACATCACATATCACACATCGCATATCACAAATATAACTCAAAGTTCAGTACAAACAGCACATGACATAATTCACATATCATATATCACAAATACTACAAAGTTCACTGCAAAGGTCGATTGAAGTTCACAGGGGCAAATTCCTTGACGACGGAGTACCACGAGGGTTGCTTGGGCTTGCTCGGGAAGATCCAGCTCCAGGATCATTCGATCCCACCAACGGATGCTGCACAAAGGAAAAGATAGTTACAGAACACTCTATGGCTATAGAAATGGTAATAATGGTGATTAGAAGGTTATAAACGAACTCACAGGAATGTGGGGAGTGTGTGGAGCATGCTGAGGAAGAGGGATTGGCATCGGTGGCGGAGTTTGGCCAATTGCAGCATAAACACCCTTCATAAGCTCGTACCACTGGGCTCGTTCTGCCGCCATCCTCTCCTCGAGCGCTATCCTCTCGGCCTCTTGCTTTCTCTCCAATTCCTGTCGGAGTCTCCTTTCTTCATCCAGCTGGGCCTACAGTATGTCATCGCAATCTCATCGTCGTTCCAATGCAAAGCATGTAAAGACCATGGAGGATGAATGAAATAGAACTAACCTGGAGCTCGGTCATCGCAAGCCGTGTAGGCTCTGGGCGAGGGCGTATAGCCGGACTTGAGCTCGTGCTCCGAGCTCTGAGCTGACAGAGAGAGGGAGTGGAGGCCGTATCGAGTGTACCGTCACCAATCCAAAAGCGGCCATGTTTCTTGCCTCCTCCTGCCCTCATCACCACTTCTCCATCAAGGTCATGCTCGCTCGGATCGAAGTCCTGTCCGTGGATCTCCTTTGCCATCGATGTGTATCCATCCAGGCGAGCCTTGACGTTCTCATTGGTGTACGCTGAGGCCGGGTCATTCGGATCATAAGCAACCCCGTGCACCGCCTTTGACTTATGGGCCAGAGCATATGCCTTGAACTGGGAGCAAGGCTGATCATCATTTTTTGCCGACTGCAACACAAAAGCAAGAAGATTCATAAAGGGGGCGCCCGCACAGAAATTAAGAAGAACTGGGAAGAAACATATGCTATTGCATACCCATCTAGCCACGTAACCAGTCAGGGTGAGGTTGTCTTGATGGTGTGGTGCGCCTTGCATCAACAATCGCCTTTCCCGGGCAGTTTCGTGACTCGCCGCCCACTCGGGAGCGCACCACCTCTCCACGATCTGCTCCCAGCACGGAAGGTGTTGGGCGCACCACCTCGAAGGCACCTAAATAGTGAAGTACATCATATATAAGAAGAAGAAACTAAGTGTTAGTAATCTAAGAAATAATCTTGATATATGTACTTTACCTGCAGGTATTGCTCGCGGGTCAGATATTTGGTCCTAGCGTCTTTTTTTGTCACCTTCTCTCCAAGGTGCTCCGCGTGATATTTGATGACGGCCTGGACGCGCGCCTCATAGTGCATATCCTTCACAAGCTTCTTGGCAGCTCTATCGACGACAGCAGCTGTCATACCCTTGAAGCCCGCCTCGCATCTAAAGAAATCCTGCATATAGACGCGACGGATCCAGTCATTAGTTCAATAATTTCCATGCAATTAGTATTGACTAATGTAGTGCGAAAGGAACTTACCCACAGCTCGACCTTCACCCGCTCGGCTCTATTGGGAAACTCCCTTCCCTCCCTGTCACAGGCGTCCGGCGCGGCTATGTAGTGGGCCCATGTGTAAGCTGGCTCGGTTACTTCGCCCAAAGTGACCATGCCAGGGAATTTCTCCTTGATCAGAAGTCCAAGGACACCGTTTACATGGCGTGAGTGGTCACCCTCTCCATCCTTCTTCCAGTTCCTGCACAAGTGTAAAGCCAAATTATTAGTACGTATTGAAATATTGAAGATACAAAAGAAAAAGAAATATGAGAGTACAGAGAGCCATTTACTTCTCTCCGTCTGGTCGAATGAGCGGCCGTCTATCAAAGGGCACCGGTCGCTTCGGGAGGCTGGAAGGACCATGCAACCACACCCGGGACGAAGTAGAGCTGGAGGTACCCCCCTCCTCCTCCTCTACCTCTACCTCCTCCTCATCCCCAAACTCCTGCCTCTCCTCCTCCACCTCCTGTCTCTCCTCCTCCTCCTCCTGAGACTCAGTCTCAGCCGCACGTACAGGCGAGACAGACCGACCTCCTCCGCCATACCTGCCTCCGCGTCTCGACCTTCCTCCTCTTGGAGGTCTTCTCCGGGGTCTGCTTCCGGAGCCTTCACCTACATCCCTCCCCCTTTTGTATAGGGACGCTAACGATCTCCGCAAACCGCCCACCATGCTTCAATCACCTGCTATAAGAAAGAGTAAACCAATTAGTACGGATGATACAAGTTCATGTAAATAAATGAAGCGTTATGAAAAAAAAACATGCTATGAGAAAGAGTACACCAATTAGTACATTAGAAATAATCATCATCATCGGGACCAGCTGGATCGTAACTCTCATTATCACTATCACGCGTGTTCAAATAATCATCCTGATGCTCGGGAGGAAGAATGTCATCAACACCGTCGTTGCCTAAATGTAACTGCTCAAGTAATTCCAAGTCCTTCGCATTCTCAACCTCGTCTTCTTCGTCCTCGTCAGCACCACTTTCATTGTCGATTTCTATGCCCTGAGCTTCCGTCAAGTCGATAACGAAATTCCCGACGAGCCCATCTTCATGAAAGAACTCTCCATCATATGTGTTGGGGTCTATGTTGTAATCATTCTCATTTGGGACGGGTAGTTTACCGTGTGGCGGTACCTTATACACAACATCCCAACCCTTAAGACGCTCCACGGTTTTGCATGGGTACGAGAGATAATAAACTTGCATGGCCTGTTGAGCCACAATATAGACATCGTCTCCTGGTAAGACGGTTGATTGTCGAATTTTGACTAGCCCAAGATTAGGGGTCCGTCTCACTACTTCTGGATCGAACCAATGGCATTTGAAGATGACGGGATTCAGAGGTTTGCTCCCATCAAAATTCAGTTCGTATATTTCTTCAATTCTTCCGTAGTACTCAACCCCATCTGAACCTGGAGTAAAAACTCCGGTATTTGTTGTTCTTCGATTGGGCCGACTCTGCTCGTGGCTTGCTGTATGGAAGCGATATCCATTCACGTCGTAAGCCTTAAATGACCTCACTCTATAGGCACAACCATCAGCAACTTGTCTCAAGTCGGCACTCATAGACTCGTCGGTTGTTCCCTACAAGTTTAAGCGGGATAGCTTGGTGTATTAGTCGCATGTAAGAACCAAGTTAGAAAGTACTATGAGCCAAGTTAGAAAGTACTTTTGTTTGAACCAACAAATGAAATCGGGCATGCCATTTCCCGCACCATCTCTAAGAAGGGCCGAAACTTCCTCGAGGGTAGGTTCCCTTGAGTCATGCCAGAATTGCTCATTGAATTCTCTATAGCAGTGAGAACAAGCGGAGTTAGACACAAACTTCTGACTAGATGAGAAATAATTTATCGAGCACTTACCGCATGTACGGCTCCACTTTGGAAAGGTTGGTGAGGACATACAACATAATAGTGCACCACTCTTCATGTTGCAAGGTCTTATTAGTCGCACCACTTGTACTGCCTAGTTGCCCTCTGAATATGCTAAGTTTGGATTCATCTTCGGGGTTGCCAGCATTGTAACGAGAGGGTGGAGTATGCACACTGGAAAGATTGTCAGCATAGTATTTTGTCATGAAGTTTGACACCTCCTCCAGGATGTATGCCTCGGCTATGGATGCTTCAATTTTGCATTTATTTTTACATTTATTTCGAAGAATCTTTTGGAATCTCTCAATTGCATAGCACCAATGGCCCTGCACGGGGCCCCCCATTCGTGCCTCATATGGGAGGTGCAAAATCATATGTTGCATCAGATTAAAGAAGCCTGGTGGAAAGATCTTCTCCAACTTGCAGAGCAACACAGGTGCCAGTCTTTCCATGTCTGCTACCACGGTGTGAGATAATTCCTTAGCACAAAGCTGGCGGAAGAAATTGCTCAACTCCACCAGAACTAGCCAAACATCCTCGGGGACATAGCCTCGAATCATCACCGGCAGTAGCCGCTCAAGCCATATGTGATGACTCTTGAGCCAGTTGATTCGCAAAGTAGCTAAATTCACTCCCCTCTTCAGATTCGCTGCATACCCATCAGGGAACATCAAGGTTTGGAACCACTCCAGTACTCCCCTCCTTTGGGCCCTTGTAAGAACGAAATCGGCCTTCGGCTTCGTCCACGATTTCCCGCCTCTGGGAGGGGCTATGTCTAGCTTTGGTCTATTGCATAAAATCTTTTGGTCGACTCTAGCCTTAACGTTATCCTTCGTCTTCTCAGGAATGTCCATGATTGTGCCAAAAATGGCCTTCGCGACATTCTTTTCAGTGTGCATTACATCAATGTTATGTGGATGAAGGAGATCATCGAAGTAGGGGAGATTCCACAAGCATGGCTTGTGAGTCCAGGCGTGTTGCTCACCATATCCCACAAAACCAACTCCTTGGTCATTGGTCTTGAGAGCATCTAACTGAGCACGAACCGCAGCACCGGTCATCTTAGTTGGTGCTGAGCCTTCGACAACTACATCTTTCGTAAAGTTCTGCACGTCTTGTCTGAATGGATGGTCAAGTGGAAGGAATTGTCGATGCTTGTCAAAGGAAGAATACTTGCCACCCTTCGTCAACCAAATAAACTTCAGAGCCGCCCTGCATACTGGGCATGGGAACTTCCCATGCACACACCAGCCACAGAATATCCCATGCGCCGGTAGGTCATGCAGGGAGTACTGGTACCAAACATGCATTTTGAAGTTTGTCTTTGTAGCTCGGTCGTATGTCCAGACCCCGTCCTCCCAAGCACGGACCAAATCATCCATCAGCGGCTCCATGTACACACTCATATTCTTCCCCGGGTATTCAGGCCCTGGAATTATCAGCGACAGGAATATGTTCTTTCATTGAAAGATGACGCTAGGGGGGGGATTGAGGGGAATAATAAACATGGGCCAACAGCTGTATGAGGCAGTCGTCATACCATATGGATTGAACCCATCAGTTGCTATCGCAATTCGTACATTCCGAGCCTCTAGAGCTTTTTCACGATGAATCAGATCGAACCTCTTCCATGTTTCACCATCGGATGGATGTACCAGCTTGTCAGGATTGTATCGACGCCTGTCTTTGTGCCACGTCATCTGTTTGGCAGATGCCACAGTCATATAAAGCCGTTGGATTCTCGGTATGAATGGAAGATACCGAAGGATCTTCACGGGGATTGTGAGCTGCCTCTTCTGACCATCACCAGAGTCTACCTCAAGATACCTAGAGGAATTGCACTTCACACAGTACTTTGCGCCCGCGTGTTCTTTCCTAAATAAGATGCATCCCTCTGGACAAGCATGTATCTGCTCATATGGCATCTTAAGTGCACGGAGGACTTTCTTCGACTCATACATGCTCGTTGGCAGAATGTGACCTTCCGGGAGAAGGCTACCAACAACTGTCAGCATTACATCGAAAGATTCTCGGCTCCAACTAAACTGGGATTTGACAGCCATTAGGCGTGCGATGCCATCCAGTTGAGAAACCTTGGAATGCACGTGAAGGGGTTGATGTGCCGCAGACAACATATCATAAAAAGCTTTTACGGTTGGCTCCGGCACTTCCTCCATTGGTGGCACATGTGCTTCATCAAAATGTGCTTCATGAAAGTCATCTAGCATGTCTCCGACCCCGGCATCATAGTCGTCCGTGCGTTGTCGCACCACCTCCTCTCTCGCACGTTCGGACTCACCATGGTAGGTCCACCGGGTATAGTGTGGCATAAACCCATACTTACAAAGGTGTTGACCCATGACCTCCTTTGTTTGTTGACGCGCGTTTTCGCAAATACTGCAGGGACACCAAGTTCCACGAGGTCCCTTAGCACTAGCAAATGCTAATTCCAAGAATTCATCAGTCTTCTGGATCCACTCATCAGTCAACAAACCCTGGCTAGAGCGGCCAGTGTACATCCACTCACGATCATCCATCCTCTGATATTTTGGGAATAGACATGGATCAACTATGTAATACGTAAAGATAGGTCCTAATAGGTAAAGATAAGTCCTAATCCCACCCAAGGATGTGTAGATTGGGCCGTTTCCATGCTCTACTCCGATCTGAGACAGAATTTCGGCAGCACCTCCCCGCTGTTCTCCAAATACACGTCTCGGCAACAAGCCAAGAGAGTGTGTACCCGGAGAACAACGGGGAGACGCTGCCGAAACTATGCCTCGGATCGAAGTAGAGCATGGAAACAAACCCAATCTACACATCCTCGGGCTGTCCAAAAAAACGTGGACAATTCGAAACAGTTACGGTTATAGATATGCAAAGACTTGCATATTTATAACCATAACTCTTTCGAACGGGAGACGCCTAGGTTACGTGACTGTATATGAACGAGTAGGTTAATTTTAAAGTAGAATTGCTTTTGAAGACAGTTACGCCGCCTCTTCTTAGGGCAAACTTGCTTCTCCAGGGGGCTCTAGAGGCATATATAACTCAAATAAAACCAGATTTGTGCCCTTAAATTTTACTTGACCAACTCAAGTGATCAATCGATGTGTACGTACCGTTATATATGATGGGGGCTTAGAGCATCCGCAACCCAGGGTCAGGGTGCTAAGGAGAATTTGAAAGAGAGAGAAACTAGTTAGCATCTGTGCTAAGGGACGTGGGGGGATAAGGCCAAAATCTTAGCATCAAAGCTAAGATTAGTAGCTGATGCTAACCTTATTCTTTATCTCAATTTTCCGTTTTAATTAAAATTTATAGCTAATGCTAAAAGGCGGGATTAATATAGCTAAAACAGTAATGAAGAGAAATTAAGAGTCAATGTATCCACTTTAGCACCAAGGCATGTTTTTAGGGTAATTCAATGCTTCCCACCATGTATTGTATCTTAAACATACCACCTAAGCAAATTATTGATGTGGAGACCTAATTAAGAAGAAAATAGAGATCTACTATATCTTTATCTTAAGTATCTCATTTTGAACATGCCCTGGCCCTTAGGTGTAAGCAAATTACAAACGCAAGTGTCACGCCATATTATCATAAAGCTAGCATGAATGAACTGTGTAAATTAATTACCTTTTCTCATTGATTTTTCTTTATGCTATGATAAAGTCATTAATGTGAAACAGGATCTGAAAAACTATTTCAGAAAAGAACAGGAAAAAAGATGGCACCCTATTGACACTGATTACACCCTCGTTTATCACTTATCAGTTAATAAACAAATATTAGTAGTACCCTAGAATACTAGGCACAGAAGCATCTATAATCAGATTATAGAAGGTTAGGAGATTGACCGAACTCATCACAGTACTATAAGCACAGATGAGACGAACAATTCTAACCAACAAATCGAGATCCTCCTAGGGAACACCACCGGATTGGGGATTTGGGACTAAACGAATTAGAATCGCAGCAGTGACCACAAATGACTAGATCAGATGAGCGGTGGACTAGAAACAAACAAGGGAGCGGGGGAGACCTGGGAGAACTTGAGGGCGTGCTCCCCTGGGCTGGTGCTGATGGTGCCGGAGACGAAGACGAGGACGCTGCCCTGGGGCCCCGAGGGCTGGCAGTCGACGGTGTCGATCTTGTGGTGGCACTGCTGGAAGGGGAGGGATCCGAGCTTGCAGGCGATGGCGGCGGGGCCGAGGCACTGCTGGGGACTGGGGAGGCCGGAGGGGGCGGTGGAAGGGCAGCTCAGCTCCCCGCGCTGCGCCGGTGGAAGTGGAGCTCGGGGTGGAGCGGCAGGCGCGGCAGCCGGGGAGGAGCGGCGGGCGACGGCCGGGGCGGAGGAGCGGCGCGGCGGGCGGCGGGCGCGCTACGCCGGTGGAAGTGGAGCTCGGGGTGGAGCGGCAGGCGCGGTAGCCGGGGAGGAGCGGCGGGCGGCGGCTGGGGCGGAGGAGCGGGGCGGGGAGGAGCGGCACGGCGGGCGGCGGGCGGCGGCCGGGTCTGGGAGAAGCGGCGGCGGGTGGGCGGCAAAACGATTTGGGGATAATTGGGCGGGCGGCAGAAATTGGGCGAGGTCGGGGCAACCCTAATATAGATAATTTGCCGAGTGCCTAAACCTTTGCCGAGTGTCATGACTCGGACACTCGGCAAACATTCACCTTTGCCGAGTGTCATGACTCGGACACTCGGCAAACATCCTTCCTTTTTGTCCAGTATCAAGCTATTTCCTCTATCTGCTTTATTGTCCAGACCCATCCTTCCCCATCCTTCCTTTTTGTCCATACCTGTTGATCAAATGATCAAACAATCATATATAACTCTTAGCTCTAAACCATAGCAATATGTAACAAACATCCATTTCATTTTTTTGCTAACATCATATAACATCATATGAACCCTAGCATGAGCTAACAATCCATATAACAGTTCAATTCTGTTATAACACCATACATAACTCATATATATCCTGCTGCAGTAGCTAACAAAAAGACAATGCATTACTATTGTTACATCAATTATAAGTCGTACAGATCAACCCTAGCAGTAGCTAACCAAATGCTCCTGGCATATCTGTTCTAAACATCGTATAAAACCCATATGCCTACACCATAGCAGTACAAATTAAAAGGTCCTTAAGTTTTTTTTCTAACACAAACAATAACTCATTAGCCAGCTGAGCATCTAACTCAAACTTCATAGCTCACAGCCTCAAACTGCCCAGCAAAACAATTTATACCATATATTGCTCTCAGGTTTTGCCCTTTTTTCCCTAATGGTCACACATTACATTTTTGTAGAAGATTTGGCAGTTGGCCTTGTTTAATGTTATGACATTCAAATCATTTAAGAGTATATAAAGTAATAAAACAATAGCATATCATGGAGTAATTGTATAGCATATACGCATATCATGGAGTAATTGAAGCATCTCATATGAACACATCCTTTCCCACCTAAGTTTCATCTATTCTATTAATAATGGAACAAGTGTGATTTAGTTTCTACAACAAAACAGTCTACTATATAAGTAACAATTTTGTAATTGAAACTAAGCAAACATAAAAAAATATCATAGTTTGCTGAGTGTCGTCACACGGACACTCGGTAAAAATGAACAGTGCTAACGGGGGGCCACTTGTTTGCCGAGTGCACGTTATAGGACACTCGGCAAAGGAACCACACCGTCGCCTCTCCGTCAACCGCGGGGAGGAAGGGCACGTGTCTCACTGTTTGCCGAGTGTCGCGCGTCGGGCACTCGGCAAACACGTTGTTTGCCGAGTGTCAGGATATAGGCGCTCGGCAAACACTTTATTTGCCGAGTGTTTTTTTGTGCCGAGTGTTTTCCTTGGACACTTGGTTTATGGTAGTCTGTGCCGAGTGCCCGACGGAAAACACTCGGCAAAAAGTTGAGCGCACGGCAAACATCTCTGTTCCGGTAGTGTAGGCATGCAACTAGTTCGAGATGCAAGTGCAACGGTTGATCGATCACGCTGGATAGCACTAGCAGCAATACGGTAGATATCAGATAGCTAGTATTTTGGTATTTTGGGTGTTCTTACCGATCTTATTCCAGTCCAATATATTTCCATCTTGGAGTACTCGGAGACACAAGACATGGATCCAAATTAAGAAGCAAGTGTTTGGCTTGGAATGCGATAGCTAGCTAGCTAGAGAGCATGCTTGACTTAGGCTCTCATTTGCTAACGTGCATGGAGGGGGCCTAGATTCTTTGTACCGCTATAGCTCTCATCATTGGGAGGTACCAATTCATGTCTCCTTTATTTTTTTCAGGTAGGCATGCAGGTTGAGCTGTACATGCATGGTGATCGATCAGCCTTGTTAAGTGTAACATTACCTGATTGAGATAAGTTCAATAATTCGCTCAAACAAAAAGATCACAAACATTAGAGATCAGTGGTTACATGGAAAAAAGTTATAGCTAGGCAATTCCATCGATCTTGCATGCTTTTGCTCATGTTAAGGGTAACTTTCTCAAAAGTTTGCATGCATGTGCATGCACACCTAGACTAGCTTGATGTCAATTTGGTCAACTGTGAAAGTATCTGACTCAAGGTTATTGTAGAGCAAAGTTATCAGGCGCTGCCATATCACAGGTCCACTCTACATATATAGTCCTAGACTAAAACAATTTCAAGGCCTATATAGCTCTACAGTTTATCATTATTGTTATGCTTGGAGAGATGTTTATCATTCTTCTTTATGCCCTCCTTAGTTTAAACTCAAGTTAAAATGCATTAGTATGATCTTGCATGTACTCTTTATGTCACAAGAAGGAACAACGAAGAAAGGTGTCAATTTTGGACAAAACAAGAGTATCAGGTGCCAAAAATGTTGTCCAGACATTTTAAACGCATTTTCAGTCCCCTAAACGGACTCAACTGGAAATTATCACAATTACGAAGTTATAGATCTTATCAAGGCCGGGCTACAACTTGGACTAATCTTTTGGACAAATTTGCCAACCTAAGGCACGATTTCAACTCTACTTGTACTGCTAAACAGAAGCTAAAAATTGCCGTACTTACGATGATTTTGAGAAAGTTGCAGCTTCTAAATTGTTTTGGGAGACAATTTACTGCATGGAATTAACTGCTCAAGCTGGTTTTGGAGGGAGAAATAAGGTCCACTACTGCAGAAAACACTACCCCAGAAGATTCAAAATCGATATCCTCGATGGGTTTTTGAACCATATGGAAACATGCATCGCAGATGTGAAGTTTCTATCCCAGACAGTTTGAAAACCGTCTGGAATAAATGCAGATCCGAGACGGTCTAATTTCCAAAACCATTTGGGATAGCCACAGATCCGAGACGGTCTAATTCTCAGAACCGTCTGAGATTGGTATTTCACATTTAAAAAATTTGCAGCGGCGATACCCCACCGTGACGCCACACCGCACTACATTACTGTCACACAATACACAGCATTATGACTTACAGAGAGACAACCATAACAAGCAGTCAAATAGAGGAAGATAGTAATCCCAAGAACTATTCCGATCTTTAGGTAAGAAAGGATATCATATAGAGAGTCAAGAATAAGCTGCTACTTTCTCTCAGCTATCACCCAGAGAATTGAATTATCCATGGTAATTTCAGATGTACTTCTTGACTTCTTGTTCCTTCTCTTTATGTACCTCTACATACACTGGGTCGACTACACATATGAAGAATGGAATCAAAGCGACAAAATAAATATAACAAATAGTGGACAAAGCAACCGAACGATAAAATTGAGATGTAGGAGCAATTGTGTTAATTTACCTCTAGATTCCGATCACCTGGAGAATCAAAATGTAACAAACTGAACAAAAATCATGTCGGCGCACCTCCATCCCACGGCATGTCATCTGACATGCAGAATCACGCCAAAGCAAACAACATCAGGACCAAATCAAGGAGACACCAAGCAAGCCTGGTGAAGAAAAGTAAATCACGACTCTACGAGATCCCCCCAGCTCGCTCCGAAACATAGCGAGGGTGAAGCGGCGACATGGTTACTCACCCGAATATGACGGCATTCCAGACCGTGATATTGTTGTCAGGCGGCGCCGCTGATTCCCACGGGCATGTCCTACTGTAGCCCTTGAAGTCCCGCATCAGTCGCTTCCTCACCGGTGTCGACATCTCTGCACCCCCCTCCCCCACCGCCGCTGCTGCCCGAACCCTAGCCCTGGTCCTGATCCCTTGCTCCCAGTACGCGCGCTCGCCTGCGCACCCCTCCTCTCCCACTGGGCTATGGAGAGAGAGAAGCTTTGGAGAGATAGAGAGAGAGAGAGGCAGGGCAGGTGGGGAGGAGGCAAGTGGAAAACATAGAGGTTGTGGCCAGGCCATCACTTGCAGGAGCCTGGCAGGTGAGGCGTGCGGCGGGGAATGGGAGTGGGAGAGTAGCGCCGCGGCAGATCTAGCTGGGATAAGAGTGCGGCTAGGAATGGGAGGGGGAGAGGAGCGTGACAGCGGATCTGGCTGGGTTGAGTGAGTGGTGCTAGCTAGGGTTAGGTCGATCAGGAGGAGCGTGGGGAATAACTAAAATAGCTAGCTAGGTTGGATGCGGTTATGTGGGCTGAAATTTCCTAGATGGCTGGGCAAAATAAACCGTCTGGGATAAGGCCACATCTGAGACGGTTCACATTTTGAACCGTCTGTGAACCGACTCGGATGTTATCCGAGATAGTTCATATTTGAAACGTCTAGGGTGTGGCTTTATCCCGGATGGTTTATTTTTGCACCGAAGCGTCTGATCATTTTTCAGACAGTGAATTTGGTGGAACCGTCCTGGACATCCCTAATCTGTGATGGTTTCTTTAAACCATCTGAAATGTACCGTCTAAGATAGACATTTATGTAATAGTGATCCACCATGGTATTTCCGCTAACCTCTCTACCTCCCATTCAGAACCCTAGATCGTGCGAACCCATAGAACCATGCTCAACGATAGACGAGTACACACTACTGTAGGGGGTCTCCACTATGGTTTTTGCTCAAAGAGAATGTAGATGAGTACACCAAACCCCACACGTGATGCACCAAAGAGAAAGAAAAATGGCCTTAAAAAGAGGAGAGAAAAGGTGGTGCCAATACTCGCGGCGCCAGTCCTAGAATCGGTCGCTAATGTTCCCAGGTGCTGCCTAATAGTTTGAATATTCCCTTAACATCTTCAGTCTATTATGTATTCCATGAGAACCGTACGTGCATCTATATCCACCAGGCCAACTACGATCTAATATGAAATCCGGTTGACAGAATTGTTTATTTTTGTATTCTATCTCTACTTGCATGATACCCACATTAGCTAGTGGTTGGAGATGTCCAATATATCAGTAGTGTTAAGACCCTCAACCGGAGTACACAAGGGTATAAATGAACCGGCAAAATATAGGGTGTGACAAACGCATGTATCAAAAGGAAAGCATATTTTTACCTATGGACTAATGATAAATTAACGATGTTAAAGCATTGATTTGGCCTCTAATCTTAATACCGAAATTTTCTCCATGGGCGTGGCGCTGAGGTGACAATAGAGCTGGGAAATCCAAGAACGAAGGACGGTAACACTAGGACGACTGCTCGTAGAGTTGGTAGAATAACCTGCCACACTAAAATTTCAATCATAGGACTGAAACGAAAAAAAAACGAAGATTACTTGTTTACTCCCACAATGTAAGTTGCATCTTGTCCTATAATTTATTTACGGAATTTAATTTCTAATATTGCACGTAAAAAACTGCACTTAACTCGAAGAACATTACAGTAGGTCTGCAATGGATATTGTACCTTCCAGTACTCAAGAGGCAAAGCGAGTATGACACCTTCAAATACTCAGGCAAAATGGCTACATAGATCATGTGTACTTAGGCCATACATCACCACACAAAAAAAGCCTGATTTTTCCAATACATAAATAAAATAGTAAAAAATTAAAAATGTCCAATCCTGATAAAAATGATTTGTTTATTACATTTCATGACTTATTAGGTCTTTCCTCGTTCTACCGTTAATTTTCATTGTAAGTGAGCAAATGGCAGGTATTACGAATTATTTTTCAAAAGTAAGTCCATAAAAAGGACTTCAGATGGAGTAAATAAATTAAATTAATATGCAAATAGCTTTGGTAGGTACATACTGGCCCTCCGCTATCACGAACCATCAAGCAGAATTCAGATCCCAGACCAACGCTTTAACGACAACAAAAGCCGGGCGTAAGAGCAACTCCAGCAGCTACGCTATCGGGGACGCCATCCGTGAAATGGCTACTCGGAGCAAAAAACCTGACCTCCAGCAGATACGCTATCGGGGACACCATTTTTAGCAGTCCTCCATCCCGGCCGCTCCTGACGCCATATTTGGCGTGAGGCTGCGATACGCCATCTCGGCAACGGCTCCTCCGGACACATCCCTCCCGCCATCTCCTCCATCCGCGCCCCCTGCCCCGTCGAGGTGAGCTCCGCCTCCCTGCCTGCCACGCCGCCCGGCCATAGGCCCGCCTCCCACAACCCGGCCGGTCCAGATCTGGGAGCGGCGGCGTTGCCAACCCGCTCTAGATCTGGCGGCGCCGCGCGATGCTGCGGAGGTGCGCCGGTCGGCTGGGAGGGGAACGAGGTGTGCTAGGGAGGTGGGAGGGGAGAGGAGGGGGCAGGGTGGGAGAGGAAGGTGGTCACCGGCCGGCGAGTACCGGCGACCGCACAGGGCAGCGCGGGGCGGATTGGGAGCACGGTGGAGAAGGGCGTGAGGGAGGAGGCCGGCGGAGGGACGCGGGGCAGAGAGAAGGGTGCCGGCGTTGGCGGCCGAGGGTGGCGGCGGCTTTGCCGAGAGCGGAGGCGGCGGGGAGCCCAGGAGGGAGAGGGGGAGCAGCCAGGAGGCAGAGGGGAGGGAGCGGTGCGCTGGGGAGGTGGGAGGGGAGGAGAGGGAGCGGGTTGGGGAGAGGAAACTGCGCGGGTGCTCCGGTCGGGTGGGGAGGGGAGGGAGCGGCGGGGAGAGGGAGGTGTCGGTGAGGATTTGAGGGTGATGAGGGATTAGGGGGTGATTTGGGGAGGGTTTTGACTGCTAGTATTTGTAGTAAAAAAAATATTTTTTGTATTGCAAATCTCGTAAAATTCACCGTTAAACAGATGGTCTTCGAACTATATCCGTTACAGATATAGCAAATTGATATATGTTGGTAGTTATAGGATATTATTAAAATATATGAAAGAGAATATGGAGAATGAGATATGGATGTTCTGATGGAGAGGTTGGATAATATGGAGGAGAAATCTTTATGGATGATAATCTATATAGGAATATGGAGTATGAGTTATAGATGAGCCGCTGGAGTTGCTCTAAACACATCCTAAAATAACAAGGACTCGCAATAATATAAAACTGCCGGACGCCTCGACACAGAACAGACCGTTTGCTTCTTCACGTGCAGTGCAGGAGCTAAATAAAGTCAGGTAGCTAGCAAACCAACATGCTTTCCTTGACTATTTCCGATGTTTTTGCTGCGCCATAATTCCAAGCTAAATAAAGCGAGGAGATGCGTCCTAGCTAGCTCCCATTAGTTAATCTTGTTTAGTTGAATCGATCGATAACCAGCAGCATTCGCTGTAACCAAAACCTAAACCATGCGCGGGTCACGAGGCACGGCAGCTTGCCGGTGCGGGTCCGGAGCTCAGCTGAGCTCGCTCGGGGCACTTGTCGATCGAGCCCGCCGCATCGTAGACCACGCTGCTCCCCGGCCCGCACGAAATAGCGACTGGCACGTAATCAGCTGAGAGCATATTCAGTGCAATCATAGACCGTGATGCTACCGTACTCTTAACTTCTTTTAAATGATATTTCCTGTTTTTATTAAACAGCACATGTGTCAACCAGAAGGCTCCACCAACATTTACAACCCATTACAACGGGTAACACGTAAAAGATAGAAAAATTATATATTTGCCTATTACTAGTATAGAAAATACTTTTTCAGACCGTCCAAAATCTTCATCCGAAACAGTTCTGAAAAGTATTTTCTATAATAGTGATAGAAAAATATGTAATTTTTTTTATCTTTTCTAGGATGTGGCAGTCATATCCCAGACGGTTTCGAAACCGCCTATGATAGATGAACAACACATAGGTTGAAATCCAAAAACCACCTCAGATTACATTTTTAATTTCTTTTAAAAAAATGGCCGATCTAGATTTGGAAGCCTCACATGCATCCTGCTCGTCGACGGAGGCACCCTCACCCGTCCTTACTCGACAGCACCAGCGTCCTCGCCTGTGCTCGTCGGCGAAGGCACCCTCGACTGAGCGCCGTCACCCATCAGCAGCCGGCCACCACCAGCGAGAGGAGGAGGCGGGTGGAGAGACCTAACAAGAGCACGATGTGACGATGTCGTCCACCACACGGCATCGCAGCGTCTCATGCCACTAGCCACTACACCTCTATGATCTCGCCGTAGCTCCTCACCGCTGCCCGCTTGGTGATGACCAAATCTAAGTGGCGGGGACAAGATCTGAGGGGGGAGGTGGTGGTTGAGGGAGGAGGAGGAGGCGTTGGTGGTGGAGGGGAGGAGAAGGGAGCCCACGGTGGTGGAGGGGATCAAAAAGGAGTGGCGTGGTGATCTATGGATAATTGTGAAAGAGTGATTACATCCTTAAAGTTATGGAGGTCAACAAGATAAGAAATTCATCATTTATCCTTTCAATAAAGCATAAGTGCTACATACTTGTTCGTTTCTGATACTTATTCATTTTATACCTTCCACGTAACATCAACTAACTTTGGATTAACAACCATATAGTTCCCATTGGATTCTTGTTGATATTATACTTAATGAGTCCAAGGTCTATTACTTGAACTCTTACCTGAATAAAAAGAGCAGCTTCAAAAGGGTCGGCAGGTTGATCGATAGGTAAACAAATTACCTCATCTAACTCTATCACTAATCTAATTAGAAGTTCTATACCACTATTCAAAGCCTACCAATTCTTTCTTGTGCACAGAGGGAAAAAAAGCCAAGGTGGGGGACCCTAATAAGCTATCCCACTTCTTCAACTTTCTGGTATGTCTCGAGTTCCACACCGTTACACTTCATAATATCAATTTAATAAAACTTAATTAAACCAACTTCATCAATATCTTTTTAGTGCCACCAACAACCCGTCTTAAACAATTTGTGTGGCTCCTTTGTTTGCCACCACATGAATCTTCTCATGGGTCGAGCTGCCGAGAGCAAAGCCACAGTCACTAAGGTATGCAAAATATTCCAACAATTGTATCGTATTCCTCTTCTTGTATGTGGCAGCAGTACGATCTTGATATCGACAAGTTGCACCTATTGCCGTGACGGAATTGCCAAAGTCGGACCTAGCCCTAATCCAATCGCAATTGGCGGGCTTCATTGTTGGGAGCATCATCAAACTGGATGGTGAGTTTTACCACGACAGAACCGACGAATGAGCCATTTGTAATGACATATACTTGTGTATTTAAATGTATTACAAACTCAATTCAAATGTGATCAATATACTTTTATATTTTCTAATTTATTGTATTTGAGTTCATTTTGAATTGAAATGTGATGTGAACGTAAATGTGCATGTGTGTATGTATGATATATGTTGTGGGATGATCTGGAAGAGAACTGAGAATTTTGGGATATATAATTATATTTTCTATTCCAAGGCAGGAAGAAAATTGAATTATATTTGTTAGTTGCAAATAATATCCCAGCCAGTTATGCTCTGAAAACTAGATGGGATAATACACTAAACTAATCGGTCTAGAAGCAAAACCGACTGAGATACTATATTTTCTTAGTCGGATATGTTAGTTGAACCGACTGTAATAATGTAGTATCACAGTCAGTTTTCCTATTGAACCGACTGAAGTATTATTGTTCCAGCTGGCTTGGAAAACCAGCTAAGATAATATATATTATTAGCTCCCTTTGTCTACAGTCGAATTCAAAACTGGCTGAGATAGCCATTTTGAACCGCCTATAAAGGCCATTTCAGTACTTGTGTCCACAAATCTGACGGACCCTACATCCGAAACACACCTCAATGCCTTTTCACCGCGCCATCAACATAGTCTGGGGCTAGAGTTTGGTGGAGAAGGGCCGATTTATTCTTCATCATCGGTGCTTCCTCCGAGCAAAAGTTAATAATATACATAGTAGGGTGTAGATCTAGACCGCCCTCCTCCTTTACTCCAGCCACCAAAGCTGCCAGAGTAGAGGAGAAGAGAGGCCGGAGGGGGAGAGGCGAGGGATAGTTACGATGGACAGAGCGCCAGGAAGAGAGTCTCAATAGGGACAAAGCCCATGAGTGTTGGAATTTTCGTAACTCCACGATACGCTCACGATCAGGAGATAACTAGCAACAGTGGAAAAATGATTCGCTAGAGGCACGTATAGTGCCCTGTTCTTTCTTTATTTCTTTGCTTTCTTGGTGTGTCTTACAATAGCTAGACTACTGCTCCTTATATAGGAGTTTTACATGAGTCTGGTTAGGACTACAAAACCGAGTAGGATTCCTAGTACTAAACCTACTCCGTTTAGAACTCATGTCTAATTCCGACTAGAACTCTTCTTCCTTGTCGGAACTGACCCGAGATCAATTCCTACAATTAGGGAGTTCATATTTCATACTCTTAATAACATAATCTAAAAATTGTAAAAAATCTGAAAACAAATGAGTAGATCGATCAGCATGACATAGATTTATGATGTTGTGAAAATTTAAGTTCAAATTCGATATATATATATATATATATATATATATATATATATATATATATATATATATATATATATATAACAAAAGAAAAAAGAAATTCTGCTACAAATAGTAGCATCTCATGTAACAGTACTTTACCGATTATTCACGGTGGAATTTCTATTTTTTTTAAAATATGTGGATGAAATTCGCGTTTGAGATTTTGTGATATGCTATCTAGATACAAATAATGTCCAGCCACTCAACTGTGTTTGGAATTTTTTTTTCTTTTATAACTCAGGTTGTGCTTCCATGGCTCGAATACATGGTAGCACCACAGGCCATAAGAGCTCTTGATATGTTCTCAAACAGCTTGGCTCAGCCCCACCACGTACAATAACATATGCGTGCAGTTCTTTTCTATACGTGCGGGTCTTCAATGCCATGCCATACCTCATATGCACGCACGCACGCATCGCTTATACACACTGGTCACTGGGAGATGTATAGTTTAGTTAATGTGGTGGTGATAAAGTACGCGGAGCCCGGTGCAACAGGGAACGAGATGCGGCAGGGAATGCCAGTCTGTGAGTAAATTAAAAATGGCAGGATGTGTGGATTAGTGCTCCGCGTACAGGAGTAGCTGCCACAGATAGTTGTGTGAGTTCGCAAAAGGAAATTTGGTTGCACATAGGTTGGCTAGCTAGCTCAGTATTTTACTTATGTTTAATTTTCTCTGATTGAGTTTTTGTGATGTTGATTTTTAGAAACTATTTTTGTGATGTTGATCCCCCCTCGAACACGTACTAAAAGGTCGTTTTAAACCGTTGGTTATTCTCCGGACAACAAATGGGGCTTGTTTTCGTGAATATTCTCACCTTTTGCTTACAATGATATTGCATCGCAGCATGCAGCACCCTCCTGCAGCATTTGTTAAAAAGGTATTCAGGGACCACTTTTTCCATGTGCTGCCTGACATGAATGTCCCACCAGCTCCTCCTTTCCCCAGGGGTTCTCAAGAAATTAACCCGGCCCACTTTCCTTTTTATCATTTCTTTTCTTCCAACTTCATCACACCCCTTTGTTCTTGATCAGAAAGATGTACATGGAGAGAGAGGGAGAGAGAGAGAGAGAGGGAGAGGGAGAGGTAGCTTTCTTTAAGCCTGAGTTGCTGGAGTGCTGCCTCCCACACCACCTCTAGGGGTCTGCTCTCTCCGCATATATATAAAGACCTCTCCCGCTCTCCTGCATACTGCAACCAAACACCACGGCAAACCAACACAGCTCGCTACCTAGCTCGATGGAGTGAAAGAAAAGCTTATCAAGATCAGCAAGCAGCGAGCACGTAAGTACGCGCTAGCTAGCTAATCAAGAACTTCGGCCGGCATGGCGTCGTCGTCCGAAACGGGCGGGATGACCCTCGCCGACGAGAAGGCGCCGGCGGCGGCGGGGCTGAGCCGGTACCATGACGCGGCGGCGGAGGAGGAGGACGGCGAAGGCGGCGAGGGCGGCAAGCCGTCGCGGCTGTCGGGGCTGCTGTGGCACGGTGGGGTCGGCGTACGACGCGTGGTTCAGCTGCGCGTCGAACCAGGTGGCGCAGGTGCTGCTGACGCTGCCCTACTCGTTCGCGCAGCTGGGGATGGTGAGCGGCATCCTGTTCCAGCTCTTCTACGGCCTTCTCGGCAGCTGGACCGCCTATCTCATCAGCATCCTCTACCTGGAGTACCGCACCAGGAAGGAGAAGGACAAGGTCGACTTCAGGAACCACGTCATCCAGGTACCTCTTATCTACATGCTTGCTACCTCCAACATATCACTTCTTCCTTTTCTTGCATGCACTCTAAGCACAAAAGTTTTGTGCGAGTGAAAGACGAACTCGATCGATCTGATTTGAGTTGTTTGTGTTTTCTTTCTTCTCTGTTGGTTGTGTGTAGTGGTTTGAGGTGCTGGATGGGCTGCTGGGACGGCACTGGAGGAACGTGGGCCTGGCGTTCAACTGCACTTTCCTGCTCTTCGGCTCCGTCATCCAGCTCATCGGCTGCGCCAGGTACCGTTTCTTCTTTGTTGGTTGGTGTCGAGCGCTGCATGTCCGAGTGTGTGAGGACTGAGGACTGAACTGAACTGAACTGAAATGAGCTCGATGTTGGTGTATATATGCAGCAACATCTACTACATCAACGACCATCTGGACAAGCGGACGTGGACCTACATCTTCGGCGCCTGCTGCGCCACCACCGTCTTCATCCCCTCCTTCCACAACTACCGCGTCTGGTCCTTCCTCGGCCTCCTCATGACCACCTACACCGCCTGGTACATCGCCGCCGCCTCCCTCATCCACGGCCAGGTACATATATATATATACGTAATTACTCTACATACGTACATACGCGTATAAATGTATGTAGGAATGCTAATCTCCGTATGTACAAATTGAAATACGGTGTGTGCATGATGCAGGTGGAGGGGGTGAAGCACTCAGGGCCCACCACCATCATGCTCTACTTCACCGGGGCCACCAACATTCTCTACACCTTCGGAGGCCACGCTGTCACTGTGTAAGCCGACATGAATAATTACCCCCTAATTAACTTTTATCTTAAACTAATCTAGTGTATCGTTTTTAGACTAATTAATCTAAGTCTAACCATGGTTAATTAGTTGTAGTCTAGTACTAGTACGATGCAACGGTCACTGGTGACGGAGCGTGCACGCAGCAGCTGGCTCTATCTATCTACACTCTAGCTAGGGGCAGGTCACGTGCCACCGGAATGTGCACGTACTGACATGTGGGCCCCACGTAAGGACAACGGCACTTGGTTGGGGACCACGTAAAGTAGACATGCATGCATGGCACCCGTGTGTACATACGTTTCCCATGAACACACACGTGCTACCCATACATACGTACATACATGAGCAATTGCAATGCTCGTGGTAAATTTGTTCCTAAACTAATTTAGCTGGTGACAGACACTGAGCATTTCATTTGTGCTACTTGTAGCTAGGTTTAGCTAAATGATATTTCTTTACACTTTTCTGGTCACCAAGTTCGCTTTGGAGTTTGGAACAGCATCAGCATTGGCAAAGAAACACGCTGTTATAGTAGAGTGTACCATGCAAAGCAGAGTAGAGTAGTACTGGTACTGCAAAGTACTGTCCCTTTGAAGCATGCGCGCATGTGTGTGAATTAATTTGTATCCATGTCCTGCTGTATTTTTCCAACAAAGACAAGACCGTTGCATGCATGATGCAGCAGCTTAGCTGCTAGCTGGGCCCACACTTCCAGAGCCTCCCATGGCCCACCGACACCTGGGCCCCACGTACACGAGGGCCCATGTCCCTAGACACGGAAAAGCCCAACACTACTACACTGACAATAGCATACATTGCATTGATCACTAGCGCACACTGCACAAATCTTGGAGCAGGAAGCATGTGATGTGATCTGATCTGGGCCATCCGATGCATACGTACGCAGGGAGATCATGCACGCGATGTGGCGGCCGCAGAAGTTCAAGGCCATCTACCTGCTGGCGACGCTGTACGTGTTGACGCTGACGCTGCCGTCGGCGTCGGCGGCGTACTGGGCGTTCGGCGACGAGCTCCTCACGCACTCCAACGCGCTGTCGCTCCTCCCGCGGAACGCGTGGCGCGACGCCGCCGTGGTGCTCATGCTCATCCACCAGTTCATCACCTTCGGCTTCGCCTGCACCCCGCTCTACTTCGTCTGGGAGAAGCTCATCGGCCTCCACGACTGCCGGAGCCTCTGCAGGCGCGCAGCCGCCAGGCTCCCGTCGTCATCCCCATCTGGTTCCTCGCCATCATCTTCCCATTCTTCGGCCCCATCAACTCCGCCGTCGGCTCGCTCCTCGTCAGCTTCACCGTCTACATCATCCCGGCCATGGCTCACATGGTCACTTTCCGTTCACCAGAGTCCCGCGAGGTACGTACGTACATCACACAGACATGCATCCATATCGTTCCTTCTTTTTTATTATATGTATATACTTCAATGGATTCTTTGTCTGTTCTACGTACATACTACATTAACTAATTTCTAGCTTGTATGTATCAACCTGCATTATGCGTGTGGCAGACATGCATGCATGGGTTTTTGTTTGTTCATGGCTACACCGGGGGTCCATACTCCATAGAGCGATAGTAGTAGCACTGTTCATCTAGCTAGTCGCCATTGTTGCAGCAGCAAAATGTTGCAGATGATGGACGTAGGACTGATGAATCTGGTTGCACACAGTCTCGACAACAGGGGTCCATGGCCCTGTCATGGAAACCTGCAGGCTGCTTGGTAAGTAATGCGCATGCATGCATCCGTGTTGGCGCGTCGGTGTCTGACATGTTCTCCGATCAACTTGTGTCACAAAAAATAGTTAGTAATCAAGAATATATTAGTTTTGGCATTGTAGTACAGTACTCCATTAGTTGTAGTAAACATTTCTGCTGTTACTACTACTGCTGCTGCATGTTATGTCTCGCTGAATGCAAGACAAAACCGCAGCATGCAGGCAGCTAGCTAGCAGTGATCGAGTGACAGCAATTCTATTCAACAGGAGCAATGAAAGTCCTAGTCACTAGTGTACCATAAAGTTAGAAAAGTGCTGTGAAACGAGGGCGTGATTTGTACCATCTGCTGTCCGGGAGCCATTGGCATCCATCGATGGAGAGCAGCAGGCGCTAGCTAGCTCCGGACATAATTCTGTCAGCTAGGAGGCCGGACACCGATGATGCCATGTCTAGAAAGCAACAAAAGCAGCAGGCAGCAGCAGTAGTAGTGTACTATACCACTTGAGCATGCACTTGGGCTCTCGGCTCCATGCATGCATCAGATACCATCAGCTGTGATATCATTTTCTATCACAAATATTTCCTATGTATGTTTCTTGTGTTTCTTTTCTTCCCTAATGAACGAGGGCGAACGTCAATGCAGAACGCGGTGGAGAGGCCACCGAGGTTCGCCGGAGGATGGACAGGGGCGTACGTCATCAACTCGTTCGTGGTGGCATGGGTGCTAGTTGTCGGGTTTGGGTTCGGCGGATGGGCCAGCATTACCAACTTCGTGCAGCAGGTCAACACTTTCGGCCTATTCGCCAAGTGTTACCAATGCCCGCCCCACCCTACTGCTACCGCTTCGCCATTTCTAGCACCACCAATTGCTCCAAGTCCTTCCATGCCATCGATGATGCCATTCAACGCCACTGGTATATTTCCACCGATGTTCGCTCCAGCTCCTGCTCCTGCTCCTATGCATTTCAGTCTCCACCACCACCACCACCGACATCACCGTCAGGGTCTCTGATCGAACCACGATTATTTGTTGGGAGTTTGATCTGGTTTTTAGCTAGCTAGTAATCAGCAATGGTAATTTAGCTAGCTAGTAATCAGCAATGGTAATTTAGCTCTAGTAAAAAGTCCCTTTTGTATTGTTGTGCTTTTTCTTTCCTTTTTCCTTTTCTTGTTGAGAGATAAAAGAGAGAGGCTGGTGGCAAAGCTTACTACTAGCTAGTAGCTACCAGGTAGCATATCAGAGATACGTTTCAAGTCTCTCGCCCTTCTGTGTGGAGCTGCTTTTGAGGAAGAAAGGAAAAAGAAAAGGAATGTTACTGAGGCAGGAGATGCGACACAGCTCCTGCAAGCTTTCTCTTATTCTCATGCATGTGTGCTCTGTTGGATCTCTTTTTACTGCGTCGTTGATTCTCCCTGTGGCTATACTCTACTCTCATAGTCTCAGGGACGCTTTGCCAGTGAGAAGCGTGCATGAAACACAAGTGAAAACCTTGTCCCATTACTGCACGATGACATGTGAACAGTAGCATAATTTGCAGCGCCAAAATATTTTACTGCCTCCCAATAGATTTCTGCACTCTGTGTCGTCCCCCTCAAGAATCGAGTCTAAACTAGCTAATTTGGTCTCCTACATATGAGAGCTCTTGTTTGACAAATACATAATTAATGTTTGGAGTTGATAAAAGGGGTTTATGAGTATTGAGTATGGAATGCAGCAGTTCTGAAACAATATGATTTCTCAAAGCGAACTAGGTACACTCTCTGAATATATATATTTTCTTAACCACAACTTTCATTGTATATAGGATTAATCCACATGCAGAGCTAGCCTTCCTGCGATCATCCATTCAAGATATTTCTGACGATAATAGTATTGCTTCTCAAACCACGATCTAAAGATATTGTGTTCTGAAATTAAGGACATCAGATTATTCATTATGCATGATTGTTTCTACAGGGAGGTTATACTAGCTAGGGAAAACCTTCCATTTTTTTTCCCATGGTCAAGATTGAATTGGACATCTGCAAATCGTAGGCTAAGCTCCGCTGGGCCGGGTCCATGAAAAGCAGGTTTCGGCTTTCCTAATCACGGCTCAAGAAGCTAGCTGGACCATCACCCCAGCAGGCTATTATTCTGTGAGGATCAGGGCTCAAGCAATTACTAACGCAAGTGTTTTTAACTGAGACAAGAATTCAAAGTCCACTTCTTCAGGGTTTGACATCGTGCTGAGCCGTAGAAGATGGCGCCGATCGTGCCGAGGCAGAAGCACTGGTACTCGGGGGCTGTGCCGGCCAGCAGCATGTAGTAGCCCGCCTGGCCAAGACCGAACTTCCGACCTTCTCCTGGGATTGCCTGCATTTGGTCGCTGATCAGACTAAATTCTCAAGTTTTCCATAAGCTAATTGATCAAGAAAATATTCTCAGAATGCCCAAATAAAGGAGAATGTCCCAAGTGGGAGTACCGCCTAACTACATTTTGTATTCTATGCTACCTTTGTTTCGAAATACTTGCCATTTTTCAGTTTAACCCAGTTTCTCGCAAAAAAAAATCCGTCATATTTGGTTTAGACAAGTTTAATTGTATCGAAATTACAATTTAAGATTTCTTGTAACAAATATTAGTTTAACTTCGAAAACCGCGAAAACTCAATGTCAAACATTCCAAAACAAGGTTGTACTAGAATTATAAGCACAAACGAGGTAAGGATCTTTTTTTTCCTTGTCCCTTGTTAGACTCTGGTTTCAATCACTCCGAGCACTAGGCGCCGTGTTACTAATATCCTTCCACCCAAGACACTATCGATTGCCTTTTAGGGGTGGTTTAATTAATGATCGTATCACTGGGATGACAAAGAGGAACTCCACTCAGTTAATTCATGCATATAACCTTAATTGCTGCTAAGATTCTTTTTCTTTTTCGAGAATAGCTGCTTTTAAATTTGAAAGAGTAAGTTGCATACAACCACAACTATTGGGTATTTGTTGCATAGAATCATAACTTTTAATCTTTCTTCACTTAATGGCAACTCTTAAGACAAAAATGGTTTTAGGAAACCCTAAATTTGTGAACCCTCATTAAATTCAACGGAATATGACAAGTGAGATCTACTTGTCAATCACACTAGCAAGTGGCCCCTCTCTCTCCCTCTCTTTTCTCTCTAGTTCCCTCCCTCCACTACTACAGAGCATCTCATCACAGACGGTTCGAAAAGCCCATCATAGTCAGTTTTCTGAATCATATGTCCCTGAGTCTCTAATGACCCCTTGTCATCCTAGATGGTTCTTCAGCCCATGATAGACGGTTTTCACAGCATAGATGGTTCTCCGTCCGTGATCAACTGCTTATCATAGACAATTATTTCTTAAGTACCGTCTGTTATAAGATTTTATATTCCTATAGTATTTTCTGATTATTGGCTAACCTCAGAAAATACTAGCTATGCCCTCTAAAATAACCAAAAACAGAACATATACAACAACACTCATTCACAAATCCATTCACAATTTGAAATATAATATTCTCTATAAGCCGCATACTACAACTTGCTCTTAATTGAATATGTGCATGCTTTTCCAGAATAAGGTAAAGATTTTTAGTCTTTCCTTAAATCATACTGGAAAAGCAAAGCACACAATCATTATATAGCAAGGTCTTATCATCATTAGCCTAATTATCTATTTGTCCAAAGTAGCACAATTGAGGACAAGTGTAGCGCTGAGTTTAGAAAGAATGCCTCAAAATTGTCCATTTTAAATAATTGCACATCGGTAGATAAGGGTTTTGTGATGCAGGATTTAGGGTTGGGGTTAATGTAATTTTAACCTTACCTTAAACCCTAAACGCTTATCATGCATAGTTTATAAGTGGGTCTTTTTCATCATTGACATGGACAGTTTAAAATGATTAATCGATAGGACCACAGAAATGGTAGAAAATTCACGAAGTACCACTGGTTGCGTCAAATTAATCCGTTTAGTGAGCCCATTTCATGTGACATTGATCAATCTCACATGAAATGGACACACTAAATGGACATGTTTGACGGAACTATAGAAATTCTAGAAATTTTGTCAAAACTTGTACCATATCAGTTGGTTTTGTCAATCAAAGACCAGAACTCCTTCACAAGAGGGATGATGGCAAGCCGTCAGTTTACCACCACCTCTCTACGATTTTGATGCTTGCAAGACCCTCTGGCCTGTCATTAACAGAACTACGAAAATGCTAGAAATTTTGATATAGCAAGGTCTTATCGTTATTGGCCTAATCATCTAATTTTCCAAAGCACTTGAGCAAAGATTAAGCAAAAATTGAGCAAACTACTGTCTTCAGAGAAAACTTGTACCACATCATGCGATTGTGTCAAATCAATCCCTTCTAAGCTGAGCATCTCATGGAATCGTTCTCACACGAGATGGAGATATTAGGCGGATTGATTGCATACTACCGTCATTTGCAAGACTTATACCACATCAATTGATTCTGTAAAATCAAAACCCAGAAGCTCCAGAAAGAATCAAAATCACATGAGCGGTGGGGATAATTCGATGATTTACCACCACCTCTCCTATGAAGGAGAGGTCGGACCTCTCATTTGCAAGATAGGTCATCTCTCCTTTGCAGGAGAGGGAGGTAATCATCGATTTACCACCACCTCTCATGTGATATCAATGCTTGCTGAAGTATCGAGCCTTTCATTAACAGAACCATGGAAATGGTACAAAGTTTACACCTTAGTTCATGTACCATCATGCTTAATTCATAAAAAAGGCATACGATCAATCTTAATTCCATAAATGAACAAGAGTTGTGGTTGCATCAAGGACTAGGTTGAACTAGCAGCGAGCCTAGAAGAGTTCTATCAGTAAAGTATTCTATCATTGGTATACAATGTGCTATTGTATACTGGTGGCAGAATAATTTGCTGACAAAACTCTTGAAAGAGATCGTCGCTACTTCAACCTAGTCCTTGAAGCAAGCACAACACATGTTCATTTTTTATTGATGGTAACCCCTAACTAATGGTACAAAGATGTCTTAGAATTGCAAGTACTGGCACATTGGACAAGGGCTCAAGTGTTTTAGGGTTTAGGGTATCGATTTTAATGAAATTTAAACTAAGTTATGAACCCCAAACCACTGAACCTTTGTAAAATATTAATTATGCGGTCCTTTCCATGCATAAAAAAGACAAAGAACTAATTCAAATAATATTTTTTTCTAAATACCCTAAATAATATATTTTATCTCATCTCATCACAACCATACACATCTAACACAAATCGACTTTACAACACAACCATATATAATAATCAAATAATATTCATCAATCTTGTAACGAATTATCCATCACTATTTATAACAATCAACAATTATCACCAAGTCATCAATATATCATCAATAATGCAATGATTTGGAGGTAGTGTCATACCTCGTTGCGGCCACGACAGTGAGGAGGTCGCTATCGAGGAGGAGGCACCATCATTGGGGAGAATGTCACACCCTGATTTTCTGAAACATGAAAATTAGGGCAAACAAAAACTTTTTCGCTAATAATGTCAGTTAAAATACACCAGAATAAAACTTTTATTCAAATCGTGCTTCTGCTAAACCCTAAAGTGAGACAAGCCAAAATCTTCTACCCCTGTTCCTATTCCATTAATCTCTGCTTTGTCGAAGCTCTGTCCGGCAAGGTATACAAACATTGCCTTATACCTTGTCTCCATACGTGGCCACTCGCCCTTGCATTTCCACCACGAACACACCTTCAGCATCTCTTCCCTTTTTGCCTAGCCGGTGCAATCTAGACCAATATCTGCCGCTAAGTGCCCATACGGCACTTTGGCGAAACTGAAACATATACACGTCATGAACCTCTTCCGAATGCCATGATCTTCGTCATGTCCTATCATGAGTATGTGCACATATATACTGCTTTCATACATACGCATATATGCAAAACCCTAACCCCTTCTTTCCGAGCTACGGATCAAACCCCAACTCATCGTCCGACTCTGCTACAATCCTATGCATATATATACGAGTATACCGGCAATACCTTCTCAAACCCTAGCCCACCATGACTTCCTACCATTGTCCTAACCACGTTACCACCATATATACACTTAATTTTCAAGTGCATGTGGGTATATACAATTGAAATTCTAACTCACTTCTTTCGAGCTAAGGAGAAGTTTAAAGCCCTAGCTCCTTTGTCATCCCTCGGCACTTTTGTTTTATCTGGACTATTTAACCATGCAAATCTCTTCCAAAAACGAGATGCTCAGGAAGGTATTCATACAGTGTTTAAAATATGAACTCTCACCTATTCTTGACCATTTAAAAACTCTTCGGAAATAACACGTGTTCTATTTTGACTTTAGGGAAATTACTTATTGGGCACCATTCGTGTATTAGTGACATGCCTACTAAATATTTCTTTCTTTCTCATGATAAGAGTCAACAAACTAGAGCATGTACATATTTACAACAAATAGGTAAACTTAGTTCATCCCATCTACCGCATCCCTCCACGTTTTCAATCTACGGGTGAACATAAAAGTGCACATGCATACACTGCAGGTGTAGGTATGAGTCCTCACTCCCTTCCGTCCTATCAAGGTGAAGAATTTAATTGAATCTCTGCACACACGGCCTCTTCATTGCTCTCTCTGCTGCCATGGCAGTGCTAGCACTGCTCTTCCTGCCACGCCACCCCCCTCTTGTCTAAATTCAGCGCCTAAGTTCACTATTCCCCCTGCTACTCATGCCACCTTTCATCCACAGCAGTAATTGATGCCAAGCAAATCCTATACATCAACAGTCAGGCATCAGTGCATTTCCTCGTCCAAATTCCCCTTGCCTCTTTGAGCTAAATTAATGCCCAGCCGAGCCTCCTATTCTCCTTGTTTCTTCAGCTCACTCCTAGTCTGTTCTTCCTCAAACTTCTTCTTTTCTCCATTTACTTCCTGACAAACACCCTCTCATTTCTCCCCATTTCCTTTCTCCTCTAGTTTGCAACCAAGCTCCAGCAGGTGTTTTCCTTTTAGCTACTCCTTCTCTAGCACCAACCAGAGCACACCCCCTCCTCCAAGCTCTTCTCCATGACCGGCCACTGCTTCCATCGCCATGACTGCATTAACACCAAGCAGAGAGCGGTGCGGTGTTGCCCTTGCGCCCACCAGCCCTATGCCATGCCTAACTCTTCCTGCCCGCCATTACCGTCCCCGAGCTCCTTTGCTATAAATTCCAAGCATCCTTCCCTCCATTCCCCTATCCTCCAAGTTCCTTCTTGAACTAGCAGGATGAGCTGTTTCATCTTCCTCCCCAACTCCCCTCCTCCAAGCTTCCCCTCCAGCTTCCCTCTACTTCTCGAGCAACACACCTTCTACTTGCTCCCCTCCGTGTACTGGTCTTGGCCACAGGAATCAAGACCGAGTAGCCGAGCTCCCCGAGCAGCCGTCTCTAGCTCCTCCAACAGCAGGCCGCTCAAGCTTCCCTCTGCCTTATTCTCCTTCCCCGTGCTGCCATCTCCTAACCTTCCCCGCTCCCCTCTCTGTTGGCAACTGAAGCCACCAGTGCGGGCCGCCTCGGATCTACCCGAGCACGGCGCGGTTCCGTCGCGCCTTCCCCGCAGTCGCCACCGTCGGCTGGTTCTAGTCGCCGCTGCCAGTTAGCCCTAATCGCCACGCCGCCGTTGAGGGCAGCCGCCACCAGCCAACTCTTCCAAGCCCCTCTTCTCACCTCGGACGACTCCGCCGCTAGAGACGCCATCTTCGGCCACTGCCCGGACTAGCTCCCGCCGCTGGCCACAAGCTCCTCACCGCCGTTTCCGCCCCCCACGATTCCAGTCGCCCTGCACGCCTCGCCAAAGCCAAGCATCTCCGCCACCACCTACCTCGGTTGGAACAGTCGCCTCCCGCACCACCGCACCAACCAACACCGTAGAAGGATTCCTCGAGCTCCCCTGGTCACGCCACGATGGTCGCCATCGCCCCGCGTGCCGCCACTCGCCGGCGACGAACTCGCCCGAGCTACCCGCATCCCCTCCCCAGTCCCTGCAATTTTCTTTTCCCCACCGCTGAGCTACCCGAGCGACCTTTTAACCAACCAAGTAGCCAGAGCACTTCCCTCCTCTCAATTCCTTTTTGCTTTTCTTTCTTTTTCCTCCAGTGCAAAGGTTAAAGCTTTTGAAACCATTTAAACTTTGATTTTTGACAAGATCTAAATATACATGGCATATGCATATCTCTCTCGGATAGGTTCCCAGCCAAATAATTCTTTCCCTTAGTACCATTTAAATCGTATTTCACATTTTGGGTTCTGTTATAACATTGGATCCAAAATGATTTCATAATAAGAGTAATACGAATCCCTATATGAGTCCAGTACCCCTTTCTGGAATTTTTGGAAACCATGGAAAACTTCAAATTTAGAGATAACCCCTAGCAATTTATAAGCTAAAAGCATGCATAGTCTGTAAAATAGATCCAGAGCATTGCTGTTAAGTCATAGAGAACTTTCAAATTATTTTTACACCCCTGGCCCCAAGTATATGCTGAAAACCACAGTATGTCCCCTAAAAGCTATGGAGAATGAGATGCAGGCATATACCTCTAAAGCTTTTAAGTAAAACTCATGATAGCTTCCAAAGCTTATAGGTAGACTCGCCACCTATCTTGTACTCATACTGATCTAGGGTTAATTAAAGTCGTAGGTTCTTGACAGGTTGGATCCCATAAGGAAGAGAGGATGAAAACCTATTGTGCCTAATATCCCACTCAATAAACACATATGTTGTTATGATCATCACACCCTAAAGCGCTTTCACTCTGACTCAATAGAGGCCACAAAAATCCTATCTCGGCAGAAACTCTAAAACCGATAACTTTTGCCGTGACAACCTAAGGCACCCCCTTTCTCACTTTCTATAGTTCCTTAGAATCAAGTAGCTAATCAAACGTGTTATGATTTCATGTGTTGATCCTTCTGGTTTTACATTCGATGTTTTTGGTTTTTACCTCACACCGACGATTTATACGATGTCCTTCCGACGTGTAGATATCGACGTTACGGAGCCTCACGCGAAGGATCCCGGACGATTGCCGTATCAAGTTCAAAACCGAGGCAAGGCCAATATTGCCAGGCAAGCATTCCCATCTTGATCATGTTGAATCCCATATGTGTGAAAACTTAATTACTTTGTTTGCAACTCTGCATGCTATGTGAGTATCAACGATATTTTATGCTAGACCTAGCTACACCCTGTAGTTGCATATGACTTAGGTCCAGCAGATCAATCCTCGTAACCCTAGCAATACTAGCCGGTCATCGTATGACCAACAGAATATTAGGGATATAGGCGATAGCCATGCTTAGCCCTACTATAGAGAAAAATATGTTTTTATCTGATCCACGTGAGCTAACCCTTTGGTTACATGATGAAAACCCTCGAAAAGGCGTGTACCTTCTGAGGTGACTGTTTGAAAGTATTGTTTGCCAAAAGCTCAAATAAAATGGAGGATGATTTTGATTCGGGTAAGAATAGTAAGTGGAGATCGAAGGAATAGTTGTAGCATGTAGTGGCATAGCTAAGAGGTGATGATGTGCAGTTTTGCTCGAATCAGTTAAGGACCGAGCCTAAGTGTTGCTCGACCAAGTTCACCCCGTATGTCCACATGTCCTTTATGGGAAGGACTTGACTAAATACCCCGTCTAGTATTAGTGCCTAGACCCGTGGGCAGTCGGAATAGAGTGCTAGGTAAATTGGCATCCCTAGAGGACCTCCATGTGATTACGTGGGGAGAGGTTCGACACAAAGATAAGTCCACTTCAGGTTGTGGGGTCGGGCATCGCCGAGCACAAGCGAAAACTGGGTAGATCTTATCTAGCGGGTCCAGCTCTGGTACAAAAATGGGTGAGAAGTCTCGTTGTAATAACCCTGCCAATACACCTCGTGAAGTGTATCCGTTAACGTTCGGCAACAAGGAGGACTTACATCTTGTGGGTAAAGCCTTACGATCTCTGCAGAGTGTTTAAAAATCTATTCGAATAGCCGCGTCCTCGGTTATGGACACAACTTGGAAAGGCCACACACTAGTTAGACTAAGTTTTGGTTACGAAATCTGGGAATGGGATTAAGGACGTGGGCATGATGTGTCCACAGTGTGCAGTTTGTGCTACAGGTTGGTAGAAAGGAACTGCAGAAGTAAACCCTAACACGTGCTGCAGGGCGGTAGCACAGGTGGGTATTAAGGAGGGTCTGAGCGATGGAAGGAGCCATCATTCTCTAGTTGACGACTGTCTGGCTGGAACCTCCAGCGTTGGATACTAACCCGTCAGAGACGGGCTTGCTTTCAGAAATGCTCTTGAATCTATTACTATCCTATTTCAAATGAAAACTTACTTTTCCGCTCAACCTACAACTTAGGGTAGAGCCTTGTTATTAGACAAATTTTGCATGAAATATGTCCGATATACTCTTCCTACAGGATGCTTGCGAGTACATTCCATGTACTCACTTGGCTTGTTGATTTATCCAGATGAAAGGAACAACAACTCCGAGGATACGATTGAGTTCGCGAGAGCTAGGGCGTAACCTCAGTCAGTTGCCTGTCGGGTATGGCATATTGATGGGCCTCATCACCGCTTGATTTCTGCTACAAGTTTATAGTCGTTGGGCTACACGTATCAGACTTTGACCTGAATGGTCAAACTACGCATTATTTACTGATATATGTGTGTATGGTAATGATATACATGTTAACTTGTGTGTACCGGCTACTGATCATGGGACCGGTACAGTAAACACAAGGAGTTATCCGGTCTTAAAACCGGGTATGCCACAGAGAAGGAGGAGGCGGCTGTGGCTCCTCGGTGTGGTGCGGCACTGTCGCTGGGGAGGAGGCGGAGGCAGTCACAGTGCCTTGGTTCAATGCGGCAGCAATGGTTCGATGCGGCGTTGTCATCATGGAGGAAGAGGCAGCCATGGCGCCGCCATCGAGGAGGCAGCGGCGATAGTTCGATGTGGCGTGGTGCCACCGTCAGGGATGAGACAGAGGTGGCGATGGCAGCTCAATGCAGCACTCTCATCGCGGAGGAGGAGGCAGGGCCATAACCATGGGGGAGGAGGCTGGTGGCTCGGCGTAGAGGAGGAGGCACCGCCGTCGAGGACGAGGAGCAGGAGGTAGTGGCGGCCGACTCACGATCGAGGAGGAGGCCATCAGGGAGGGAGATCGGGCGGCGTGGGGAGGATGAGGAGGATGCGACTGTTTTCTGTAAGTTTCAGCGAGGGGAGGAGTTATAGGGGTTGGAGTGAATTTGGGCTAGCCCAAAAACAACGGTTCGCATTCACAGGCGGTTTGTAACAAAAATTGTTTGTGATTTTGTCCTTATCAAGGATGGCTCAGAAACAAAACCGTCTATAATAACATCATAAACATCACAAATGGTTTTGCTTCCGAGCCATCTACGATGCATTGCTATCATAGATAGTTCTATTTCAAGAACAGTTTGTGAACTGAATTTGCACAATACCCATCTATGATGCATAAGTAGTCTCGACCGGTGGTCACACGGTGATGTAATAATGTAGTATGCACTAAGCTAGAACTATTCTCAATGAAACCCGCGGAAATATAGGTGGCTAGGGGGTATTTATAGATGAAAAAATAACCCTGGGCTGAAGCGGACTCGAACCGACCTTAGATCAGTCTGGTCGGTCAGACCAGCCGTACGAGCGGTTTAAACTGCTCAGTACTATCTGGATGACCGACGACTTTCGAGGACTCTAAGACTAATATTCTTTTTTGTATATTGACCAAAGCTTCAATGTGTCTTCAAATAGGCTTCTTCAGTCTTCATCTTCATGTCATCATGGGGGATTGACCAAAGCTTCAATGGTTTCATCAAATAGGCTTCTTCTGTCTTCATCTTCATGTCATCATGTGGCCTTCAAAGTTTGGAAGTCTTCACATGTAGCACCCTCCTCAAGCAGCCTTTGAAATTGCATCTTCTCTTGATGATCTGGATCCCTCTTTTGGTCATCTTGACATGAGCTTGGCTAGCAAATGAAGTAGTGGAAATAGTAAAAGTAGTGGTTGCCGAAATAGTGGAAGTAGTGGTCATAACAGTGGAGATCATATTCTCATCAAGTAGTTGTGAGCTGTTCCACTAAAAATCATAAATTGTTCTGCTAGGAATTTTTTTCCACTAATAGTCGGAAATGTTCCATTAGCACATTTATTTTGTTCCACCAATATATTATTTTATTCTGTCTGTAGTTATGAATTATTTTATAAGCATCTCTCATGCCGTCCCGCTGATATTTGTGAATTGTTTTATCTACACTTATATTTTGTTTTGCTAAGTTTATTATTTTGTTCCATTTATAGCCGTTTATTGTACCATTGGCATATTTGTGTTGCTCATGAAATGTTCTATCAATAGCTTTTGTTTTGTCCCGCTAGTGTTTTGTTCCACTGGTATAAACCGATAGTGACGTGAGCGCTCTGTTTAAAAGTTGGCATTTTTGAAGTCTAAATTGTGACTAAAAAAAGAGTGTAAATACTATTCGAATAATTTTTTTTAAAGAGTACTTAAATTTTAAGCACTTAAATCTTCATCTAATGAATTTTCACCATCCCTTCTTGCCTTACAATAGAAAAATTATATAAATAAAAATTTAAGTACTCATGAGGTAATAATAAAAATACTCGTGTACTTATTAGCAACTCCCTTAAAGAAATTACGAATGCACAAATAAGCGCACGTGCACAGATCACAGATTGGTGGACATACTCAGGCCGTGGCAAGGGTGCACTGCACGGGGTCCACCTAAAAGCCCCACCGTTAATAATTCATCGTCATCCTTTCGCTCCACTACGCGCACTGCACGGCGGCCTATTGGGCTTGCAGTTCATCGTGTGCAACATCTGACTCGAAATGATAGATTCATACCGGTGTTACGGCAATTGTTATGGTAATCATAGAGATATCTAATCACATTTCATCGTCAAAATTATCAAAGATACATGTACCACCTGTCGGTCATACCATTGTGAATTCATTACCAAATCAAGGTATAGCATGATGGTCATCTTGTAAGCTTAAACCACTGGCTTGGCGTTCGTATCCATCAATCTCACTCCGATCAGGAAAATACGTGACGGTTTGGTCACCGAATACGTTTAATCGGCCGATTAAACGGCGGGTACGGCCGTTTTCCTAAACACTGATTCGTACCATGCCGCGCAGCCAAGAAAAATACAACACGATTATAAGCTTCGTTTCATCACATCATGTCTTATTCTCGTCCGATAGAAGTTGGGCCGCATCGTGCCCCGTTGCCTGCGTGGATGGGCCAGTTATGCTTTTGGGCCTGCCATAGCAGGGTTCCGCGCAGGCGGCGCATAGGAGCGGCCCTAAATGAGCTCCAGCTGATTGTCCTTCCATCGCCAGGGGCCATCTTACATTTAGCTAATAATGGAGAATAGGCCAATTTTCAAAGTAACAGAAAACATATTTAGCCCATTAGAAAGAAAAATTAGCCAGAGACAAAAGGTGTACGCTCCAACAAAAAGTTGTACGACACCTGTACGGCGACATCACGACGGTGGAGGAATATTATACGGAATAAGCGGTGTTTTCGTCATGTGGATCGGTAGTTTTGGTGGTCTCTAATTTATTTTGGTTTTTAATTCTTTAGTTTTGTTCTTTCGTGCTATTGATCTTCTTCCTCGGCGGTCCGTTGATAAAATAGTGGTTCGGTCAAGAACAAAGATATCTGTGTCCACTGAATAGTACGAATAATGATACGTTTGAAGCATGTAAAGACCCAACTCCTGCATCCCAAGTTTGTCGAGCATTCAGGACTCTATCTGAAGTTCTGTTCATGCACCTGGTTAAGAGGCTAACAAACTCCATCAGACAGACATATCTGTTGCATTTGCATGCAAACGAAGGATAAGAAAACACGCAGCCTAGAATCAGCTCTCAAGCAATGGATTTGCATGTGTCCCAAAACACCAAAACCCCGGCTAGCCCAAACAAGCCAAACCCCTAGCATCATCAAGCACTATAAATACCAAACGCATTGCACATCACTGATGCACTACATGAACAACAACAAACAACAAGCAGCAGCATAAAGATGTCTCAGCTTATCTCTGCTAGCCTCACTGCGATAATGCTCCTTCTCCTTGCTGCTGCAGCAGCACCTACTGCAGGTTCAGGCTGCCAGAGCAACATCGAAGTGCTGAAGACAACGTGCTACTGTGCTACAACTACGTGGAGAAGGCCCACCGACGGTGCCACCGTTGCAGGAGTGCTGCGACGCCGTGAAGGGCGTGGACGTGCCCTGTGTCTGCAGCTACCTGGGCAACCCCGGCATCAAGGAGATTATAAGCCTGGAGAAGGTGTTCTACGTCACCAGGCAGTGTGGCGTTAGCATCCCTGGGAACTGCGTAGGTAAGCAGCTTGACTTGGTTAACAGCCTGCACACGAACTGAAACTGACATGCTGGCCCCGTCGCATTGCGCCTCCGTCCACATGTTGGCCTCAGTTAGTATGCTCTCCGTACAGTGGCAATGCCCTTGTTAAGATTGATTAGATAAGTAGAGAATAGTACAACTTGCTACTTTGATAGCAATAGAAAGTTATATGCAAAAACTAGTATTGTCAGAGGCAGAAGTGTCCCCAAAGAACAGATTGCTAGCTCGTTCAAACCTCAGAGAGTTACCAAAAGAACAGAGAATGCTAGCTCATTCAAACCTCAGAGAGTTACATGTACTTTGTTTATATTTTTAAATAGAGTTAATTTCATAAAACTTCACATATGTTATACAAATTATCATAAAACTTTACATTTGAGAAGCAGTTTCCTAAAACTCCACATTTAAGATCACAATATATCGCAAAACTCTAGACTTTAGATTCTACCGTTAGTTTGACTGGTAGGACCCACCTGTCAGTGTCTCGTTTCTCTTATCTAGATGTAACAGAGTACCACCGTAGCTGCCACCTCAGCATCCAACGTGGCTAGGGTCCTCCACGTGGGCAGCACATGAGATAGCGAGAAAAAGGAGGTGGCAGCACATGCTGAGGCCACGTTGGATGCTGAGATGGCAGCTGCCGTGCTACTCTATTATACCTAGATGTGAGCAATGATATACTGATAGGTGGATCCTACCAGTCAAACTAACGCAACATCTAAAATGTGCAGTTTTACGATAAATTGTGATATTAAATGTGGAGTTTTGTGAAACTATTTGTTAAATGTGGAGTTTTATGATAGTTTGTGTAATATATGTGAACTTTTGCGAAATTAACTCTTTCAAATGTTGTTCAATTGCTCTTATTCGTGAAAACTACCAATTTAACTGATTACGCTTTCCGTTTATTACAGGATGAAAGCAGACCTGGAGACAAGAACTGGGTGAATGGCGAGGTTGGCTAACATGAGCAGGGCAGGTAGCTGCTAAAATAAATAAGACAAGTTGGTCAACTTTTAGTTGTATGATGTCGGTACAAGGAATGTATTGCCGTTCAGCATGTTGAAATTATTTATACTTTTACGTTGACCAGGTTATCACCTGTTTGATGATTTCTAATGTTCCTTGGATTAGCGAAATGCTGAAATGAATCAATGATGTTTTAATAGCATTGCTACAAGTATGAGAAATGAACTCCTTTGCCACGATTTCAAAAAAATAAGTGGAATAGTTCAAGAGATCGTCTTTGATATTATCTAATCTTGATTAGTGAAGATAATGTGGATGATTAAAACCAATCACATCATCAAAACAATTTACACCTGCTTGTGCAAAACAATCAACAGAGATGTCCTTATGCAATATACAGGATGCCCACATCCTACTTGACTGCAGTTTCCTTTAAGTTTGCATGCTCCTACAATATCTGGTTGAATTAATTTATAAGCAATTGCGATTTCTGAAGACAAAAAAGTGAAATTGCTTAGGTGGAGCACTGTAAAGTACCAAAACTTCACTGTTCCCTTTTCTTGCACTCCAACCTCATGAATGTAGCCGTAAATCAATTCAAAGGATGATGAATACAAAAAATTTGGATCTCCCAATTTTTTACAGGTATGCAGATAATCTGTTTCGACACCTCACGTATTGTAATTCAATACCCCCAACCAATCTTTCTGATCCAAATTGATTGCTGATATGTACAACCTACAGAGTGCCATACCTCACTTGAACAATCATGAACAATGGAAACAGTTCTACTCTAATTACACATTGCAGCAAGGAACAACTAACCCAAGTCAGGTGATCTTGCTGCCAATATCACCTGGAGGCTCTTGACTGGAACAGCTCCAGCCTCGCCCTGGCTTCTGGCAGTAGGGCCTCAACGCGCACGTCCTGCACCATGTGTGCCTGCTTTGATGCCCAAAGCAGCACAGTGAGCACTGCTGCCTGCGCAAGCTCCTCACTCTCCGCCACGTGCAATGCAATGTAACAGAGAAGTATCAGCGCCTCGATCTGCACCTCGTCGCCAAGGTAAACCAGCTGGACAAGGTGGCGTGCACCGCCGTCATCCACAATGGCCTTGCAGTGGTTCACATGTAGGTGGTTGTCAGTGCATGCGAACTTGGTGAGTGTGAGCACAGCTTCCTTGATGACTGGTGGCTCACGCTCGTCGAGTAACTGCACAAGGGGCGCGATCATCCGGGTCTCGCTCGCTGTGAAGGTGCGTGCAAGGCAACCGAGGGCAGTGATGCACGGAATCAGGAGTTCATCATAGTCACCCTTGCAGACAATGTGTAGCAGCTGGTCAACAACAGCCTTGGCCGCCGGAGAGCTGGGTTTGAAGGCCGACTGCCGCAGTGCAAGGCTGTGCTCCGCGACACGGGCAATCTCCATAATTGCCATCGCCGAGAAGAACTGCATGTTAGTGCCCATACCACCATCGCCCTTCTCAAGGAGCACAGCGAAGCAAAGCAGGGCACGTGACTCTGTAATGCTCTTGCAGACTCCAAGATGACCACGTGCAAGCTTCCAGAGAGCTTTCGCCGCCATGGCTTTCAAGTGTGCCTTGAGCTCTGGGTCTTCCACCTCACGAGCACCACGGCCACTAGAGCCACTTGTGCCCAGCTGTGGCCTGAAGGGTGGAACCAACGACCCGTTCGTCTTTGTCTTGGCAGCCATTGCAGACTCCACTACCGACTGCATTTGATTCCTCTTTGTGTCCAGCTCAGCTTTGGAGGCGTTGGAAACTCTGGGCGGCTCGTCAGCGACAGACGCTACGTAGTCACCACTGTGGCGCGTGCTGAGCGTCTTGGCAAGCACGACGGAGTGCAGCGACATCATGGGCGTTGGGGTCGGAGCGCTATTCTTAGAGCTGCTGGAGCCAACGGAGTACCTGCTGTGCTCCTGGATGGTCCCGGACGCGAGGTGGCCGACGAGATACCGGACGGCGTTGTTCTGCGTGAAGAGCTCCTGGCAGGTCGGGCTCCGGTCGGCGAGCGTGGCGATAGCCTCGGCGACAGCGGCCTGCACGCGCGTCTGCGGCTCCTTGAGCGCGGCGGTGAAGGCGGAGCAAATCCCTGCCTGCACGAGCTTCTCGACGCTCTCGGCGTCGCAGCCGAGCAGGCCGAGCGCGCGCACGGCGGCCTCCTGCCCCTCGTCGGTGCCCTCCTTGAGCAGCCTGAGCAGCGGCGGTAACCCGTCCTCCTCGATGATGAGCTTGGCGAAGTGCTGGCTGTCCCTGGCGAGCGAGGCGAGGTTGGCCGCGGAGTCGGCCCGCGCGGCGAGTCCCCCGGTGTGGAGCCGTGCGACGTGGTCCCAGATGAGGAACAGTATGGGCTCGTTTTGCGCGATGTTGGGGAGGCCCCGCAGGTCCCCGTCCTCCTCCTCCTCCTCCCCACCGGCGCCGGCGGCGTGGGGCGAGGAGGAGATGCGGAGCAGCCAGGCGACGTCCTCGAGCGCGGTGTCGAGGCCCGCGACGGCGCGGGGGAAACCGCCGGCGGGGCTGAGCGTGAAGAGCCGGCGCAGCCTGGGGTGCCCGTGCGCGCAGCGGGCCGCCAGGGACGAGGCCTTGGCGAGCGCCTGGGCCGCCCCCGCCATGATCCGGGCGGCGGGGCGGTCGTAGAGGTCGGCGCGCGCCGCCTGGCGGAGCAGCGCGGCGAGCTTGTCGGCACGGAACTTGAGCTCGGCGCACTCGGCCCGGAAGCACCGCGCCGCCGCGCACTGCTTGGCCACCTCGTCCGCCAGCTGGATCGGCCGCGCCAGCATAGCCTTCACCCCCTCCCCCATGCCCACTCCTCCTCCTCCTCCTCCTCCTCCTCAATCCTCCTCCCCCTACCCCCTTCCCGAATCGCTCCCGAGAGCCGCGGCCCGCTGGCTCCGCGTCGAATCGGCGGGGACCGCACTCGATCTCCGGCTCGGCGAGGGGAATTTCGGGGTGGGGTTTTTGGTTGGGTGTGGTAGGTTTTGGTGTGTTCGTCTTGTTTGGTCGCCTGGACTGGTCGAGGAGTGCGGAGGAGGAGGAGGGTGCGTTTGTGTTGGGCTGTGGCTGGTGGGTCGTGCGTGTGGGGCTCACCGGAGGCGAGGTGGGCCCGTGCTATTTGGGGTGTCTCCTACCTCTTCGCCGTCGCTTCTCTGGAGATTCCAGGAGAGAGGCCAGTCAGGTGGGTGGCCAGGACTGGCCCTAGCACTAAGCAGCCCGTTTGACCGGTCCGCGGATCTGGGCCGTCCGTTCTGCTTGACCGATGGTTCTGATGATCTATATATCTGTCTCTTTTTTATCCTGCAAAATCATTTCCTGGAAACCAGTCGTTTTTACAAGAAACAGTTAAATTTGAATTCTGGGTTTGAGTCTGTAAAATTTTCCGTGTGTTGAGATGGGGCTATGACTATTAGTCAACCGATTCCGGATTTGATTCTATATAATATTCGGTGTGTTCAAGTTGGGGACCTCCCCGCTTCTAAAGCTAGGCTCCCGGCTCTTCTGCAGCCAATTTTAGGATTTATTAGTATATATAGCAACGAGCATATGGTCGAAATGATTGGACGAGGTTATAAGAGAGCGGCAATCATCTATGCTCTAGTGAGGATTATGCTTAATAATTCTGTGATCCACTCCACCAAATATTTGTCCTCTTTTCTGGATTATTTCATTGCCCTTATTTCAATTCTCTTGTGAGACGTTTTTTTGTTTTCTTGAGATCGTGCAAGCTTATGTCATGTCTTAAAATATTATATCTGGCCTAAGGACGCCGCACATGAGAAGAGATTTCAGAGTATGTCATAGGTTAATGGCTACACAAGTAAACTGCAATTTCTAGCACATTATGAATGAGACAATTCATACTGTCCATTTTGGCATTATGGAAATGATAGCAATAGAAATAGTATGTAGTTAGCATTGAAACCTAATTCTATAATGGAGATTGATGAAATCAATCGAACTGACCAAATCTAAACATTCCCTCTCGTTTGATCTGATTTTCAGCTGCCATGTCTTACTCAAATCTATTTTCAATACATAAATCTGGGAAGAAACAGCATGCATGTTTCTTGCGATTGATAGTATAACAGCAATATATGCCTACAGAACAATACTCCAAATTGATCTGTATCCAAGTGGTGCCCTAATCTAATTTTTTTGTTTTGTTTTGCGAATAACTAATCTATTATTCTATTTGACGGTTCCATCTACTCCCTCCGTCCGGGTTTATTAGGCCCCCTCGTATTTTGGGTTAAACTTTGACCATCTATATGACTAACAAAATATGATTCATATGCTACAAAAAGTATACCATTGGATTTGTATTCGAAAGAGAATTCACACCGTATAATTTTTGTGATGTATAGTTTATATTTTATTAGTTAAATTTATGGTCAAAGTTTGACCATAAATACGAGGGGGCCTAATAAACCCGGACGGAGGGAGTATATAAGATTGATAGACTGGTAGTACGAGCATTCAATGCTGCTATAATCTCTCAAGTCTTTATCTGTAGTTATGGCAGGAGTGATGTGGCTGACAAATAAACAAACATGCCAATCAAACTATTCATGAGTCATGGCAATTTCGGCATATCTCAGTACTAAGACAAGCAATTCCAATAGGCAGCGAGCCACACTGTCTACACCAACTGGCTATTATTTTTAGTGACCTAAAGAACTGGATATAATTCTTAGTGTAATTACATCTGTATGCAACTTGTCTTTGGGCACCTTTAATATTTTCTGGATCCGGTTGTCTTTGTTGTAAAACCTTCGAACATCGTGTGGTTGTCTCGTCGTGTTGCTCTCCTTTTTATTAGGTTGATTATTTCAACTGTTTATTTGTATAATACAATAGTCCTACCCCTCTATTTATATTAGTCCCCTAGGAAGTTCGAACAAGAGTTTATGTTTATTCCTCAAGTTTGTATTAGAACCAGAGTCTCCTTAGGAGGGGTTCGGCGTGCCCCCACTCCTGGGTTGGGCTGTATTTTCTCAACAGTCTTGATATATTTTCTTTTAGTTTGCAGTAAGCGTCTTAATATGTTCCTCCCATCGAATTCCACATAATTGCCTCATGATTCACATTGTGATTGTTTTTGATATTTATAGTTCAAACATATGCATGCATGTAAACAAAATAAAAATATAAATTCCAGCAAAATGATACCTCAATCATTTAGCAGTGCTAAATTTTTTTTAATAATAGAGGTTTTGTCGGACCCCAGAATCCATAACAGAGAGTCTTAAGCATAATCACCCGCTAAGTCAAAACGTCAACCCCGACCTCAACTCCAGGGTGTCAATTCCCAGAGGAGTGGAGTGATATGGCTCCGAATAGCCCGAGACGTCAACCCCGAACTTTCTCTGGCAAACCAATGCACGGATCAAGTATGGTGATATAGTCTCCTCACTCTGGTCCTACTGAGCCGGAACATCAGCCCCGAACTCGTCCCGGCAAGTTAATGCTCGGTTGGAGTAGGGTGATATAGTTCCCAACCTCTCAGTAGCAGAGTCGCTTCACAGGGGTGACTAAACTTAACGACTCTATGATAGGGACTCTGAAACCCTACCCGCACCATGTGCTTCATCAACATACACGCAGGGCACATGGGCAGGGGAGAACAACTAGCTAACACAGCAGAACTCTACAACAGAACTGCAATATAGCAATATATTCATGTAAAGGATCCGAGGATCCTAGTGCAATACACAGCGGAAGGTTAAATAGGGCTAAGAAGCCGAACAGTAGTGGCAAAAGTGGCAGCAAAACAAACCGGGCTGCCAAACCCCAGGGGCAGGATCACTGCCTGGGATTTCCAGTGACTAACCGTCGTGGGTGTTGATCTCTACATAGAAACCACCCTCAAGGGGGGGGGGTAGTTTCCTCTGCAACAAAAATATCAACAATAGCGGGGTGAGTACAAAATTGTACTCAGCAAGACTTACAGTGCGGAAATTAGTAATAGACGTGCCAAGTATCAATAAGGGGTAATTGTGGACTATTTTGCGGAAAGCAAGTTTTACCTTTGTCAATAGCAGTAAGTAGATGGAAAACTGACTACCAGAATACTTTTTAAAGGGGATGAGTCGAACACTTCACGATCAGTCCTTACTGCAGATCACCACACCTTAGATAACCCCGACCCATCCTCGACCACCCTGGGAGGAAGCTGTCGCTAACCACGGCCTTAGAGTTGGCAAGTTTTAAGGTATTGTTGTAGTTGTCTAATTCGACGCAGGTAATCACCAAGTTGTCCATAACCACGGACACGGCTGTTTAAACAGTTCAAACCCTGCAGGGGTGTACATCTTTACCTACACGTATCGATCGACTCCTAATGCCACCGGGATAACACACTTCACAAGGTGTGCTAGCGGAGGGTGATCGAACACGACCGTTACAATGCTTTCGACCTAGGTATGAGCCACCCTTACGGGCCAATCCATGTGCATCAGTCCGGCCGTGACTACGACACGGTCCCATAAGTTGTAGCAGGTGATACGTCCCCGGTCCTCGACCGTGTGTAACCCTTACACCTATATTGAAGCACACCACCACATCGTTTTTCACGCACACGGCAATTAAAAACGGCAAACTATGCAGCTCATACTCTAAGTCTAGGCAAATTATTTAGTCGTGGGTGGTCCATTATCCCACCCGTGTAGAAGTACGCAAATCTTGGGTCAATGTACGTCGGGAACTGGTGCTTGCGGGGAAACGAGACAACCCACCATGCTCCTAGCCATGGCCTCTCGTCTAGCCCAATGATTATTAGTCAAGTTCATTAAACATTCCCGGTGAACACCCACCTACCCCGTAACCCATCTAATGGTGTTGATTCGTTTGCCATCCAAGAAATTATGACTTCTACATGTCTAAGCATTAGTAATATAGCAAGCATTACAAAAGTGTACACTATTCTACCATTCTAGATAGGTTGGGATGGTGGTGGAGTTGTTTGAGCGACAAGGTGAGTTTTACACACCGGACTAGGGTGCTGCTTAGCGGAAAAGTAGAATTTGAACGCATGTGATAATGAATTTAAAAACAACTAATACTTTGCAAATAGTAGGAGTTTTGCAATGTGACCGAAGGGGCTGCTTGCCTGGTTGCTGAGCAACTAAACCCTGCTCGTGATCGGGACTATCGTCTTCTGGACCTTCCGGCTCTAACGGGGAAGAACGAAGACACCGAAAAAGAAGGGCACAATTGTAAATATCTAAATGCGGAACATCGGTATGAGATGCAATGTATGCCATGATGTAGAGAGTGCAAAATAAGGACTAATGCAAGTGGAATCAATTTAATCGGAGTCCGGACGCATAAAATATCGCGATCCGAAAATCCTCCGGCTAATCGGAAACCCTAATTTGAGTTTTTAACCAATTATGTTTTTCCTAGCATGCAAACATGGATGAAGATGATATTTTTGAATAGATCTCATTTTTCTGATCATTTTGATATATTATTTATATTTTTCTCATTAAAAATGGATTTTCTATGAATTTTATAAGTTTTAATCCATTTTAAATACTTTTGTTGTATTTTTCTCAGTAAAATAATGTTTAAAATAATTTAAATACAATAGAGGCTGACATGTGGGCCCTACTGGTCAAAGTTGACCAAATTTGACTGGGTCAATGATAGGTGGAGCCCCTTGTCACAAATTTCTCTTTTCTTTAATCTTTATTCCAATTTTTTTAAATACTTACATGTGGGGCCCATCTGTCATATAATTCCTTATTTTTATTTAATCTTTATTTCAAAACCTGACATGTGGGGTCCATATGTCATTGAGACATATTTATTAAGCTCATTTACTTCACTGGTTAGCTACTAAATGTACTCATTAATGCGTCCGATTAGTGCTTAATAACAGTGATTAGTCTTTAATGCGGTCATTAATCGGTCAGAACCATAATCACTGTATTAATTGAAACCAAGCCATTAATTAAGCCCTAACCGTGATTAGCTATTAATTATGTCCTAACAACATTCATTGGCATTAATCATGCTTTAACTCTTAATGAGCAGTTATTAGGGCTAATAATGACCCATGGTCATTAGTGACCGCAATTAAGGAGCTCAGGTGGCCGGCTCGGTCGGAAATCGGCCACTGGCTCGGCTCGGCCGGAGGCGAGGCGGTCGCCGGTGGTAGAGCGGCCGGGGAGGGGTAGGAAGCGGACGGCGGGCGGTGGCTTACCGGAGGGAAGAGGCGGAGGGGAGGCGCTCGGGATGAGGCGGTGGCCGTGGTGAGTGGAGCGGCGAAGGGGGCAGCGTCGGGGCGGTGATGCTCGAGTGGCTCGACGAGCAGCCGAGCGGCGGAGGTAACCGAGGCAAGCGGCGAAGGAGCGGTAGGGCCGAGCGGCGGGGCACCGAGACGGTAAGAAAGGGCGGCGGCGAGGCAGGAGCTCGGGGGAGCGGCCGGGGTAGCGGCGGCGTGAGCTCAGACTCCGGGGAGGGGCGGAGGCTGGAACGGAGCGGGGCTAGCGGCGATGGTGAGCTCGGACGGCAAGGAAGGGAGGACCCGAGCGGAGCGGCGAACACGGGCGAGCTCCGGTGGCTTCAGGCGCGGTGGTTGACTCCGGCGAGGAGGGAGCAAGAGGGAGAGAGACGCGGGGAGAAAGGCGAGGGAGGAGGCCTCGGTCCCGGGGAGAAGGGATAGGGGAGAGGCCGGCAGGAGGTGGCTTGGCGGCGCCCGAGCGATGCCACGTGAGCTGCTGCGTGGCGAGCGGATAAGGGAGGGGAGCGGCAGCCGCTTAGGGAAGAAGATAGGGAGGAGGCTTAGGGGAGAAGGCACCGGGTTGGCCAAGCCAGGTGGGCCGGCGCGGGGGAGGGGAAGTGGGCCAAGCCCATGCGGCAGGGAGGATTAGCTTTTAGGGTTTTTAGGTTTTTAAGTTTTCTGTTTTTGATTTGGTTTCAATTTAATCCCAAAAACAAACTCAAATCCCATTTAGACTATGGATTATTCTAACAACATTCCAACTGCGAGATTCAAATCCAATAGAACATGTTGCCGGATTACTTAAGATGTATAATACGAAGAAATTATGCTCATGCCCTCAGGGTGAAGTTAGGGTTTTTAACAAGGGTTTTCACAAGAGTTCAAAATTCTTCACATTTTTGAGTTTATGGATGGATGACATGATGCACAATTACCATACGATTAAACGGGGGACGTTACAGGTTGAACTTCCGATCTCTACATTGATTGATACGTACACATAGCTGATGCTTTTAGTAAGGAAAGTTATTACAAAAGTAATGCTCCAAATAGGAGAAAGATAGAAATAACTTGAGAAGATACACGCATCAAGTATCACAAAGCCAATTGTTAGATCACCTTCTATATCGGAGTGAACAAATCTCGTGCTACCTTCTCCAAGTGGCTGCATCTAGTAGCCATAGAATCCTACCCCTCCTGCCGCTAAAATAAGGACCATGTAAGGAGCTAGTTGTTGGCCATATAGATAATCTGTAAAAAATTATAGATTCTTTTTCATGTCAAAAATAATATCGTTACAACAACACCAAATTGACCAATATAAGGCACATACTCCCACCAAAATTTGTGCTCGTAAAGAATTACCCAAGCCCGATAACTAAAAGTGCAGCTAGGCCCCCTAAGTTGGTTTTGATGATTAATGAACAAAATGATTAAGAAACTATGAGTTTATCAAGTGTTGATCAAGTTTAGTCCAATAAGAATGGCGTTGACGACCCCTAAAAAGATTGAAGAAGATATGACTTGGATGGCTAGAAAGTTAAGGAATATTTTCCAATCATTTTAGTGGTTCAAAGAATCACATTGAGTAATAGGTAAGCTGTACTATAAAGAAGAGAGTAAGTCGACAGCTAGGGTAAACTTCTGTAGTGTAAGCCTTTGATCTATTCTTTGGCTTTTATCTGGAAGCATTGCATCTATCTAGAGCCACCAAGTATCTTTGGTCCGGAGCCTCTGAAATGTTTCAAGTCTTTTGTCTAGAAGCACTTCTTGCATCCGGAGCATCCGGATGATTTCTGGCGAACCCTCTGGAGGTATCCAAAGTCTCTATCTAGAGAGCTTTTTCTTTGCCCTGTGCATTTGACAATTCCTACCGGAACCCTCGATCAAAGTCCCATGAGTTTTAACCTATGTCCTGACACTCTGAGTCGTGCCCATCCGGACATTCCAAAGGAAAACCTAACTTCTCTACCTTGTGTGTTGAACTCTTTCGGACCCTCCGAATGAGGTGCATCCGGATCCTCCGGAGAAGCTAGTCCGTTCTTTGTTGCGCTAAGTGTTGAGCCTCTGGACACTCCGAGTGAATCTTGTCCGAAGTATCCGAACCAAGTTTTTGTTTTCTATCTAGATTCACCGAATGTACCTTGTCTTGACCCTTCAGGGTGTCAATTTTGTTTCTAAGTTTGAATCGTTCGGAACCTTCGAGTAGTGTGAGATCCAGCTCCAAATAGCTCGAACTGACCGTTATCTTGAATCTCGGAGCCTGTGGGTAATGTTTTCCAGAGCTTTTCGATAGTGCAAAAAGTTGCATAACGGCTAGTTTCTAAGGCTGCCTATATAAACCATCACCCACTCCCGTTGGGATTCTCTCTTGCTCGCCCATTCTTTTGCTCTTGCCATTTTGAGAACTTCTCCTCCTCACTTCTAAGTGCTATTCTTTGAGAAGGAACAAAAGAGAGGGAAGGGTTGGATCATCTTGAGCATCTAGCAAGAGTTCTTCTCCAAGCTCTGGTTTACTCTTTTTAATGTTGGAGGTTGGTGCCTCCTAGACAGTTAGGAGTTCTTGGAGAGCCTTCAAGGAGATTGTGAAGAGCCCCAAGAAGTTTTTGAGGGTTTGGAGCTCACCCACTGTAAGGTGAAGCGCTACCACACGAGAAGGGAAGCTTCGGCAAGTTTCTTGAGGGAAGAGCACGATTCGGTGCCGGTTTCAATCATAAGATCAAGCTTCCTCAATAGAGATGTAGAGCCTCACCAAAGACTTAAACTTTGACAACAAATCTTTGAGTCTCCTGTGTGGTAGTCTTGTTGCACATCTTTATACTCATTTTTCATACTTGTTTTGTTCTCATACCTGCTACTAGTTTACTTAAGTTTTCCCTTCTAGCTCTCATACTTGTGCATTATTTTTGTTCTTAGCTTATATTGATCACCGGTTTGCTAGGTTTTTCTCAGGGTTGGTTGGTCTTATAGAGATATCTGTGTAGAAAGTAATTTTGGGATAAATTTTTGATATTATCCTATTCAACCCCCTCTATTAGATTCCTAGATCCTTTCAATTAGTATCAGATCCTCGCGCTCTCAATTGATTAGGTTTCACCTCCTACAGAGATAGGATGTCGATTAGTGAGGGGATGCATATGAATAGAGTTTCTTACTTTGATGGTTCAAGCTTTGCTAATTAGAAACACAAGGTGAAGATACATCTAATGGATATTAGCGTAAGCATATGGCATGTTGTGCTTCGTACTTTTGCAGTGATCAATCCGGACGAGCTCATCGACGTTGACTACAAGAACATTCACCTCAATCCTCAAGCAACCAATGTCATATTCAATGCATTGAGCCCTGGATAAGTTCAACCATGTGCGCATAATTGAAGATTCTCAAAAAAATTGAAACACACTTGAAGAGACCCATGAGGTGACTTCACCTGTCAATGAGTCAAAGCTTGATGTCTTGGTGAGCAAACTTGACTGATTCATGATATTTGAGAAAGAGGGCGTAATTGACATGTACATGCTCCTCAACCACATTATGAATGAGCTCAAGGATCTCAGGAGCACTGAGATGACTGACCACTTCGTGGTGAAGAAGATGTTGTGTGCTCTCTCTGCCAAGTATGAGTACTTGGTGATGCTCATCCGTGAGAGGATAACTTCAAGAAGCTCACCCCAACCCGAGTTCCTTGGAAGAATCATCGCGCACGAGTTGGTAATGCAAGACAATGAAAAGCTCGTGTCATCAAACTCAAATGGCAAGAGTAACATTGCTTTGAAGGCCAAGCACGTTGTCGAAGATGACTCAAACGACGATGATAAAATGAAGGACTTGAAGTTCAATACATCACTCTTCTAGTGAGAAGATTCTCCAACATATTCAAGAATAACGGTGGCAATAAGTTTCTCGGCCAAGGAAGAAGCCACATGCACTCAAAGGACACTAAGAAGAATCACACCAAGACGACATGTTTTGAGTGTGGCAAGACAGGTCACTTCATCACCGATTTTCCAAACAAGAAGGACAAGAAGGAGGAAAAGGAGAAGTGGTACAAGAAGAAGTGCCATGGAAAGGACAAGTTCTTGAAGAACCGCTACAAGACTCAAGCCCATATTGGCCAAGAGTAGGATTCAAACGACTCTTGCTCTGACTCCATGATGAAGATGACGATGACAATGGAGTTTCCGGTCTTGCTATGGCAAGGTCAAGACCTGTCAAGTCCCTCTTCGATCACTCAAGTGATGATGAGACTCCTCTATGTCTCATGGAAAATGGGTCAAAGGTAGTCTCAAAGATACTGTCGCTAGTTTTGTTTTAAGTGGTCATTTGCATTTTTCCGATAAACGCTTGGAAAGTAAGGTCAAAGTATCCCTGTTGTCTAGATTTACTTATGATCAAAATAGGCAAAGTTGAGTAATACAAATGGCTATGTTAATGCTATAATTAAATCATGGACCCTATATGAAAGATGTTGCATGCATATTATAGAAGCCTGGGGATTCGAGGCATGTTATTAACTTTGACATATAGCATATAAGTCATGCATACGAATACTATGTGAATAGTAAAACTTAATTCCCACCTTAATAATAGTGCACCTTGTCATAATATAAAGGATCCTAATTTGCATCACTAAACTACCATGTGCACCTCATGCATGTCATTACCACTCCAATCTAAAAGTTAAATATGAGGAATTAGCCACTTAAGACCATCATATATCAATACTAAAGTTTCATCCATGCTAGGGAATAACACAACTAGAATGGAACCAAATAAAATGTGCCAACCCACGAATGACTAGTAATATGTCTATGCTAGAGCTTTAATCTATCTTAGTTCATCCCTATGTGCATTCACGTCTCTTACATCATGCAAATCGTTCCTTATATGTGCTTTTCTCCGTTAAAGGTTATTCTGCTTCTTGCTGATGTTCCGATCATTTGGATTTCTCAAAAGCGAGCTTGGAATGCCATATATCTTCATCTAGCTGCCAGGTAAGCAAATAATTGTTTGCTTTGCTATGTAGTTATTTAAATTGCTATTATTACTTGTTCATGCCTTATCTCGTGCTAAAATTACTTTAGTGCCATGATGATATGTGATTGGTGGATGTGGTTCAATCAGTAGTATGAAGATGATTAAATTGAGGTCTTGACCAACTAGAACCCTAATTAAATAAGTGATGGATGGGCTGTAACATTGTTGTGTGGGTAGCAGGAGCCCTATGTTAGGATAAATGTTGGAGGTTATAGCAGCGCTCCATTGGTGTGCTTCCTTTAAGCCGTGAGTGCTGGTCGTGAGAAGACCAAGGGTGCGGCCAAGTGGACCTCGCTCATATGGGGCTTTGCAACCCCCATGTGAGGAACCCCAAGGCACTCGGTGGGGCCATCTAGCGACTAATATCTCCTTGATTGAAACTAATGATGAAATTAGATCTGAACGTTGGTTCGTATGATCTATGGGTAATCTTAGATCACTACACCACAGCACCAGATTCCCTACTGACGTCTGTCGGGAAAAGTCACTTTCGCCGATGGACTGTTGGTCGGGAAAATTTCTATCGAACTGTTGGTCGGTAATACTTACATATAATGACGAACTGTCGGTCAGAAATACTTGGATATTTGACGTCGGATTGTCGGTCGGGAAAGCTTCTTTCTCCATCAAACTGTTGGTCTGCGATTAATGCCGACCGACTGTTGGTGGCCAATTGGGCTGGTCCGGCGCGCGCGGCGGGGGCCAAAAACTTAGCGCCAAAAACATAGCGCGGGACAAAAAGTATTTTCCAATCGGCCTCCAACCGCGTGCCCCAAAATTCCCCAATCCGCCTCTGCTCCTCCGGCCCGACCGCGTCCGCCCCAGCCCGAGCGTCGCTCGGATCTCGCCGCCCCGCCCTGAGCCCCGACCTCGCCCCCGAGATCAAGCCTCCCTCGCCCCCGACCGTGGCCCCCGTCACCCCTGACCGCTGGCCTCCCTCGCACCCGAGCAGACGAGGACCCGGTGGCCCCCGCCTACACCCGAGCCGCCGGCCAGACTCCAAGGACCTGGCGGGCCTCTGCTCCCTCTGCCCGACCAGGCCCCAGACCCGCCGGTCGGCCCTCCATCTGCCCCGACCAGGCCCAGGACCCGCCGGCCTCCCCTCCGTTTGCCCTGACCAGACCCAGCGGCCGTCGGCCTCCCTCTCCTCCTCGACGCCGGCCTCCCCTTGTTCTGCCCCGACCAACTCTACCCGCCAGCCTCCCCTCCCTCTACCCCGACCAAGCCATCAAGGTAAGCCTCCCCAAATGAATTTTTTTTAATTCTATCACATATGCAAAACAATAGATGGTTGATTTGGCATTGTACTGCATAGAGCTATATACTTGATTTGATATGGCATGGTATGGAACAATAACTAGTTGATTTTAGGGCAAATTAATTGGAGAAACTTGCATATCTTCCTGTTATGCTTTGTTGATTACATAGACTTTTATAGACTGAGATGGAGGGTGCAGTTGGCTGTTGCATTATTGCACATGTTCTTCGCATATTTCATATTACTGATTGTTGATGCATGAGAGGGAAAATCAAATTACTGATTGTTGATGCATGAGAGGGAAAATCAAAAGATTATTGTACATGTTCCATGCTTAAGTATATAGCTCTTGCTGTAAGGTCGTTTGTGGTTATACTTCACAGATTGCAGTTATAGTTCACAAATGTGTTAGCACATAGTTTGTTACTGTCGTTTTGCTGAACTTTGCATTTCATATAGTTAATACTCCCCTATCTGCTGACTTAAGGCACACCAATTAAGATGGGTTGTAAAATGGCTAAGGTTAAATGGTGTACTTAGGATGCTTGATACATAAGATTACATTAGTTATCGACATGTTATTGCAACTAACTGAAGGGTATCTAAATTACGGTCAAGGCAAATTCTAAAAAAGTGGAGATATATCTTGCAGTGATCCATCTTTGCAGGACGGCAGCGGAGTTGGCCACCGCTGCAACCACGGTGGTGCTGCTTGTAACTCTGATAAGTCGCTGATTTCCTTCCCTTTTCCCCTTTCTAAAGCTAGGGCTGGCTGGTTTAAATGTTTGTGCTTAATCCAATTTTTGCTCTAATTCCTGAGGATGTGCTTAACTCATATTTTGGTGTGCTGTTTATGAGTTCAAGGCTATTAAGCTTAGTTCCTAGTGTTGGCCTTTGTGTATGTATAGTATAGGTATCTAATAAATTCCTCCCATGGAGACATGCAAACCATGTCCGAGAGAGAACAATAGTCCTGACACATGACAATATTATTACATATATGAATTAATTCTTAAGCATATCACAAGATAACTCGAATCTATCATGCTTGATAAAAACATATCAGTTTTCACTAATAGAAGCTTGAAGTACAGATTTTTTTCTAACCTGATTTAAGAAGATTTTCTATTAGATATTCCTTCTCCTTTATTGTACCTGTAATGTCCGAAGCTTATCACTTAAATCTGTGTTTAAAAATTTCTGAGAATCATACAGTCCTAATTGGAGCTCATCTAATTGCTGTTACAATTATAAATTTGGAATGTTAATATATATAAAACCAGTAAGTTGCAAATCCGCCACCAGGACTAAAGGTATACCTTATCTTTTGATTCCAAACTAAGCTCTAAATGGTCCAGCTTCTCTGACATAGCCTGAAATGCTTATCCATCATACTCAAGCAGAATATGTACAGCCTAGTGTGTATATATATGTGTAAATAACACAGAAAATACAGTACCTTCTTTTCAGCTTCATCCGCTAAGTATTGTTCCCCTGGAATATAAATACCATTCTTTTCCCTAGCAGCATATATTTTTATCTTTGTTGTTTAAGCTTGCAGTTGATCAATGTATAATACTTTTAAGTCTGTGCTTGGCTGATGTCAATTATATGTACTTTTTTTTTCTTTTGTCTTGTTCTTACTTGAAGGCATGCCAATTCATGTGTGTCAATAAACGAATGCCTTGTGAAGATGATGATCACTTCTTTGATTGGATTCATCACATCTCTTATAAATCTATTAATGCATGTTTATCTTTTGTAGGGAGGACATCAGGAACACCTAGTAGCAGCTGGTGGTCTGCACCATATGGATGGAACATGTTTATCTTATGTAATGGATGTTTTGTGTAATGGAAGAGATTTGTAACTTGATAAATGTTTTGTGCACTTTTTGAACTTAAATTTCTGAGCCTCTGGATGGTGATGACATTAAGGAAAAACTAATGGATGAACTATTTGTATTTGTGAGGAATGATTGCATGAAACCATGAAATTTCTAGATTTAATTATTACTGTTCATTTTAAATGTAATACAGTGCTCCAAAATATGTAGAACACGAATGATGTTGGAATATGTTGGTCCTCAATATGTTTTCCCAACAGACAGTCCGTTGGCAAAGCTATGTTGGCCAGCTACCTTAATGTCGGTCGGCAAAACGTACTCCGTCAGACAGTCGGTCGGTAAACATATGTCTGACGAGAAAAGTAAGTCGGTCGGGAAAGATTATGTCGGTCGGGATTGCTCTTCACGTGCCATCAGATCGTTGGTCGGGAAAATAAAGTTGGTCGGGAAAGGCCTTTACCGACTGGACTTTCGGTGACTGCCAATGTTGGTTGGGAAAACCCTTTGCCGACCGATTTTCTGTTGCTGAAGGCAGTTTTCCCGACCAACAGTGCTGTTGGGAATTCGGTGTCGTGGTGTAGTGGATCTGAACATGGGTTCGTATGATTTGTTGATACCTCTTCTGGTTAAATAAATGAATGTTGGTGCTCAAGTTAAGCTTGATTCTTGTGAATCTGTTGATAATATCCTGATGTTGTTTCCTTATGTCATTATTGAACACTTTATTGCATGTGATGGTTAGTTGGTTTAACATGTGTTGTTACCATGCTACTTTTATATCATACAAGCGCAACTAAGTCTCGTAGGTATGGAAGTACTCATTGGAATTCCATTCTATTTTTATTTTGGACAGGCCGGTGAATTGGTTTAGGTGGTTATCGTGTCAACTGCTTGCGTCATTTACTGAGTTGGCTAAAAGATCTTGTTGGTATTAATGGGTTTTGATGATGGCTTCTTGGGCCATTGGGTTTATATTTTGTTTATGCTTCCGCTTTTTTTAATCCGTTCGTTACTTGTGACCTTTAGGTTTCTTGTGTGTAAGTATCTAAGTTGCTCATGTGTAAGGGATGTGTTTAGTATTACTGTTATTCTGTCTTTAGAGCTTATGTTACGATTATCAAATTGTTTCTCACGTCCCTCCATACACAGTGCATGTATGTTTGAAGTGTATGAGAGCAACGATAGAGAATTGTAGTCGATCTCTCATGAGGTCAGTCGTATTCTACCCTACTTGAGTGACTCGCTAGCTAAGATGTGACCGCTAGCTAGGCAGGTGTGGACGTCTGTGTCAGCCCTTCGGGTGATCCACTAGTTCATGCTTCGGTCGATTAGGTTAGGGTGTGGACACGACGTCAGGCTCTTTTAAGAGAATATGGTGATCAATGCAAGAGATGGGCATCAAGGCTCTACACGGTGTTTTGAATTATCTTTGACTTATCGAATGATGTTCATTTCTGATTGGTTGGACCAACAGTGAGATATACGACCAGGTGGTCAGGTGGAATTCGTATACGATGTTAGTTCGGTGTTGGACTACCTAGCAGTGGATGCATATGAGGTAAGCATATGCCTCTGCAACATGATTTCTCGGTCTTTGACAATGCATCATCCTCTATGTCAGGAGTGATTTCAGGCCCCCACACCAAGGACTTCGTACAATGATTGCACTGGAAATTGGCCAAATGAGTGCAACTTCCACCTAAAGGTGTCCCTCTCCTGGTCAAGTTGGACACACGTTAGGCACCTCGCCGGTTTGTGCCAGTCGTACAATTCGGACCTATTAAAGCACGCCCAAGGCAACATTAACCAGTGTGGTATTCATTATCTTCGATAAAAGTGGTGTATCTCTTTCTAACAATATGATATAAGAGATGATATTGGGCACCGAAGGGTGGATATTGGGCACCGAAGGGTCTGGTACCTAGGTAAACATCCTCCCAGAATTTGATCACCGTGCCATCATTAGCTATGAAAGTTTCTAACTGTAACAACTAGTTTCTTACTTTCATCAGGCCTACCAGAAATGGGAGTCATCTGGTTTACCCTCCAGTTGAGTCAAGAGTTTTACACTGAAGATGCTTATTTCGGAGTGACGTACTCTTGCCAAACTTTATCATCATTCAATAATTTGAGTAGCTATTTACTGAGAAAGCATTTATTTTTCAGATTCAGATCTTGTATCTCCGGACCCTCTTGATCAATAGGCCGACAGAATTATTCTTACCTCTCGATGAACATGCATTACTTGTTGCTATCCTCAACAGTATGTCAGGATCCTAACTTTGTAAGCATACCGCTGGACGTTTACTATGCGTCATAAGCATGAAATCAAACAAGTATGGACATCAAGTTATGCAAACCAAGAAGAAAAAGGCGGATCCCTCCGGAGAAGGAAAAAAAAGAGGACAAGAAGAAAGGAGATGAGATGGCCGGCGAATTAGCATGCGTCCAATCATAATATCGTATATATACAGTACATGCGGTGATATATATGGTACGAATAATCGAACGCGCGCGTAGCAATTTCCCACCGCGTGCACCGACCTGACAAACTGAAATGTAAAGGTAGTAGTGGTAACAATTTCTTTAGTGCAGCAAAGGTTTTGCTTTGAAGCTAATTAATAATAAGGGGTTGCTGCGAGCTGGAAAAGGGACAACCCCAGCTCTTACGCAGCCTGCAGCCGACCGAAAAGGAACGGAAATGCCTCGGCCACTAGCTCCTGTCCTCGCCCTTTTGGACGACACTGCACCTTACGCGCCCCACAGAGGAATTCGATCTCTGCAATTAATTCATGTGAGGAGATGTCTTATATTTTTGTCTTCAAAATGTCTTTTCTCTCTCTTCGTTTGTAGGTATGCTGCATTCTTAGCACGAGGGCAGTTACTAGCGTACATACTCTTCATTTCAAAATAAATAATATTTTAGACTTTACACAATGTTCAATAAACAACTTTAACCGTTATTTGTTGTACGAATATGTAAGCAAAATAATATTAAAAATTTATATTGTGAGTTATTTCATGAAAAATATAATAATATCATTTCTACAAAATTGTATTTTTATTAATTAGTGATAAAAATAAAGAAATTTAACCACATATTTTTTTAAACATCGTCTATTTTAGAATGTAGCAATTTTTTATTTATGCTTTACTGTCAATCAATTTATCCGTTGGGCCGGCTGTTAAACTTCTACATTCTATTTGTGCTATACTTTTGTTCCGCAGAGTTTAAATCCGCTTAAATATTATTTTCTTGTGAGGAAGAAAAATTCGTGGATTAGTGGTTTCGAATAAGAAAGAACTGAGTAGGCACTAGAATAAAAAAAGTTCAAAAACATGTGAATTTTCTTCTGATATGCAATATGCTATAGCATATTCTCACTTACACAAATCTGTACAAAAATATGACCAAATTTGGAGAGAAAAAATAAGACAAGAGATAAATGGCTACAACAGCTATGTTTGTATTCTATGTCGATCAGTCTGTTTACATGTGTTTTATTAGGATAAAATATTATTTCAGTAATAGAAGACGTAACATCTTGATAACGAGGCACATATAGTAGTCTCTGACATACGCTATGTTAGTGTGCGAAAGTGGTGGCGTATGTGTGTAAGTGCACGAATTGTGCCAAGCGCTTTAAGAAATAAGAGGTTTTCGTTCCGTGCGTTTTGAACATTCTCCCCTTCGGGAGCTAGCATCGCTTCCCGTTAACAGCCCTGTATCTTACAAAGGAAAAAAAAAGAAGAAATGATGCGCGGCCCAAGCCCAAACACCCACTGATCTAGTCGTCTCCAGCAAGCCGCTGGCCGCCTCGCCGCAGACACGCAGCCGCCTCTGCCGGCTCCCCGTCCGGCGACCCCTTAGATTAGTTACATAAACAGTAATGCACGAGGGTGTGGTTGAGGTCGCACAAGATCAACATCTAAACATTCAAGCCTGATGTTCATATGTGTATGCATGACAGGCGATGTTATCCAGATGAAAGCTTTATTCAGATGGCTGTTATTTCAAGTTGCAACTGGCGGTAACACATGATGATGTCTGACACTTTATTTGTAGCTGCTAAACTAAATAGTGATCCATCTGCTGCTATACATACTAGCTAGCACAACTCAGTAGCAGCCGGCCAGCCGCTGGTAGCAGTAGCCAATTCAGTAGCCAATCGGGTACACGTTTCACCTGGACGGCAAGTTCAGCGCCAATCATCTCACTTCGAAGAGCTTGCTAAGGCTCGTAGAACTCCCCTTGCTGCATTGCTGCAGATGGCTTGGCACCGAGACTGCTGCGCCATCTGGATTAGCTGCTGGCAGCACAGTTGCTGCATCACCTGGCAGCTGCTCAGATGCCCCATCCGCGGACCCAGGTCACCGTCACTGTGCTGCACTGCTGCCTTAGGAACTCCCTGCACGGGTTTATCTGTTGCTGCCATTGCTCCTTGTAGCCCTGGCTGCAGGTGTCCAATTGCGCAAAGGTGCTGCTCACGGCGAGGACGTGGAGAGCAAAGATGAGCACGGTCTTCATGCTGGCCGATGTAGAATGCTGGCTACTACTTGGCTTTAATGTTTGTGTTGTCTGAAGGATGAGGAGAATCTTCATGGTGCAGGCTTATTTATAGTTGCCATGGTATGATTCTGCATTCAATTCCTGGATCACTTTTTGTTTTGCAGACAAAGGATATTTATATGCTTTTCAAACTGATCACTTTGTACTATTATGTTATGTGGCCCTACAAGTGTACTTGCATAGCCTTGTTACTTTACTGCACATATCACTTGATTGCCTGGAAATTTGATATGACTCACCTCAATCCCTTTACATGTCAAACATCCTTTTTTGAAACTAAGTTTATAATGTTGTATAAGTTGTTAGGCATAAATCAGATTGGCATGGCTTGTCATGACTTGTGGATTCACTTTACATGTCAAGGGTTGTTTGGGTTCGGAACTCCATGCTTCTGCGAAAGTAAGTTTATAATCTTGTGTGAGCTGTTAAGATAGATCAGGTTAGTAAAGCTTTACATGGCTTCATCAATTTTGCTTTACATGTGAAGGGTGAGTAAATGATCGATCAGATTAGATTACAGCTAGCCTAAATGTCAAGGATGAACTTTACATGTTAAGATAGATCAGATTAGAGCTAGCCTAAATGCTGTTCAAAGGCCTGAAATATAAATAAATCCAACATGCCTCTGCTCTTTTGCCTAAATGCTGTTAGGGGCCTGCCAGCTGTGATTTCTTTTTGGAAACAATCAAACAAACTGACACCTTGTCGTTGATGATGATACGGTGTGCTTTAGGAAGTTTATCATATCAGTACCATGTTCAGGTAGTCCTATAGGCAAACTTTGTGCTGCAAGTCTACAAATGATGCTGGTCATCACCATAGTTCAAGCTGTCTTCTCAGGGCCGATTACGTGTCTATAAGTTGGTTTGTTTGTTGATCTCTGTGCTGTAGATCATTGATGAAAGGGTGAAAACAGTACGGGCATCAGTTGGATATAGTGTACCCTGTCTTCCAGGCCAGGATATTCAACATGACTACCACGCCTTTCCTGATAAATGTTCTGTCCAAACTGCCGATTCTGAACTGTCAAAGCTGTTCAGCTAATATTCGCTCTTCTTTGGCTTCTCAAAGGAGAACCTGGTTCAACAAAATCTTATGTTTGTTGGAACTTGGTTGTCTGAGACACAACAATGTCGAACAATATGAAGCATATTCAACTTTCTAACAACCGTGCAAAAATTCAGAAATGTAGGGAGAATGAACCATATGTTACTAATGTTGAACAACTTTTATTTTCGGTCTGCCGCCTTCATAATTCGTTAGCAGCTACGTGCTCTATACTTTTGACACTTCGTGCCTAAGTGAATTTCTTTTGTCTTGAAGTGCTATCTGCTTTGTCCTGCTATTGCCAGAGCCTCTTCCATAAATCTAAACCAAAATTCACTTTCCGATAGCATGTAAATATTTGTACAGGTTGGGAGAATCAACCATGTGTTACTGATGCTGAACAATTTTATTTTTCAGCTATCCACATTATAACTAGTTACTCCCTCTGATTCATAATATAAGTAATTTTAGGGTTCAAGAGATTTATCAAAATATAAATAGTTTTAGGACTCCAATGTATATTTATGTTAATTTTTTTCTAGTCTACCTCTCTTTAATTGTTATGGTTAATGAGCTCTTTTCTCATATTTGCATATCCTAAATTATTTATTGCATGAGAGACAAAGATAATAGTGTCATTTGGTACATTAACTAATCCCTCCTTAATTCTTGTGTCTAAGCCTAAAACTACTTATATTATGAATCAGAGGGAGTAGTTACTATGTGCTTGTATACTTTTGAAACAGAGTGCTAAGTGCTAACTGAGCTTGTTTTGTAACTAATTTTTTTCCATTTTTTCATGTTACTGGAAGAGTTCTTTCCATGGATTCCTAATGTCTTTCTATGTTTTCGTTTCATTCAGTAGTACTAATATGATAGTGTAATAGAGATACTGACATGCTTGGACATCTGCAACAGGATGGGCTTTCGTTTATAATCCACGAATCCTCGCGTTTTGCTATTATGAGATACATCGCTTGATTCAGTTAATGCAACCCTTTTATCTTGTAATTATTCTGCAAGAGGTAGTGAAGCTGCAGCTGTAGAAATTCACTTAGGAGGGCTATTGCAATTTCACTGCCAGATGTTTATGTTCGTTATTTGGGAGCAAATTTTCTCTTTGGTTTAACACGACGATCCTACTCTTCGATGTCCTGTTCTACATGGCAAATTTTTTTATGTCAAACAACATTAGTTTTTCTACACTTCAAATTTACTAATGTCATGATGACGACATCCCTAACACCGATATAATTATATCTCCTCAATTATAGGATCTAGTGACACAAGTTCGAGCACGTCAACTTAACTTATAGATAAATTCATTTCTTAGAGCTCCATCATTTTTTATGAACTCCATAATGTTGCCTAAAGGAGATGATGTTATATTATAAGAACATAGGTCAAGTGAGAAGGAGGATAGCAGCACTACGAGGTACAAGAAGGGAGATGTTGAGTGTGGCTAACAAACTATTATAAGACTTTGAAACCACCATTATGGAGTACGACGATTTGGACGAAATATATAATCTTCCACTTTGTATTTTTATCCATAATTAGTGAACCGTGTTGCGTCATCTTTTTTGGGCAAAGGGCTATATATCTTTTAACTTTAGCAACTTAGAGTTATTTGAGTCGTAGGAGATAAGGAGTCCTAGTTGTGAAACCTCATCTCCACACCCTGAGTCCCTAGGATTAGAGGGGTTTCATTGAGTTACTTAGTTACTGCTACAATTTCGCATCTACAAGTCATGTAGGCCTACCCCCTTGTTCAGATCGCTAGTGGAATCCCAATTCAATTCGTTTTTCTCTTGTGCCAATTTATTACTTGCAATTTCTGATTGCAATTTATCACAGTTCTTGCTGGTTCTTCAATTGCTTATAGGAACTCGAACCTTGTTGTTCAGGTTGATTGTGCCTACGGCAAGATCAATAATCATTAGAGATTGGTTTAGCGATTGGTAAGACGTATCGTCTAGTACGGTATAGTTGGATCATCAAGGTCAAGCTTCACCAAATCGACAGCTACCTTTCCTCTCATCGAAAGTCGGGTCACCGTCTCATCATGTCATGGCCCCGGAATTCCATAAGACTTAGGACTTGTTTGGTTAGGCTTTTCAGCAGCTTTTCACTAGAAAAGTTGCAGCTCGACCAAACTACCAGCTTTGGAGCAGTTTTTGCCAACAGTGGCTGTGGCTTTGCAGTGCAAATTCAGCTATTTGGAAAAGCTGCCTTCTCATAGCTTTTTGCAATGTGCTAAAACTTTGGGGCTCATTTCCCAAATGCTGTACATTGCTTGGATCAACCCGAAGCCATATATTCACTTTCTCACAGCCACAACAGTTTTTTCAAACAGCCAGCCAATAACATTTTTACCAACAGTCACAGCTCAACCAAACAGGCCCTTAGGTTTGATGCTTAACCTGAATACCAGAGCAATCTCCCAACATATCCTATGCCCACTATGATTATCGTAGGCATTTACCATTGGGCAACCTGACACCGAACCAACATCTTATACGCACCATAGGTATATGCATCACCATTGGTCATGCCGGGCAAAGGCATAAGCATCAACACAGAAATCTCAATGTAATTCCAAGTCCAGTAAAGAAGTAGTGCCAATCTCAAGTCCATTAAGTAAGGTAGAATCAGAGGAGCCTAGTAACCGTATCCTCACCCTAACCTAGCCCTAGGGCTAGTAGGTCGCTCGAAAGCCCGGTACGATCAACCACACCCTGCCTAGCTGGTATAGCATCTCAGCTATCGGGCCACTCAACCGAATTACAGCACAGAATGGAACAAGAGAGGAAACCCTATTTCTTTACGACTGTTCCATATACTTCAATTCATTCACACATGGTGTACGGAAGGCTACAAAACAACTTGCATATCTCAAGTCAAACTCTAAAAGAAAGGTAATACAAGATACATAAGTTCAGCTCTTACACGAGAAAGTACATAGATCACACAACATACGACTCAAGGGTCATTTACATGCTTTTAAAGTTTAAAAACAGCAGTGGAAAGTAAATAAAACACTTGAGACGGCAACACAACCATCTCCAAATGAGGCACATAACCCACACCATTGACCGCTAAGGACAAAAGTATAACTAGGCATCAATGTTGGCATTTTTCGCATCATAAAACTCACCTAGGCTAGGACCACCTACAACAAATTAGGAATGGAATTTCCTAAGTACTTTTGTACTTGCAAGATACTTTGTAGGCTCATCGAAATTACTTTAAACATGGTAATGAACAATAAGGGCAATTACAACACAAGTAATTTATCATAATCATATTGAACATGGCATGAACATATAAGATAAAATAGTATCTTTCATATACACATCATAACCATTTCATTTTTAGAGCAGCGAGCATGTGAAATTAATCCAAATTTCATTCATACACACCACATCAAGTCAATCAAGATCCAATTTTTGTATTCTAATTAAATAAATTAACTTGGTTCTAAGCAAATCAAACAAGACTTGACCAATCAGAAAATGTTTAGAAGTGGCATAAGTACATGGTTGGCAACCATGACTTCCCATCACTCTCAAAACATTCCCACCATGGGTGACAAGTAAACCCCCATGACACCGGTACTGACTAGACGACTGGGGTGTTTACGATCACCTCGCTCATCGGTCCATCAGTGGAAGCAGTATCCTAGCTCTCACATCTCACCCTTTTAGGTTTCATGGTTTATTAATGAAGTTAAATGCCGTGACCCACTAGTCACGACTCACAATCAAACCCTAAACATGCTAGTTTTTCCATTCATAGTCATAACGACATCATACTTGAAACCAAGCATTTCAATTCATTCAAAATGGTAATATAATTAGAGAATCTTACTGATCTTTGTAGAGCTTGCCTTGATGGAATTGATCAGGTTCACAATAATACTCATCTTCATAGTATTCCTCATGGCTCAGTTTTATCAGAATTAATTGCTGGAATACCAAAAAGAAACAAATAAAAGAATATCAACTAAAACTGGTAGCTACAGAGATCCAATTATGTATGAAATGCATCCTAACATGTAGAGGATGATCAAATGAAGCTAATGCAATTGATTTCATCGAATTCAGAGTTCTAGGGTTAAAGTTATGCATTTCCGAAGGTTTATGTCACAATTTTAGGGTCTAATTGGTTCATGCATCAACCTATTTATATGGAGGGTCATATGGTTGAACTAATAAATTCAGGATACAACATACTTCATTAATCATATTTTTGAACCATATATATTGTTCTCAGAGCTAGTAATCATTTTCTAAAAATCATACTGCAACTCTAGGGCTAAACGGTACTTTGGGTATTTTTGAAATTTTTCAGCAATGTAACATAGGTAAAAGTTATATCATAAAATTCTACAGATTAAAAGAAGAACTTACAAAAAAGAGTCACTCCATTTGGAGGTCATATGAATTTCCTAGACTTTTTCAAAATTTAAACCTTATTCAACATTTTCTGACCTTTTTTTGAGAAAAGAACTAGGAAAACTTTGATTACATAGATGAAAGTTAGACCTAGGGAATGACTACCAGGGCCTATGTGCCAAGTCATTCTCCTTTTTCTTATTTCTTTTATTTTATTTTACTTCCCTCTATGACATTGGGGTCCACGGCTCAGGCTTTTATTTTTTATTTTCTCTTTCTTTTATTTCTGATTTTAGCCGTGGGGTCCATAGGTCAAGTCACCGCCGGCTCAACACTCGCAATACCGAGCGGCGGCCTGCGGTAGTGAGCACCCGCGTGAGCTCTACTTGGCACCAAAACACGAGCTGTTTATGGTGTTTGGAAGCTGGAGGCTGCACAGGACCATTTTGGTGGGCGGCGGTATGGACCGGAGTGGCGATGGCGAGCTGGACAACGGTGGCGGAGGCAGGGGAGCTCAGATACTACAACTCTGGGAAATAGAGAACAATGGAGATTATGTGGCCTCGAGGACTCACCGCGAACCCTTCGAGGCATTTTCTGAGATAGGGAAGGAAGTTCCACAGTGATGAGGTGAACCGGCGGCGGTAGCTTGGCGATGTAGACACGCCGTGTTGACGGAAAAACATCGGGGTCCACACCTGAGTGATAGGGGCTCCTCAAGATTGTCCTGATGCTCCTCGGGGGCCTGGCTGTTAGAGGGAAAGTCGGCAGGATGGTCGTCGACGGTAATGACGATGATGATGCTACAGCGAAGGCGACAAGGAAGATTGGCTGCGGTCCGAGCACGAGCGGGATATTAGGATGGCAAAAGATGATCTTAGGAAACGAACGGGACCATTCATGGAAGCTAAGGATTACCGTGGGCGGTGAATTTTACGATGGCGGTGGAACAACTGGCACCGGAGAAGACGAAGAAATCCAATCAATTGTGGCAATGAGATCCTCATAGCATCGCCCGTTGGTGTGGCAAGGTTAGAGAGGACGGGAGCTCACCGAATGTGGGGATAGGGGTGGATGCTGATGGAGGCATGGCGCCGGAGCTCCCGATTGCCGAGTTCACTCTAGCTCGGGGTTGCTCGGCAGGCGCGGCGGAGAGTTCCAGGGGGCGTGGTAGGGTGAAACTAGTGGGATGGCGGAGCAGGTGAGAGGAATGGGGGCGGGGAATGGAGGGGAGGCCGAGGGGGACAGGCTCAGCGGTGTACGGGGCGAAGGGGTGAGCGCAGCGAGTGGGCTTGGCAGAGGAGGGGTGCCGTGTGGAGGAGAGAGGAGCTGACCAGCGGGCCCGCTGGTCAGTGGAAGGAGGAAGGCGTAAAAGGGCAGAGGCGTGGGGCTATGAAGGAAAGTGAGAAAAGAGAGAGGGCGCGGGCGAGCCACTGGGGAGAGGAGTTGGGCCTCGGTCTAGAGGAGAGGCAGCGGGCCTTGGGTCAGCCCCGTTAGTTTTTTAGATTTTCTTTCTTATTTCCTTTTTGATGTTTAGTCCTATTTGAATTTGAATTTGTAGGGGTTGCAGAATAATGTTTCAAAAATTGAGAAAGATCACAGTGCATCTTTAGGATGTACACTACTTGTGATAATTTTGTTAGGTCAAGCAGGTGAATAGGGCTTAAAATAGGTTTGAACTATAGCTATAGGAAACGTAGTTCCAGAATTTTTTGGAATTTTATAGGAGTTCATGAAGATATTTAGGTTCCAAATATATGTTTTGGTAAAGTTTTGCCCATTAATTCATAGATTACTTTTCTATCGTCTTTTGACTTTTAAGCAAATATCATCCACTTTAAATATCAAAGTAGGTTCAAATTTTTTTTGGAAATTTGCAGAGAAATCCTTTAAGGTATCTTAGGCTCATGAAAACTATCAGAGGAGGTTTTTAGTTGACATTATCTCCATAGAATCATTAAAGTTGGTTCTAGGTCACATGTTTAAGGTTTTGAGGTTATGCCATATTTAGTTAACCTACGTCATGAGATGACATGATAAGCACCCACTTTATTATTTGCGAAACTTTACAGGTTCCAGCATACATGCTTTACAAAAAGGGGTCATTACAATTGGCATGCAAAAAATCAGAATATTGTGGAAAGTCTAAGTTCATGTCATTGTTGATTCTTTGTTACTATTCATGAACAAATTTTACGGATAGAAATACAGAATTAAAATGAAACTTATTGTTACGACTTTTTATGTATCCAATTTTGTTTCAAAGTTTAAATCCTGATTGTCCCCACTTAACGAAAAGCACGAAATACCCTCCTGTTATATATTTAGCACTGAACTCTTTTGCAGGGTAGGTTTGTTAAATACCATTCCGTAAGGCCAACAAACAACCGACATCAACAGGAAATAACACCACAAAAGGAGTATCGCAATATTAAAATATTTACACAGTAACATCATCTACTCTCCGGAGAACTATGTTTTTTATGATGCAAGAAAAATATCTCTCGGTCTCTATACTTAAAGAGTACACAACTAATTATTATAAAGTTATATAGCTTATCATGAAATCGCCATCTAAACTGGGACATAAATCTTCTGGTAGCCGACTCTAATCTCCTGGCCCAATATCCATCTGCTCCTGCACTGATGATTGCAGTTGTAGCAAGGACCACGATCGCAATCAATTGATACATAAGAATAAAGCCTATAAAGGATTGGTTGGCTTCTTTTTGTTAAATATGATGTCATTTTTGTAAAGCTAAATAGACCGACACAATGTGGCGGCTCCTACTAAAAGCTGTGGGTGAAAAGATTGATGTACCCTCCATAACAACTCCCAAAAATATGAGGTACACTTCGAGGTGGTGAGAGACCGAAGGTTATAAAAGTTACTCGCCATGTGAAGCATGCGAAATGACATTGAACAAAAAGGTATCGGATTGTCCACTCATGACCGTAGATGGCACAGAGGTTTCTACCTTGCCAATTCCTTTTAGCTATATTTTGACATGGTGCCAAAGAAAGATCTTAATCTTGAGGGGTAATTTTAATTTTTAGAGATGTTTAGACCGGAATCAGACCAAGTGCATTGTAAATTGATTGGACTGAAAGTTGGCCACAAGCATGGAGGTCCTAACGAAATATGTCTTTGCCTGGTGCAAGATTGAGAAAGGCAACCTTTGCACATTCCATGCTACTAGCTTTGGTCCAACAATGGTAAGCCTAAAGGAGACGTTGAGAGGGATATAACTCATCACCTCTGCAACTATAGCATGTCGAGCCCTGGTGAAGTGTAATAATATGGGGAATTGATCCTTGAGAGGCTGACCATCAAGCCATTTGTCATCCATAATCGAACTTCAGTTCCGCGGCTGACAAAAATGTGCCAAACCATAGAATTTGCTCCTTTACCTTCATTAACTAGGTTGAGGATAATGATCTACCTTTGAGAATGGTTTGCCAGAACCCATCTTCAATTATTAACTTGAACAACCATTTACTGAGAAGGCTTTTTTTTTAAGCTCGAGATCTTGATTCCCAAAGCCACCTTGATTCTTAGGTCTACAAAGAATACCCTGCTTTGCAAGCCTATATTTACACTTATGATTGTCACTTTTCTAGAAGAATCTGGACCTATAAAAATCAAGTGTTTTGCGAACCCCGATAGGTACGTCAAAGAAGGAGAATAGAAACATAGGCATGCTACTTAGCATTGAATTTATTAGGACAAGGTGGCCATTGCTAGAAAGGTGGCGACCTTTCCAACTGCTAAGCCTTGTCTCGAAGCGATCCTTGACGCCTTTCCAATGTTTGTTCAATAGTTTCCTGTAATGCATAGGAATGCCAAGGTACGGGAATGGGAAGGAACTCTGCTCATAGCCAAAAAGTTGGGTGTACTGGGCATCAAATTTCTTGGCCTTGCCAAAACAGTAGAGCTCACTTTTATGAAAATTTATCTTTAAACTAGAAAGTTATTTGAACATATTGAGCAACAATTTCATATTTGTGGCTTTGTATATGTCGAAAAGGATGTTCTCATCAGCATATTGCAGAATATATAGGCTGTCATCCACTAAATTGGAAACAACACCACTAAATTTTCCATTAGCTTTAGCATGCTCAATAAATATCGCGAGCATATCTACCACAATATTAAAAAGAATAGGAGATATAGGGTCACCCTGTCTCACTCTCTTATGCGTTTGAAGATATTTTCGAACGTCATAAATGAACTTTATGGCCACATCCCCCTGTGTATGAATTTTTGAACCCAAGTCCACCATTTAGGTAAAAAAAGATTTCATGTCTAGTGTTTGCTAGAGGAAAGACCAATTAACTTTACCGTAAGCTCTATCAAAGTCTATTTTGAAGATGACTTCGTCAAGCTTCTTAGTGTGCATTTCATGAATGGTCTCATGCAACACCAATACTCCCTCCATGATATATCAACCTGGCATAAAGGCCATTTGAGTAGGTCGAATAATTTTTTCTACAATTAAAGAAACTCGTCTTATGGAAACTTTGGTAAAATTTTAAAAGCTAATATTCAGCAGACAAATAGGTCTATATTGCTGAAATTAGCAAAGGGTGCCACGAGGTTCCCTTTAATGACGTCCTAGAAGACTTGATAAAACTCCGCTGGGAAGCCATCGGGGCCTAGGGATTTATTGTGCTCCATCGAGAACACTGCGTCATGGACCTCCTTCGCCATATAAGGTTTGGTGAGGAGGGCATTCTCCACTGCCAAAACTTGGGGAATGGCCTCCATCATGGACTCAATCAAAGAAAAGTGATCGGACACATGTGGTCCGAAGAACCCCTTATAGTATCATGTGATGTAGGTACGAATATTATGATCCTCCTAAATAATACCTTCCTCTTGTTTTAACTAAAAGATATGTTGCTCTCGATGTTTCCCACTGGCAACGAGATGAAAGTACTTGGTATTGTTATCACCGTCAAGGAGGTGCTTTACTTTAGCCTGTTGGTACCATTTTAATTCCTCATCTCTCAAGAGTTTGGCCAACATCTCATTAGACTGTCATTGAAGTGCTAAATCTTCGTCCGATAGTTTTGCCGTGCTCGGCTAGCTTGTCCAATTCGTTAATAATTTGGAGGAGTCTCCTTTTCTCTTGCTTATATGATTTGCTTGTGTGTTTTGCCCATCCCAGAAGAAATTGGTGAAAAATGCGGATCTTATGTTGCCATCATTGCAAGGAGGATCTCCCTCTTTGTTCATTCCCTCACACCCAAGAAACCATATCTACAAAAATATCATGGAGAAACCAACCAAGCTCAAACTTGAATAATGGTTGGGTGCCTTTCTGAGATGAGGCTCCTTTGTCTGGTAAGAGTGGTGTATGATCTGAGAGATATCGCTCTAAAGCTTGAACCATGACCAAAGGAAACTTTTCCTCCTCGTCTATACTCATAAGTACCCTATCCAATTTCTCAAACATAGGGCTTGCAAGGCAGTTAGCCCGTAAATGTTCTACGGGACAACGCGATCTCTTGTAAGTCTAGGCTATCAATGACCGTTTTGAATAGAAAGGGCCAACGAGCATCGAAGTTATTGTTATTTTTTTCCTCCTAGTGGCGAATGATACTAAAACTCCCTCCAACTAAAAGGGGAAGGAAATCTCATCCGCATACGTGGACCAACTTAGTGAGGAAATGTTCCTAGTATTCAGATTGGGTAGCCCCATAAACAGCAACTAGCACCCACAAGAATCCATTGGTTTTATTATTTTTTAAATGAAACTTAATGTAGTATTTTCCAGGGTTAATCGAAAAAATGTCCTTAGGGAGGAACCCAGCTCCACACAAATTCATATCCGCCACAAAGATTTTGGAACAAAGACCGAGAAAAATCATCTTTGCATATCCAAAGATAGCTAAGAAGTGTAGATGGTGTTCTCTTACTGATTCAGAAATCTGTCAGTGTTTAGCCAAATCTACAAGACCTCTGTATTCCAGAATATACCTTTCATATGGAACTTTTGAATTTAGAAGTATGAGTTTTTTCTTTTTACGGGATGAACAACATAGAACGGCGCTGCACATCTTTTTTGTCAAACTCTCCTCTGCCAAATCTAAGAAAGCTGGTCAGCGGAAGAGGGATCAAAAATCCCTTCTCATCATCCCTGGCTGAATCGTGAGGAACATCGGATGAGACCTTAGCCTTAGCAAAAAGGGAGAGGCTTGAAGTCGGTCAAACTTATTTGCTCTTAAAAGGTCAACGGACTTGCTACACTCTGAAGTTAGTTCTACCCAAAGAGATACCAATTCTAGCCATATTTGAAAGGACAGAAGACTGCATTACATGTAAAAAGGAAGTACCTGGAGCCACCTCGAGATTCTTAAGCTTAGCTTGCCATGTTTTCTTCTCCAAGATGTCATCATCCACATCAAGTGAGCTATTGATGCGAGCATTGCGGTGAGAGGCGTTACACACGACTGGCGGAGAAGAAGCAGTCCTCCGTAGTCATGAAGCAGGCCTTGCCGGTGAGGGTACCGCAGCCACCGCCTGCTCTCAAGTGTAGTAGGCGTTGATGAAGTCCGCCCGGAGCTGCATGCACAATAGTGTGTAGAGCTTCTCAAACCCTGGAGGCGGCAATGCCAGGGAAGCCGAGTCCACCATTGTGAAGGAGGCAGCCGCGGCAGCGCAGTCCACACCGCTGGTGCGCGTGCGTCAGCTCCTACCGGCAAGGTGACACTCCTGCAGCTCAGCCTGGACACGACCCGAGCCGAGCCAGCTCGGGCCGAGCTTGTCGAAAGCTCACACGCCAATGAGCCGAGCCAGGCTCGGCTCGCTGCTCCGGCGAGCCAGGAAAAGAGGCTCGGCCTGAGTTTCTGCCAGGCTCGGTGAAGCTCGGGGCAGCTCGCGAGCTTCTGCCTGCAAGTTGACATGCATGGTTGCCTTGCTGATCCAAGTTGATTAATTACCGGTTGCTTTTAGTAGAACAGGAGCATAGCAAAGGAGCAAGTCTCCAACAGCTGAACAGGAGCATAGCAAAGCTGATCAAATGTTTTCATAGTCCTGTAGTAAGTAAGATGAGTTACAGAGTTAGCCCAAGGGAATATGGTATATGTCTCCAACAGAAATGCTAAAGCACACGTCTCTGTTTTCGTTTTTTGCTGCTATGAGTGCCAAGTACATCGTATCAAAGGTCCTGCTCACTACTACTATCACAATTAGTATCATCTGCACCTGTCCTGCTTATTTGTTTGAAAACACACACACATCTGCACCAGGAAGGAAACAATACTAATAAGCTGCAAAACAATTAACTGTCAACAGAGCATCTGCTTGCCAACATTGTAGACATGAGTGCATGAAAATTGACAAACACTTCTGACAATTGGATTCATCTGATTCATCTACAAAACGCAGCTAGGCAGCAAGGTCTCCAGTCTCCACTCTTCAAAGCGCAGCAAAGCAGCAAGGTCTCATGTCTCCAATGCAGTCTATAAATAACAATAGTGCTAGTAAATTTTTGCAGCATTTGCAAATTAAATTCTGCAACAAGCAACAAGTAAATCTACTTACTAGTAGTTGCTATCCACCACACTTTTAGGCAATGTGATCTTCTCTACATCTTCCTCCTCATCTTCCTCTGCCTCCTAAATTTGTAACATATGAGAAGTTAAATTCTGTAACATATAATAGTAGCAACTAATCTACATGAGAGATTGAAATCATACCACCAAATTCAAATCTCTGTGAACACCCTTGATATAACTTGCTCCACATACCAAGGCCTCCACCATGTAAGGTTTCAAAGAACTCCTAAAGTCATCTAGCACCCTTCCACCTGTGCTAAACGTTGATTCAGAAGAGACAGAACTGACTGGGACAGTTAAAAACCTTTTGGCCATTTTTGCCATCACAGGATATCTAGGTCCATTAACCTTCCACCAGCCAAGCAAATCGAATTTAGGATCCATTGGAGCATTTTTATCATCTATATAGTTTCTCAATTCACTTTTTGATGGCTCATCATCAGTCTCATTCAAGAAGGCTTGAAACTCACAATCTGCTGGTGGCATTGAGCTAGACAAAATGCAAGTAGACCTGGATATTGATGCACCAACTCTATTTTCAGATTGCTTCATTTGGGCATCAAACTTCTCATACAAGCCCTCCAGCTCTTCCTTGAAATCAACCAACTCCTTTGTAGCCTTACTCTCATCATAAATCTGCCCAAAGCACCATGCCACATACTTCATCTTGTACCTTGGATCTAGGAAGGTGGCAATCACCATGACATTACTTGTTTCTTCCCAATACTTGTTGAACTTGTCCATCATAGCTTGTCCCATAGCTCTGTAAGTTTTATCCTTATGAACCATGGCTTTTCTCAACTCTCTCTTGATACTCACAATGTGGGGGTAGAATATGCTTGATGTTGGATATGTTGACCTGAAAATGCAGTAGTCACACAAGCAAATGCAAACAGTAAGGGCTCAATAATTTCAAACAGCTCCCATTCCTTGCTACTTGGTTCCCACTTGTAGTTGGCATCTGAAACAGCATAAGATTTCAAGGCATGCTTGTATGGAAAAGCAACTTTGATCATCTTGTAGGTTGAACTCCACCTTGTACAAACATCTAGATTCAAGTGCTCCCTAATTTCAATTCCTAAGACCCTGCAAATCTCAACAAACTTGTGGAGCTGAGAAGGGGACTTCTTGAAGTACTTTTCACGGTTTCCCTTAGATTAGTAATCAAATTGCCCAAGCATGCTGTCCCATCTTGCACCACCAAGTTGATTATTTGAGCACAACACCTCACATGGAAATACTTAGCTTCGAAGGCCATCCCTCTTCTAGCAGCCAACATTGCCATCAAATCTCTAACATCACCATCATTGTTTGAAGCATTGTCTAGTGTAATGGATATTATCTTGTGCTCTATCTTCCATTCAGTCACACACTCAAAAACAGCATCAGCAATGACATGTCCAATGTGGAGGGGGGGTCTAACTCTGTGAAGGATAGCACACGGGTCTGCATTCTCCAATGTTTATCTATGTAGTGTGCCACCACACACATATACCCTATAGTCTGATTGCTAGTCCACATATCTGTAGTTAGACTCATGTACTCCACATTCTTCAAGGCAACTTTAAGCACCTCCCTTTCAGCCTTGTAAACCTTCAAGCACTCAGCCCTGATTGCTTTCCTCCCAATGGGTTCAGGTACTTCATCACAATGTTGAACCACTCATGTTCCACCATTATGAATGAATACTCATGTACATCAATCATTTTTGCAAGCAGCTCCTTGATAGTTGCCTGATCAAACCCATTTGATGGCACAATGATAGCAAGACCTGATTCAGTAGAAGCATTGGATGGAGGGAACCCAAGGCGTATTTGCACCAATGCCCTAGCAATCTTGGCATTGAGTATTTTACATTTCTTCATATGCCTATTAAGGGTTGTGGTGCTTGAACCTTGAACATACTTGTACTCATTCTTGCAGTGCAAGCACTTTGCCTTCAACTCCAACACTTCAGGATCATCTCCTCTTGACACCATCACCTTCTCAAAGTTCTGCCAACAATCGGCCACTTCCTTGTTATTTACTTTGATCCCTCCAACTTTCACACCCTGGGTCTTCTTGCTTTTCTGTTCTCTTCCTTGCTCTTCTTCTGAACAAACATCCACAACAAGATGTACCTCATTAGTTCCCTCCTCGGACATGTCATCTCGGTGGTCAAATGAGTTCTCTTCCTCAGACGGCACATAGTTGATCTCTTGCTCCTCCTCCTCCTCATGTTGCTGGTCCTCTTCCTCCTCCTCCTCTACCTGTTGAAATAAGCAAAGTCCATATGATCTACATTGTACAAAGCAGTAAGGTACTAACCTACTAGGTAAATAAAAATTTAGATGACACATTACATGTAACATCCTCAATTTTTTTTCGAGCTTGAAATTTTTTTTTAAAGAGAGAAGGATGTGCAATTATGTAATATATGTTAAAAATATTTTATTGGATTTTTATTTCAAATTAATCAAAGGCCTTGAATTAATTTGAGAGTAAAAAGTGTGTTTTTGATTTTTAATTTAATCACCATTTGAAAAATTGCTCCGAAAATATTTTTATTGGATTCCCCATGTCTAAATTGATTTACTGGAAAATTTTCATAATTTTTGAAGCCTTTTTGGATAAGTTTTGGAATTATTTCTTTTCTCCATTTGTTTTAATCCGAAATTGATTAAGAAATACACTTTGGGGGCCCCACATGCATGCATGCATGCATGCATGCAGCCCGGTGCTGCCTCACGCGCGGGTGGCCGCGCGATTTGCGCGTAACGCTGCCGCCGGTTCATCTCAGTGCGTGAAATTTGGAAAATTAATTCCCAATTTCTCTCCAAATAATTGGTAATTGATTCTAGCTTTTATTTCCTTATTTCCTGCTGCCTTTTCCTCTCCCTCCTCCCCCTATAAAATCCCCCTCTACCCTGTGATTTGTTTCTTTGCCTCTTTCCCCAAATTTTCTCCTCTCCTCTCCTCTTCTTCTCCAACTCCGGCGGAGCTCCGGCGAGAAATTCCGGCGACACCGGTGCATCTCCACCCGGGACGTGGCCACGAGGAGCTTCCTCACGTCGGCGCGCATCTTCTCCCCCAACAAAACGCGAGTTTCGTCCACGACTCCGTCCGTACCGCGAGTTCTTCACCAACTCCGGCGAGCTCTCTCTCTCCTCGTTTTCTTCAACTCCGGTGAGCCTCTCCCCAATCCTTTGCACCGGTAGACTCCTCTCAACCCAAGGATTAACTCCCCTCCACTAATTTTACCAATCTTCAATCTTGCATGTGATCAACAATTTGAAAACCCTCTCTCTTGGCCTGGTACTGTAGCGTGAACAGTAGCACGAGCTACTGTTCACATATACAGTTAAAACCTAAATAGCTTTCTTCCTCTAATTTTTGGGCACCTCCAAATCTCGTCTGATCTGTGATGTTAGGATTAAAATGAAACATTTGACACCCCACGAATCCAACGGTGCAAACGGATTTTTAATCCGACCGTCGGATTTCGAATAATAATTTAATTAGTGTGAAATTGGAGCAAATTTGGTGATATCTTTGCACCGGATAAATGTTTCGAGTTGAATCTTTTTCTGTACACCATTAGTATGTTAAGGAGTGGTTCTGGAAATTTTCGTAATTTTTGGACATGTGTAGATTTTCCTAGAATTAAAATAAGCTTTAAATCAATTATTAAAAATGGTAATGCTCTCTGTTATTTTTATTCAATTTTAGTTTAGGATCAGAGAACCCTAAAGACAATTTACCATGTCAACCAAAGTATTTTCCCTGTAATGGTTAGCGCTATAGAAATCAAGTTGTATTCTAGATCCTTTTTAAATTGTTATTTAAATACTGTTTCTAGTAATAAGTCCAGTATAAATCTGTTTTAACCTCTAAAAATGCATGTCCAGTACCCAATAATTCATATTATATTATTGTAATGTTGTAAAGTCATGAGAACCATTTTGGATAATTTATTAATGTTTTTCCATGCTTTTCATGTAATTTCCATGCTTAGAAAAATGATTTTAATTGCTTAAGTTATATTTCCAGAACACATGTAAACATGAAATGTTTCTGGAATCAGTATAATAGCATGTTAGTCCAATGGTATGATTTATTAATGTTATTTAGTATTTTCTACTTATTTGTTACACTAGAAATGCTAGAAAATGCTTTAATTAAATAATGTTCAGATTAGAAATTATTATTAAATCATTATTGGTACTGTTCCAGTACTGTTAACATGTTCCAAGTTGTTTCATGCTTAGTTAGTACATGTTAATAGTAGAGAATACAATTTAGCTTAATTTCTAGTCTTTAAAATATTAGAAAAGCATGTGTAAATCTAGTTATATGTTGATAATCTATTTTTCTTACTGTTGTTAACCATTATAAATATTTAGGATTCATCTAAATATTTATTTATGGTTAATTATGAATTGTTTGTCCTTTTATTATAATTACTAGCATGCTAAGGTGTATGTGTGTATGTATAAGTGAATATCTATTAAATATACCCGATAGGGGTTATATGCTATATATATATGTCTATGGTTATGGCCAACCCTAGAAGACCATTCTTCTTCGCGATGACGCGATCGCGCCATCGATCCTTTCCACCTTACCTTACCTTCGTCGGGCTTCTCTCGTGTTGCTTTCCGGTGTGTCTTTTGAAGTCGATGTTTATTTATTTTGCTCGTTGCGTTGCGTCAATAGGGAGTGAAGAGACCGACCCGACGACCGAAGCAGCTGAAGAGGGAGAGTTCTACAACGAAGGCATGCCATCTTTTCTTGATCATATTTGATCCCATATTTTTGAATTCATTATATTTTGTTATTTTACAAACATGCATGCTGTTTTTAATCCAGTAGCTAGCGTGTCCATTGACACACTTTTACCATGTCCGCTTGTCGCCCTTTTATCTTGATACCCTGAGTAGTTTAGTAGGTTTTATTCTGAATAGAGTAGAAATGCTTAGCCATGCTCAATTATATCCCTAGGTTGTTTTTGAATTGCCTCCTCGGAGGAATGAATATCGGATCGATGATCCTTGTTGAAACTTATTGAGCTCGCTGAGCTAGGGCCGGATGGCTGATGTTTTCCTCTCTCTCTATTCCTCCTACTCTACTCTGGGTGAAACTTACCATCTAATATGGTGCGGGCGGCAGCTGGATCATTGTGATGAAGGAGCAAATGGTTGCCTACCCGCAGAAGGCCGGTTTAAAGGAACCATAAGTCGTCCGTACCGCCGAAGGCCGAAGTCTTGAAGTTGGAGAATTGTGACAACAGTGCAACCACACGCTAAATGGGCAATGGCTTGGTCAAGTAGGTTAGTCAGCCTTTGGTGCCGATGTTGCCGTACCGCAGAAGGGGTGGACGTAGCGACGAGGACCCTCGGCACAGATGGGGGGAACGGAGTGCGGGGATGTACTCTCGACTCCGGGCCAGACCCGGTGGGCATGTCACACCTTAGGGGGATCTAGCTAAAAGACCTCGTCACAATCTCCCTGCCGGTACACCGATGGGTGTGTACTATGCTGGCGACGGCCAGTGGCAACAAGACGAGATTGTGTCATGTGGGTAAAGTGTACACACTCTGCAGAGTTAAAACTAATCGATTAGCCGTGTCCACGGTTATGGACAGCACATGACTCATTCTGGATGAAAAGGACCTGTCTTTCTCCCCCTTGCTACTTCCCTCTACCCCTATGCTGATGAAACCCATGGTCGAGCTAAGGCAGGAGTTCCTTGCTCGAAGGTGTTGGTCGAGGACCACACGCTGGAAAAATACCCCTGTTAATAAAATTGTTTTACATCAAAATGCTGCCTTCGAATCTATCCTAATATTTCAACCAGAACCGCAGTTACGCAAATAAACCCTACAGCCTTCCTTTGAAGCCTTGCATATAGTTTGATAGGACCATCTGCTGCCAGGTGGCTTGCTGAGTACGCGAAGTACTCATCGTGCATGTGTCTTGTGGTGGTGTGCAGAGGATTATGCTGAAGAAGGAGCTGAGGAAGACCTCTTCTACGATGATCCCGAAGAATAGGTCGCGTGGGCTTCCGTCAATTTGCCTGTGGCACGGATGGAGCCGCTTCGCTTTTATTTCCGCTGTTTTGCCTCTGATGTAATAAATGTCGTTAAGACATAGTACTTTGTAAGCCATGTGGCATATTGTACTCAAATTATGTTTTATCTTGAATGCATGTGATGTTATTCATTTCGCTTGTGTACCGTCAGCATGATCCTGGGACTGACGAGAATGTATACAAGGGGGATCTGGTAGTTGAAACCAGGTTCTTACAGAAGTGGTATCAGAGCATGCATTGACCTTAGGCACGTGACCTTCGTTTAGAACGGACAGGCTTAAGGACTATGTTGCTAAAAATGTTAATTGCAAAATTACTAAGTTTCTTTTGCTCTTGCTTCTCCATCTTATATAAATTTTTGAAAATGTCACTTACTTTTGCTTCTCCTTTTCAAACTTGTGTTATAGATGGCTGCCAGGACCGTAGCGAACATTGCAGAGGAGAACCCCTTCGGCGAGTTGCTCAGTGGGATGATGCAGCAGGTGGGCCTCACGGAGATCGACATCTCGGGCCATGAGTACTCCCTTCCCACCGGAGAGCTTCGTTGGTCGCTTATCGTCAAGATCCCACCCCGTGAGGAGCCAGCAGGGAGGCTGATCGAGTTTCCGGTCGTGGGGAACAGTTGGGCAGACGCTGTTGAGCAGGCGGCTCAGCAGGCTCTTGGTGCAGTGGCCGACTTCTACCGCAAGGATCTGGTTGATACACCGTACCGCTTCTTCCCGAGGAGGAGTCCTGACTCCGTGTTGCGTCGAGGACGTGGCACCTTCGGAGAGACAGACGAGACCATCGTAGTGATGGCTACTTTGGTTCAGGCACTGGAGAACCGTGCCAGCAACCTAAAGTTTGAGGCCGATGCTCTTGTCATGGAGAAGGTGATGAGGCACGACGAGATCGAGATGCTCAAGGAGAAGATTCCCAAGGTACCGGAGCCAGAGATTCCCAGGGTACCGGCGCCAGAGGTCGACATTCCCCAGCCCCGTGGTCCTCGCATCAGGCGCACAGCTCGCAAGTCTGTGCCTCGCCACCCTGTGCAGATCAAGATCAACTGGTACGACGAGCCTTTGGAGCTGCTTCCTCCACCGACTCCAGTGGTGCCAGTCGCAGACCCAGCTCCAGTGCAGCCAGCCGTAGACCCAGTACCACAGGTGCAGCCAGCTGTGGAGCCCATCCCTGCAGAGCCTTCCGAGGAGGAGCCGATGGAGGTTGAGTTCGAGGAGTCCGAGGGTTCGCTCGATGACACGGCGCAGTCGAAGTTCACCTTGACCTTCGCTCGAGCTGCGGACTACCCTGGTCCCAGTGTTTGCCCCCACGGAGGTTGCGGTGGTGGTTTTCTTTGAGTGGTAGTAGACTGTAGTATCCATATGATTGAGGACCTTAATAATATAATACGTTAGTTATTTTGGATGTGATGAACTTTGAGATATCGACTACACCGGCAGGTTGTGGTGTAGCGATATGTTACCTTTTGCTATTAATGCATTTTTGTTGAGTCTTATTGCTTTTGCCATGTGTGCTGGTTAAGGGTTAAGGGGTTAAGTTGTTTTCCCTCTCGTCTATTCTGATCCTGAAGCTGCAAGCAGGATGGATGCGCCGCGTGGAGCCCGCGGTGGAGGCCGAGGCCGAGGCCGAGGTCGTGGAGGCCGTGGTCGTGGAAGAGGTCAGCCTGTCGAAGATCCAATCAATGAGGAGATTGTGTATCTTGGGGATGAAGAAGAAGAAGAAGAGCCAGCTCATGAAGAAGAGCAGTTCATGCCGCCACCACCACCCCCACCACAGATGCCAAACCTGGAGCAACTCCTATTCATGCAGACTCAGATTTTGCAGCAGATGGCAGCTCAGATGGCAAACCAGAATCAAGGCTTTCAACCCCAATCTGGCTTGGCAGAGTTTATGAGGACGAAGCCTCCAACTTTTGAAGGTTCAGCGGACCCTTTGGATGCTGACGACTGGTTGAAGGATATAGAGCGGAAGCTCAACTTGGCCAATAGCAATGGGCCCGATCGAGTCAAGTTCGCGGCACACCAGCTCAAGGGTGTGGCTGCAGATTGGTGGGAGAACTTTTGTGCCGCTCATGAAGACCCGCAGGGCATCTCATGGAACCAGTTTGCGGAAGCTTTTCGCATTGCCCATATTCCCTCCGGAGTGATGGAGATGAAAAGAAAAGAGTTCTTAGAGTTGAAGCAGGGAAAGATGTCGGTGCCAGAATATTTGAGTCGCTTTACTCAATTGGCACGTTATGGAAAGGCTGATGTTGCAACAACGGCGGACAAAGTCTCAAGGTTCTTGAATGGAATGAACCCATGGCTGAAGGACAGATTGGTCGCTCATGACTTCCCAACTTTTCAACAGTTGGTGAACAAGGCAATTATCCAGGAGAATTCAAAGAAGGAGCTTGAGGAGCATCGCAAGCGCAAGGCACCTTATCAGGGCCATTCTGGTGCAGGCAGTTCCCGCCAGAGGCCAAATCAAAATCAGGGTTTCAAGACGCAGAATCCAAGACCGCCGAGGCCGAACAATTTTGTTCCCCGCACCTCATACCAGACTCCCAGAGCTGAAGTGGGAGGATTCCGAGCCAACACAGCAGGGAGGCCATGTTTCAACTGTGGACAAGAGGGACACTTTGCCAATGTGTGCCCTACTAGAAGGAATGCAGGACCATCGCCAGTGAAGTTCAATCTTGGATCAGCCGCCAAGACACCGCAAGCAGGTCAAGGACGTGGAGTGCTTCCAACCCCAGGAGCCCCATCTCGCACCCCAGGAGCAGTTGGCCGTGGAAGGGTCAACCATGTCACTGCAGAGCAAGCTCAGGAAGTTTCAGATGTTGTTCTGGGTATGTTTCCGATCAACTCATGTTATGGTTCAGTTCTATTTGATTCTGGAGCTTCGCATTCATTCATTGCAAAGTCTTTTGTTGAAAGACATCATTTTGAAGTTGAAGTTTTAAATTTGCCTATGGTTGTGCAATCACCTGGGGGTGTGCTAAGAACCGGACTCAAATGTCCTAAAGTGATCATAGTGATCGAAGGAGTAGAGTTTCTAGCAAACCTTATCTTGTTAGATTCTCAAGGCTTGGATGTCATCCTAGGGATGAATTGGTTGAGTAAGCACCAAGGAAAGATAGATTGTGCTAATAGATCCATAGTGTTGACCAATGCTAAAGGGATCACCGTGGAGTTCAAGTCGAAATTCTCGTCTCATCTTGAGGAGGTTCACATGTTGAATAGTCTGAAGGAGTTGTCTGTTGAAGACGTGAAGGTGGTGAATGAATACCCAGATGTTTTTCCAGAAGAGCTACCAGGTCTGCCGCCAGATCGAGAGATAGAGTTTGCTATTGAGCTAGTGCCAGGCACTGCTCCGATTGCAAAGAGGCCGTATCGGATGCCGGCTAATGAGTTAGCCGAGATGAAGAAACAAATTCAAGAGTTAGAAGAAAAGGGTTATATCAGACCGAGTACCTCGCCTTGGGGAGCACCGGTTTTGTTTGTGAAGAAGAAGGATGGTAGCATGCGCATGTGCGTCGACTACCGAGCTCTTAATGAAGTGACGATCAAGAACAAGTACCCTTTGCCAAGGATTGATGATTTGTTTGACCAGTTGAAGGGAGCATCAGTGTTCTCAAAGATAGATCTCAGATCAGGGTATCACCAGTTGAAGATTCGACCAGAAGATGTGCCCAAGACAGCTTTTGTGACCAGATATGGGCTTTATGAGTTTCTTGTGATGTCATTTGGACTCACAAATGCGCCTGCATATTTCATGAATCTGATGAACAAAGTGTTCATGGATTGCTTGGACAAGTTTGTCGTGGTGTTTATCGACGATGTGTTGATATACTCCCGAAGTGAAGAAGAGCATGAGCAGCATCTTCGAGTGGTTTTGGAAAGATTAAGAGCGCATCAGCTTTATGCCAAGTTTAGTAAGTGTGAATTTTGGTTGAAGCAGGTGGATTTTCTCGGTCATGTCATATCGGCTGAAGGAGTAGCAGTGGATCCAGCTAAAGTGGAATCTGTGATTAATTGGAAGCAACCGAGGAATGTGTCAGAGATTCGCAGTTTTCTTGGACTAGCGGGATATTACCGCCGGTTCATAGAAGATTTCTCCAAGATTGCAAGGCCGATGACCCAGTTAATCAAGAAGGAGAACAAGTTCGTGTGGTCAGAAGCTTGTGAAGCAAGTTTTCAAGAGCTCAAGAAGAGGTTAACATCAGCGCCAGTGCTAATTTTGCCCGATATTCGGAAGGATTTTGAAATTTATTGTGATGCTTCCAAGCAAGGTTTGGGATGTGTGCTAATGCAAGAAGGCAAGGTTGTTGCTTATGCGTCAAGACAGTTACGCGCACACGAGGAGAATTATCCTACTCATGATTTGGAGTTAGCTGCCGTAGTGCATGCTTTGAAGATTTGGCGTCATTACCTCATCGGTAATCGCTGTGAGATATACACGGATCATAAGAGTTTGAAGTATATCTTCACCCAGTCGGAATTGAATCTCAGGCAGAGAAGATGGTTGGAATTGATAAAGGATTATGATGTTGGGATTAATTACCATCCTGGTAAAGCCAATATCGTGGCTGACGCTTTGAGTCGAAAGGCCTACAGTAATAATTTGATGATTCAAGAAAGCCAACCGGAGTTATATGAAGAATTCAGGAAGTTGAATCTAAATGTGAGTATCGCCGAGAATGACAATATGCTAGAAGTGAAGTCAACCCTTGAAGACCAAGTGAGGGAAGCTCAGAAAGGTGACAAGGGTATCGAAGAAATCCGAGTGAAAATCAAGTTAGGTGAAGCACCTGATCATAAGGAAGATGAAAGTGGGACCCTTTGGTTTCGAGACCGCTTGATTGTGCCAAATCAGAAAGAGATCAAAGAGTTGATCATGAAAGAGGCTCATGAGTCTGCTTATTCTATTCATCCCGGAAGTACAAAGATGTACCATGATCTGCGAGAGAATTTTTGGTGGTCCAACATGAAGCAAGATATCGCAGAGTTTGTTTCGCTATGTGATGTATGCCGCAGAGTTAAGGCAGAGCACCAGAAGCCTGCAGGATTGCTTCAACCGCTTAAAGTGCCTGAATGGAAGTGGGAAGAAATTGGAATGGATTTTATCACAGGCCTTCCGAGGACATCGTCAGGATATGATTCTATATGGGTTATCGTAGATCGATTGACCAAGTCAGCTCATTTCATTCCAGTGAAGACAGTGTATAGTGGAGAGACACTAGCAGGGCTGTATATGTCCCGGATTGTGTGCTTGCATGGAGTGCCGAAGAAGATTGTGTCGGATCGAGGGACGCAATTTACATCGAGGTTTTGGAAGAAGGTGCATGAAGCACTTGGCACGCAGCTGAATTTCAGTACAGCTTACCACCCGCAGACAGATGGTCAGACCGAGCGAGTAAATCAGATTTTGGAAGATATGCTTCGAGCATGTGCTTTAACGTACAAACGAAGCTGGGATAAGAGTTTGCCATATGCTGAGTTTTCGTATAACAACAGTTATCAAGCCAGTTTGCAAATGGCTCCTTTTGAAGCTCTATATGGACGTAAATGCCGTACCCCTTTGAATTGGCATGAAGTTGGTGAAAAGCAAGTGTTTGGACCTGATGCTTTAGAGGAAGCTGATAAGCAAGTGAAGGTGATTCAAGAAAGATTGAAAGTGGCACAGTCTAGACAGAAGAGTTACTCGGACAAGCGCCGCAAGGACATATGTTTCAAGATAGGTGATGCCGTGTACCTGAAGGTATCCCCGCTCAGGGGGATGCGTCGTTTTGGAATCAAGGGCAAGCTAGCACCCCGCTATATTGGACCCTTTGAGATAACTGCTCGTCGTGGAGAAGTAGCTTATCAGTTGGCCTTGCCGGAGAAGTTATCCAATGTGCACAATGTGTTCCATGTGTCACAGTTGAAGAAGTGCTTCAAAGAACCAGAAGAAGAAGTTCGGAAAGCTTCCTTGGAGGATATTGAGGTTCAGGATGATCTGACATATGAGGAATACCCGATCAAGATTCTGGACGAGAAAGTACGAACAACCAGAAGTAAAGTGATCAAGTTTTGCAAAGTTCAGTGGAGCAACCATACCGAAGAAGAAGCAACGTGGGAACGAGAAGAAGACCTGAAGGAGGAGTTTCCAGATCTGTTCTCTAGCTTCGAATCTCGGGGTCGAGATTCTTTGTAAGGGGGGTAGAGTTGTAACATCCTCAATTTTTTTTCGAGCTTGAAATTTTTTTTTAAAGAGAGAAGGATGTGCAATTATGTAATATATGTTAAAAATATTTTATTGGATTTTTATTTCAAATTAATCAAAGGCCTTGAATTAATTTGAGAGTAAAAAGTGTGTTTTTGATTTTTAATTTAATCACCATTTGAAAAATTGCTCCGAAAATATTTTTATTGGATTCCCCATGTCTAAATTGATTTACTGGAAAATTTTCATAATTTTTGAAGCCTTTTTGGATAAGTTTTGGAATTATTTCTTTTCTCCATTTGTTTTAATCCGAAATTGATTAAGAAATACACTTTGGGGGCCCCACATGCATGCATGCATGCATGCATGCAGCCCGGTGCTGCCTCACGCGCGGGTGGCCGCGCGATTTGCGCGTAACGCTGCCGCCGGTTCATCTCAGTGCGTGAAATTTGGAAAATTAATTCCCAATTTCTCTCCAAATAATTGGTAATTGATTCTAGCTTTTATTTCCTTATTTCCTGCTGCCTTTTCCTCTCCCTCCTCCCCCTATAAAATCCCCCTCTACCCTGTGATTTGTTTCTTTGCCTCTTTCCCCAAATTTTCTCCTCTCCTCTCCTCTTCTTCTCCAACTCCGGCGGAGCTCCGGCGAGAAATTCCGGCGACACCGGTGCATCTCCACCCGGGACGTGGCCACGAGGAGCTTCCTCACGTCGGCGCGCATCTTCTCCCCCAACAAAACGCGAGTTTCGTCCACGACTCCGTCCGTACCGCGAGTTCTTCACCAACTCCGGCGAGCTCTCTCTCTCCTCGTTTTCTTCAACTCCGGTGAGCCTCTCCCCAATCCTTTGCACCGGTAGACTCCTCTCAACCCAAGGATTAACTCCCCTCCACTAATTTTACCAATCTTCAATCTTGCATGTGATCAACAATTTGAAAACCCTCTCTCTTGGCCTGGTACTGTAGCGTGAACAGTAGCACGAGCTACTGTTCACATATACAGTTAAAACCTAAATAGCTTTCTTCCTCTAATTTTTGGGCACCTCCAAATCTCGTCTGATCTGTGATGTTAGGATTAAAATGAAACATTTGACACCCCACGAATCCAACGGTGCAAACGGATTTTTAATCCGACCGTCGGATTTCGAATAATAATTTAATTAGTGTGAAATTGGAGCAAATTTGGTGATATCTTTGCACCGGATAAATGTTTCGAGTTGAATCTTTTTCTGTACACCATTAGTATGTTAAGGAGTGGTTCTGGAAATTTTCGTAATTTTTGGACATGTGTAGATTTTCCTAGAATTAAAATAAGCTTTAAATCAATTATTAAAAATGGTAATGCTCTCTGTTATTTTTATTCAATTTTAGTTTAGGATCAGAGAACCCTAAAGACAATTTACCATGTCAACCAAAGTATTTTCCCTGTAATGGTTAGCGCTATAGAAATCAAGTTGTATTCTAGATCCTTTTTAAATTGTTATTTAAATACTGTTTCTAGTAATAAGTCCAGTATAAATCTGTTTTAACCTCTAAAAATGCATGTCCAGTACCCAATAATTCATATTATATTATTGTAATGTTGTAAAGTCATGAGAACCATTTTGGATAATTTATTAATGTTTTTCCATGCTTTTCATGTAATTTCCATGCTTAGAAAAATGATTTTAATTGCTTAAGTTATATTTCCAGAACACATGTAAACATGAAATGTTTCTGGAATCAGTATAATAGCATGTTAGTCCAATGGTATGATTTATTAATGTTATTTAGTATTTTCTACTTATTTGTTACACTAGAAATGCTAGAAAATGCTTTAATTAAATAATGTTCAGATTAGAAATTATTATTAAATCATTATTGGTACTGTTCCAGTACTGTTAACATGTTCCAAGTTGTTTCATGCTTAGTTAGTACATGTTAATAGTAGAGAATACAATTTAGCTTAATTTCTAGTCTTTAAAATATTAGAAAAGCATGTGTAAATCTAGTTATATGTTGATAATCTATTTTTCTTACTGTTGTTAACCATTATAAATATTTAGGATTCATCTAAATATTTATTTATGGTTAATTATGAATTGTTTGTCCTTTTATTATAATTACTAGCATGCTAAGGTGTATGTGTGTATGTATAAGTGAATATCTATTAAATATACCCGATAGGGGTTATATGCTATATATATATGTCTATGGTTATGGCCAACCCTAGAAGACCATTCTTCTTCGCGATGACGCGATCGCGCCATCGATCCTTTCCACCTTACCTTACCTTCGTCGGGCTTCTCTCGTGTTGCTTTCCGGTGTGTCTTTTGAAGTCGATGTTTATTTATTTTGCTCGTTGCGTTGCGTCAATAGGGAGTGAAGAGACCGACCCGACGACCGAAGCAGCTGAAGAGGGAGAGTTCTACAACGAAGGCATGCCATCTTTTCTTGATCATATTTGATCCCATATTTTTGAATTCATTATATTTTGTTATTTTACAAACATGCATGCTGTTTTTAATCCAGTAGCTAGCGTGTCCATTGACACACTTTTACCATGTCCGCTTGTCGCCCTTTTATCTTGATACCCTGAGTAGTTTAGTAGGTTTTATTCTGAATAGAGTAGAAATGCTTAGCCATGCTCAATTATATCCCTAGGTTGCTTTTGAATTGCCTCCTCGGAGGAATGAATACCGGATTGATGATCCTCGTTGAAACTGTTGTTGAGCTCGCTGAGCTAGGGCCGGATGCCCGATGATTTCCTCTCTCTCTATTCCTCCTACTCTACTCTGGGTGAAACTTACCATCTAATATGGTGCGGGCGGCAGCTGGATCATTGTGATGAAGGAGCAAATGGTTGCCTACCCGCAGAAGGCCGGTTTAAAGGAACCATAAGTCGTCCGTACCGCCGAAGGCCGAAGTCTTGAAGTTGGAGAATTGTGACAACAGTGCAACCACACGCTAAATGGGCAATGGCTTGGTCAAGTAGGTTAGTCAGCCTTTGGTGCCGATGTTGCCGTACCGCAGAAGGGGTGGACGTAGCGACGAGGACCCTCGGCACAGATGGGGGGAACGGAGTGCGGGGATGTACTCTCGACTCCGGGCCAGACCCGGTGGGCATGTCACACCTTAGGGGGATCTAGCTAAAAGGCCTCGTCACAATCTCCCTGCCGGTACACCGATGGGTGTGTACTATGCTGGCGACGGCCAGTGGCAACAAGACGAGATTGTGTCATGTGGGTAAAGTGTACACACTCTGCAGAGTTAAAACTAATCGATTAGCCGTGTCCACGGTTATGGACAGCACATGACTCATTCTGGATGAAAAGGACCTGTCTTTCTCCCCCTTGCTACTTCCCTCTACCCCTATGCTGATGAAACCCATGGTCGAGCTAAGGCAGGAGTTCCTTGCTCGAAGGTGTTGGTCGAGGACCACACGCTGGAAAAATACCCCTGTTAATAAAATTGTTTTACATCAAAATGCTGCCTTCGAATCTATCCTAATATTTCAACCAGAACCGCAGTTACGCAAATAAACCCTACAGCCTTCCTTTGAAGCCTTGCATATAGTTTGATAGGACCATCTGCTGCCAGGTGGCTTGCTGAGTACGCGAAGTACTCATCGTGCATGTGTCTTGTGGTGGTGTGCAGAGGATTATGCTGAAGAAGGAGCTGAGGAAGACCTCTTCTACGATGATCCCGAAGAATAGGTCGCGTGGGCTTCCGTCAATTTGCCTGTGGCACGGATGGAGCCGCTTCGCTTTTATTTCCGCTGTTTTGCCTCTGATGTAATAAATGTCGTTAAGACATAGTACTTTGTAAGCCATGTGGCATATTGTACTCAAATTATGTTTTATCTTGAATGCATGTGATGTTATTCATTTCGCTTGTGTACCGTCAGCATGATCCTGGGACTGACGAGAATGTATACAAGGGGGATCTGGTAGTTGAAACCAGGTTCTTACATTACATGTTCACGATTCACACCAATATAGATTTGTAGAGAGTGAAAAGATGCCAGACAGGACATGAGCTTGCAAATTTACTATGAGAACACCAATGGAATTATTGTATTAAGTTCTAACTAGTGATACATTTAATTATTGTCGATGCAGACTATGAATGGATATATGTCACGGACCCAAGAATTACATATGATTAGGGGAACGAATGGTCGCCAAGGACCGAGGGACCAGTCGACCTGGTGGCACGGTACCTGCGCCATACTCACCGAGGCGGAGTGATCCGACACCTAACCAACGCAAGCCGGCCGGAAGTGACTAAACTTCCCAGAACCACATACAATTCCCTGATCCGGTGAAGGTTTATAGTCGTTCCCGAATTCTACCATGCAAAGCAAGGTCAGAGGAGCCCAGCGATTCTACCCACACCCTAACCTAGCTCGGAAGCTAGTGGGTCGCTCGAAAGCCCGGTAGAATATGCCCACAACCCTGCCTGGCCGGCACAGCATCTCAGCCAGCGGGTCACTCAAACCGATTCCTGCTCATCCTAGTAATAAGAGGAACGGCTTTAACTCTTCACGGTATACCCATACACTTCATCTCATTCACGCACGGTGTATGAGCAGCCCCAATAATAACTTGTATATCACAACAAAGAACTACGATACGATAATAATACTAGCTGTCCACATTGTGAACAAATATTACATCACTTGGCTATAACCGAAAGTTTTAGTCGAATCCATAAAGTAAAACGAGTAGCAGCGGATAAAATGAGCAAGACCCACAGCGGCGCATCAACCACTGTCCAAAACATTCCCACAATAACCCTATGAGTCGAACACTACCGAGGAAACCACAATTTCAAGCGTCGTCGAAAAAGTCCTCGACCACCGGCTCACATGCAAGCTCTAGGAATAAACTAGATGAGTACAAAAGTACTCGCAAGACTTATTCGTGCTTGATTAAATGTCCTACACATGGATTTACTACAACAGGAGTAAACATGATGCTTCTTAGAGTAACAATATACAAATTAAGAACATAGCATTAACAGTGTAACTTAAAGACAAGGTAGGTAACATACTAATTCAGGGTACATTCATATCAATGTCCAATCACCACAACATCCATTTAACCAGTTCCAAATCAATGGGGGCAGCCCATATGTCAAATCCAAATTGATCCATTTAACCAATTCCAAATCAATTGGGGCAGCCCAGATGTCAAATCCAAATTGATCCATCATATACACATTTTCAATTAATCTCTCGAACCGATACCGACAACTCAACCACTACAGGTATAGTGAGTGCATAACCATTTGGAGATAGCGAGCCTCCAAGGGGCATGGAGACTTACCTCAACTATGCCTCAGTGATGGTTCCCGCTAATGTTCCCGCGGCGATAAGGGATTGTGACACGCTGAAATAAGGTTGGTGTGACAACAAAACTCTACTTACTCTTGGGTCACCTTCAAACTTCAATTAACACCAACCGTACCCATTGTGCACGCCCTCGGCTCTCCCAACTCACTTAAGAATTTGGTTGAAGAGCCCATAAGATGTTCTCAACATAAGATACATCCTACACATACTAGTGTGCTCGACCTCGCATACGATATTTTAAGCAAACATCCACACATAAGCACACATGAACAGGGCATACACATAAGTACGGAAGGTAAAAATGCAACAAGCTCTGCTTGCCTTGCTCGTAGGGTTCCTGGTCTTGCGTGGAGTCAAGAGCCTGGTGGTCTCCTTCTTCGGGCTCTGTTTCGAGCAACACATGACACCGGAAACAAACGAGAAAAGAAGAAATGAGACCCAGCATGAATGCATGATGAATGATGTAAGGGATGGATCTCTAAAACAATCCTACTGATGTTACGAATCCATGGCACGGTTGATAGTGGAAAAGTCGACAGATAAGTCACCCTTACTGTCCCTTTACAGAACCGTAGATGAGATTTTCACCTCATACGGCTCCTCGGTCAATTCTTTCGAAGGGATCCTTTTCCTCGTTTGAGAGTCTCCGCCCTTCTTCCACTCCATCCCGAAGACTAACTAAGACCAATTGAGTCACGTTTTCATGTTCTAATTGAACACTTTCCATTTATGATATGATTAAAGGAGAAGATTGTTCTTTTACCAAACATATGCGGATCAAATCACGTCTTATAATAAAAAGAAATCTTTCTCGGTATCAATCCCCTTGCCCCTCATTCTTTGAGAATCATAAGGATCCTTTTTGAGTTTCCATTTCTTCATTTGGAATCTGGGCTCTTCTATCTTCGACTTATTTTTTTGGCTTTATTCTTTATTTATTTCATTTCGATTTTTCCCTCTTCCTCTATCCCTATCCTCTAGGTACAGCGTTTGCATCAATAGAGAACCTTTTACTCTGTATGAATCTATATTATTCCATTCCAATTTCTTCCCGAAACTTCTCAAGAAAAATCCCGAATTGGATCCAAAATTGACGGGTTAATGTGAGCTTATCCATGCGGTTAGGCACTCTTCAAATAGGAATCCATTTTCTAACTGGCTTTCGTGCTTTGGTGAGTCGTCCGAGATCTTTTCGATGACCTATGTTGTGTTGAAGGGATATCTATATGATCCGATCGATTGCATAAGACCCGCGGTAGCAATAGAACGGGGAAAGTATACAGAAAAGACAGTTCTTTTCAATTTCGATTATCTATATTGGGAAGTTTCGGGAAGAAATTGGAATGGAATAATATAGATTCATACAGAGGAAAATGTTCTCTATTGATGCAAACGCTGTACCTAGAGGATAGGGATAGAGGAAGAGGGAAAATCGAAATGAAATAAATAAAGAATAAAGCCAAAAAAATAAGTCGAAGATAGAAGAGCCCAGATTCCAAATGAAGAAATGGAAACTCGAAAAGGATCTTTCTGATTCTCAAAGAATGAGGGGCCCTGTTCCCCGGTAAGAAATATAGTGAAATCGCCTTTCCCATTCTTTCCCCTGATCCTGCTACGAAGAAAGATGCTTATTTCTTAAAATATCCCATATATGTAGGGGGAAACCGAGGAAGAGGACAGATCTATCCTGATGGTAGCAAGAGTAACAATACGGTCTATAATGCTACGTCAACAGGTATAGTAAGAAAAATACTACGTAAAGAAAAGGGGGGATATGAAATATCCATACTCGATGCATCGGATGGGCGCGAAGTGATTGATATTATATCTCCCGGGCCAGAACTTCTTGTTTCAGAGGGGGAATCCATCAAGCTTGATCAACCGTTAACAAGCAATCCGAATGTGGGAGGGTTTGGTCAGGGGGATGCAGAAATAGTGCTTTAGGATCCATTACGCGTCCAAGGCCTTTTGTTCTTCTTCTTATCCGTTATTTTGGCACAAGTTTTTTTGGTTCTCAAAAGAAACAGTTTGAAAAGGTTCAATTGTACGAAATGAATTTCTAGGTCCCGGGATTTCTTACCATACCCAGCATGAATGCATGATGAATGATGTAAGGGATGGATCTCTAAAACAATCCTACTGATGTTACGAATCCATGGCAGCAAGGGTTCCTCAAATCGAACTCATGAAAGTTAAGTTGTTACCCTACATATATGCATGTCAAGTTTTATCAGATGACAAGCTAGGGTTTGAACATTACTACTCACAAGGGATGGTCATGACCTGCAATATTTATCATATGAAAGTGCTCTGGAATATGAGACTAACGCAATTGGAATTGCTCGATTCGGGGCTAAAATCGTCGAGTTAGGGTTTATCGACGTACGGCGATAAAAGGAACTAACAACTCGCACCCTACAATGACCTACCGTGCATATGCCACTACTGGAAACCTAATTGTACCAAGTTGTAGGAAATCTCGCAAGGTTTCCAAAAATATAAAACTTGTCGAAATCAGAGCTATATTTATCAAGTTACGCGTTATGGAAAATCATCGTCCGAAACGCGAGGAACTAATTTAAACTCAATTTGGCTCAGATTTGCATTCCAAATTTTGAATTTTTGTTTCAGCCATATTGTAGATAATTTCACAAGGTTTTCAGAACTATAAAATTTATCCCAATCAGAGTTATAGATCAAAAGTTACGCCTGTTTGAAATTTATCGGAAAACCTAACCCTAACTCTCGAAAACTTAAATGCTACGTGTACCCAACTCATCCAAAGCCTCTCTGACCAGTCGGAAACAAAAATGCTGACCACACTCGAGAATCCACCCAACTACCTAGCCCTAACCCTAACTAAACCCCACTGACATGCGGGACCCGCAGGTGCACCCGTTGCCAACTAAAAAGAGGCCACGTGGCCTCCTCATTCTCATTCCTCTCTCTCTCGGGTGGGATGGCCGTGCCCTCACCGGAGCATCACCGGAGATGCTCCGGGCGGCAAGGAGGGGGCTCCGGGCTCGGGGAAGGCGGCCAAGGCTAACGGAGCTCACCCTGTGCTGGCTTCGGTGGCGCCGGGGAACGGAGGAGGTCGGGGGCTTCGGGCGGTGGCGCGGGGAGCTCTCCGGATGCGGACCTGAGGAAAGGAAGAAGGAGGTGGTTAGGGAGGGAGAGGAGGAGCCGAGGAGCAAGAAATCGGGGCCCTCAGTGCACCGGAGCAGCGTTGATTCGTCGTCGGAGCAGCGGCCGGAACCGAAGAAGAAGGCGGCGTGGGTGGAGCGCTCGGCACCGGAGGAAAAATGATTAGGGTTTTCAGGCAGGGAGGAGCGGCCGGTCGGAACCGAGCCTTAAATAGGGCGGCCGGTCGGAGCCGCAGTGGCCGCGCCGCCCTTCTTCCCCTACCCAGCGGTGGTGACGTGGGGGAGAAGGAGCTGGCAGGTGGGCCCCGGTCGGAGGAAGAGAGAGAGGGAGACGCCGACAGGGGGGCCCACGTGGCAGTGGGAGATGGAGAAGGCACCGGCGGGATGGAGTGGGCCGGCCGAGGCGGCCCAAAGGGCCTCGGCCCTTTCTTTTTCTTCTTAAAAATTTCCTTTTTCTTTTTATATGGCAACAGAGCTAGTATTGGCGTCATTTTATGTGCAATTTGGGCTCCAAAAATTTGGAAATTTTTACAGGACGTTCACATTGATTTATAGGGCCTACTGTAAAAGTTTGAATTGATTTGGAGCTTGTTTGAACTGGTGTCTAGTTCACTCCAAGTTTGACCTAATTCGGCGTTTGAACTTCGACCAGGCCCTATACCCTTCCAAAAATTTTGAAAATTGGCAGGTGGCTAGAGTATTCAATCTCATGGTTGTTTGAACATTGGGGGAGCTTTTCAACAATAGGAGCATTGTCTGAACCCCTAATTCCAATTCAGTCCTTTTTGGGCAATTGGATTTCCGGCTCTCCGATTGAGTTAGCATGGCCTTAGGGTTTTTGGATGAAATTTCGAGAGGGGAACCTTCGAGGGATGACCCAGCTAGGAACCCTAATCTTCCTCTACCTACTATTGACGGCTTCAATGTTTTGTTAACTCAAATAAGTTGATTGGTGTTTGCAAAATTAACCACCGAGGATGAGATATGTACATATTCTATAAAGTAAAGTTGATATACAACTAAGTTTAGGCAAGGTGTGTGGGTGATGATGACATGTATGCATGTATGCAGGCAAACACTTAGTTTCGTTAAAATTGGGTATTACAATATACTAATTCATGTAACTTGAAAAAAGGATCTTTGGCTAGCCAAGGACTAATGCCCACTGACCACTGTGACGACCAATGCAGTATTAATTGCCAATATTGTATCATTCATTATCAACTTATCATGACAAAGTAGAGAATGGAGCAACAATAAACAGGATTGACCAAATGCTTCATGACCACATGCAACCAGTGTACTAACTACTAAGTCACTATTAAGACTTAATCTGATAACTCAAGGAAAAAAATTGTTCTGTGTGACTCCAAAAGGTGCTGGTCAAACAAAATACCACACATATACTCTAGAACATACCAGTATACCACCACCCATAGCACCCAATCAAAGTCAAAAGTGTTAGCACTCCTGTTATAGTCCGTAAGCTTTTCTGTACAGTTAAAATGGCATAAATGGTCCAGTCAATTCAAAATTCAATTCGACGTATGAAAATAGGCCTTAAGAATTTACATAATCTCAGAAAAGGAAGTGCTGACCTCTGGCTCTGCCAATGCCGCTGAATATCCATCTCGATTTTTCGATGTAGTGTCAAAGTCGAACAGAGACACGCCGGAAGCCGCGGCCGCCGCCGCGCGCGCCCCGACTCCTTTGCGGTCAGGGAGAGGACGAGGGGGAGCAAGTCGTCCGCAGCGCCGCCTGCGTGTTGAGGAGGACAATCCCGGGATTGGCCTTCGACCACGCCGCGCCGGCAGCACCGGCATCGGACCTCTGCTTCTTCGCCGTTGGCTTCTCTCGCAAAATCAAGCTCAATGACCGCTCCTTCTCCTTTCCGTCCTTCTTCTGCTTCTCCATCGCTGACGCCTGATAGAATGCTGGCCGGGCAGCGCCGGTGCCCGGTGCAGCAAGGGGTGAGGAGGGGGGTGCGGGTGTGCGGCGGAGGGCAACCCTAAGCGAGAATGCGGCGCAGCGGCGGTGCGAAATAGCGAAAGCGAAATAAGCTAATGGGCTTCACCGCTTCAGAAGGTCCAACACGAACTAATGGGCTTCGAGCCAAATAAGCTCGTCGAGCTGGCTTGGGCCGAGGCTCGGCCCGAGGTGAAATCGAGCCCAAAATGGTAACTCAGCTCGGGATTTTTTTGTGACGGGCCTAGCTTGATCCGAGTCAAGCCTGCCAAAACTCGGCTCATGCGTCCAAGCTGACCTGCAGCCTAGTTGTGGCCACCCTCGGCAGTGCGGCAACAGCTACCACTGTGGAGGTGTGGCCGACCACAGCCACTGCACTCGATTGGACATCTCTCGCCGAGGCCTTGTCTGGTGCATCGCCCCTGGCCAACCGAGGTGTTGCGGCAGGCCCAGCAAGTGTCTTGACCGCTGCCGCGCCACCCCTGTCGGCACCATCTAAAGTAGCGATGGTAGTGGCGGAATAGGCTGCAGCGGGTGGAGCAGCAACATGGCCGAGCGGTGAGACAGGGAACCGCCAGCGCCCCGCCCCTAGCAACTCAGCCTCCATCATCGTCGGAAGTAGAACTATCTCCACCCTGTCTTGTCCTGCCGAAGACCCAACAGGATGAGGCGTAGCAAGAGGCACTGACCCTGCCGCCGTAGTGGTACCCGTAGGAGCACCTCCAGAACCTGCACCATAAAAAATATTACCCGACCTGTCAACGCAGTCCTTGGGCCTTTTTGTTCCTGTGTCCGCCATCTCCATATCACCTTCACCCCCATCAATAGCATCATCACCATAAAAAGAATGATCTAGCGTGCCAATTTCCTATACCCCCTCAGAAACTATCTCCCTTTTAAAGAAAATTTCATATGCTTTGTCCCTAACAACAATCTCAATCTGACCAGAGATGAGCTCAGGATCCATCACTGCCACCTGTAAACGGACCACTCCCCTCTTCCTACTGTAAACCATGTACACAGCTTGAGTCGCCCCACAAGAGAACCAATGGCGCATAAATTCAAATAATCTCCAATCTCATAAGGGACTCCATAAACATGCACCCAAAACTTGCATAAAGTATTTTTCTTTGGTTTCAGCATTTCCATTCCAAGAACTGTAGAACCACCCAGGGCCAGCTCTGGGCCTAGGCGGGAGGGCGACGGCCTAGGGCCCAGGCATGGGAGGGGCCCAGGATGGCAGGATCGCATCTATACACCATAGCAGTATAGCACCGTAAAAAGGAAAAAAAACCCAGCTCTGCTAATCTGTGTGACGTTAACACATAACAGTATTTGACAACGGTTAATGCATGTGCGACTCTAATCTCTTGATCGCTAATCTCTTTGCCCTTTCGATGTTTCGTCTTCCTGCCGCACCACACGACGCACGCCCACCGCACGACCGCACCTCCCGTCTCCTCCTGTGCGTCCTCTCGTCTCGCCGGCGACTCGCCGGACGCCACGGCGCCATCCTATCTGGTATTGCAGCAACCAGCAAGCGGTCAAGCGGAGGTTGTCCTCAGCAGTCAGCAGTCCCCAATTTCGCATCAAGATTCAGGTACAATCAATCAATCATCGCTGGCATATTACTCACATGCATCTTACTCGTCCACTAAACCAGTTCTGGTGTATGCAAGGGATATGAACCAAACTAGTTATTCACTTAGTTGCTTGCATGCCACACTATGACAACGCACGCTCACAAAACAAATAAAAAGTACACGATCGATTTGCATGCAGCGGAGGTTGTCCCCAATTTCTTATTCGTCACTTCCTCAGTATTTAATTTCCTTCACAATTTTAGGTGTTATAATGTTGCCTAAGAAGCATTTTGTCGGGTGCTGAGAAAAGGAAAAAAAGAAAACGAGATGATCAGTTAATTGAATCACAAAGAGGTGCTCTAAATAAGTTTTTTTCAGCTTCAAGTAATGTTGATGTTAATGAAGATCAAGGGCAGGAACCTGATCCCAGGCAAGAACATGATCATAATTTAAATACAGATGTTGAGGTCAATGAAAATGCTACAGGAGAGCAAACTTTAAATGCAGAAGTTGATGTCAATACGGATAGAACGGGGGAGGAAAATTTACAGTCTTCAACTGATACTGAAAATCCAAATGGTGATGCACAAAAAGATTCTCTTTTATCTATCTATGATCCCAGAACATGGGATATTCTTGACAATAGCAAAAGGGATATTTTAATTAAAAAAGGACCTGTGAGAGAACCGAATCTAGAGTTCTGTAAGGATGAACTTGGTAGACATTTTTCATATGCTTATTACTCCAGAAAGTTAATTAATGGTGAAGTTGTTGATAGAAACTTGTTGGTTTACTCTAAAGATGTGGACAAAGTTTATTGTTTTTGTTGCAAATTGTTCAAATCAAATCAGAGCAAGTCTTTGCTAGCATCTGATGGATTGAGGGACTGGAAGTGTCTGAGTTGGAGACTCAAAGAACATGAGAGCAGTGTTGAGCATTTGAAATGATTGCTGAATTTGATCCTGTGATGCAAGAACACATTAGGTGCATTAAAAATAATGAAATTCATCATCATTATCTTGGCCACAATATTCAGAATGAGTTAATTTCAGTTCTTGCTGATGTTGTGAGAAAGGTTATCTTAAAGATCATCAAGGATGCCAAGTATTTCTCTATTATCTTAGATTGTACCCCAGATGTGAGCCATGAGGAACAAATGACTCTAATTGTGCGTTGTGTCAATATGTCAAGTAACATTCCGAGAGTGGAGGAGTTTTTCCTAGAGTTCTTAAAGGTTGATGACACCTCAGGATTGGGGCTTTTTAAGGTATTGATGGATACATTGGGTTCTCTTGATTTGAACGTCGCTGATGTGAGAGGTCAAGGTTATGACAATGGTTCCAATATGAAGGGAAAACACCAAGGTGTTCAGAAGCGTTTGCTTGAAATTAACACCAAAGCATTATATATGCCATGTGCATGTCATAGTTTGAATCTCACTCTTTGTGATATGGCGAAATCTTGCAAACAAGCTATTACATTCTTCGGTGTTATACAACGGATATATGTATTGTTTTCACGTTCTACTAAAAGGTGGAAGATTTTGCTTGACAATGTTCCAAAACTTACTCTCAAACCTTTGTCTAATACTTGTTGGGAGAGTCGAATAAAGAGTGTGCAACCTATCAGGTACCAAACTCCCCAAATAAGATCAGCATTGAAGGAATTGGAGGAGGCTTCTACTGATGACCCAGCAGCTGTAAGTGATGCTCAATCTTTGGTCAGTGCACTTGAGAATTTTGAAAATTTAGTTGGTATGGTTGTCTGGCATGATATTTTATTTTCTGTAAATATGGTGAACAAAAAGTTGCAGGAAAAGATTGTGTGCATCGATGCTACTATCAAACACATTGAAGGGGTCATCTCATATTTTCAGAAGTACAGAAATGAAGGCTTCGATTCTAGTATTGAAATTGCAAAAGCCATTGCATCTGATATGGACATAGAACCAAAATTTCCTACAAAATGTCAAAGTAAAAGGAAGAAGCATTTTGATGAAACCAATGATCAAGATGAAGAAATACAGCTGTCAGCTATGGAATCCTTCAGAGTTACTTACTTTCTAGTCATTTGTGATGCTGCAATTGCTTCATTGACTAGTCGATTTGAGCAGCTGAAGATATTTGAAAAGGTGTTTGGTTTCTTATTCAATTCAAAAAATCTGAAGTGCTTGGATGATAGTAATCTATGGAAATGCTGCACTACTTTTGTAAAAACTTTTTCTCATGATAACTCGTCTGATGTTGATCTTGATGATTTTTTCTCGGAATTAAAAGTGCTGCAAGTAACTTTGCCAGATGATTTGATGTCAGCGCCTGAGATTCTTCAGTTTGTTACAACTGTGGATTGCTATCCAAATGTCTCGGTTGCCTATCGGATCCTCTTAACTGTACCTATGACTGTAGCCTCAGCTGAAAGAAGTTTCTCTAAATTGAAACTACTGAAAAATTGTTTGAGGTCAACTATGTTACAAGAAAGATTGAATGGCTTGGCTATGTGCTGTATTGAGAAGGATATCTTGGACAACGTTGATCTTGATATTGTCCTTAATGACTTTGCAACAAGAAACGCCCGAAGAAACTTTTTTGTGAAGCACTGAAGCATTCATGTCGATGGAGTCATTGGAATTTAGTTCTTATTTGAGGTAATCATACTAGCAGGCCTTGCATACTAGTTCCATTTTGCTATTCTTTTAGTCTTCCTGTCGTAATATGACATTGCTCAACAATTATTATTAGACATGTGAAACTAAGATTGTGTGGATGGAAGTTAACTCTTAATACTTTGCAAGCGAAGTTAGACACATATATGCATATATATTTATATACACATATATATATAGCCTTAAGGGCTCATGTCGTCGACTTCGCCCTAGGGCCCTCCAAAACATAGAGCCGGCCCTGGAACCACCCCGTGCGCTGTAACAAGCATCTCCTGAAAACGGACGAGACGCTCAAGCTCAACCACTGAAGGAAAAGGCACTATATATGAATTGTCCTCATGCTCTTGGACCTCCCACTCCCAATCATTCACCCGAACTACTTGCTTCAACTCGAAAATCAAGTGCTTAGCAGAGAACAAAAAAAACTTTAATCAAACAGACTTTGACTCCTTCACTACCTTGGGGTTGTTCAGAGATGAGAAAAAAAAGAATCCAAGGCCATCGACGCTGAAGCCACGCATGGCAGCCACCGGTTTGGGAAGACGCAGTAATGGGCATCGCCTTGCCAAATGGTTCGGGGCCTCACAGACGTCACAACTCACAATATAGTTGACAACAGGAGTAGGTGGAGACTCAGGGGGAGGTGGAGACTCGATAGGACGAGTGGAAGAGGGCACAACAATGATCGGTGTATCAGGAAAGGTCAGAAAAGACAGAGGCTCAACAGGGGAAGGCGAAGGAGAAGCTGGACGCGGAAAGAAAGGACGACACTCATCGAAGGTCACATCCTGAGAAACCCGCATACGACGAGCAGTGGGATCCCAACAGCGATAGCCCTTATGCTCCGGACTATAGCCTAGAAAGATACACTCAACAGACTGAGCAGTCAGTTTGGTGCGTTCACGGGGAGCTAAAAGAACATAGCAAATGCAACCAAACAGACGAAGAGTAGAGTAGTCAGGAAGAGAACCAGAAAGGCACTCAACAGGAATCCCACCCTGAAGGGCAGAAGAGGGCTGAATATTAACAAGATATGTAGCAGTAGAGACAGCCTCAGCCCAAAAGTGAGGTGGAATAGAAGTGGCGATCATGAGTGCACGAGCAGTCTCAAGAAGGTGACGATGCTTACGCTCAGCAACACCATTCTGAGCATGAGCACCAGGACAAGAGAACTGAGCAAGAGTGCCCTGCTCAGCAAGAAAACCACGAAGATGACGAGAAAGATACTCGCCAGCAGAATCAGCACGAAAGACACGAATGGGAGTGGAGAACTGGGTACGAACCATGGTGGCAAACTGTCTATAGATGGAGAGGACCTCACTACGAGCAGACATAAAGTATATCCAAGTGTGGCGAGAAAAATCATCTATAAAGATAATATAGTAGCGATGACCCCCTTTCGAAACGAAGGGGGCTGGACCCCACACATCCGAGTGAACAAGATCAAAAGGACGCTGAGACACAGACTCACTATGAGGATAAGGTAACTGACTCCGCTGGGGGAAATGAGCCGCTGAGGCGGGGAGCAGTAGTCGATGTAGCCGGTGGACGAACAGCAAGCACGGAGGGAAGTGGCAGTAGACTAGAGCCACGCAGACGAGTCTCCTCCGCACGGATCTTTGTAAGCACCTCCAGAAGAGAGACGCGAGGCTGACGAGCAAGGAGCTGGGCACGACGCGACTCAAACTCAGGACAAAGCCGCGTTAAGAACTCGTACACGCGCAAGAACTCGCGGTCAGCACGAGCATCCTGACAACACTGACAAGAGCCACAACCAGGACGGCGAAGGGAATCCAGCTGGCGCCAGACAGCAGAACTCTGAGCATAGAACTCATCAACCGTGGCATCACCCTGCTGAAGAGAGTGCTCCTGGCGAACCACGGACAGGAACAAAGCGTCGCCAGAGGGCTCATAACGCTGACGAAGATGAGTCCACATCTGGAAGGCCGTAGAGAATCCCACAACCTCAGAAGAAAACTGAGGCTGAAGACTGGCGACAAGAACAGCAGCAACACGAGCATCATCATCACACCACTGAGTGTACTCAGTCAGCAGAGCACCGTAGGAATCCAGAGTCGCCTGATAAGCGGTGACAGCAGCATCATAGGCAGCGCGGTCAGCATCGGTAGGTCGAGCACCAAGCTTAGGCTCAACCGGTGCCACAGGACAGGCCGGACACGGAACATCGCCGGAGAGGACGCCCCAGAGACGAAGACCACGCATGTGGATGCGCATATGAGAGATGAAGTCGGTGAAATTGACCCCATCAAAAATCACCGGGCAGCGAGGGAGAGAAACGGTGCCCGAAGACATAGTACCTGTTTTTTTTCCTTTTTTTTTACTCTTTTTTTTGCTTTTTTTTTCTATCCTATATACGGGCTAATGGCCCGTGCACCTCAGCACAGACCCGTGCACCTTTGTTCACACCTCAGAACAGAGGAGGCCGACCGGACGGGCGGGGGAGGCGGCGGACGGGGGAGGCGTCGGCGGACGGGGGAGCGGCGGCGCCGACGGACGGGAGGCCGGTGACGGGAGGCCGGCGGACCGGAGCGGCGGTGGCCTAAGCGGAGCGGCTCAGGGGAGGCGAGCCGGCGGCGCGGGAGGGCCGACGAGGCGGGCCGGCGGAGCGGCGCGGGCGGGCGAGCGGGCTGGGAGGCCGGCGGAGCGGCGGCGGCTCGGGAGGCCGACCGGGCGGGGGCGGCGGCGGCTCGGGAGGGCGGGGGAGGCCGGCGGCGTAGGAGAAGAGGCCGGCGGCCGGGGGATGGGGAGGCCGGCGGCTCGGGCCCGGATCCGGCACAGGAAGGGGCGGGCGGGATGAGGGGTGGATAGAGGCGGCGCGAGTTGCGGCGCGCCGGTGGAGATCGAAGGTTGGAAAAAATTTCCAAACCCTAATTGGCTCTGATACCATGTGAGAAAATATGCAACTTGGATCTATTGCACAGCCCAATGGGCATATATATAGTACAAGAAGACTTGGAGTACAAGGAAATATAGACTCCTATACCAATACGAATACAACATACTATATCTCTAACAGTAATCACTGTGACATGCCTTTAGTAGTTTCTGGATGAGAACCTCGCCAGGTTAAGCAGACATGATCAGATCTTTATAAACTAAATATAAAGAGAAAGAGAATCTAGTTGCTGAAGGTTTCAGGAATTCTATACCATTTTCCAATGGAATTCCACTCTTCAGAAAACATGCCATGGCATTCTCTGGCTGCCCAGATTTCCCCAATCTACAGTATCAGTCGCATGATGGGAGTTGCCAATAAAGCAAGAGCTAGAAACTGCAGCAAAGAGTCCATAGACGAGGAGGCAATGCTAGATGCTTCCGCGGTAAATGAAAAGGAGACAGCGACATCATAATCTGCTAACATGAACAATCGGAAAATATACTTTTACAACGTTCTGAAACTGGCTCAATGCATGAACGTCGCGTGTGCCATCTGATCTACTGTGTTTGCTTGATCAAATATTCCACCGCGTGGTGAGTAGACAGAGCAAAGGATATGCATCACGAAATGAGTGTGTACAGGATGTATTGCTAAGTGTACAGAGAAAAAAGGACAAAAATGATGATATTAGCACATTAAAAGCTCATTTTCAGAAATTAAAAATGTTTTGTAGCTCAAACGGTCTACTCGATTCACAATCTATTTTCACCGTCAGCTTCGTCTCGACGAGAGCTTCAAAACTAGATCCCACTCGGATATATTCCGACAATAATTTTTTCGGACTCTTTAGTTACCAGACGGTAATGCATTAGTTACCCACCATGTTAGTAACGACTTATCAAGTGGTTGAACCTTATTCTCCACTGTTAGCGTATTTGATAAAACTTCTCAAAGAGGTTAAATACACCTTCAAATGAAGTCCATGTGCAAACTGAGTGATGCTAGCAATGATTTATCTTTTTTGTTTCTTGGTACGTGGATTGATTTTGGATTTGAATTTTGTGTCATTGTAGATAAATCTTGTGTCATATTGTAAAAAATAAATTTTTCATGACCATTATATGTGATAATCATGTCTCTAGTGCACTAGTATACCTAGACATCTTAGTACACATAATATGCTTCGCGATTTTCTCGTTTCTACATATAGGGCCTCTGTCTCGATGATTCCTGAGTGCATGGTGCTTAGGCTTGGTAATTGATATGGTATTTGCTCGTAGTGTCATGAAATATACTATTAACAAAGCACATTGGTAAATCCAACAATCTAGTTTGGTTGTTTGTGCGTAAGAGGTTTATCTAGTTAATTAGTTTATTGATGTTGTAAAACATGCAATATTAGCTCTAATTACTTGTTGTATGGAGGGTATCCACCTCATAATACGTGCAAATTAGCTAGGTAACTATGTGTTATGTAACTTGGTAACTATATCAGTACAATATGGTAATTGCTCAGTAGATAGTCTGGTAACTATATCACCGTTATGATGATAACTATTTAGTTAGTAAATTATCTGGCAACACCATAATGGTGATAACTATTTATAATGAGGGGGAATATATTATTATGGAATAACCATAAATAAATAGTCTAATGAGTATTATGAAATCGATCAGATAATATACATCGACACTCTTTTCTCGAAAACGAGTACAGAGAATGCATTATTAGTATATGCTAATAACTACATGCAAATAGTCTGGTAACTCACATATTACTAGCTGATAACTTTTGAACTCGACAAAAAAAGTCATCGGAACATGTCTAAGTGAGATCTAGTTTTGAAACTCTCATCGAGACAAATTCAATAGTGAAAATAGATCATGGATGGGGTACACGGTTTAGGAGATAAAACATTTTGTATCTTTAAAATGGAGAGAATCTTTGCTGATGTCAGCTAGTTTGTATTGTTCTGCGTGCATGCACATGCATAGACTGCTGTGATACATTTTTTACTCTTTTATTTATTGCGCTTGTGCTAGCTATGGGATTATTCATGGTGACAAGGTGGCCCATCAACAAATGAGTCTCACGTTCGCACTTGGGCAGACTGGTCCAACTGTTTTGGGCTGTCGGAAGTAGCATGATAGGTTGTTGAACCGTTCGACAGTTAAACCTAACGGACATACGGTCATCAGGTAGCAGGGCCCTCAATTTAGTAATTTGCACCGTAGAAAACTCAAACTTTATATATGTCTCCAATAAATTAAGGTAGTTACATCCAGGCCAATATATACTCCGAACATATTTGAGTAAACTTGAAGACTGGCAGAGCTCAAGATCTCTGAGGAGACTTACGTAGGTAAAAGGGTTCTCTCCCATGCGACATTACATAGCAAATGCAGCAAACCCACTATATATGCTTCATGTCACACCCATCTTCTATGGCTTTGTCTCCTCCTTAACAGTGGGGAATTTAGGGAACTTGGAGAGAAAGGGGTTATTCTTCATGAACGGGAGGAGCTTCTGGAAGAGCTAGGGGTCTGCCTCTGGGTTTTGCGCCTTCTGGTCGGCAGGAGGGTGGTAGGTCGGCGTCGGATGCATGTACACCGGAGTGGGTGGCTTGTACTCCGGCACGGGTGTGGGATGAGTGTACACCGGGACGGGCATTGGCGGCTTGTACTCTGGAACCGGCACTGGCTTCTTGTGGAAGTGAGGGATCGCTATAGGCTTCTTGTGGAAGTGATGGAGGAGCTTCTTGAAGAGCTGAGGATCAGTCTTTGGGTTCTGCGCCTTCTGTTCGGCAGGAGGGTCATAGATTGGTGTCGGATGCGTGTACACCGGAGTGGGTGGCTTGTACTCTGGCACGGGCATTGGCGGCTTGTATTCCGGGACCGGCACTGGCTTCTTGTGGAAGTGAGGGATCGCTATAGGCTTCTTGTGGAAGTGATGGAGGAGCTTCTTGAAGAGCTGAGGGTCAGTCTCTGGGTTCTGCGCCTTCTGTTCAACAGGAGGGTGGTAGATCGGTGTCGGATGCGTATACACCGGAGTGGGTGGCTTGTACTCTGGCACGGGCGTTGGCGGCTTGTATGCCGGGACCGGCATTGGCTTGTGGAAGTGAGGGATCGCTATAGGCTTCTTGTGGAAGTGATGGAGGAGCTTCTTGAAGAGCTGAGGGTCAGTCTCTGGGTTCTGCGCCTTCTGTTCGGCAGGAGGGTGGTAGATTGGTGTCGGATGCGTGTACACCGGAGTGGGTGGCTTGTACGCTGGCACAGGCGTTGGCGGCTTGTATTCTGGGACCGGTACTGGCTTCTTGTGTAACTGAGGGATCGCTATAGGCTTCTTGTGGAAGTGATGGAGGAGCTTCTTGAAGAGCTGAGGGTCAGTCTCTGGGTTCTGCGCCTTCTTTTCGGCAGGAGGGTGGTAGATCGGCTTTGCATGCATATACACTGGAGTGGGTGGCTTGTACTCTGGCACGGGCATGGGATGAGTATACACAGGCATGGGCGTTGGCGGCTTGTACTCTGGCACCGGCACCGGCTTCTTGTGAAAGTGAGGAATCACTATAGACTTCTTGTGAAAGTGAGGGATCATGGTGGGTTTCTTGTGGAAGAAGTGCTTCTTGTGGAAGGGATCGCAGAGGAACGCCGACGCGCATTCTTTGGATGAGTAGTGCATTTTGCCGGCGACCGCAACGAAGGTCTTCTTCTCAGCGGCGTCCTTGGATGGCCGGATGATCCAGGACGGCTCCTGCCCGGGGCACGGCTTGTTGGGCGCGCTGTGGAGCTGTGCGAAGCAGTCCTGCTTCAGCTCGCCGTCCTCACGGAGGAGGTCGGCATCGAGGGGCACGCCGAAGGCGCCAGACTTGTCTAGCTCGCCGACGGCCTTGGTCTCGTACTCGCCGTTGTTGTCCTTGCATTTGACAGCCACTTGAAGGCCTGAAGAAATCAAGACGCGGAACTGTCAGGTAAGCTGCTGACTTGTGTAGTAGACTACAAGTTTCTGAAAATTCAACGAATTAAATTGCCGAGCAGAATGACATTAGCTTACCCTTGAATGCAGCCTCAGCTTTCATGTTCTTCCTCGTGCAGTTGGCGCACTTGGCCAAGCCGACGACCATGGACGCCGTCTGGCCCTCCTCCGGCAATGCATTGCCGAGCACGGTCGCCAGCAGGACGGCACAAACGACAAGGAGTAGACCACGAGGCAGAGGCCCCATTGTGGATTGCTTGCAGAAGATGGTTAAGAGAGGAAGTAGTGGATGGATGGAGATCAATGGGAGGCATTGCTGGGTTTATATAGGTCGAGGTGCATTTTGGAGATGTTAAGTGGGGGACTACTGAAGGAGCTACCAAAATCTGGCACCGGCTTTGCAGATCGTGAGTTAATGTCGTTCCAAGTTGATCGATCCTTGTGTGTTTGCCGGATCTGCCTATGTACTTGGCACTCATGTTTGGTTCAAGCCCATGCATGCAGCGATCAACAACAATTGGGTACATTGAAAGAACAATTATTGTTTGGCTTTGTTAGAATTATTTGCTATATTTTCTCATATATATTCCGTTTGAAGTAGATGGTAACTAGTAGAAGACAACTGGAATTTGTAGGATTGAGATTTTGTTCCAAGCTCATCTGAATATGTGGGAACCATGTATGTGAAGATTAGTACCAAATATTTTGTGACTAGTAGTTGGCTTAGGTGAAATAGAAATAACTGATCTATCTTCAGTTCAACTGCATAAGTATCCTTGGGTATCCAAGAACATGTTGGCTGTCACACTAACCCTACCTATCCTCCCCTTTTTATGTTTGTCATTTTTATTTCAAAAGCTGAAAGCAACATGTTGGTGCCTTCTGGGTTGAGCCTCTGTGCCATGGGTCCTTGAAGCGGGCCCATCTGTAGCTCAATGCTGGTCCTGTTGTATATGCGCACAAGCCTATAAGCCCAGAAAGATTATGTGCTAGCAACTGTCAAAGATCTTGCTTTGCTTGTCCTGAAAAGAAGGGGTAAAATCTTGTGTATACAAGTGCCCTATAGTAGTTAGACATAATCTCCATAAGCAAGTAATGACAATAAATCCTAGAAAACTATACATGTATTTGTCCACAGATTATTTTCCAGTTGTTTCAATGTTGAATTGGTGCCTAAGCCACAAAGGGATGACATGATTTCACCCAACGTTGAGTGTCCACCTGATATCCCTAGCTCTTCAATTGGAGTTTTGCTGTTTCCTGTAAAAAGTCATTACAGATCAATTCCAGCTTGCCCCTTTGTACTGATCAGCCCACTTTTGTGGTTCCTTTTCCCAAACTTGGGCTTGCTAGAAGCACTAGCACAACAGCAACCATGCTAAGGCTGCAATTTACTCGTTCCCTCGGCAAAGACAAGGGTTATCGCAAAGAATTCCATTTCAGCAGTCAGCCTTGTTTTATCACAAAAAATCAGCAAATATCTAGGGTGTAATAGTCTTCTCTGAAAAAAGGTTTACCCTTGAAACCTAAACTTTGCCCGGCACTGGTTGCTGTTTGTCCGAAATCTTCAAAATCAACTAGAAGGAACCCTGGATTCTCAAAACCATCTTATTTATGCTCTTGCCCAGTTTTAGAGCGGTTCTGACCGAGAGGGGATGTCATGTGTCTACCACATGACACCAAGTATTTGCCACGTCACATGATGCATCATTAGACACATAGGATAATAATAAAAAATTAAGGTCCCACACACTACTACAGAATCGATTTGTACAGACGGTTTGGAAACACCGGGTGGGACGGTTTTTCGAACCGTCTGTACGAAACAGTCAGTATAAATCAGGTTTGTACAGACGGTTACTACAGATGGATCCACACACGAACCGTTTGTGATATTCTCTGGTACAGTACCTCCAAAGTATTTGTACAGACGGTTCCATCCACAAAACCGTCTGCCCAAATGCATTGAACAGTACCTCAAAAGCATTTGTACAGACGGTTCCATTTCGAGAACCGTCTGAACAAAGAATTTGTACAGACGGTTCTACCCCTGGAACCGTCTGTACTACTGCTGCGGCAGGAAAACAATGCTGTCGCGGCAGCGGAAACAACCGTTTCTGCTGCCACGGTAGCAGTGCGGTTGTATAGACGGTGCTGCCGCCTGCTGCCACGGCAGCAGAAACAGACGTTTCGGCTGCCGCGGCAGCCGTGCGGCAAGGCGGCGTTGCTGCCGCCTGCTGCCGCGGCAGCGGAAATGGCTGATTCCGCTGCCGCGGCAGCAGTGCGGCAGGGCGACGGTGCTACCGCCTACTGCCACGGCAGCGGAAACAGAGGTTTCTGCTGCCGCGGCAGTAGTGCGGCAGGGGGACGGTGTTGCCGCCTGCTGCCACGGCAGCCGTGCGGCAAGGCGACGTTGCTGCCGCGGCAGCGAAAACTACCATTTCTGCTGTTACAGCAGCCGTGCGGCAGGGTAACGATGCCCGGTGCGGCCGCGGTCCTGGCGCGGCAGTGAAAATGCTAGAAACAAAGTGATCAATCACAGACATAGCATACACAGACACACAATGTACTCATTGATCTTAGACATAGCATTCAGAAGCAAACATGAAACGTCATTCTCAACCACAAAGTCATTCACATGCATTGTTAGGGAAAAAACTCTCAAGTCATTGAGGAGCAACATTTTGAGGACAATGGAATTCTCCGGTTTTTAGATCTTCCACCAAAGGTCTTAGGTATACATCAATATCATTCCCATGTTGCTTCGGCCCTTGGATAAGCAGTGACATCATGATGTACTTCTGCTTCATACACAGCCAAGGTGGTAGGTTGTACATACTAAGAGCAACTGGCCAGGTGCTGTGCCGGCTGCTCATGTTGTCGAAAGGATTCATTCCGTCCGTGCTCAACGCGAACCTTATATTCCTCGGCTTCGCACCGAAGTGTTCGAAGATCATGTCAATGTTTCTCCACTGCGCGGAATCGGTAGGGTGTCTTAGCTTTCCATTTTTCTTACGGTCCTCCGAGTGCCAGCACAACAATGTGGCCTCTTTTGGGTTCGCAAACAAATGCTTCAGACGCGGAATTATGGGCAGATACCACACCACCTTAGCGGGAATTCCTTTCTTCAGCTCGATGAAAGACTTGCCGTCGTCTGGTTGACTCTTACGGTTGTAACGAGATGCTTTGCACACTGGACATGAACGCAAGTTCGATAATTCATTACGGTACAAGATACAGTCGTTCGGACATGCATGTATCCTTTCTACCTCCATCCCCAGTGGACAAACCACCTGCTTTGCTCGGTATGTGTTTTTGGGCAGCTCGTTACCATCCGGAAGCATCTCCGAGAGGAGACCTAGGAGCACTGTGAAACTCTTGTCTGACCAACCATAGCTTGCTTTCAATTTAAGCAGCTCGAGCACGAATGACAGCTTTGTGTATTTCGGCTTGCAACCCGGAAACAAAGGTTTTTCTGAGTCCTCAATCAAGTACATGAACTTGTTTAAGTCTCTCTCAGTATTAAAGTTCACGTCAGCATCGCGTAGCATCTGATCCAACCTATCATCGTCCTCTGCGCCACCACAATCATCGTTTGCACCTACTTCCTCATGGCGGCCACAATCATCATCTGCACCTACTTCGTCGTCATCTTCTCTCCTTTCGTTGACTTCGGGTTCTTCGACGATGCCAACGTCTTCGTGTAACATGTTCTGCTCTTCACCATGTTTGGTCCAACATGTGTAGTCCGGTTTGAAGCCCCTAATAATCAAGTGCGCTTGGATCTGTAGGGCTGAGTTGTGTCCGAGAAATGATCTCTCATTTCTACAATCGCAACAAGGACAATATGTAAATTCGACACCCTTCTTCAACCTATCCTCCTTGGCAACTCTAAGAAAATTCGTCACACCATCAAGGTATGCTTGGTTCGTACGAGAACCGTACATCCACACCCGATCCATCTAACTACACGCGCTGCACAACAAGGAAATTAGTGTTAAATTGACCTAATAAAAGAAAGCCACCTAGCTTCTCATCGAAAAAAGGAGCTTTTCTAGAAATCGTACTGCAATTTAAGGGTTTATGGGTATAAACATAAATATCAAAATGCGGAACATCGGCATGAGATGAAATGCATGTCATGGAATAGAGGACATAAAATAAAGACTAATGCAAATGTAATCAATTTAATCGGAGTCCGGACGCTCAAAATATCGCAATCCGAATTTCTCCGGTGGTTCCGGAAACCCTAATTTGAGTTTTTAGTCAATTTTATTTTTCTACAATGCAAACACAAATGAAAATGACATAATTGCATAGATCTTATTTTTTGAACATTTTGTTATATTATTTACATTTTTCTGACTAATAATGAATTTTCTATGCTTTTTATAAGATTTAAATATTTAAATACTCTTTTTGGTCTTTTCCTCAGTAAAAATAATGAATAAATAAATTCAAAAATAGTAGAGCCTGACAGGTGGGTCCCACTGGTCATATTTTCATTTCTTTTATTTTTTATTTTTTATTTGGCTTAATTAGCCTGAAGGCGGTCGGGACGCCGGCCGAGCTCGATCGAGCACCGTGGCATCGGCAAGCGGCAGTGGCGCGGGACCGCGGTAGCGAAGGGAGGTGGGAGCGCGGAGCGTGGCGGCTTATCGGGAGGCAGCGAGGCGAGGCAGGCAGCGGCGAGGTGGAGGCCACTGGCGGCGGGGAAGCTTCGGGGGCGGGGGCGGCGGCGATGGCTTGGGGAGATCGTCGGCGGGTGGCGGCGGCGGCTTGGGGAGGTCGCCGGCAGGCGGCACGAGCTTCGGTCGGCGGCGGCGCTTGCGGGTGGCTCGAGAGGCCGGAGGTCACAAACTCTGCTGGGAGTGGGAGTGTGGGAGTGAGCTTATGCATATTAGTACAGACGGCTCCAAGTAGGGACCGTTTGTACAAACAACACAGACGGTTCCGGTAGGGAGCCGTCTGTACTGTATGGGTTAGTGCAGACGGCTTCCAACTGGGACCGTCTATGGCATTAGTACAGACGGTACCGGTTGGGAGCCGTCTGTACTGTATGGGTTAGTACAGACGGCTACCAACTGGGACCGTCTGTGGCATTAGTGCAGACGGTCCTTGTTGAGAGCCGTCTATACTGTGATACCCAGTGCAGACGGCTACAGTTGGAAGCCGTCTGTATTATTTGTATAGACGGTTCCACGAGCGAACCATATGTATTGTGCCGTCCCGCTTGTTCGCCATCCTTGGTCGTCATTTTCTCAGACAGTTCGTGTTGGGAACCGTCTATGATAAGCATTGTACAGACGTCTCCCGGTTGCCGTCTGTACAAGGGGCGTCCCGTTAAATGGTATCTATAGTAGTGACGTATCAGTCTCTCATGTTTTCTTTCTTCCACTTCCTCCTCCCATTTTCTTGTTCTTCCCCAATCCGCTGTAGAATTTGGGTTCACTGATTCCATGGATAGTGTGCGTCGAGATAGCTAATGACAGGGTGTCACGGAATGCAAGAACAGCCTTGCCCTCCCAGGTGAGTATCTTCTCAGGCTCATCAAGGCTGTGATGTTGTATACTAGAGGCCTTACCTTCTTGTTACGCCCCCATGGTCATCTTTAGATGGTTTAGCATTTATGTCGAACAAGTAATGGGCAAGGGCAACTGACTCTGACGCCTAAACTAACTTCAAGACACAAGATATTCTAAGAACACTACTATAGAACAAGATTTCTTGGACCCTAGATCTCAGCCGGTGCAAGCAAAATCGATAGTAAGAACTCAAATCTCAGCCAGTTGGGTGACAAAGCTGACTGAAACAATGAACCGGCTAAGATAATATCTAACCTCAGCCAGTGCAGAGTGAAAAACCAACTATGATAGTTTTATAGTCAGTTGGACCATTAAAACCGGGTGAGGTAATACAATTTTTACAGCCAGTTTCCTTTGCGTAACTGGCTGAGATAAGTGTTGAGTTGGTTGTTTCATGGGAACTGGCTAAGATGATGCTGTTCAACATCCATAAATTATGTTCGAAGTTGCCAGAGCCTTCAATGCAAGTGTCCATTGTTTGATACACTTGATATAGGTTGGTTAGGGTGTTGCCAAAATTTATGGTAATTTTCATAGAATTTTGTCATTGGCGAGGTAGGAACCTCGCGGCCACCCAAGCACCGTGTCTGCGGCAACAATCAGATCTTTTTCCATCGGTTCACTCCCAGAGCCGGACCTCATGTGCCACACAGCATCAGCACACCCCCTCTGTCGGTGTTTTGATCTGGCAATAATGAACAAGGGGAGGCATATGCGTAGTAGATCTAGATGGGTGCACACGGGACACATAGTTTATACAGGTTCAGACCATCGGGAAGAGGTAATACCCTACGTCTTGTGTTTGGTGGATTGTATTGCTTGTGTACCGTATGCAGCAAGACCTCGAGAGGAGCTCTCTAGGTTGCTAGGATATGTGTGTGTATCTAAGTCTCTCTGTAGTGTCTCGCGTGTTCGCGTGTGTGTAGCACTTACTGATCGAGGGATCCCTGCCCTGCCTTATATAGGCGGCAGGGGCAGAGTCACATGAGCCCAGATCGGTTTACAAGTAGATCTCCTAATCGGTTACAACTAGAAACCCGAGATATCGGGTAGGTACATGTTTATGTCTTGTACTCCAAGTTGATGATGCGCCCCTGTGTAGAAGTCGGACTTCGAGCAGTCGGCCCAGCCCACCCTATGTCTAGAGGGCCGGTTTTGTCCTCCTTGATGATACCCGGGTGCTATGTCATTGTCCAGTCCCCTAGTCCTTCATGATCTGGCTGTAGCTTGTCTCAGTAACGCCTCCGCCCAAACCAAGTGCTTTTTACCTTCTCCCTTGGGCAAGTTTCCCGAGTGGTATCTGCTTGAGTGCGCCTCCTTGTTGCTTGCAGGGAGATTGTGAGGGACTCATAGAACTCCTGTGGAATAAAAATAATAAGCCGAGTAATATTCACCTATAGGGCAGGAATATCATGGCAGCTGAGCTAATAACGGGTAAGTCCAGGTGGTATCTAGTCATTTCTAGCGGGTGGAGACCGGCTAGTGACCCAGCGGGGGGCATACCATGAATCCCGACCGAATTCCCGAGTGGTACCTGGTTTCCCGAGTGGCTCAGGTCCAGCTAGTGTCCCTATGGGGAAATACCCTTGGAATTCATGTCAGAACCAGAACACAAACTGTAGTGCTTCGGCCTCGAGTTGTTCGGTGTCCGACTAGTGGCCTGCTGGAGGCGCACTTCAGCTGCCCTTCACTCGGGTGTATTCAAGTGGTTGTGGACCCCTGAAGGTCAACCACCGAAACCCTTCGAACTGTAATCACTACTGCAGAAAGGCCAACCAGTGACGGGCCAAAACTGCCCATTAGTGACGAGCGGGCCGACCCGTCACTGGTAATACGCCACTGGTAAGTGGTTACCAGTGACGGGCTGCTGGCTCGTCACTAGTGGTTGGTTATCAGTGGCGGGCTCAGATATCCGCCCGTCACTGCTATAAACCTTAGCAGTGACGTTCTGCGAGAGACACCCGTCACTGATGAGCTCCACAGCAGTGACGCTCACTCTAGGCTGCACGTCACTGGTACTTGGACCAGGCCCTATTCATAATTAATTGTATTTATATGTACAATCAGCAATTAATAATTCATGATTATATTTATATCTACAATCAGCAATTAATATTCAGATCAGCACACATATATCACAGTATATATCCATGCAACTTGAAACCACAAACATAATATATATGTAGATGTCGATCAAACCGACTACAAAAATAACAAGTGCCAAGACGTACATATGTCCACAAGCGTATAAAGTAGACCAGTTTGGGTATACACGACCTCAAACACAATACATATGCAATGTTTTCCCCTCCTCTAGGGCCTATCTTCACGCTTTTTTCCCTCCTCTAGGGCCTAGCTGCATGTAGGCGATTGCATCTTCTTGGGTCGGGATTTGGCGAACTCGCTGCTCTGAGCGAGCGGCATGTTCCTCCCTTGGGTCATTGCTGGCGTAGAAAAGCCCGGTATCCGAGACGACATCCTTGTTGATGATATTCGCAAACACATTCTAGAGGCGTGCAAACTCTAGCTTCCAGTCATATGGCTTGTGCTCGAGGTTATTACTCCACTTGCGTAAGTCGTCAGGTTTGCAAAACGTGTTCCGCGCCCGTATAAAGTCATCCATGTGGGAGCAGACGTAGTAGCCACACGTCACACTATTCTCCGGCTGCTGTCTGCAACAGAAATCAGTCATGTGTTTGAAGCGTGGACCACCACTTCTTTTTACCATAGTTCCTCCCATGTGTGCAAAGTCGAAGAGAGCATCATCCAGAACTTTCTTGAGTAGGGTGTAGTTTTTCTTCACCCTTTTCATGGAATCATTGTAATAAGCCTTGCTTTCCTTCGGGATTAGCACTGAGAGGATCCAGTGGTCGCTGCGTAAACATGTGAACAAACCAATATTAACCCACGAAGTTGGCTAGGTGCACAAGCAAAAGAGAAATTTACGAAAGCACAGAGTAGAGAAGGACTTACATGGGATTGTAGGGCACGAGTAGGTATTCCTTGCCCTTATGCGCTACCAGTGCACTCACGAGGTATTCTTTCATAATCTCTCTACCTTGTTCAGAGCGAATGTTGTTGTCGTGCATGTGATACGGATCTGCTATTCCAACATCGAGAATCTTCAGGCGTCTGGTCTCTCTGGCTTGGTGCAGCGCCCATAGCCTGACGAAGGATGCTTTGAGCCGATAAAGGTTGAACAGGGCGAAGATCTCCGCAAAGTCCAGATAGAACTTGTTCGTGGGATACTGCTCGACGAAATGGAAACCCTCTGGCACCTTCGCCGTGTAATATGAGACATTACTTTCATCAGGTCCTAATTCCAGCTGTCGAACGTTCTCATGCAGAATCTTCAGTTCGTTTGGGAGGGCATCGAACTCATCCCTTGGTACCATGGGGTGACCCGGGACATGATAGGCCCGCCATTGATGACCCGTTGCTCGCTGTCTTGATAGGGAAGATGCTGGGTAGGTTAAGGATTTTTTCAACCTCGCCTCACCCTGTCTATCATAAGTACCGGTGCTTGCATGTGTCTTCTTTGCCCCTTTTTTCCTTGTACGCTGTGGATCCAGAGATACGGCCCTTTGACCGGCCATCGCTTCTTTGGCTGCGCCCATGAGTGTTTTAGCAGTCAACTTCGTCTGGGCTTGCTCATCATGCTGGGGCTGGGGTGGTGGCGTATCTACAAATTGGTGTGCCTCTTCGTCACGAGGCATGCCATGCTCCGCGCCCTCATCGGCGTCCTCCATCTCTAGATCCCTATACGATAGAGGTGCGCAAAGAAGGAGATGGTCTTGCTGATGGACTCTGGGTGTGGCTCGGCGACGGTGTTGGACGATTGGAGGTCTCAACCAACTTTATCGCGTCCTTCGGCCACCTAAGAAAAAACCCCTTGCAGGCTCCTAGTTTTTCGTATCCCTCTTCAGGGGGGTCATTCAAAACCAAGTCCTCAAAGTTGCTGACCACCTTAGTCAACTCCACCCTCGCCAAGTTAGGTGGTAAATCCACACAGTGCATCTTGTTCTCCGGCGTTATTGGGTGGACTCGACCGTATGCGACCGTCACCATCAAGCCGAGCAGTTGGGTCTGGAGATGGCACGGAGTTATTACCTGCGAAACATATATACAGGTGGATGCGTCGTCGATGTTAGAGTCCAAACAATGAAATATAGACGACACCGTTACGATTTGTTGAGCCGACGACGCTTACCGTTAGGCCGTCGATTGAATTTGACGACCTGGGGCCATGCCCGTGACAGAGGGGCTACTACTCCTTGCAACAGTGAAGGGCGGCAGCTGGGTATCTAGATTATAGGGCAGCGGCTGCGTACAAGGACGCATGGGTGGACATTGTAGTTGCTCATATATAGGCCCTAATATACGTTTCACCGCCGCCTCCACTTGCGCATCGAATTCTTTATCTTGCTTGGCTTTCCTCCTCTCGCGGGCAACCTCACGGGTTTGGGGACAATAATCAGCCCATCGAGCCCCATACCCGACACCCATCACGCGGCCACGAGTCTCCGGCTTCCCGAGAGCCTTGTTGATAGGGTCTTGCCACCTATCGCTATCGATAGAGCCCTGGGAGCTCTCAGGTTGTTGGCTTAGCTTTTTCTGCAAGTAACATGAACCGTTTAGAAACATACCTTTTCGGAAATTAATCTACGTAGGACAAATAAAGTAAAATGGGTTCAGAGGTTACCAGTTCTTCGTGCACGTCCTTCATTTTCTCGTGTGTGAAGATCGGTTCCCCCGTCACTGGGTCAAATTTTGCGCGGGCCCTCACAAAATCCTTTCCGCGCCCTGGCTGGATGTCCGAGAAATGGGGTTCTTTCCCAGCCGCAATCAACTTTGCGTCCTTCTTATCCCATTTTGGCTTCTTCCCTTGGTAACCACGGCTGCCGAGTTTGTGGTCACCCACGATCTTCCCCCGCATGTCCTTCCCCCACTCACTCAACTTCTTGAATTCATCGCCCGAGCGAGTTTGAATGAACTCGGTCCAGTCCGCCTCATCTATCGTAGGCCATAGCGGCTTTATCACGGTCTCAAAATCTTTATCCTTCATTTTATTGGCATGGTACCGCTAGGTATTTAAGGATTTGGTCATCATGCTCAGGGCTTTCGTTGCGACTCTATTTTTGTCGACCTCCGGGACGGAATACCTGCTGAATAGCCTGTCCAAGAGGAGGGTTCGAAGATGCTCGGTTTCTTTCGTCCTTATATCGGGGGTTGTGATCTTCACGGTTTCACGCAGGATGCAGCCTACGGCATTTGAGTACCCCTGTGCAGCTTTTATTGGACTGGCAGGTTTACCCAAATCGCCGTCTCGAGTGATTACGAACGTGTCGGTACTCAGCTTGTTTGGTTTCCTAGGCGCGAGCCACCTTTTCGCTTAGCTGGTGGAGCCCCGTCTGCCTGTTCTTCTTCAAAACCGGTCTCGTATTCACGGCCGGTCCCTTCGTCACGATTGGTCGCGTCTTCAGCACCGCCGGACTCTTTTGCACGTCCAGACTCTTCATCTGACTCATCGTGGGACGAATCGTACTCGTTGTGATCCTCGACAGCAGGGGCGTCGACGATGGCGGCCCCCTGAGAGATTTGCTCGAGGGCCAGATCCTGGGGAGCTTCCACACGCCCCCTCGATATCTCGGGACGATGGCGGGGCATCCGTTGGTGTCCTCGACGAAGAGGGGGTACTTGTGGCCATTTTCGAACTACGGTGGAAATTGTTAAACAAAAAATTGAGTCAAAACTAAAAAGGCTAAAAAAGCATATAATTGAGCATGACAAATAACAACAATAACACGAATATGCCATACATATAATGAAAATTCAAAATTTCGGCATGACCTTGGCTAAAATTAACTAAAATTGAGTGTCGAACGTTGACAAAACGTTGACGAAGCAACATTTTGACAAAACGTTGACAACTCTGTTTCCCTGAAAAATAAACGGAGCAACGAACGTTGCCTCGGCTCGACGGTAGGTACCACAAGCATATGTCAACTTCATCCACGCACAAAAATTCATCCACGCACAAAAATGCATCCACGCACAAATATTGCAAAGTTCACAGACCACAAATCCACTGTGCAGCACCCGCTAATCCTTCCAAATACTTCTCAAGCTCTGACATTGTTCATTACAAAAAGGCAACCGATTGCCTCATCGAGCTCTAGAGTGAAGGACCTGGCTTAACTGGCGGCCGGCGTGTGAAGGGGGCGGCGGCTGCTGGTGGTGGTGGCCTGCAGTACTGGACAGGGCGGCGCAACCCTCGGCATTGGTGGTGGCGCTCCTCGGAGCAATGGCGACGGTGGCCGGCGAGGTGGTGTGTACGCTGGCGAGGGAGGCGAGGCCGCCGAGGTAGGCGAGGCCGGCGAGGGAGGCGAGGTAGGCGAGGCCGGCGAGGGAGGCGAGGTAGGCGAGGCCGGCGAGGGAGGCGAGGTGGCGTGTACGCCGGCAAGGGAGGCGAGGGAGGCGAGGCCGGCGAGGCCGGCGAGAGAGGCGTCCGGCGATGCGGCGAGGAGCGGCGGCGATTTTAGAAATTAGGGCGGGCGCGGGATTTGGGGAATATTTCCCCAAGTCCCGCGCGAGGGGTTTATATGTACGCGTTACCAGTGACGGGCGAGAACGGGTGCTCGTCACCGATAAGAGATGTACCAGTGACGGGCGAGAAAGGTGCTCGTCACTGGTAAGATATGTATCAGTGACGGGCCACCCCGAGTGATCGTCACTGATAAGTTTTAATCAGTGACGGGCGACCCAGAGAGCTCGTCACTGGTAAGTTAGCTAGGGTTAGTTTCTTGGGGTCCAATCTTTTCGTACATTGAAATTTGTTTTTCATTTTTAGAAAATGTAAATGTAGTCTACAAAATATGAGATTTGGCATGATGTCGTGGTATGACCTCACGAGGCTGTGTTTAAAAATTAAAATAATTTCACAAAAGTTTGAATGAACATTGCTATGAAACTGAATCATCCCAACAATCATACATCATTTTCTCAATTGTAGCACATATACAATCATGCATACATCGTTTTCTCAGCAGTAGCAGAGACTTAACTTACATCATTAATTAACTTAACTTACATCATTGTTCGACAATCTTCTCACTCTTCGACACTCTTCTCAACGGTAGTCTTGGTCTTCTTCCTGATATAGGTTAGCCCCTCGGAGTGACTACGTCTTTTGAAGGGACGCACGGCGGGACATGTAGTCCTGCTCCTTCTGCAGGGCCGTGGCTGATTGTTAGCATCGTCATTATCTTCTTCCGTATCCGGGTCATCAAATTGGTCATAGTCCTCTTCGTCAACGACACCATCGATTCCAACGATACTCCTTTTGCCTCTCCTCATGACATGACAGCTTGGCTTCGTCGGATCGGTTATGTAGAAGCATTGGGCCACTTGTTTAGCTAATACCCACGGCTCATTTTTGGCACTGATTGCTTTCACATTTACTGTCTCAATAGGAACTGCTTTCGGTATGACCATGGTAGTGAAATAGTCTTCGGTTTCAACATTCTTGGCCCATCTGACACGGAACATGGGGATCTTGGACACGGTGTAGTCAAGTTCCCAAATCTCTTCGAGCCTACCATAGTGTCTGTCCTTTGTCTTACCGGTTAAGGCCTCCATCGTCACCCTTGAGTTCTGGTACACACTTTTCTGGTCTTGTGCCTCCGTATAGAAGGTGTATCCATTGATATCATATGCTTGGTATGTCCCGACATTCATCATGGGGCCCTGTGCCACGTGGAACACCGTCCATGCTACGGCATCATCTTTGAGAAGCTATGTTCGTCGAAGTAGTTTCTTAGCCACCTGGCGAACGTAGTGTTATGCTCTTTCGTGAGAGCCGCTTCGGTCTTTCTTGTGCCGTGCTTTGCTTTTAACATTGCCATGTGCTTCTTAACATAAGGCCGGACCACTGACAGGTGCTGTAACACTACTGTGTGCGCTCTGACGTAGTCGTCTAATCGGTTCGGTACATCACTGTGCACATGTAAATCCTTCTTTCCGCATCGGTGACCTATGCCATCGAGCCTGCCAATGTGCCGATTAACAGACACACCTATAGGTCTGTCGACTTTCATGTAATCCGTGCAAAACTCGACGCTCTCCTCGGTGAGAAAGCCCTGGACGATGCTCCCATCCGGATGAGACCTGTTACGAACGTATCGCTTCACGACCCCATTGAACCTTTCCAACGGGTACATGTTGTGTTGGTATACGGGACCTAGGTCGATGATCTCCGGGATGATATGGATCATGAGATGTACCATGACGTCGAAGAATGCGGGCGGAAAGTACATCTCAAGCTCGCATAGTATGACAATGATCTCCGCCTGCAGTCGCCGGCAACGCTTCTTACTGATGGACTTCTAAGAGATAATGTCAAAAAAGTTACAGAGGTCAAGCAGTGTCTTGCGGATCCATGGCTCCATTAGCCCTCTAATTGCAACCGAAAGTATTTGCGTGATCATCACGTGACAATCATGAGACTTCATACCGATTAGTTTGTGGTTCTGCATGTCTAGATATCTCTGTATGTTTGCCGAGTAGCTAGAAGTAACTCTGACACCTTCGAGGCACTTGAAAATTTTATCGAGCTCCTCTGTGCTTAGAGTGTAACAAGCAGCGGGACAGTCCGTCTTGATTTTTGTAACATTTCTGCCCAATTTGGTCTTCTCCTCGTTGGCCCACAGCTCTCGTCTTATCCCCAGTTCCTCATAGTCAGCTCATGCCTTCGGCCCATCTTTGTCTTGTCTGCCATGTGGAGTAAGAGACCGAGCACACTCTCACAGACATTTTTCTCAATATGCATGATATCTATGCATTGATGCGTCTTGAGAAAAGGCCAATAAGGCAAGTCCCAAATACAGATTTCATTTTCCATACGCCTCCCAGCAGCTTTACCTTCTTCTGCTTCTTTCCCGCCTTAGGGCACTCAACCCAAGAGTTCAACATCTCATAGATTTCTTCCCTACTCCTCTTACGTGGCGGTCCTCGGGTCTCAACCGTATTGTCAAACTTTTCTTTTTCTTGTCTCCACGGGTCATCCCCTTGAAGCATCTTCGGTGGCCCATGTACACGATTTTATGAGAGCCCGGTAGGTGACGACTTGTTGTATCTTCCATACACTTAACACATCCTTGGTATCCGTGGCAAACCTGGCTGGATTGATATCCGTAAGCGGGATAGTATTGCACAGTTGTGATCATCATAGCTGACCCAGACCCCTAGTTCAGCCCACAGTGTATCTAGCTCCTCCTTCAGTAGTTGGTGATACACGTTCAGATCGTTCCCTGGTTGCTGTGGCCCTTGAATTAGTATAGAGAGGTGTAGATACTTCCGCTTCATGCAAAGCCACGGAGGGAGGTTGTACATCCATACAACCACGGGCCAAGTGCTGTGCCTGCTGCTCATTTTTCCAAAAGGATTGAGTCTATCCGTACTCATACCAATTCTGATATTCCTCGGCTCTCCTCTGAATTCAGGGTATTGGTCGTCGATTGCTTTCCACTGGCAACCATCCGCAGGGTGTCTCAGCACGACGTCATCTTTTCGTGGCCTCTCGTCGTGCCAATGCATGAGCTTTGCCTCATTCTTGTTTGCGAATAGACGCTTCAAATGGGGAACGAGTGGAAGGTACCATACAACTTTTGCAGGAGCACCGCTCTTCGCTCCGTTCTCACCATCTGGTTGGTAGTTCTTTCCCCGCTTGAATCGGGTTGCTTTGCACTCTGGACACTTGGTTAGCTCCGCGTACTGGTTCTGATAAATGATGCAATCATTCGGACACGCGTGGTATCTCGTCACCTGCAATTCAAGAGGGCACACGACCTTCTTGGCCTCATCACAACCGCGAGGCAACACGTTCTCCTCCGGCAGAACTTTTCCAAGATACTCCAATGTCTCATCGAGGCTTGTGTCCGTGCTGTTGTGGAGTGCCTTGAGTCTTAGAAGTTCGAGCATGACTGAGAGGCAGGTGTACTCGGGATTGCAACCGGGATACAAGGGAGTTTCCGAGTCTTTCACCAGTGTCTCCAACTTGGCAACCTCTCTACGAGCCGCACTATCGTTATTCGTCTCTTTCACAACCTGCTCTTGCACATGACGGTCCTGGACCATTCCGGCCAAATTGTCCCCCGTGCTTCGCGTATCGACTTCAGCCTCTTCATGTCCTCTGGCATCTTCGTAATCCAACCGTTCTACTTCCGGCTCTCCATGTCTAGCTTCTTCATGTAACCCTTCGTCGGCAACAACCTCATCCTCCTCACTGTGACTTCTCCACCATGTATAACCTGCCATGAAACCCAATCGCACCAGGTGCATGTGCAAAAAGCCAGATTTCCTTTCGTACATCTTCAAATTTTTGCAATCACGACATGGATAGCATATCTTCGAGGCACCCTTTCACACCATATCTCGCTCGGCGAAATCAAAGAACTCAATTAAAGATGTATGGAAACTTTTACTGTTCTGATCGCCGTCATACATCCAACTTCGATCCATCGGTCGTCCGATTCCTAATTAAGATATACGAGAACGAATTAGTACGAAGCCATAGAAAATTTCGGCATGACCTTTGCTAAAATAACTAAAATGGAGTATGTCGAACGTTGACAAAACGTTAAGAAAGCAACATTTTGACAAACCGTTGACAGCTCAAGTGTGACAAAGAGCAACAAACGTTGCCTCGGCTCGATGGCCGGTACCACACAAGCAATGTATGAACAAATTTGTCAAAACGATGGCTCGATGGCCGTTCACAAACCCTTCCATAAATATTCACCTTTCATATGACCGATGTCGGTAACATTACACATTTCATGAGACATTTCATAGGCTGGATGGAGGCATGCAGTAGTGACAGTTTAACACAAATATTTCTATATTATGTATACATAAGCAACAGAATTACACATGAAGAAGCGTGATTCTACCTCAGTGCATAAGAAACAGAATTACACATATATGAAGCAATGTACGTACAGAATTCATCTCAGTTCATAACAAACTAGAGTGAAATCAAAGGGGAGAGGCCAGTTTTGGGGGAGGGAGCTCATGATCTAGCTAGCTCATGATCTAGCTACCTCATGATCTTGGTTCTTGGTGAAAACTAGCTAGGGAGATAGGTTTGAGGGGGAAGTTGAAGCTTATTGACTAACATGATCTAGCTAGCTCTACTAGCTAGATTTAGGAGGAGAGAGAGAGAGAGCTAGGGAGGGGAGGTGGGGGAAGCTCTTGGAGGGCAGAATGACTACCAGGGGCGCGGACGGCGGCGGCAGACGTGCAGGCAACCGGCGAGCTTGCTGCTGGTCAGTGGAGGTAGGACTGGCCAGCAGCGAGCTCGCTGATACTTTTTATAGGCCAGGTTACCAGTGACGGGCGCAGCTAACAGCCCGCCACTAGTAATGAACATACCAGTGACGAACAGACCATGCGCCCGCCACTGGAAACCAGGCCCGGAGGCGGCCTTTGCAAGTTTGGTGGGAAAGTTTACCGGTGACGGGCGCTCGAGTACGCACGTCACTGGAATATAACATTCCAGTGACGAGCCCGTGTACGCGACCGCCACTGGTAATAGCTACCTTACCAGTGACGAACTAGAATATTTGCCCGTCACTGGTGATAAATTACCAGTGACGTGTGACAATTGTCGCCCGCCACTGCTAAATTTTCGGGTTACCAGTGACTATATTTTTGTGTGCTCGTCACTGGTAAAGTGGTGGCTATAGCCGTTTCTGTAGTAGTGAATGCCTCGGTCCCGAATTGTTCGGTAACCGACAAGTGGCCCGTTGGAGGCACGTTACAGTCGTTCTTTATTTAGGGTGTATTCAAATAGGTGTTAACCCCTAGAGGCCGACCGTTGAAACCCCAGGTCAAACAAACGCTGGAAGCAGACATGTCGTACCGCCCAGGCTGTCTTCCCTTATAAGACAGGGAGGCACGGTGAAACCATTTTATCCCCAATTCATTTCACACTTCGCCTTCTCAGCACTCCGCAGCCTTTTCGCCTTTTCCGCGCCCCGCAAGCTTAGAAACGCCACCTCGCACCGAGCCCGTGTTGTCGTCATCACCGTGCCCATCACGCCATTGCGTAGTGCCCCACGCATCTGTTCCCCCTCCTTAGCCAGCCGCATTTAGATCGGGGATCCAAAACCCTAGATTCGGGCCACCGCCGATGAATGCCCACCATCATCGAGGAGGCAGATCTATTTGGAGAGGAGGAGAACGTGGCACCATGGTCCACGCTCAGCGAGGAGAGCTTCCCGCTTGATCCGATGGCGCCATGGGTGAAATCCACGATGACGGAGGCAAAGCTGCAGGCCATGGTGGAGGCGGGAGTGCTGCCTCCCAAGGAGCTGATCGAGTGGCGAGCTGCTAACGGAGAAGACTTCCCCACTCCAAACATGGGTGAGATTGTTGTCAACGCTCCTTTTTCTTCCACGGATTCTCTGTTCCAGCCCATCCCTTTCTGCGCGGTCTATTGTATTTCTATGGGCTGGAGTTGCAGAACATTAATCCCAACGGCATGCTGCACGTCGCTTGTTTCATCACCTTGTGTGAGTGCTTCCTAGGGATAGAGCCGCATTTTGCCCTTTGGAAACATCTCTTTGTCGTCAAGCCTTAGCCCAGTAAGAACAAGCCAGCCATAGTAGGGGGCGTCGGGTTCCAATTGAGAGCTGGTGCGGTCAAAAGTTACCTTGAGATCCCATTCCAGTAATCCAACAAAGGGTGGCACTCAGAGTGGTTTTACTGCTCCAACCCTGAGCCCTCGCTTTCGAGGTTCGAGGGCCAGCCTGCTGAGAGCAAGATGAGCTGGGTCGAACTTCTAAAGGACTGGGAGCGCCCCGGGGTTGAAGTCCTTCACGGGCACCTCACCCGAGTGCTCTAGGCGGGAGTTACCAGAGTCAGGGTCATCTCGACATTCGTCAGCCATCGGATCTAGCCCGCCAAGCTGAGGGTCCATCCGATGTATGAGTACATCAACCAGTAGGATGTGACCCGGAGTTAGCCGACGTGCTTACGGAGCAGGAAGTGCGGAGCCGAGTCGGGAGGCTGATGACTCAGGACACGAGCCTGGACACCTTTGAGCATCCGGTGCCCTTCAGCTTAGCCAACCCCCAAACCGGGTGAGCAATCGATCTTCTGACATTGGTACTTTACAGTATGTGTTGTAGCCGAGTCATATTCTAACTTTGTTTATGTAATCTGACTTTGCAGGATCTTTTTGGGTTTAGCTCAGAGGCTCCTCTCCTAGAGGACGAGCCTTGGAACTGACCTCCGTACACCGGTGGCTCAAGCGGCGGGCAGCCACCACAGAAGAGAGCCCAAACCTCCACTGCCGACGTCGAGTCGTCAAAGGGGAAAACAGCCGTGGCCGAGGAGCCCAGCACCCCACCGCCGGTTGCGGCAACACCTGAAGAAAACCTTCAGGAAGATGAAGACGAGGTCCCCCTCATTCGGAGGAGGGGGAACAAGCAGCCGAGACCGCCTCGGGGGACAAGGCAGCTCTTCTGCCCGTCCTGCCCTAGCGGTATCAGCCGCCGCCATTGAGGAAGATCTTCAGGAGGACGAAGATGAGGTCCCCCTCATTCGGAGGAGGGGGAAATGAACAGCCGATGTCGCCTTTGGGGGACAGGGCAGCTCCTCTGCCCGTCCTGCCCCAGCAGCATCTGCCGCCACCGAGGAGCAAGGAGATTCCTTGATGCCAGCGGCTCCAGCGACCGCCACAATAGAATGGTGGGCCCCAGGGCCTAAGAAGCGCTTCAACTTGTCGAGATCCAACAGGTATGTCACCGAGTGAGCGCCCTCTGCCCTTCATCATAGCGGAGAGTAGCGATAATCCTGGTTGCCTTTGTAGGCCGAAGAACACGGGGGATATTCCAAGGAGCAAGCCGAGTGCCCAGGGATCCGGTCAAGGCGAAGGCACGGCGGGGTCGGACCCCCGGCCGTCATCGCCCCCGAGAGCTGCCGGCATCTCTTCACCGCAGCAGTCTTCCCAATAGAATGGTGCACCCCCGACCCCGCGGCCTACCCATCAGCCGAAGGAGTCCAGCGCTGGAGCACGAGCTCCCACTGCAACCGAGCAGGCGGATCCCAGTCGAGGGGCGGTGCAGATCGTCCTGCCGCGTCCCAAGGGGGCCCTGGTGCTGCCGGTGGAGGAGATCGATGTTGGCCACATGCCGCCACCTCCACCGAGCTTCCACGTGGAATTCTAGCCGCCTCAGGTCCGCTAGATGTACCCCTCCAAGCGAGATGAAGTCCTGTGGGAGATCGATGACGTCTGAGAGTTGGAAGAGTGGGAGGAGGCAATAGGCACAGCCACCCAACTCGGAGACCAGCTCCCAGAGTTGATGAAGACCTTGAAGAAAGGTCTCAAGACTATGAAGGAGAGTGCCAACCTGGTAAACGGCAAGCTTCAGCCGTTGATGAAGGTATGTTTTTTGTCTTTGTATTTTCTTCTCTTCTTTTTTGCCTGAGTGCGAAGACGGTGCATCCATTGGGGAGTAGCCCCCGAGCCTCTGGCCGACTGGAGCAGTCGGGCCGAGGTTCTTTGTTAGCCTGTAGATTCCACACTGGGGGCACGAACAGTGCACCCAGTGGGTGTAGCCCCTGAGCCTCCACTCGGTTCATGGAACCGAGTAGAGGGTCTTAATGATTTTTCCTGAGTAGCTAACTTCCTTTGTCATTTTTATAGAATTTAACCAGGAGGCCTAGGGATAAGACCGAGTTCCTTCGAGACAAGTTTCCCGCCTTCGACCGACTCGGCTAGCGCCAGGCCAAGTGGGATAACCTGAAGGGCAACCTCCGCACGACACAGGAGCAAGTGATCGTGCAGGAGGCCGAGATTGAATCCTTGAAGAGCGATGTCTGCAACGAGGCTACCTGAGCTCAAGGTAATAAGCTCGAACTTCTTTGGTCACTTTTGCTTTTGCTGTACTGACTATTTGTAACATCTTCTGTAGCTTCTGAAGATGAGGCCTCCAAGCTTAAGAAGGAGCTTGAAGCCACCACCAAGCTCAAGGAAGAGCTCGAGACGATGAGGGTTCATGTTCGGTAGCTTGAGGAGGAGAAGGCCACTACCGAGTCCTCACTGAAGAGGGCTCAGGATGCTACCGCTGGTAAACCCCCGACTCATATCTGTTCAGTTGGAGCTTGCCAAATATCTTACTGACGTAGCTTTGTTGCCTTCATAGTGTTTCAGACATGCCATGAGAAGACGCATCTAACGGCCGGGTCCTTGAAGGCGGCTGCTCGGACGGCCTGCGACGCCCTCTGGGAGGCCGACCCGACTCCGGACCACGCGGAGATGGTCATGGAGCATCTTCAACGAGCGCCTGATCAGGCGAAGACTTTGCTGAAGGAGTCTACACGGGCCAGAGCCCAATTGGTGCTTGCAGTAGTAAATCCCACTACCCATCACTCGACATGGGAGTGATTGGGGAAGGACTTGCCGCCAACATCCCCGATGAAGAGGTTCCCGCACTGATGGAGGAGGTCCAATCTGCGGTGAACACAATCACTGACAGCGTTGTCCTGTAGAAGTAGGAATAAAACAAGTGAACCATTCCATATACATTTGATGTACTCGGGAAGGTCGAGTGTAACTTGCTTATGCATGTTTTGGTTTACTTGTTCTGTGTTTACTAATCTCTTCTTTCATAAGAATTCATTTGTGTATAAGTTAGCCCTTTGTGTGTGCTCTTGCTGACCTGTCGTAGCCCACATTGTGCAGAGATTAGCCATGGGCAGTTTCCTGTGTAGTGCAGGGTTGTGACGTGGACCGGCGATCGAAGATGAAGAGTTAACGCCGAACTTTTTACATAGTACTAAAATAATTGCTAAAGGAGAATAGCCGAGTGCTCTTAGGCACACCCACTGGGTGTAGCCCTCAAGTGTCTACTATGCGTAGCCGTGAGCATACATAGCTGGCCAGTCGGAAACCCCAAGAGTTGCTCCGATGGAGCAAAGGGCCACGTGATCGGGATAGTTTGGAGTGCCTGAGCCAGCAAGTGTGTCTGTCGGGAGAAGTATTGGCATCCCTCGCAGGTGAGCACAATGTGCTCAGCATCTAAAATGGCGGTCAGCCAATAGAAACCTTGTCGAAAGGCTTTCCCGACTAGCGACTTCAGCGCCGCGTGGTGCCCACACTCCCGAGTGAATGTCATGCAGCAGCAGCTTCCCCTGGTCTTGAGATATGCACCGCTAGAGAATTTTGGAGGTGCTCTTCTTGTAAAGGTCAGCTTCATTTATGACGTAGGCCTTGGCACGCCTCGCAAGGCACCGTGCCTCGGTCTGATCCTACGGGAGCGTGTCCCGTAGGATGTAGTCGAGGAAGGGTGTCGTCTAGTCAGGATTGATGACCAAGACCTCTTGCGCAGTCCGTTGAATGCTACCGAATCCCGCGGGGTGTGGATCTTCGGCCTCGGATGCTGTCTCCACCTTGATGAAAGGCGCATGCAACTTCTGGAGGAAAACTCCGGCCGGGACGACATCTCGACTGGACCCCAGCTTGGCGAGTGCGTCTGCAACCTTGTTGTCTCGGCGGAGGACGTGCGTGAGCTCGAGGCCGTCGCACTTGACTTCAAGCTTGCGCACCTCTTGGCAGTAGGCTTCCATGATGGGGTCTCTGCACGACCATGCCTTCATGACCTACCTGACCACTAGTTCAGAATTTCCACGAGCGAGGAGTCGGTGAATTCTGAGTGAGGTCGCAATGCGTAGGCCATGTAGTAAGGCTTCATACTCGGCGATGTTGTTGGATGCCGGGAAGTGGATCTGTAGCACGTACTTGAAGCGTTCCCCTTTCGGGGAGATGAGCACGATGCTAGCCCCCGCATCCTGAAGCATCAGCGAGTCATCGAAGTAGAGCCTCCAATGTTCGAGGTCGATGATCGAGGGCGGGGATTGGACTTCCGTCCACTCGGCCATGAAGTCAGTAAGAGCTTGAGACTTGATGGCCGTGCGGGGGGCATAAACTATGCTGAATGCCATTAGTTCCGTTGCCCACTTAGCAATCCTTCCAGTGGCATCACGATTGTTGATGACGTCGGCGATCGGCAAGTAACTGACCACCAAAATTGGGTGTCCTTGGAAGTAGTGGACTAGCTTCTGAGACGTTATGAACACCACATAGAAAATCTTCTGTATTTGTGGGTACCGTGCTTTGGACTCGGAAAGCACTTCGCTGATGAAGTAGACTGGCCGCTGAACCTTCTATATGTGGCTCGACTCGGAGCGCTCAACGACCAAGACAGAGCTAGCCACCTGGGTAGTCGCTGCGATGTAGAGAAGCAGCAGTTTGTTGGGCATCAGAGAAACTAGCACCAGGGACGTGGTCAGGAGCTTCTTCAGCCCGTCGAGGGCGTATTGAGCCTCAGATGTCTAGGTGAAGGTGTCCGACTTCTTCAGGAGTTTGTAGAGGGGCAGGGCCTTTTCGCCGAGTCGAGAGATAAATCGGCTGAGGGCTGCCATGCACCCGGTTAGCCTTTGGACATCCTTGAGGTTTTTTGGTGGCCCCATCTTGATGATGGCATCGATCTTCTCCGGGTTAGCCTCGATTCCTCACTCAGAAATGATGAAGCTGAGTAGCTTTCCCGAAGGAACTCCGAAAATGCATTTCTCCGGGTTGAGCTTCATGTTGAATCGCCTAAGGTTGGAGAGCATTTCCCCCAAGTGGGTCAGGAGATCCTCAGTATTCTTGGATTTGACCACCACATCGTCGACGTAGGCATGCACGTTCCAGCCAATTTGCCCCTAGAGGCAGCACTGTATACACCATTGGTTTGTAGCACCGGCGTTCTTCAAGCCAAAATGCATGGAGACGTAGCAGAAGACCCCGAATGGAGTAACGAATGACATCTTGATCTCGTTGTCCTTCTTCATCTTGATCTGATGGTAGCCCAAGTAGGCGTCAAGAAAACATAAAATTTTGCAACTGGCAGTGGAGTCAATCACCTGGTCAATGCAAGGTAGTGTGAAGGGATCTTTAGGACATGCTTTGTTGAGGCTCGTGTAGTCAACGCACATCCTCCATTTTGCATTCTTTTTGCAAACGAGAACTGGGTTCGCTAACCAGTCAAGATGGTACACTTCTTTGATAAAGCCAGCTGACAGAAGCTTGGCTATCTCCTCTCCTATTGCTCTATGCCTATCCTCAGCAAAGCGGCGCATGCGCTGCTTGACCGGTTTGGCGTCCGGCCGAATGTTCAGAGAGTGCTCGGCAGCCTCCCTCGGGACTCCTGGCATGTCAGAGGATGTCCATGCAAAGATGTCCCGATTGTTGCGGAGGAAGCTGACGAGCGCGCTTTCCTATTTGTCGCTGAGCACAGTCCTGATCTGCGACATTTTTGAGGGGTCTTCTGGATTGATCTGGACCGTCTTGGTGTCCCGCGCCGACTGGAATGACGTCGATGTTGAAGTCCTTTTAGCCGGGGGTGCTTCCTCGACCACAACTGACTTGAGGCTATCAAGCTCGGCTGTCGTGATTTGGGCCACGGCGAGGTTGCAGTTTTCCAGGTCACACGCATAAGCTTGCTGGAAGTTGCTTTGCACCGTTATTATGTCGTGTGGACCTAGCATCTTGAGCTTCAGGTAGAAATAGCTGGGAACGGCTATGAATCTGGCATAGCAGGGACGTCCCAGGATAGCGTGATACAAGCTTGGGAAGTTGACGACCTCGAAAGTGAGGATCTCAGTCCGAAAGTTGTCGGGTGTACCGAAGGTGACTGCCAAAATGATCTGCCTGAGTGGTCTTGTCAGCTTGCCGGGCACAACCCCTTGGAATGGTGCACCGGTGGGCTTGATCTCTGAGCGGGGGATCTTCATGTCGTCCAGGGTCTTGACGTAGAGGATGTTCAAGCCGCTCCCTCCATCCATGAGGACCTTGGTGAGGCGGACGCCACGGATGATTGGGTCCACCACCAAGGGGAACCTTTTGGGGTGAGGTATGTAGTCGGGGTGATCTGAGCGGTCGAAGAATACTATGGATTTGGACCATCAGAGGTACCGGGCATAGCCGGCTCGATCGTGTTGACCTCGCGGTCCGTGAGCTTCTGGCAACGCTTGGACTCGTAACCACTCGGCCCGCCGAAGATCATGAGGCACGCAGTCTCCTTTGGGAACTCGGGCCCCCATCCGGAGGAGGCTCCTTCTTGCTCTGGTTAGGAGCAGAAGGTTTGTTTAGCTTCTTTAGGAGATTGCAGTCGTGCGAGAGGTGGTTTGACTTTGGCCCATAGAAGTGACACGGCTGGCCCATCATCTCCTCGAAAGTGGCATTACTGCGTTGAGGACGGCACTATGGAGCACGCTCGATAGCGGCAACGAGGTCTCCATCCTTGCACTTTTGGGGTTTCTTCTTGGGTGACTCGAGACGATCCTTTGTTTTGGGGGACTCAGGGGCCTTGCCCTTCCCCTTGTTGTCCTTGGCCGCACTACGAATGGCCTTCTCACCAGTTGTGAATTTGTTGGCGATATCGATGAGCTCACGTGTAGTTTGGGGATTCTTGTGTGCGATCTTGTGGATGAGGTCCGTGCTCCGAACGCCTTTGGAGAAAGTGGTGATGACGTCACCCTCCTGAACTTTCGACAGAGAATTCTTCTTTTTGGAGAAGCGTTGGATGTACTCTCTGAGGGTCTCGCCCGTCTCCTGGGTGCAACTGTGGAGATCCCATGCATTCCCAGGCCTATTGTAGGTGCCCTAGAAATTGTTCACGAAGAGGGTCTCAAGGTCGGTCCAGGACTAGATGCTGCCCTGAGGCAAGCTGGTGAGCCAAGCTCAGGCCGAGTCGGCTAAGAATAGGGGCAAGTAGTGGATTGCAACATAATCGTTGCCTCCATTGGTTCTGCATGTCATGTGGTAATTGGCTAACTAGATGTCTGGCCAAGTCTCGCCTGCGTACTTGTCGATGCCGGTGACTCGGAATCGTGGTGGGAAGATGATGTTGTGGATGCGAGGGCCTTTGCGCCTTCGTGCCTTCGCGCCTGCGTAGGCCATGTCGGGACGAGTCGGAGAGCGGCGCTGCCTAGTAACTCAGCAATCATCACTGTCGCCGTGGTGACTGTCGCGGCCGTCCCTCCCCGTGCCACGACAAGCGTGGTGTCTTGCCTCGAGGGTGTTCTGCATGTCGTGGTCTGGTCCAAGTCGGCTATGTACCGACCCGGTGGGGCGATCGTCTTTCCCCGTGCCACGATGAACGCGGTGTCTTGCCTCGAGAGTGTCCCATGCATCGCGGTCTGGTTCGAGTCGGCTACGAACGGACCCAGCGGGTGATGAAGCTCTAGCCTGGTGTGGTAGGCTTCTGTGGCGTGTGGGTTCTCTGGCGGGGAAGAGCGCTGGCTCCTAGTGCTCGCAGGAGAAGCTACGCGGACCTCATAGATCACGGCTTGCTGGAGAGCTACCTCTTCCATCAGGATTCAGAACCGTCGGAGATCGTCATAGCCCGGGGTGTCTTCGGGTATGTTGATGGCGCGTGCTACCACTGTGGCGGCGACAAGGTTGTGACTGGGAAGCGGAAATATCTGGATGCTGTCCCTCTCGTGCATGCGGAGTGTGTTGTTGACATGCACCCTCGGTCCTACATGTCCTCGTTACGCTGTCGTTCCTCGTGCTGGCGAGTGAGCACGGTTTGTTGTTCGGCCAATCTCTCCTCCTTGGCAATAAGATGGAGCCGGGTGGCTTCTAGCTGATCGGGGGTCTGATCCGTGATGGGGATTGACCTGTCATCGTTGTTTGCCATCCGAGTCAGCCATGAAGACCTCCCGAGAAGGATGGTGGCTTCCCGAACTCTCAAAGCTGTCCGAGTCGTAGTCGAGGACGGTGTAAGAGGGACTCAATCGTGCAAACCAGTCGAGATCCCTGCTCGACGGGTAAAAAACCCGTGTTCAAGCAGTAGATCCAACTTTCACATAACCTCATCCTCGAAGGTGGCCGCCAAAGTCATCGACTCGGAGGAGAGTCCCAGTGGGGAAGGCGATGAAGCCTCTGCCAACCGGCTGGAAGCCGAGTCATAGAGGTGAAGTTTTGCCGAGCTTGTCGGTGATGAAGTCCAGTTTTCCGAATTGGAAAACCTGTCCTGGGTCAGCGACAGAGTCCAGGGGGGCCAAAACTCATGATTTGGCTCGGAGCGAAGTCACCGTTGTCATTTGAGAAACCCATCTGGATCTATTCAGATGGATCTATGCGCACTGCCCCTACCTGGCGCACCAATTGTCGGTGTTTTGATCTGGCAATAATGAACATGGGGCAGCGTACGCGTAGCAGATCTAGATGGGTGCACACGGGACACAAAGTTTATGTAGTTCAGGCCCTCGGGAAGAGGTAATACCCTAAGTCCTGTGTTGGGTGGATTGTATTGCTTGTGTACCGTATGCAGCAAGACCTTGAGGTTGCTAGGGTATGTATGTGTATGTGTAGTGCTTCTGTGTAGAGCCTCTATCTAAAGCCTCTATGTAAAAGCTCTACTGATTGGGGGATCTCTGCCCTGCCTTATATAGGCGGCAGGGACAGAGTTACATGAGCCTGGATTGGTTTACAAGTAGATCTCCTAATCGGTTACAACTAGAACCCGAGATATCGGGTAGGTACATGTTTATGTCTTATACTCCAAGTTGATGATGCGCCCCCGTGTAGAAGTCAGACTCCGAGCAGTCGGCCCGGCCCACCCTATGTCCAGAGGACTGGTTTTGTCCTCCTTGAAGATACCCGGGTGCTATGTCATCGTCAGCAACTGCACCAGGCCGATGCCGAGAGTAGCCATCACCGGGAGGCTGTGCCCTGCTGTGCCTCGGGCTTAGGGGTGACCTCTGCCCGAGCCCCCGAGGACGGCAGTGGCCGCTTGTATCGCGGCCTCGCCGCTACCACTCCCACCACGTAGCCACAAATGCCAAAGCCGTTGGTGCGGAAGACGCCTGCGCATCCACTCCATCCATACACGACCAATGCCGCCAGTCTCCAAGGGTGACCATTCTCACCTGTTCCAACACTTATACAAATACACATATGTATTTCATATGCCTGTGATTGCTTGTGCGTGCAATATGGTGGACTGTATTGTGGACTTTTTATTGTAATATTTTTTGTTGTGTAAAACTGCTATATGCGTGGATGAGGTACATGTACGGTGATTGCATGTCCCACACATGAATGCCGTTGGGCTATGGCAGCGAAAGAGTAGAGAGGGAATAGCAACTGTGTTTTTAAACGTCAATTGTTATGTGTTTATCTCGCACGAACTGGCATCGTATATCCTTCACACAAAAATGTCGTCGTTATCATTTTTTGTTACGTCGTGATGCATTTGAGCGCGTAGAGATACGATTCCTTGAGTGGTTGCGGGCATGTTCGAGGAGCCTCTCCGGATGTGCTATTTCCCCTAGCTCACCTGAACTCCCCCGAACTCGGGGCGGGCGGGTTCTTGGAGCCTCATTGGGCTGGCTACTGTGAAACCATGATCGTTTTGGGAGGTCCAAGGTTCCAGTAGATTTGAGGTTTCTCGCGGGACGCGCTGTCTCCAACAACTCCCTCGAACTCCCCCGAACTCGGGGCGGACGGGCTTTTGGAGCCTCGTCGGGTAGGCTACCATGACACCACGATTGCTTTGAGGAGATCCGAGGTTTTCGTAGGTTCGAGGAGCCTCGCCGGATGTGCTATCTCCACTAGCTCCCAGAAACTCCGCCGAACTCAAGGCGGGTGGGTTCTTGGAGCCTTATCAGACGGGCTACCGTGAAACCATGATCGCTTCGAGGAGGTCTGAGGTTTCTGTAGGTTCGAGGAGCCTCATTAGACGTGCTGTCTCCACTAGCTCCCCCGAACTCTCCGAACTTGGGGCAGGCAGGCTTTTGGAGCCTCGTCGGGTGGGCTACGGCAATACCACGATCGCTTCGAGGAGGTCTGAGGTTTTGGTAGGTTCGAGGAGCCTCACCGGATGTGCTATTTCCACTAGCTTCCCCGAACTCCCCTGAACTTGGGGCGGGCAGGTTCTTGGAGCATCATCAGGCGGGCTACCGTGACACCACGATCACTTCAAGGAGGTCCGAGGTTTTGGTAGGTTCGAGGAGACTCGCCGGACATGCTATCTCCACTAGCTCCCCGAACTCCATCGAACTCGGGGCGGGCGGGTTCTTGTAGCCTCGTCGGGCGGGCTACTGCGACACCACGATCGATGTTGGCCGAAGCATGTTTTCAGTTGAAAGATTGTGCGCCTATCTTCTTCGACGCCGGGTTGTGCCTCCCGCTGTCCGATCTCTTATGGGGGATACTACAGTTTTTTTGAGTGATGCTATCGGACCTCCACCATTCGGCCTTCGTCCTGATTGCCGCTTTCGAGTGGGCGGCCTAAAGCATGGAGATGGTCAGCTCGCCCGTGCTTTGCTTGGATGTACATGCCGACGGAGGCAATGTTGCGGGTTCGGGAGCACCGGGGTCTTCTTTCGTTCTATGGGACGGTTAGCTTTGGCCAACGCCGTGGCCATAGTGTTGGGGACTACCCTGCATTTCCCCTGAAGAAGGTTTGAAGGGATTAGCAGAGAGCATGGTTTTACTACCATGATCCCTCCTTGTAGCGACTGAGAGGGGTGGCGGTGCCATTCTTCGGGCAAGCCCGCGTCGGTGGGCGGGACGATGAGGGCGTGACCATGCTTCGATGCATGGCTTGCGAGCTGAGCATGCACAACTTGGTGGAAGAGTACTGCTTACCGGGCATTGCTCCACTCGCTCAGGGTTGGACTCTATATTTGGCCCTGCCAAGCTCATCGTGCTTTTTGCGTGTCCCGCGAGGATACGTGCCCATGGCCTGTGAGTGCCTCTTACCTTTACCCGCAGTTTATTTGTGTTCATTACGTGTGAGTGCTTCTACTTATACTTCCATGTTGCAGGCTCCACGCTGGAGGATGTCGAGTTGTGCGCTTGCGAGTTGTTGGGCCGCTTCACCCCTGTGGAGGCCAAGGAGGTGAGCCTCTTGATCAAGAGGGCCCGACACAATCGAATTTGTGAGGACTTAGGGTGGGAGGTGCCTGCACAGCCGTTTCCTGTGGTTGCTAAGGCCCTCACCACGAGCAAGCATAGCCGGTCACCTTCTCCATCCTCGCCAGAGTGGACGATCTAAGCGCACGAAGCGGCTGGGGGTGTTTCTTCTAGCTCAACCCTGGAGTTCCCCCGGCGTCGCCCCAAGGCTGGGAAGCACCCGATGTTGGTGCCATTTGTGCGGGATGTCAAGTCGCGCTCACGGGACTACGAGGACGACATCGAGGTGTCCGTTGAGTCAGACCTACCAGCGCAGTGCGACCTTGGGCCGACGGGACCGCGTGACTTGTCATCGTCTTCGAGTGAGTTTGACCTACGAGTCATTAGGGGCAACAAGGCCGCTTCCTACTCTCCTACGACAGCTCACGTGGCGAGCCCTGAGGTAATGGCTCCATTGTCTTTTGGGGACCACCTTGCTTTGATTCTTGTTGCGTTTGTCGATGATGGCGTTGAGGAAGGTAAGGCTGGTGGGCCGCACCCTTTCTCGGTTGCAGGCTGGTTGCTTTCGACTCAATTCGTCGACCCGAGGCTGAGATGGGCTTTTACAGGATGCCGCCGCGTAGCTTTCTATAGCCAAGCTCGACACGGTGTTTGAGGGTTTGTCCTTGCGACAGATCCACGCCGCCTCTAAGTCTTCCATGCTCAAGGTATTGTTAGTGTTTTACTTTTATGAGGTTTTGTGATGTGATTTACGTGGTTGTGCCTTTACTATGTCTCCTTCTCGTAGGCTTTCTTTGGAGCGGAGCAAGCATGGGAGATGCAAAACAATCTGGCTGAGTCTAGTGTGCTCGCCTCCGTGAGGAGAAGGAAAAGGTTTTGGAGTGGTTGGGTCAGCACGAGGAGGTGATCTCCCAACTTCGCGCTACTCTCTGTGCCGTGCAGACTCGACAGGGGGAGCTAGCCACCCTGGTGGACGCGGTGTGTGTGGCTACTCGTGTGCTCGGAGGGGTGCTTGGTGTTGAGCTCGACCTTCACACTGGTGCTGATGAGGACAAGGTTGCAGGCAGACTCCAGTGGACAGCAGCGGTTTGCACTGCTGTGCGTGAGGCGGTGCCAGACCACGGGCAGGACTGTGCTCAAGCCTCTCTTGAGTTGTCTCTTGCTTGCCTTTGTTTGGCTGGTTGTGACCCCGTGGGCAGGTTTCAGACAGAGGGCTACGAGATACCGAGCCGCGCTGATATCCAGCGGGCCCAGGCTCCCTTGAGGTCTGATGTAGAGGCCTTCCTTTCGGGTGTGTGGAAGAAGCATGGTGAGAAGTACCTTCACGGGATACGGAGGGCCTGTCTCGACAGAGGGTCTTCTGGTGGTTCCAACCCACCTTTTCAGGTGTGAGACTTGTTACTTGTTCTTGAGCCTTTGCTTATGTCCGCGCGCCAGGATGTCTTATTTTGCTTCTAGGTGTACTTTCATGTCGTAGTTTAGATGACATTTTTAGCATGACATAGCTCACGGGTTGGGCCGTCGCGGCATCGACATGAGCCCCTAGCCCTTTAGGTGTTTTGGGAGCTTCTTTTGGTAGGGTTAATGAGACCAGAGCTTTCTTTTGTAACTCTCATGTAACCCTGTCAGTTAATAAAACTCACAAAATTGGTGGAGCCGTGTTTTGTTTCTCGTGGTTATTTCTTCTGTTTGCATTGTTTACAGGCTGCTGCTTTGAGGTGAAAGGTCGTGGTTAGGCGGCATGGCACCCAGCCCCTAGTAAGAGTGTCATACAAGCATCGCTCATTTGGCAGTTTGACGAAGACCGAACAGCGCGAAGACGACATGCATTTTTTGACGACCGAGGAGATTGCATCATTTGTCAGGAGAGGTGTATAGCGCCCTGTGTACATGTTTTTTTATGTTATTGGTGCATTGAGTGTACATTGTACCGGGATTCATTATGATGAGTACGCGCCCCCAACAACAAAAACTAGCGTCCAAGACGCCGTCGAGGGCGGGCATATCATCACGATGGCATGGCCCAAACTCGCACGGTATGGTCCCTATTTCGGGTGAAGTGGATATGTCGAGACACAGCCACGAAGATTCGCTCGTGCGGTGGTGGAGAGATGCTCTACACCGCGGTGGAGCATGCTCGATGCCGCGGGTGAGATAAAGTTATCCCGACACGGCGACGGAGACGTTGCTCATGTGGCAGTGAGGGGATGCTCAACGCCATGGTGGAGCGTGCTCGATGCCGCGGGTGAGATAAAGTTGTCCCGACACGTCAACAGAGTTGTTGCTCGTGTGGCGATGAAGGGATGCTCAATGCCGCGGTGGAGCGTGCTCGGTGCTGCGGGTGAGATAAAGTTGTCCGGACACGGTGACAGAGACGTTGCTCACGTAGCGGTGAAGGGATGCTCAGCGCCGCGGTGTAGCGTGCTCAACGCTGTGGGTGAGACAAAGTTATCCCGACACGGCGACGGAGACGTTGCTCAAGTGGTGGTGAAGGGATGCTCAACGCCACGGTGGAGTGTGACCTTGCTTCCTCACGAAGGAGGGATAATCGTTATCATCCTTGTTGGACCGGCCACAGGCCAGCTGCTATTCTTTGTTTATGCAGACAACACTGCGGCTCGCAGGACCATTACATAGTTGTGACAGTGGCAATCACAGTAGCCTAGCGTGATGTCCTTTACAAAAGATGGTACTAACCGACACAGCGGCTTGCTAATAAAACTAGAAGCGAGATACACGAGGAGGGCAAGGGGAAAAGTGTAGGGGCCGACTCGGCGGCCCATGATGACGCTTCCGCACGTGAGCTCCACATCATACTTGTGGAGGTTGTCGGTGTTCCAACTATGCTTCAACTATGTTCCATTGAGGGTTTTTATATGGAATGACGATGGGCGCGTGGCGCAGATAACCTCGTATGGTCCCTCCACTTTGAGCTTAGCTTGCCATCGGCCTCGGGGTTGGCCTTCTTCTTAAGCACAAGGTCACCCACTTGGATGGGCCGCGGGCGAACAGTCTTGTTGTAAGCCTTCACCGTCGAGACTTGATATCGCTCGATGTTGAACGTGGCTTCTTGCCTTACAGCGTGAAGGCCATCTAGCGATGCTTGACAGGCTTCGTTGCCCGGCGGTGCTGTAGTGTGGAGTGACCCTAGCCTGACTTCTTCGGATGTTACCGCTTCCTCCCCAAACAGGAGCTTGCCGTCGAACGGGTGTACCATAGCACGCTGGGGAGCTCGTCTGCCCAGCCCCCTTTGGGTAAGTCGAAGAGGCGTGTGCGAAGGCCAGAGAGCACAATACCATTAGCATGTTCCACCACATCGTTCGCCTTTGGATTGGCAACCGACGCAAAGCACAAGTTGGTGCTAAGGCCAATGCAGAACTTATGGAATGGGGCTGCATCAAACTGACTGCCCTTGTCGACAGTCGGCTCGCTTGGCACTGCAAAGCAGTAGATGAGGTTCTTCCAAATAAACTTTTAAACAGTGAGCGACATTATGCTGGACAACGGTTCAGCCTCGATCCACTTGGACAAGTAATTAACTGCAACGACCACAAAATTGTGGCCATGACTTTTGACCTTGAGTGGGCCAACGAGGCCGACCCCCAACGCGCGAGCAGCCACGAGGGGGGATCGGTTGCAGGTCATAGGCAGAGAGATTTATCCCCTGCCCCATCCACAGGCATGCCGGACATGTCTTGATAAGGTGGGCATCACGAAGGGCGGTTGGCCAATAGAAGCCTTGGTGAAAGGCCTTGGATACTAGGAGCGCATGGCACGAGGTGGGAGCCACAGAGCCCCTGGTTCTGGTGGATTTCTCGCACGAGATCGGCTTCTCCTTCTTTGGAGATGCACTGAAGGTACGGTGTGCACACCTGACACTTATAAAGGGCTTCTTGATGAATGATCAGAGTCGGCAGGACGCGCAACCAAGCGCGATCAGACCCTAGCGCCGGTTGCACAGCCCTCATCGGTTTCGGCCGAGGAGGAAGAAGCAGACCCGGCAGGAAAAACCGATCGCAATCTCGCCCCGGACTGGGTACTCGGACCAGGGTTTCTACGACAACTTTGGCCCTATGGACCCGTACACAGTTACGGATCGGGTGGATTTCGGAGAATATGCCCCTGGAGAGGACTCGGATGGCGAAGCAAATCACTTCAGAAACCGAGTGCGCCAGGGCCTTCAGCGGGAAGTTGATCTTGAACGACGACTACCCGACAGGAACGACCAGCCCCATGGTTGGAATTTCTCCTGCAAACTCTGATCGTGAGGACGATCAAGATCATACCCGCATCGTGTCCGATGAGGACAACGTGATGGAATACGAGTACACATCGTCCAGCCAAGGACCTCGAATGGTACTCGCAATCAACGACGGTCGAGAAGACCTCGAAGATCAGAATCTGCCCGGGGGCTCGCACGTGGCTGCCTCCCACATGAACGGGGGCTTACCCGCCGCCGAGGAAAGAACTCCCCGCCAGAACGAAGACTTGCCTCCCAATGTGGAAAGATCCCCCCCGGGAACAAGGGAGTACGTGTCCCGAACCGCTCGAAGACTTGCGGAAGTGCGCAACCTGCTGTCACAGCCTCCCGTGGCAGATTTATCGACACCTGCGGGCATGCAGTGGCTGCAGCGGCTGGGGGCTGACCTCCAAGAGGCTCAGAACTAGGCCGAGTCTTCTCGAGTCCAATCGGTGGCCTGTAGCTCTACTCGGGTTGATACCCCTCCTCCGCTAGAAGAGCGCGATCGGGAGGGACGACACCCCAGGAACAGGTCTCCTCAGGAGGAGCCGCCTGTCGACCTCCGAGAACAGCTCGACAAGCGCCGCCGCCAAAGGTGCCAGCAAGAGCAACAGCCTTCTCGGAGAGACCACGTGCAACACGCCAACACTCGCGGCCGATCTTCGACCTCGAATAGCGGCGAGCACACACCTTATCGGGGGGTCCTTCAGCGGATGCCAGGCGCTATCCCAGGAACTCCGACAGGTACGCTGGCCTTCTCGCTTCAAGCCCGGCTCGCTAGAATCGTACGACGGAACCACGAACCCCATGGAATTCCTTCAGATCTACACCACCGCGATCGAGGCAGCCGGCGGGGGACGAGAAGGTTATGGCCAACTATCTTCCTACCGCTCTCAGAGGAGCCGCTAGGACATGGTTGACGAATCTACCCCCAGGAACGATCCGCTCTTGGGGACAGCTATGCGACATGCTACTCGAGAACTCCCAGGGTACCTTCCCAAGACCTGGTCGGGTCGACGATCTATTCCTCGTCGTCCAACGACCAGATGAGACCTTCCGAGAGTTTACCAAAAGGTTTAGTGCTGTCCGCAACACTATCCCGGAGATAACGGACTCGGACGTCATCCGCGCCTTCACTCGAGGCAGCAGAAACGAGATGTGCACGCACGATCTGATCATGCGGCCACCGAAAACCACCAGGCAGCTCATGGACCTAGCCGAGAAGGCCGCTTGTGCGGAGGAAACTCTGCGTTATATCAAACAACAGCGGGGCGAGTCGACCAGTTCTCCCCTCCGGTCAAGGGGCGATTCGCGCAAGTCTAAGCGCAAGAAGAAACCCTCCGGAGGGAACAAGGAGAAGAGGATCAAAGCTGACGAGATAATGGCCGAGATCTCCGAGAAGCGCACCTGGCGACCACGCCCCAAGGATAAACCTACACATCCTCCGACAAGTCGTCCAAGCCTTGGTGTGATTTTCACCAGACTGATTCGCATGATCTGCGACAGCGTCGCACCTTCAAGAAGTACCTCCGGGAAGAAAGAGAGAGGTTCCGCGAGGAGAACCCTCAGGTCGCTAACAACAGCTGGGAGACAACTTCCGACGACGATGACTCAACTCCTGAGCCTTTCCAGGGGCATGTCAGATCAATCGAGCATATATTCGGGGGCTCAACCTCTTACGAGTCCAAGAGGCAATAAAGGCGATCGCCCGAGAAGTTCTCACGAGTGTACCGCGAGTTCCTCGAGCGGTCAAGTGGTCTGAGGTCACGATCTCTTTCGACCAGACCGACTGCCTCGAAAATTGCGCTCGGCCGGGACGATACCCGATCGTGGTCGAGCCAACGATCAATAACTGCCGAGTGGGCCGCGTATTAATAGATGGAGGGAGCTCCCTCAATATCCTATTTGCCAACGCCCTCGACGCAATGCAAGTGCCCCGATCGTCTGTTCAGACGGTGACGCACGCCTTCCATGGTATCATCCTGGGCTCATCGGCCACGCCGATCGGGCAAGTCACGCTCCCGGTTACCTTCGGTACACCGGAGAACTTCCGAAAAGAGAAAATCCTGTTCGATGTAGTCGATTTCGAGACAGCCTACAATGCTATCTTGGGACGCCCTACTCTGGCCAAGTTCATGGCAGCTACGCACTACGCCTACCAATGCATAAAGATGCCCGGCCCAAAAGGTGTCCTCACGATAAGGAGCTCCCCCAGAGAAGCACTCCTCTGCGACAAGCGCAGCCTCGACCTCGCTGAGCAGCACCTACCCTCTAACCAGGACGCCAGCACGGCGGCTCCCGCCACCACGTTGTCGAGACCTATCCAGGTCGCTCATGCCAAAGGAAGAAAGGTCGCGTCCACTAGAGAGTCCAGTACAACCGTCTTCGGTAAGATCGTATAACCATTGCCTCCTCATCAGCAGAGTCCAAAATTGCACCAGCTCCAGCCTTAAAGATCGTCAAGCTACGAACAAGTCGATGATAAGACGCTCCGGGCACCGCCGCCCAGCACGCGCACTCAACAAAGTTCAGTCAGCGGGTCACGATAAGAGGACGAGAGTCTCTGGGACAACCGGCGACAAGCTAAATGAGGAGGGGACGGCCTAGTTTTCCTTAAGTTTTCTTAGAGTTGTTTTTTCTTACAGCAGCCTGTAAAAGACACAGTTTTCTTTAAATAATAGCAAGTCTCTAGTTCAGTATCTTTCATTATTAATTCAGACTGCCTATCCGAGATATCTCTCGAACAGGCAGTCGGGGGCTGGATAAGAATACGGTAAAGTCGAGATACGAGTACGAGTACCGATTTCTTCGACCCGCACAAAGGAAAAAGGGTTCTGCGCTGCAACTGCCAGGGATGCGAGGAAAACCCCTTAACGCGTTTGCAGGTGACAGGGGAGCCACTGAGCCCCCCACCTGACCAGACCTAAGGCCTGGTTGACTAAGCTCCCCAGTTTCGTAGCAAGGTCCCCCGATCCCGAGTAGAGGAAGGGAAGGAAGTACGAATACGACTAGATCAACAGAACCCGCACGCTTATCCACGTCTCCGACTGCTCGGAGCAGAAGATATCTCGGGTAGAGTGGAACATTTTTGATCGGGCAAGTATAGAATTTACTAGCCAAACACCATAGTCCTCCTTCAGCAAAGGAATACGGAGGTGCTGCCATGGCCACGATAAGCTGTACGAAAGACCCCTTATCGCATTTACTGATGACGAGGAGCCACTGAGCCCTCCATCCGACTAAACCTAAGGACTGGTCGATCACAGCAAGAACGACCTACGGCACTATTTGTACACCTACACCGAAGGAAGGCAAAGGGTACCGGTTCCGACTAAAGTCTACACTTGCACCCGACAAGGTTTCACGTAAGCAGATTAAAACAAGGTTTCAAAAAACCAAAAAACACACAAGTTATTGCACAGTTACTAATCACTGTCTTTATAGAAAAAGGTATGTCTTTACAGAGCCCTACTCTAGGCCAGGCGCCTGGACTCGATCAGCGAAGGCGTCCGCCGCTTTCTGCACGGCACCGAGAAGCTCCTCTTCCTCGTCCTCGGGCAAATCGGCAGCGAGCGCCTCCAGAGACAAGTCCGAGTGCCCGCGCTTCAGGAGAGCCAAAGCAAAGGCCAGAGCGTCACGTACACCTTGCCGGAGCTCATCTTTGAGAAGCTTCTCGATGGTAGGCTTCAGCTTGGAGACGGACGCCGTCAGCTCTGCTAGGCGGCTGGCCGGAGCAAGGCCCGGAGGAACAACGACGTCGACTTCACCCAGCGCCTTCTCGAGCGTGCCCAAGGCCCGCTCGAGATCTTCCTCCAGCTTCCTGGCGTAGGATCAACTCCGTTGCAGGGAAGGCTCCAGGTCCGAGAGGAGCGCCTTCGAGGACGAAAGGTCAGCTTTCGAGGCCGAAAGATCAGCCTCGACTGCCTCCCGCCGCTTCTCGGAGTCCTCAAGGCACTTCCGCAGCTCCTCGCTCTCCGACCGCCACATCTCGGAGTCGTCAAGGCGTTTCTTCAGCTCTTCACGCGCCAAGTCCAATTCCGCTTGGGCCTTCTCGAGCGGAGCAACCTGGGAGATAGCGAGCTAAAAAAAGAACAGGTCAGTACAAGCAAAGTAAAATTACCTTATCACTAATTTTACTTACGTTACCTGCAGCAAGGAGGAGAGGCGAAGACCTTCTGGCACCGAAGTACCCGAAGGCACGACCTGCTCAACCAGGGCCGATTCCGACTCCAGCGCCGGGGGCTGCAGCTGCTCGGTGAAGGCCGGCGGCGACTCAGGCGCGGGGGTCTGCTGCTCAACGGGGGCCGGCGCCGCTGTCGGCACCGGAGGCTGCTGCTCTGTGGCCACCGGAGTCGGATTCCCGGCGGGGCGGATCGACAACCTAGGTGCCAAAAGCAATCGACTCAAGTCTTCAGCAAAGCAAAGTCAAAAGAAAAGGGCGGCAAAGGAAAACTAACCTCGTGCGCTTCCCCGACGGAAGAGGCTTCCTTGCCAAAGCACTCGAATCTCGCTTGCCGGAGGATAGCGGCGCCTTCCCCTTGTCTGCCACGGCCTCCTCCTCGAGAACGGTCGTAGGAGGGGGAGTTGGCTCCTTGAGGAGGGGGTCGCTCGCTACGGGCTATCCGACACATCCATCCTTATGTTTACCATTCGGGAAAGAATATGGAAAAAAGAGTAGTCGGACGAGAATTCAAACCTGCGGTTGAGGGTCCCGGGCGGAAGAACTCGTCGAGAAGACCTCTGCCCCCGCCTCGGCAACGGAAGAACCTTCCTCCCTCCTCTCGGAGGGCGGCGGGGCCGTGTCGTACATCTCGACTTCATCGTCCTCAACAGGGACGCCAGCTCGTTCGGCCTCCGAGTCAGGACCCCCGCGGCCTAGTCGCTGCGGAGAAGGAAACCCGAAGGCCTTCTGTTAGGCTACTCGGATGAACCCAAGCCAGATAAGGATGAAAGGTGAGCAGCTTACCGAGAGTACTTCCTGTTGGCTGTCCGGGCTCTGCTTCAGAAGAGGCGGGGGCACGTCCGTACATCTGCCTTGGGGGGGGTTGTTCGAATAGGTTGTTCAACCTACTCTGAAGCTCCCCCGGGGACAACTCTGCTTGGTACGACAAGGAAGAAGTACGTAAGAGGCATTGACAATTAAATCGGCACAAAGATAGTCACGATACTTACCCGTGTCGAAGTCCCTTGTCTGGTCTTGGCCTTCCGGGACCTCCCAGGCTGCCTTGACCCTCGACCGAAGGGGGCTTATCCGGCGTCGAAGGAAATCCTCCGCGACATCCCACGCCGATAAGCCCTTGGCGGCGAGATTGGCGATGTCGCGTACGAGCGCCTTGAGCCGCTTAGTCTCCTTCGGGGCCTCCCCCCAGTTCTTATTCGAGATAGGGCAAGCCCGTGGTAGGAGAGCCCAGAGTTCGCTGGGGGCTGGCAGTAGAACCACCGAGCATGCCAGCCCGACCAGGAAGATTTCCAGGAGGAAGCGATGTAGGCATCCTTCCTCCCTTCTCGAAGACGGAATCCGGCGCCGCTGACGACTCCTGCGCCGCTGCTCTTCATCCGGCGGAGGTTGTAGAAGTACCTCCAGAGCTCCAGGCTTGGCCTAATGCTGAGGTAGGCCTCGCACAGATGTGCGAAGACCGCCAGCATTAGGACCGAGTTCGGGTTGAGATGGATCAACTCGATCCCGTAGAACTGGAGCGTGAGGAGGAAGAAAGACGAAGGCGGGAATTGGAATCCACACCTAAAAAAGTCCGCGAAGACGACGATCCAGTCCGTGTCAGGGGTGGGGATCGTCTCCTTCACGGCCTCCCGGCAAGGTACGAATACCTCCGGGAGGATAACCTCCTCCGACACGAGCTTCTCCAAGGCGGCGGAATCCATCACCGAGGCCTCGAACTCAGCAATGGCGGTGGTCGGTTCCCCCGAAGCTTTCCCCTATTCCTTTGCGGGTTCGGGAGACTTCCTCACGGCGCCTTTCTTGCCCATTTCCACTGATCGATCGAGAGATTGTGGAGGCTAGAGTTGGCGAGGGCGCAAGGAAGAAGATGAGGGGATCAAGAAGATTGGGAGGCAAAGAGACAACGCGTGCAAAAACCCCAATTCTTGGACCCCCAAGGATTTGAACTTTCGCCGAAGTCGAGCGCGGTTTTCGGCACGATCAGTTCCATCGCATTTAATGCGGACAGTTGCTTTTTCCGCATACAAGGCATGTCGCGGGAAAAAGAGGGTCTGACAACCCACGACCCAAACGAGCGCGCGGCACAATAGCGCAGAGAGAGAAAAGATTCTTCATCACCACGTGAAATTTCCGCCACGATGGTTCCGTTTCCTAGAAATACGCCAGGCGGACGCGTGTCCGTGATCGACGGATCAGATCAGATCGGAAAAGTATTCTGGATTTTCCAAAGGATTGCTCCGATAAAGATTACCACGACTACCCGGTAGGGACTGAGCCTACTCGGAGAAGCCGCCGACAAGAACAACTCGGATCGCCTACTCGGAGTCTCGTCTCCGACAAGGGCAGATTTCCAATAGATCCATCATGACCTCACTTCATGTATTGATGGGGGGCTTGATGATGAATAGTACGGTATCCCACGTATTAGGGGTATCCGTGTACAGCTCACCGGGACTTTAGTAAGGTACAGCGTGACCGGCACAGGATCCCCGGACGATAAGGTAACCCCTCTAGAGGAGGGAAGACTCCCCTTAAACTAGGAAGTCAATCCCGACGGATAAGGAAGTCAGAGTCCTACTCGGGCGTAAGTCCACGTCCAGTACGACCCTGAGAGCCCCCTATATAAGGATCAACAATCCCATAGGGGAGGACAGGTCGCAACAGATCGCATCAGGTCAGATTAGGTCAAGACCAGTCCATCTAGTCGCAGCACCAGGAGGCGAAGCCCTAGAAGACCTGCTGCCTCGAAGGAGTCGAGCCCGGCGGTTTAGCATAGATTAGTCTACGATTAGGTCTAGGGTAGCCACTAACATACACCCCCCATTGTAAAGCGTGTTCTCCATCAATATATAGCAACAGGACGTAGGGTTATTATCCTGAGGGAGGCCCGAACCTGTATAAAAACGACTGTCCCCTGCTGTCAGAGCTTCCTAGCACTTGGGCCCTAGAGGTCCCTACCCCCCAGTAATCATCACTCCATGAATACCATAAGATCGCCGATTCACCGATCATCGACACTTCCCAAGTAAGTGTTGTCCATGTAGTGTTAACAAGCTTATGAATTTCTTAAAAAGGGAATCAATGATTGAACATGTTAGACTCATTGAGTTCGCATATTGTTTATTTCACATGTTGTTTATGAAGTTGTTTAGACATGGTTAGGGTTATGTTTGCCTATTGTTTAGACATCATTAGAGAGGTATTTGTAATTGAACAACCCAAGCTAGTTTCTGAGTATGTCGAGGTTATGATGTTTTGTCCTTATTAGAATGGAGACAAACTCCCCACTGCTCTCCCCCTATGATATCACCATCGGGATCACCAAGACCGTCGAATCGTTAGGAAAGGCTCCTCGCAAAACGAAGGAAGCCTTCGGAAAGGCCAGATGGCAGATGGGTAGTTGAGAGAGTGGATCCGGTCACTGGAGTTCCTGAGCCAAACGAAACTCGCAAGAAGTGGTGGACCACATGCATGCGGGGTCGTCGCCCATTCAAGAGTCAGGATCACCCTCTCAGATTGGGGTAAGCTGACACGAGAGGAGCGGAGGTCCCCATTTGACGAAGTGAAGTGATCACTCAAAATCCCAGTTGAAGTCAAAGCCAATTTCCGATGAGCAACTCTGTTAACGGCAGGGAAGTGTTGGAGGAATTTTAAGCACAGACTGGTGAGGGACTATCTTAAGCAAGATAAGTTGGCTTGCCAGGCATACCTGGATGTGACGGAGGAAGACTGGGCCAGGTACAAGGCCTTAAAGTCCTCAGAGGAGTTCCATGCCGAAAGCCATAAGGGACAGGAGCTAGCCAAGAGGAGCAAGCACCCACACTTTCTCGGCACCTTAGGATACGTGGGTGCTAAGAAGAAATGGGCAAAGAAAGACGAGGAAGCGAGAAGCACAGCCTGTAGCCGGTGTTCTCCAATTTCAGTGACAACCACATCCGGGACTGGTACAGGGCGAGGACAAAGATGAATCCTCGTCGTGAACGCATCTGGCAAAACCCAAAAGATGAGGAGGTCTACCAGAAAATGGTGGGGCTAGATGAGCAGGCAACTCAAGGCACGTTTGTGCCAAGTTGGGAGAAATATATACTCTCCGAGGCCATCAGCACCAGGAAGCCCTATGGACGCACCATATCCACAACCATTCTTTTGAGGCAGCTGGTATAACTGCCTCGGATGTTATATTTCAACCGCCTTGGATAATGTTTTCTGTACTAGTGGCATGCACATGCTCTTGTCATTATTCTTTGTATATAAACTTGAGGAGTGGTTGCAGGTCTTACTTGATGAGTGATAGCTGATGTTGTGGTTGTATCAGTGGTAGAGATGTCCTCATCATCCTGTCCTTCTTAAATTCGAGTCACCCTCGGCTCAAACTCATCAAGTATGGTGTCAAATTGGCACTGTTAATGTGGGACTAACCCCAAAATCTACAGATAGATCAAGCTTATATGCATTGTTATTAATTCTTTCTAACACCTAGAATAGACCATCAGCTCTAGGCATCAACTTTAGACTTCTCAATTCAAGAAACCTATCTTTTCTTACGTGTAACCACACTAAATCTTCAGGTTAAAATTTTACTTACCTTCTATCTTGATCACCAGCAAGTTTATACTTAGCACTCATACTTATGTATTCTCTAGTTGTCTCATGCATTTTTAATATCAATTTAGCATGTTGTTTAGCATCAAAATTGACCTTTTCTAAAGATAGAAGACCTAACAAATTAATCGGTGCACGAGATATAAAGCCATAAACTATCTCAAAAGGGCACATCTTTGTAGTACAATGCAATGAACGATTATAAGCAAATTCAACATGAGGCAAACATTCTTTCCACATTTTCAAAAAATAATAATTCAAAACAACCCTAAGCATAGTAGACAAAGTTGTATTAACCACTTCAACTTGTCCATCGGTTTGGATATGACAAGTAGTACTAAACAACAATTTAGTCCTTAATTTGGCCCATAAAGTTTTTCAAAAGTGGCTTAGAAATTCTGTATCACGATCACAAACAATTGTATTAGGCACAATATGCAAGTGAACAATCTCACAAAAGAACAAATCAACAATATTTGTAGCACCATCGCTTTTATGACATGGTATAAAGTGTGCCATCTTATATGACCACGACAACAAATATATTATTCCTCCCTTTCTTTTTCTACGCGGTTCAACACAAAGTCCATAGAAACATCCTCTCAAGGTACACTAAGAACAGGAAGAGGCATATATAAACCATGTGGGTTAAGTTGTGACTTAACTTTTTGACATGTAGTGCAGCGAGCAACGAAGCGTTCGACGTCACACCTCATCTTTGGCTAACAGAAGTGATCACATCCTCCATCTTCTTTACGCCAAAGTGTCCCATCAGCTCGTCTCCATGCGCCTCTTGTAATAACAAAAGAATAGAGCTAGCTGAAATGCATAGCTTTTTAGCAAAAAAACACAAATCCATCATTCACCACAAATTTATTCCAAGTCTTTCCCTCTTCACAATTTAGAAAGACAACTTAAAATTAGGATGATGCACATATTATTCTTTAATACCCTCTAATCTAAAAAATCTAAAGTCAAGTTCTGAAAGCATGGGATATCTCCTAGATAAAGCATCAACAATATCATTTTCCTTCTCTTTCTTGTATTTTGTGTCATAAGAAAAAGACTCAATAAATTCAACCCACTTTGCTTATCTGCAATTCAGTTTAGTTTGACTTCTAGTATGCTTAAGAGACTCATGATCAGAATGTATAACAAATTCTTTAGGCCATAAGTAATGTTGGCTTGTCTCTAAAATCCGAACTAAAGCATATAACTCCTTATCATAAGTACAACAATTCAAACTAGGTCCACTAAGTTTCTCACTGAAATATGAAACAAGTATATCTTCTTGTGACAATACACCACCAAGTCTAATTCTACTAGCATAACATTCAAGCTCAAAAGTATTACCAAAATTAGGAAGTTGGAGAAGCGGTGGATGTGTGAGCATATCCTTGAAGAGGAAAGTGACTCATATCCGAAACCTATTAGGATTCAAGAGGTGTGCTACAACGAAACTAGAGGAAACCTACTAAGGTTTAAAGTCCTCCTTACTATGGAAGAGATTATCTGAGAATCTATATAAACCTATGAGGGGATGGCTATAGAGACACAATTCAAGCAATCAAGCGATCCAATAGTAATGTGCAAATAAGAGAGGATTAGAGTCTGAGTTTCTTTAGTACTAGATTCTTATATAGGGCAACAATGCGAGGGTCCTGTGAATGGTTGTGAGAGAGTGACAATTCTTTGTACTCTTTGGAGGTCATGCTTAAAGAATTCATGGTCGGCTTCGTCAATTTTTTTCTCTTTTATCATGATTGTAGTCGTCATTATTGGTAGTCTCTACGAGGTTCATCTACTTCGTTTTTTATACCATACATGCTTGTGCCATATCTCACAAACTTTGATCGGGTCCGGGGACCACTGCGCATAACAAGGGATATCAGAGCATAACAGGTTCTGAAGATGATGTCGATGTTGGACTAGCCGAACAAGCAAGAAAATAATAATAAGAAACTTGAAATTGTGAATAGAACTTATGGATGAATTTGATTGAAGTGTTAGGGTTCTGAAGATAATTTCGATATTGGACTTGCCAAACAAGAAAGACACCAATAATTTACACCGTGAAAAAAACAATCTAACAAAACCTAAGTTCTAGAGGAGTGTTGGTTGCTAATTAGGAGGAGGGGATTTTGGCTAGCCAAGAGGTAGATGAATCCAACCCTAAAATGAACTCCTTCCTGATATAGATAACATTTTACTGAACACATTGCTTTAATCAACGAACAGTTAGGAGCAGTATATGATACTTGAAAAAATTCCTGACTTCTTTAGAACGATAAATTACATCACATGATAAATAACTTCAGGTAGAAAATAAAAACAACACGCAGAGATTACATATCTCAACAAGTAGACACGCACACACTGATTCCTGTAGATGAGAGCAACAAGACACCAAGGCATATCTTACTGGGAACCAATAGAGAGAAGATGAAGATCTCAGTTTACTAGTCCGCAGGAGTTACAGTTTCCATGTAGTATTAGTTTTTCTTCTTCTTCTATGCTTTTGGTGACGTCATCCTGCGATCTTCACCATCCATCCAACCTATCAATCCCTTGCGTCAGTACGCTCCAATCGAGGAGAGTTCTACCTCGTGACACGAATAGATTTGTGAAGTTATCACTAGTTTGCAGCCTCAATGGTTTCCCGTCTTCTCTGCCACAGCTAGCGCCATTGATCCCGTTGCTGGTAAGTGTACACGATTTGTTCTTTTTTTATGCAACACATAAATGGATCCAATTCATCCCAAAATGTACATCTAGGACTTCCTTTTTCCAAAATTTTGTTGTATGCAACACAATTTTGAAGGATAGCGACGTCGGCTTTGTGATTTTCCTTAATCATACACTAGCACAGAAAAACTTATCGCACACGGTTAAAAAAGCTCATCGCATACGGTTTTCCAGCCCGTATGCACGGGCTGGTCAGTGATGTGGGGGGCACATCGCACACCGGTCCAGCGCCGTATGCGATGATACGCACATCGCACACGGCTTTTCAGGAAGGCCCGTGTGCGATAAGTAGCCACATCGCACACGGTCAGCTCTCCGAACCGTGTGCGATGACTGGGCACATCACACACGGGTCCATAGTATAGACTGTGTGCGATGAAGCGACACATCACATACGGTGCGAGAATATGGCCCGTGTGCGATAAGTACCCACATCGCGCACGGTTGTATTATCAGAATCGTGTGTGATATTTGGTCACATCACACACGGTTATTGCCTCTTAACCGTGGGCGATGACTGTTCAACATCACACACGGGTGGGACCTTGTGCGACGATGTACCACATCACACACGGTCAGATGCTCCGGACCGTGTGCGTTGACGAGCACATCGCCCACGAATCGGGCTACCGAACCGTGTGCAATGCTGGGAATGCAACAGTAACGATAATCGAAAATCTCAGCCAACAATATCATTTCACAGAATTCATCGGCCACATTCACAGAATTCATTGATCAGCCACATATATACGCAGATTTCATTCATCAGGCAAATACACAGATTTGATCCAAACACAAATAAAACAGAGATCACATACATTTCACAGCCGACATATAAGCAAATTGAATCAATTGAATATGAGTTGACCCATTCACAGCTACATAAACAGGAGTTCACAGCCAACATTCCTACAAGTTTGGATCTGACAATGTTGACAGCCAACAGAAAGAAAATAAATACCTCACAATCAAGGTGATCTGAATTGTCCCTTTTCCGGTATGACATGCGTGAGGAAGAAGTAGGCAAACTGTCCTCTAACTTCGACAATATCGGCTTCACTCAACGGTTCTTTGTCCATCGAACTCAAAATCTGCACGAAGTAATTAAATTCGGATTTAGATGCATATAGGTAAAAAGTAAAATCTTGAGTCTCACAGATAGTACTAACTGTAGGGAGGCTAGCAGTGCCTTTTGTCTTCGAACTCGGAACAACCCTCATCATTTGCTTACAAACGTAAAATGCACAAAGGTTGCTTCCTTCTGGCTGTTGGTTACACTGAAAAGTTGTTGAGGAATTACGGCATCAATTAGGGTATCAATTAGCATTACTTAGCACTTAGGAGGAATGTCGTACCAATTGTTATCTCCACCAAGTTGTCGTCTCCGTGTTCCAAGCCCGCCATCTCCCTTTGGTGAGCACCTCCCTCCAAGCTTGATGTACTCAGTGAAAGCACTATCCAAGAATTCCCTTACCACCGAGTAGTTGTAATGTGCCACTTGGAGGGAATCAAGGTGGACAGCTTTGCTCCATTTAGGTACGATGATAATTAAGATCCAATGGTCGCTGAAAAAAGATATCACAACCCGTGTTGAACGATGACAATGGAGATACAGCTAATGTATAAAAACACACATACTTCTGGTTGTATGGAAGGAGAATGAACTCTTTGCTCTGTTGAGCCGTCAACACGTGGACAACATAATTAAAGACCCTTTCCTTATTCCCTTCGATTTGTTGCTTCGAGACCAACTGTGGGTCCAAGAAACCCACCGGTTGCTTCCGAGCCTTGGATTCGGTGATCATGTGCCTAAGCATACGAAAGAAAGGAGTTATCATTTACGAAATAAAAGAGAGTTGCCAGAATGTGGAATTCCTTATAAAATACTTACAATGTGAAGCATCTCATGAGGGAGGCATCGAGGTCACCCAGATTGAAGAGGAGAAACAAGTCCTCGAAGCCCACCGTGCAACAATTATCTAAATCACGAAGAAAATGCTCCTTCTTGAACCACACCAGAATGCTCGACTCACCGGCTTTACATAGTTTCATATAGTGGTCATGTAGCATTCTGCAAAACATACCTGCCGCCGACAGGTCTTTGGGGAGTAGCAATGGCTCTCCTTTGACATACTTACGTGCGAGCTCTGCTGGGGGGAACAATCAGTTCAATTCTTCGTCTGTCATCCCCGGCTCCTTGGCCTTGCCCTGGCCCTTGCCCTTACCCTGGCCTTTTGCCTTGCCCTGTCCCTTGCCCGTGCCCTTCAGCAGCGCTAATCTCGTACTTTTAGTCTTCACTAGTGGGGGCGGTGGCGGTAAGTCAAGATTTTGCGGTGTCGGAAGCACCGGCCCTTGCTTGGGTGACTCTTGAGCTGGTGGGCACGAAGGCGGCTCAGACCGCGTGCTCATGACGGGATGTGCTGCGAAGAGCGGCTCAGATTCAGCAGGCAATGGTGGGGAAGCAGGAGGCGGTGCCGATGTGAAGGGCACAAGGACTATGTCCTTCTTCGGCCACTGGACAAAGGACATCTCCGCCTGTCCCAAGGTCTGGAGTTTGGCATCCTGGCTTATACGGAATAGCGGGAGGCTCTGGAAGCCAGGCTCGACTTTATCGATGGTGCACCTCGCGAACCCTGGCTGTATCGGTACACCGTGCACGGTAGCTCCCTCAGCCGGTGGATGAACCAACCTGCTAGCTGCCACCAACGGAAAAGCCATATGCACTGTTGGCACTTGTAGCTTGCACTTCGTCGGCCCCGTGATGTCATCGATAGGAGACTTGGCTGTTTCCTCATGGCCTTCAACCCCATCGGGAGCTGATGCACAGCTACTCCTGCGTGCACCGGGGCTTGGGTGTGCAGCAGCTTCAACCGCTTGTGATCTATACGTCTCCTCCCACACAGCTCTTTCTTTTGCAAACCTTTCCTCCATCATGCCCGCAAATTGGGCGAGCAGTTCTTGTTTCATCTGTTCTTTTTTCTGCTCCGCTCTCGCCCCTTTCCTCGAAGGCATCTCCTCCGCGTCTTGAGGGAAGGCCTTCCTACGGGCAACATTGGTCCTGATTGCCCTACAACGACCCGAGGGCTCCTTGGTTCCCAAAGCGGCTGTGAGAATGTCATTGCACCCTTGAGGCTGAAACGAGCCTTGCGAAGCCTGGACGCTTAGCTCTCTCTACAAATAAAAATCTATAATTAGTAAGTACGTAAGCATTGTCGTAAATATAGACCGACGACTGAATGAGGTAGTCGCTCTTACCATAGATTGGTACACTTCCTGGTCTGCTAGGTTGGGTAACACAACTTGACCTGAGGAATCGGTAGTAGACCTCGCTCTCAGGAAGTCTCTTGCCCGATCTGCCGCAACATCAGGAAAAGGCACATCACCTCCCCAAAGGCGTCGGTTCTCGTCCTCCCTGTCTCAAATCTTCCACTTCCCATAGTATCCTTTGACCCACATTCTATGGGGGTGTTTGTTCTTCGTAATTAGAGCCCTGCCTGCCTCACCCTTGGATTCAAATTCGGGCGTTCACCGCATCTCCACAAATCTGGCCCACTGCTCGGGTAGAATGTGTGGATACTTTTCGAAGGGTTCCTTATTCTGCTTCATAAACTTTTTGTGCAACACATACTTAAAATTCCGAAAAGCATCCTTTGCCTTCGAGAGGGCACATTCTTTCACCTGCGTTTTCCATTGCTCCGGCACCCTGAAGTGTTGCATTATCTCCAGCACTATGGCCTTGCGCAGGTCCTTACTTACTTTTGCCCAATCCTCGAAGTGAATGGGGATCCTTTCCCTTACCACCGCCCCGCACATGGTTCGAAACTTCCTCTCCGTTTTCTCTAGTTCGGTAGGAGCCTCGGTTCTGTCATCGATGGCCTCCACTTGCCATACTCCTTGGGGCTTTTTGCTTGGTTTTCTGATTCCTCTTCCCTTCTTCACAACTGATAGGGTTTCTGCTTGATCAGTGCTGGTCCCTTCCGGCTGTGCTGATGAGTTCTCTTCGATCTCTCTCGCAGAAAAATCCGGCGATTCATTACCGGATGTCATAGCTAATGAACAGGATGATAATGGCAGAAATAACAAGAAGTAAAGGTACTGCAGGCACAAATAATCCTCTGCACGTAAATATTAACAAGCAGCACTGGAACATACGCATTGATATAGCCCTAACTTGCTACTCGTTGTGAGGAGACGGAGAATCCTAACCTGTCGGGGTGCGTGTCGGGGACAGACACTGATCGGAGATGCTGAGACAGTCGGGAACAGGGAGGCGGCGCTCGGGGACTCGGCGATAGGGAGGCGGCGACCGGAGATGTCGAGGTGGCGCTCAGGGAGCCGGAGGCGACGAAAATTCAGGCGAGGCGGCGCGCGCGCGAAGCCGAAATGTTTTGGTGAAGGGACGGGATGACCTAGTTACTACTTATGCCCGGGCCTGCCATCGCACACGGTCACGTACCAACGCCCGTGTGCGATGTGATCCACATCGCACACGGGTCCTTACTATTAACCGTCTGCGAAGTGCTCGCATATGGGTAACCGGTAATGTCCGTGTGCGATGTGACACGGGCAGATTTGGCGGGCAGATTTATATACCCGTGTGCGATGCGATCGCGGCCCGCAGCATGAAGAGTCGCCCCTATAAACCGCCACCTCTTCGGTTTTCCATCTTCATTCCTATAAGCCGCGCCTCCTGCTCCGTTCTTCATTCCTCCAAACGCCACCTCTAGCCACCTCCTCGATCTTCTTGTTCACAATGGCCGCTGCAGGAAGCTCTTCGGTGAAGCGGAAGCGCGAGGAGTCGCCCATCCGCGAGGACCGCGTGCAGATGACCATGGCTATCTCCCGCGCCACTGACAGGGCACTGGAGTTGGTCGAGTTTGGACCCACCGACGACACCCTTCTCTGTGCGTACAACACCGACCCTGTCAATTACTCCGGTGCGTACGCCGTCCGGTGTATCCTGGAAAAGAAGTTTCTGCGGCACCTCGGATTTCTCCTCGAAGCTCACCACCAGCCGGGGCGTATCCTCGTCCGCTGCAGGAACAAAAAAATCGTCTAGCGCCTCCACGCGAAGTGCTTCCGGTGGGATGCCGAGATGGTGAGCTTCTACATAGTTGCTAATGTCGCCGCTCTGACTCCTGACCCTGTGGATGAAGATCTGCCGCTGGAGTCGATTTAGATAGTTTTTATTTCCCTTTGCTTTTGTTAGGCTTTTGTTTCCGTAGTACATCATGTGTATACTAGGCTTTTGTTATGCAACGTAATGTTTCCTCTTCACAACATCTGGAAGAGGCCTTTTGTTATGTAATGTCTTGTTAATCGATGTTGAAAATGTCTTGTTAATCGATGTTGGAAATGTCTTGTTAATCTGTGTTCGAAATATCTTGATAATCTGCGTTCGAAATGTCTACTTTCTGGTTGCAAATCACATAGCACATGGTCAGACGCTCTGCCCGTGTGCGATGTGGGGCACATCGCATACGGGCTCCAGCTTCTGACCGCGTGCGATGTGACCCAGAACACGTCGCACACGGGCTTAAGGTATTCACCGTGTGCGATGTAGGTCACGTCGCACACGGGCTATAGGAGTTCACCGTTTGCGATGTATTCACATCGCACACAGGCTTGTGGTGCTCACCGTGTGCGATGTGACTCCTGTAACCGATTACGTACGTATTCGAAATGAATATCAAAATCAAAATTCTGCGATGACTCCACAAGATAATTTACTAACTTCAGCCAATTGCATATTCAAAATGAGTATCAGATTCAAAAATTCTGCAATGACTTTTCGAAACATAATTTGCTAACTTCAAGCGATAACATATTCAAAATGAGTATCAGATTCAAAATAAATCATGAATCCACTACATGATTTCCTTTGTATACTAACCCATCAGAATGGTCTTGGCGTAAGTAGTAGCAAGTTTCCCCTTGGTCTTCCTCGTCGATTCTTATGCGTTCTCCAATAGGTGGCAAGTCATCGAACTGATTGTATTCATCCTCGTCGACAACATTCTCAACTCCTACGATCCTCCTTTTTCCATGCATCACTACATGGCAGTTCTTATGTGCGATGTCTTTCATATAGAAAATTTGGGTAGCTTGGGAGGCTAAAATGAAGGGTTCATTTAGGTATCCCAGTTTGCTGAGGTTGACATAAGTCGAGCCGTAGTTGTCGACTTTGACATATCTGAGGTCGACCCATTTGCACTTGAACAATGGAATCCAGAATGTGACGTAGTCAAGCTCCCAAATCTCCTCTATGATCCCGTAGTAAAATTCCTTATGTCCATTTGTATCTATGGCTTCTACTCGGATAGAGCTATTCTGCAATGTGGTCTTCTCATCTCGATCCTTCGTGTAGAACGTGTACCCATTCATGTCGTACGCTTGCCAACTATGAACTGTAAATGCTGGCCCTTTGGCCAACCATGTTAGCATGTCATCTGTCGGCCCGTCTACGATACGGTTCTGCAACCATTGGCTGAATGTCTTGTTGTGCTTGTTCAAGATCCGACTGTATGACAATTTTGGGAACTCTTGCCGTAGCTTGTTCACGTGTTCTTCTATATAAGGGGAAACTATTGTCATGTGCTGCAAGACCGTAAAATGTGCAATGTCAAATAGATGAGTATCCTTCCAGCTAACTTCTTTCCAACAGTGCCTTTTCTAGATAGCCTTCCCTCATGGAGAGACCTGGGCACACCAATAGGCTGTGAGTTGTGCATGTAATCGGTGCAAAACTCAACCACCTCCTCCGAGGTATATCCTTCTATGATACTGGCCTCGGGCCGGTACCGATTCCGAACATAGTGCTTGAGTATTCCCATGAACCGCTCGAATGGATACATGATGCGTAGGAACACCGGCCCGCACATCTTTATCTCGTACACAAGGTGTGTAACGAGATGAACCATGATATCGAAGAACGAGGGCGGGAAGAACATCTCAAGCTGGCATAGAGTCTTCACAACCTCCTCTTGCGGATCATCCAGTGTATCGGGATCCATGACCTTCTGAGATATCGAGTTGAAGAAATCACAAAGCCTCATGATCGCCTCTCGAACTTTTGTGGGCAGAATATTTCTGATTGCCACCGGGAGCATCTGTGTCATCATTACATGGCAATCGTGTGACTTCATGCCAATTAGTTTCTTGTCTTTCATTGAAACAAGACTCCTGATGTTTGCGCAATGACCAGAGGGGACTTTGACACTATACAAGAAGCCCAAGAACTCTACTATTTTCTTCTTGGATAAAGTGTAGCAGGCAGGTGGGAGATACATTTGGCCCTTATCTTTCTTTACTGGAGCTAACTCTGGTCTGATACCCAAATGGACCATATCCATTCGTGACTTGATGCCATCCTTAGTTTTGTCTTTCATGTTTAGTAACGTACCAAGAACGCTGTCACACACGTTCTTCTCGACGTGCATGACATCGATGCAGTGACGTACATCTACGTCCTTCCAATAAGGTAAGTCCCAGAAAACTGATTTCTTCTTCCACACGCTCATCTCACAGGGGCGTTTATGTCCCTTGCCAAGCACGACATTCACATCCTTTACCATCTCATTGACCTCTTCGCCGATAAAAGGCCTTGGTTTTGCACCTCTTTCTGTTTTACCGTCAAATTGTTCTTTCATGTTACGGTAAGGGTGATTTCTTCTCAAGAACCCCCGATGACGCATGTATACAGTTTTGCACGAGAACGGAAGCCAGACACTCACGGTATCATCTATGCATGTGACACATGCTTTGGCTCCCTTTGTACTCTGCCCCGAAGCATTAGCAAGTGCTGGATAATCCTGGATGGTAAGGAGTAACAGTGCACGGAGATCGGGTGACTCCTTCCTGTACGCATCCCATGCCCTTACCCCTTTCTCTTTCCACAATGTTTGTAGTTCTTCCACCAGTAGCCTGAAGTAAACATCGATGTCATTTCCAGGTTGCTTTGGCCCTTGGATAAGCATCGACATCATGATGTACTTCTTCATGCACAGCCAAAGAGGAAGGTTGTACATACACAGAAGCATAGGCCAAGTGCTGTGTCTGCTGCTCATGCTGCCAAATGGATTTATTCTATCTATACTCATTGTGAATCTTACATTCCTTGGGTCATCGCCGAAGGTTGGGTACTTCGCATCGATTCTTCTCCACTGGGCAGCATCAGTCGGGTGTCTCATCTTTCCATCTTTCTTACGTCCCTCCGCATGTCAACGCTTTAGCTTTGCTTCCTTCGGGTTTGCAAACAAACGCTTCAACCGAGAAATTACAGACAAGTACCACACAACCTTATTAGGGACTCCCGTCTTGATCTCATCATCGGCCTTGTCTTTGTCTTTTGCAAACTTACGCTTATATGGAGGAGCTTTGCATATCGGACATGAACGCAAATCTTTGTCCTCATTGCGATAAATCATACAGTCATTCTTACATGCGTGTATCTTCTGTACTTCTAGTCCCATGGGGCAAATCACCTTTTTGGCTTCGTAGATGTTTTTTGGCAACTTATTTTCATCTGGAAGCATGTCTGCAAAAAGACCCAACATGTTTGTGAAGCTCGTGTCCGACCATCCGCTTGCTGCCTTCAATCTTAAGAGGTCAAGTGTCGCTGACAACTTGGAGTGCTTTGCCTTGCAGTTTGGATACAATGGTCTCTCGGCGTCTTCCATCAAGCCCATGAATTTCCCTGTATTCTGCATCATCATGGTTGCTCTCGAAATCATGAATCATTTGTTACAGATTTGGAATAGCAATATCATCACCATCGGAATCGCAATCGTCGCCATCTGGCTGCCCATCATATGGGTTTGGCATATGATGATCACCGTCTTCGTTTTCTACGTGCATGACCGGCTCTTCACCGTGCTTGGTCCAACATGTATATCCCGTCTTGAAACCCCTCCGAAACAAATGTTCTTCGATCACTCTTGGGTCCTCCCACAGTCTAGAGTTTTCACATTCAACACATGGACAGAAAATCAGCAGTTTCCCCCTTGTTCCTCATGTCTGCCTCGGTGACTTTCATGAAACCAACGACGCCACTGATATATGCTCGACTTGTACGACTCTCGGACATCCAACGTCGATCCATCTACAGGATTTCAAACAATAGGAAAAACTACATGGCATGATTTTGCTAGCACTGCATGCAGAATATCCGACATAAGAATTAACCGAAAGACGACTTGATGTGTGGATTATACGCGTACTCTGTCTTTGTTAGCAGAGCTCACATACAGGCGCCTGGCCCCGGCCCGCCACTGCCTCCACCGCCACAGCTGCCGCCCACTGCCACTCCAATTAGTCGCCACTCCAATTAGCCGCCGTGCGCCACCCCTCCCGCCCTTACAACAAGGCACCGTTCCCGCGCGCTCGAACTGGAGCATTTAGGTTGAGCTCGGTACTGATACACACGGGTTATCAAAATTAACCGTCACCGATACTTGCAACATCGCACACGGTCATCAAACAAAATCCGTCACTAATGGAGGCTACCTATGAAAAAGTTTAAGAATTTCCAGAACGACATATCACACACGGTCGCCCGAAAAAAGCGTGTGCGATGTGGCTCCACATCGCACACGGTTCCCATGATTTAACCGTGTGGGATGTGCCATCGGCACATCGCACACGGTATCACGGTATCTTTGAAATAACCGTGTGCGATGTGGGGCACATTACACACGGGCCTGAAATGTGACCCGTCTGTGATGTGCATGTTTCCTGGCTTCATCAGTTCATTTCGCTACCTCTGAAAAGCAGAATAACATCCCCGCATGTACAGGACAATATATATCACAAGCATCCACAACACAAATTAATGAATTTTCTGCATCTCAATTCGACATCTCAAATCTGACAAGTCCACATCTCAACCATATATATATGTACAACACATTCGACATCGCACAAGTTGCTAAAGAATTTTACACATCTCAGTTTCATATGGTAACGAACTATCTAGGGCTTCGTTCATGGGTAGTGCTAGCTAGAGTGTTTACACACTGACTAGAAATAGACTCATTAGAATGTGATGACGCATTAGAATGTGACATCTGTGCCTGCACCTCCTCTTAGGCTCGGGCTTCATCCTAACCTCTAATCGAAGCACACAATCATGTCAGTAACAATTCACAATTTAGCACGGTATAATCAGCGTATAACAAAGTACAGAGGTTCGGAAGGTAATACCTAGAGGAAGGCATCCACCACGTCACGTAGTTTTCTTGTGCAGTGTAACCGCAATAGAGCGTCGTCACCATTGTGACATTGCGTTCACACTGCACAAGACACTCTTTCCAAAAGAAGTGTCTCGTGCAGTGCAGCGCAGTGTCACAAACACGACGGAAAATGGCAGTCTCCACCGGCGCCAGCGCTGCTGCAAGGGGAGGACCGGATCCGAGCTCAGGGGGGGCTTGGGGAGGAGGCGGCGGTCGGATCCGGGCTCGAGGAAGAGGCGGCGACCAGATCGGGGCTCGGGGACTCGGGGAGGAGGCGGCGGCCACAGCGCGGTGTAAAAGAAAGCTAGGGTTACTTATAAATAGAAGAAGTTTCATATCGCACACGGGTTATCAAAACTAACCGTCACCAATAATTACAACATCGCACACGGTCATCAAACAAAATACGTCAGTTATGTCGGTTACCTATGAAAAGAGACATTACACATGGTCCATTCCTATGAAGCAACCGTGTACGATGTGAGTGAAATAACCGTATGCGATGTGATGCACATCGCACACGGCACCTCTGAAATAACCGTGTGTAATGTGAGGCACATCGCACAGAACCATGTGCGATGTGCCTCACACGATTTCTCAGAAAAAATAGTGTGTGATGTGCCTCACATCGCACACGGCCTAGCTAGTTTGCCGTGGCACATCACACACGGGTCTGAAATGTTGACCGTCTGCGATGTTCACATTGGTGACGGGTTTCGGCCAACCGTGTGCGATGAGGAGTCTTCAAAGATCTGTTCTGTACTAGTGATATCAATCGATTAAACATTTGTATTGATGCGCGCGGTTCAATGGAAATCCAAGCTATGTCAAATAGGCCCGTCTAGGGGCAGTCGACTGAGATTTAGCACGTGGATTGCAAACTGCTTACGACAGAGGTTAATCAAAATAAAATAAATACAAAAATAATTCTAAACTAGAAAAACAAAATAAAAATGCAAGCTCGATAAATACAAAAGTTAACACCAGTTGCACAATTTTAGTAACAAAACTTAACATATTTAAAATAATTCTGAGCTAATCTGCAGTGTTTGGTTATTCTCGTCTTTATGATCAGAACCGAATCATATACAAAAAGTAATTCTAAGCTAAGTAAATACAAAAAATTAATAATTCTAAGTTAGATACACACAAACATACAAAATAATTCTAAGCTAGAAGAAAATACAAAACGTAATTCTAAGATAGATAAATACAAAAATTTAAATCTAAGCTATATAAATACAAAATCTTAATTTAAATTACAAAATAAAAATAATTAATTTTAACCTCAATAAATACAATAATTTACTTATAATCTAGATAATATATAAAATTAAAACCAGCTATACAATGTTAATTAAAGTTGCACGTATTAAAAAGTGAAACTATCATACAATAGTCTTGCAACTGGATAGTTATATATATTCATATTTATGAATAGAACTAAATCATATAAAATTTAATATAAAATCCGAGAATTGTCATCCCAAGTTAAGACAAACGGATTTGCTATTTCTCAGATGACTGAGAAATTGTTATTTCTCAGTCGCCTGAGTTTCAGCAGCGATGGCGAGCTGAGTTTCGGCAGCAACGGTGAGAGGCTAGGATCGCCGAGCCGGAGCTCGGCAACGACGCGGAGCGGCGGCGCCGTGCGGAGGTGAGGCGGAGTCACCGGCGCCGACGAGTTAGGGTCCCCAAGCGAGAGCCCGGCGATGACGCGGAGCAGCGGCGCCATGCGGAGGCGAGGCGGAGTCACCGGTGTCGCGAGATTAGGGCCGCCGAGCCGGAGCCCGCGACGACGCGGAGCGGCGGCGCCGTGCGGAGGCGAGGCCGAATCACCGGGGGCCGCCGGGTTAGGGTTTAGGGTGGGGGTGCGGAGGCGAGCCGGATTCACCGCCGGCCACCGAGGTTTAGAGGAGATGCCTGATCCGGCGACGGCGGCCGCTGGACAGAGCGTCGGGAGAGAGAGAGAGGCGAGACGACGTCGGGAGGTGGCAGACGAGCTGAGGTGGAAGACAACGAGCTGGACGTTGGATCTCGATCCAACGGTCCAAAACGATCGACTGAGATTTAAAAAAATCTTAGGCGACTCTTCCGTAGACAGACCCATAAATAAATGATTTAAAAAAATCTTAGGCGACTGTTCCATAGACGGACCCTAAGAAAAAACCCACATGCAAAAAAAAAGGAAACTTCTCTATCAAATATCATACGTCATTTTGAAGACTCTAAAGAATAAATAAATTACTTACTTCATTATATCTTCATATAGACAAAAACAACACACATATAAAGCGATTACATAGCTTAACAAAATAAAAACCCACACACTTGCCTGACACACTTGTCACATATGACCGTTATTTTGAAGAAATTACTAACAAGGCGGGAAATGATAGAAGACCACACGATCGCAACGGGCACGCCAAACAGATAGCTCAGGCGATCACTCAACGTGAATTATCCTCGAGAGTTTAGTGCTGGGCCGGAGGGTGGTAGATGGGAGTCGGCGACGAGGGGTGTCCACTTTCGTACGTCGGCGTGGGAGGGACGGGGTGGTAGTCCGGTTGGGGCTGCGGCTTGGGCTGCGGCTTGGGCTCCGGCTTCGGCGGCACGGGCTTCTTGTGGAAATAGTCGAAGAAGTGCTTCTTGATTGGCCCGCATATGGTCGCCGACGAGCGGTGTCCGCTTCCGTACGTCGGCGTGGGAGGGACGGGGTGGTAGTCCGGTTGGGGTTGCGGCTTGGGCTGCGGCTTGGGCTCCGGCTTCGGCGGCACGGGCTTCTTGTGGAAATGGTCGAAGAAGTGCTTCTTGATCGGCCCGCACATGGTCGCCGACGCGCACTCCGCTGACGCGTAGTGTGTCTTGCCGGCGACGACGCCGAAGGTACCCTCCGACAGCGGCACGATCTTGGACGGCTCCTGCCCGGGGCATGGCGCGTTGGCCGCCGCGCTGTGGAGCTGCGCGAGGCAGTCGGCACCGTGGAGGTCGGCGGCCAGGGGGACGCTGAACGCGCCGGTGCCGTCGAGCTCGCCGACGGCCTTGCTCTCGTACTCGCCGTCGTTGTTCTTGCACTTGATGGCCACGTGAAGACCTGAAAACGTACATGCATGCCAAAACGACAGTCACAGCTGGGTATAGTACAAGTGAGTGAAGCACGAGATCAGCTACCGCTATATATAGCTTACCCTTGAAAGCTTCCTCTGCCTTCATGTTCTTCCTTGTGCAGTCGGCGCACTTGGCCAAGCCGACGACGACCGACTCCGCCTCGGCGTTCGTGACCGCCATCGCCATTAGGACGGCGCAGACGCCGAGGACAAGTCCTCTACGAGCAGCTGATCCCATGTTGCTTCTGTGAAGTAGCAGCTCGATATGATGGATGGATGAATGTGAAGTGGCAACATGCATGGTTTATATAGGCGTCTGCATTGATCAAAACAGCCTGATCGGTTTGGCTGTGAACGGGAGATCGATCGGCCAATTCATGTTAATTTGGCGCCGAATTTTCAGGTTGCGAACTAATGCCGCCCATATTGCGTGCATGATTTGTTTTCGAGGTCCATAGGTTGGTAGTCACGTACGCACGTAGGTTCCACACCGTTTGTTGCGGCACATGCATGCAGCTAGGGTACACGTAAGTGCATGCATGCGCTGTCAACTCTTTGTTTGGTGGTATTCGATCGGCGAGCAAAGTTGCTGTAAAGACTGTCCCTTTGTGTGAGTGTAATGAACTTGCAGTACAATGAACAGTACGATAACTCTGTTTTATATGTTACAGAATGCTTAGGGTCGGGGTGTTTTATATATCACAGGATGGAATATGAGTCATTGGATAAAGATTTAATGGTCTAAAAAAATCTGACTATTAACCAATTAAAAAACAGTTTATTGCTAATTAGACGGTCCCACTAAAACTATATATAGATCCTTAAATTTCCTCCCTCAATAATTGCACATAACTAAGAGTAAAGCAGATGATTGGTATACCTAGGCCTCGAGTCAATATGCAACCACCTGGATATGATAGCACACGCTGGATTACAATGTACCACCATCCGTGGTGCCCTCATGTACTTCTCAATCCAACCCCACTAATCTTAAACGCACACCTGTCAGCCCTAGCAATTTTGCATTTTGAACGTCCCGGTTGCTGTGGCTGTTTTGCAGAAACCCTATGGACATGCTCACTTACTACGGTGATCCACGTACAATCCATGCGTATAATATGCTATATTTTGATATATTATAGACAATGTGCCTTCTCATTTTAATATGACATACAAAGTAGTATGATAAAAGCATTGCAGTGATTCATATATTAAAAACTTAATTTACAAACTCTGAAGAACAAGTACAGTCGTATAACTGATTTCCAAAAGTATGAGAAATTTAAAATTGTTTCTAGTCGGCGAAACAAAAGACATATATACAACACTGGACTCGCATATCCTGTACTTCTACGCATCAAGGTTCTCGTCACGGTAGTTGAGGTTGTAGTCGACCCCTTCTTCTTCCTTTGCCGATGTCTGCTCCTCTAGGAATTCTTCATCGACCTCGACATAGACCACGTCCTACTCCGTCGTCAGCTCATAATCTAGCCAAAGGAATTAGAATAGAGGGATTAGTACATAAGGACTAAACAAGTCCAAGAATAGCAAATAAGTGTTTGATGTCCTATCTCTACTAAGAACAACAGTGTTCTTCAATGCATTTTGTAAGGTAAGAGAGTCAAACTTTTAATGAAGAGACTATGATCTCATGTCTCATAGGCTACTAGAATCCCCGATGGACTATTTTCCTACTGCGTTCGTAGTTCCAACCAGGAACATAGAGTGACACTGCCATACTTTCGTACAATCTACAGAGGTGCACAACTTTACCCACACACAATCATAGTCATGCGTTCGAGTTTGCAAGGCTCCTTCACACTCCCACGTTGTAGTCCTGCATAACAAGCATGGACTACCGGTCTCACATTAATACTCTGACGTACAACGTACCGTGGCTATCATCAATGGCCAATACCACCTTCCCAGTAATTGATATTACAGATCTAACTACCAAGGTCTTGCCTTCCTAGGGGAGTATGATCTAGAATAAAGGTGCTTTAGCTCAGCCCCGCCCATAAAGAGTATGTGGTAAGTACGGTCGCTATGACGCTTAAGCACAATTGATCATTGGTTACTTTAACCTTATATGAATACCCATGTAATGAAACCCCGCCTTCCAATGTGCCTTCAGCACCTTTTCAAAGTTTCACCAGCCATGCTCACGCCCAAAAACTAGTGATCCAAAATCTCAGTTGATTCACTTTAGAAAATAGGTTTTTCTTTTATGCATGTTATAGATGAAATGGAAATTTTGTCAAACATTCTTGATGGATATGAACTAGACTTGCCTGGTAACAGATAGGCAATGAGTTCGACGGGTCTACTTGCTGAACTCCGGTTTCTGGAAAAGAAATTGATAGTCCGATAACGACTAATTCCAAAAAAATCCATTATGAATGCAACCCCTTGATAATGCTTGCATGAAAATTTTATCTTAATATAAGAATTAAGATCTATGAACTTCTTGAATATTTTATGGATTACTTGTATTTATCTTCCGAATAATTAAGCTTTTCATATTACTAAAGCTTACATAAAATATTAATTAGGTAACCTTTAGTTGATTTTAACTTGAGTTAACATAATTTCACAACAATTTTTAATTTACTTAAGAAATTAACTTAAGATTTAATTTTAATTTTGTGAATTAAAGTTTATCATAATTTCATTCTCTTCTCCAAAGAAGAAGAATATATTTAACTCAAATAAAATAAGTTAAGCTTTAGTTTCTTTCTAAGGAAGAATAAATTATTTTAACTTAAGAAATTATCTTAAAATTTCAAATTACTCTTCAATATTTGAAGGAAAGGAAACTAATTGAATTTGGCTCCATTTTCTGTTGTAAAGAAGAAGAAATAATTAAAATTGGGTTTCAATCTCTAGTTAAGGAAAACAATTCTTTTTGGCCGGCCTGCAGACCCGGTCGATTTAGCCTGCTAGGCTCTGGCCTATTTGGCCCATCCAAAAACCCCTACCTTAATCTCACACGGTCCCTCACCCGCAGCCCCCATTCCTCTCTCTCTCTCTCTCTCTCTCTCTCTCTCTCTCTTCCTCTCTCTCGGGCTCCCATGCGCTGTCGCCGCACCAATAGCCATCGGCGCCGCCGCCTCAACTTGGTGCTGATGCCGGCATTTCTCCCTTCCTCTCTACGCTCACGAGACCGCTCAGTTCTCCTTCTTCCACACGCACTTGCGCCGCCTCCTCCCTCTTGCCGACCTCTCCCCGATTCCCCATCGGCTCATCTTGGTCCACCGCCGCTGTGGCCCTAGGGCTCGGGCTAGCCCTTGCCGATGCTGCCCCGGTTCAGTGTCGTGGATAGTGTTGCCGCGTTACTCATGCTGCGCCACCCGGGATGGCATGCGGCTTGATGTTGTAGCCCGGGACCACCGGTGCTCCATCGACCCGCCTCCCGCCGGTGGCGCTCTGTGATGTCCCTGGGGTGTAGCAGTGGTGGTTGCCGTCGGCAAGGTACTTTGCGTGGAGAAGAAGAAGACTGGGAGGAAGAAGAAGTACGAGATAGACTTAGTTTCTTTTCATCGATGCCGATCCACTCGTTACATCCAGAGTATATGGCCACACACAACTCATACACAGCACTACTCGGCCACCCATTACAAGGCTCACAGCCCAATAGCGCGACAACAGCACGCCACACCTATTCACTGTCACCTCCTCTGCTCTCTACCACCTCAGGTAGTCAGGTGTGACACTGCCGCCGCCTTGAGAACCAGTCCCCAGGCTGGTGCCGATGGAAAACGATTCTTCAACACCTCGTAATCTTCCCAAGTTACAGCAGATTCTAGAAGCGACGACCACTTGATACGTACCTGAAGATGAGCAGTACTACCTTTCTTGCTTAAACGTCGCTCCAAGATCTTCACTGGTACCACATCCTTGGCATCAAGTTCTAGCTGAATAGGCAAGTCAGTGGACTCCGGGGTATATTCTGGAGTAAATGGCGTGAGTTGAGAGACATGAAACACTGGATGAATTAAACTGCCCTCTGGTAATTGTAGTTTGTATGCTACAGTCCCAACACGAGATAACACCTTGAATGGCCCATAATACTTGTATGCCAACTTTGGGAAAGGTCGATTAGCAATGGAGGACTGAGCAAAAGGCTGGAGCTTGAGGTAAATATCATCGCCAACCTGAAACTCACGAGGACTGCGGTGTTGATCAGCATAATGCTTCATGCGTACCTGAGCCTTCTCCAACTGCCGCTTCAAGAATTCTGAGAAGAATTGACATTCTTGCAGGAAGTCCCTAACATCAGAGGTGCCAACCGTGGTCAAATCAGGAAGCATACCGAAGTGAGGCTCGTCTCCATACAAAGCCTTGAAAGGAGAACACCCCAGGGACACATGATGACTCGTATTGTACCAGAATTCTACCAGCGGTAACAAGCTGAACCACTTCTTTCGCTGAGCATGAGTTGCACACCACAGGTACATTTCCAGACATTGATTAACCCTTTCAGTTTGTTCGCCGCTCTCCGGATGATATGCCCTACTCATCCGCAATTTAGTGTCAAACAAGGTGAACAACTTTATCCAAAAGTTACTTGTGAACACCTTGTCGCGATCAGAGACAATTGACCTTATTGGAAATATGCCCTAGAGGCAATAATAAAGTTGTTAGTATTCTATTTTCATGTTCACGATTAAGTTTATGTTCTATGCTAGAATTGCATTGGTTCTTGGATATGAGATTCAGAGGAAAACCTAATTGCATGTGTGGAATAATAAACACTATTCAGATCCCTAGTCAGGCCTCTGGACTAGCTCATGTATTGTTGATGGTCTTGTTTTCCTGATCATGGGCATTGTTAATGTAACAAGGATGCTGGCAATAATAGGAACACATTGTTAGGGTAACAATGGTGTTGGATAGACCCCATTATGAGATACTGCGAGATCACTTCGTCAATATGTTGTTAGTATCTTCTCATTATGTGTTAACGTTTACTTGCATCCTTAGACCATGAGAATATTGTAAACCCGGATATCGGATGGTTGCTTTGGGGTCATCAAACGTTACTCCGTAACTGGGTAATTCTAAAGGTGACTTTCAAGTACACCAGAAAGTATATCGTGGTTCAAGGTATGTCAAGATTGAGATTTGCCCATCCGGCGATGGAGAGATACACTCTGGGCCCACTCGGTATTACGGTGTCCAGCATCGCCTGGCTAGGTATTGTGACTAAAGGGTTAGTCACGGAGACATCGAAATACGGAAACGAGAAAAGAGTACAAACCGGTAACGAGGATAACTAGGTATAGTGATCAAGGAGTTGATCACAGGGATACCATAAAAGTCTCACCTCGGGTTGTGTAATGTATCGTGAGGCAAAAGGATGATATGCGGTAATACGAGGTTCGCTCGATAAAGATCTTCGATGATATGTGGGAGTTGTTATGGGTGTCCAGATACCACTGACGATTATTGACCGGAAGGTGTTCCGGACATGTCCACATATACTCGAACCTATAGGGTCACACGCTTAACGTTTTAGCAACATTTAGGAATACTACGATTTATGGAGAGAGAGAAGGGTTCCGAAAGTGTTCCGGGAGGTCCCGGATGGTTCCGGTGATGTCTGGAAGTGTTCCAGAAAGTATCGAAAGGTTCTAGAAGGTTTTGGAAGGTACTAGAAGGTTCTAGAAGTTCTAGAAGGTTCTGGTGGAGTTGGACTCCAACTCCATCAGAGAGTTCCTGCTGGAGTAGAACTCCACCTTTCCAGGGAGAGCTGCCCCAACCCCTTTAAATAGAGGGGCAGGGCACATCAAAGGGCATCCGAAGCAGCCCCAAAGGCAGCCCTAGCCCCTTGGCCAAAACCCTAGGCAGCCGCCACCTCTAGATTGGTCGCAGCCTCCTCTTCCTCTCTCTTCTAGATTGGATCTAGTTCAGCTGCCGGTACGCTGCTGCTTCTCCTTCTCGTAGATCCCCGCTGTTCTCGTGTGCTGGTCCACACATTACCGCGGTGTCGCTGATCCGATACGTGTGGATACCTCAGAGATGTCGTACACTTCGACGCTCGATCGGGCGAACTATTCGCGAGGAGATCACTCTCGTGGCTGGGAGGTATAACCTAGCTGCGGGAGTCTGCGGACTTCATCGACATCGTCAACTTCTCCGCTGCATTGACGTGATCGGCGAAGGTATGATATCGTTGCCTGCACCTCGATAGTGGATCTTGGTTTGGTTCGTGTACGGTAAAATTTTTGTTTTGCGTAGCACGTTCCCCAACAGACCTGGGTATGCCATGAAGCTTGACAACATTAGATAACACAGCTTTAGCTACGGAGGTAGCTGTATAAGGGTGTTTTAAGGGAATGAAATGAGCAAATTTGGTAAAATGATCCACCACCACAAGGATGGCATCCCAGCCTTTAGACGTAGGTAAGTCATCAATGAAATCAATTGAGATATCCTACCAAGCACCATGAGGAATTGGAAGAGGTTGTAACAAGCCCGGGTACTTGCAGTGTTCATGTTTTGCTTGCTGACAGACTGCACACTGGGAAACGAAATCATGCACTGCTTGCTTCATACTAGACCAAGCAAAAACTTTTTTGAGACACTGGTAAGTAGCCTGGATGCCCGAATGAGCCCCCAAAACAATAGCATCAAAGGATTGAATGAGCTTCGTTTGCAAACCTGTATTAGCACCAACCCACACTCTTCCATGAAGACGAATCAACCTGTGATGCAACGTATAGCCATCTGCATTGCTGCTAGTGACTGCCAACTGAGTAATCAACTCCTGCGCATGAGAATCTACTGCATAGGAATTCAAAATTTCTTGAATCCAGAGGGGTTGACCTGCAGAGATGGCATACAGGGAAAACACATGTCCTACCCTTGAGAGAGCATCAGCCACTTTGTTGTCTTCTCCCTTCTTGTACTGAAACCGAAATTGTAACTCCACCAATTTTGTCATGGCCTTCTTCTGAAGATCAAAACTGATAACTTGATCCTCTAAGTGGCAAAGAGACTTATGATCAGTCTTGATAATGAATGGACCTCGAGAGAGATAAGGTCTCCATTTGTCAATGGCCATCATAATGGCAAGGAAATCTTTTTCATATATGGACAAGTTCTGATTGTTGGGACTAAGTGCCTTACTGAAGTAAGCAATAGGGTGTCCTTCTTGCATAAGAACAGCGCCAATTCCAGTTGCGCATGCATCTGTCTCCACAATGAACTCCTTCCCAAAATTAGGTAAGGCTAACACCGGGGTCTGACTCATAGCGTGCTTTAATTGATCAAAAGCCAACTGAGCTGTAGTAGACCAGACAAACTACTTCTGCTGTAACAATATGGTGAGGGGCTTTGCTAACAGGCCATAACCTTTGGCAAACTTTCTGTAGTATCCAGTTAAACCCAAAAACCCCCTGAGCTCGGTGGCTGAAGCAGGAATAGGCCAAGCTAACATTACTTGAGTCTTGGCCGGATCTGTAGCCACTCCGTGATCAAAAATGACATGACCGAGATATTCCAATTCAGATTTAGCAAAGGAACACTTGCTCATTTTAACATACAATTGATGTTTCCTCAATACTTGAAACACCAAAGTGAGGTGCTTTAGATGTTCTATTAGACTTGGGCTGTAGACAAGAATATCATCCATGAAGACCAAAACAAATTTCCTCACATAATCAGCAAAAATGGAGTTCATGACACACTGGAAGGTAGCAGGAGCATTCGTTAATCCAAAGGGCATCACTCTGAACTGAAATTGTCCATGGTGGGTCTTAAAAGCAGTTTTGTGCTCATCCCGAGGTACCATTCGAATCTGATGATAACCAACTCGTAAATCTAACTTAGAGAACACCTTTGTACCTGCTAACTCATCCAGCAACTCCACTACAGGCATAGGAAATTAGAGAACACCTTTGTACCTGCTAACTCATCCAACAACTCCACTACAGGCATAGGAAATTTACTCTTTACTATGAGAGTGTTTAATTTTCTGTAATCGACACAAAAACGCCAACTACCATCTTTCTTCTTGACTAGCAAAACAGGAGAGGCATATGGACTCATACTAGGAACAATAGTGCCATCAGAGAGCATAGCTGATACCTATTTCTCGATTTCATCTTTTTGAAGAGGAGAATACCGATAAGGTCTAGTATTCACAGGTTGTGCACCAGGTAGAAGATGGATGGCGTGATCAAATTGCCTGTGAGGAGGTAGGGTGTGAGGAACTTGGAAGATGTCAGAGAATTGACTAAGTAACTGCTGAACCTCAGGAAAACCACTCTGAACATCTGATGAGTCCTGAGTAGACACCAACGAAAGTTCAGCCACTGCCCACACATCATTACTCTTAACACACTTAAGAAGATGTTCTAGTGACAGGGCCTGCAAGGCTTGATGATCAGGCACAAGCACACCTTGTAACTTAATTTGTTGCCCTTTATAAGTAAATTCAATCCACTTCTCTTGCCAATTGCATGTCATAGTGCCCCACTTGCACAGCCAATCCATGCCCAAGATGCAGTCATATCCCCCGAGTGGAATGATCTTCATATCTTGACTGAAGGTATACCCTTGAATCCACCAAGAAAAGTCTGACACCATATCAGTACAGAGTAGGACATCGCCATTAGCCACCTTAACCCTAGACTGAGGAATGGGAACTAAGGGAATTAATCCTCAATTTCTAAACTAATGCTTGATCTACAAAACTGTGGGAACTTCCAGAATCAACCAGCAACAACAGCACCTGATTGTTTACTAGTGCCCTGAGTTGAATTGTTCCGGGATGAGCTGCTCCAGACAAGGCATTGAGAGACACATGACACTCAGGTTCTGCACCACCTTCCCCAGCTTCTAGTGCATCTAGCACCTCATCTGACAACATCTCAGATAGTTGCATCGCTTGAACTTGAGCTGGTGCAGGCACTGTACATTGATGCCCTGGAGCATACTTCTCACCACATCTAAAACACAGCCCATTAGCCCTGCGAAAATCTTTCAACTACCTAGCCTTCCAAAGTTCTCCTTTCTCAAATGTAGGTGCTGGTGCAGGCATCACATTGGTATCCACCCGAGGAACCAACACACCTGGTTTCCTACCTTGACTCTTGGCTCCCCACTGCTTTGCTATGTCCAACACTCCTTCCTGCACCAATGCAAACGTGGCTGCCTCTGCAACTGTATTAGGTAGCTGAACCTCTACAACTGCGCGCAATTCTGCCTTGAGACCCAGAATAAAGCGCTGTACTAATATTACACCCCCAATGTGTGGATCATACAAGTGAATCTAATATACCAGAGCATCAAACTGATGCTTGTATTCTTCCGCCGTGCCCGTCTATTTCAGCGTCAGAAGCTCCCGGGTGCGATCCCTCTGGGTATTCCCTTCAAACTCAGCAATCACTGCCGCCGCGAAGGTAGGCCAATCATGCCAAGGATTCACTAGCTTGTACGCCTGATACCAATGCACGGCTCTATAATGAAAATATAGAGTTGCAGCGGATACCTTAAACCCTTCAGCAATGTGATACAACCAAAAGAACGTATTACAAGTATCCACCCGAATCCGAACATCCGTGCCATCAAATTTTGGAAAATCCATTTTTGGCATCCATGAACGTCGTTGCGATCTCACCCTCCTCTGCATGATTCACATCCGATACCTCAACTAACACAGGAGTTGGCGTGGGAGGGGGCAGCGTTACCTTTGGGCCACTCAGATTGGCCGCGATCGCCAGTGGTGGTCTGCCGTCCGGTGCCGCTCCTATGATGCCCGCTTTATCACGACGAGGAATCGCCAGTGGTGGAGGACCAGGTCCCCTTCCTGCTCGCACCGCCTGATTTTGCTCTCCCTGGATCTTCCCTAGCGAGTCCATGGAGAGATTCACCTTAACTTGCACCTGCTCCAAACTTTCGACCTACTAACTGAGCTTCCAATCCATCTCCTCCAACCGTGCTTGCAAGGACTCCACCACCATGAACTTTGAATCCATAGCATCAAAGCGCCCGAATAAGGCCGCCTTCAGATCCTCCATAGCATCCAACACTATGTGGGACTGCGCGGATGGCTTGGATGGCGCCGTCGCAACTTCCTTTGCACCACCCAAACGCCGATCTTGGATTTACAGCAGACCGCGGTAAGCAGTCAACAACCGATCGGTCGATGTTACTGGGACGGTATCGAGATCGTGAAGTGCCGTGCGGATCGTCACAGGCTCTGGTACCAGATTGTGATGTTCTTGGGGTGTAGCAGTGGTGGTTGCCGTCGGCAAGGTACTATGCGTGGAGAAGAAGAAGACTGGGAGGAAGAAGAAGTACAAGATAGACTTAGTTTCTTTTCATCGATGCCGATCCACTCGTCACATCCAGAGTATATAGCCACACACAACTCACACACAGCACTACTCGGCCACCCATTACAAGGCCCACAGCCCAATAGCGCGACAACAGCACGCCACACCTATTCACTGTCACCTCCTCTGCTCTCTACCACCTCAGGTAGTCAGGTGTGACACGCTCTTCGGTTTTGCTAGCGATGCTTGCCTCCCTTACCAGTAAGTGTTACCCCCTCCTATTTTTTCTTCTACAGTCTTTCTGTTAGGAAGGTGAATTGGTTGGCCGGATTGTTCATGTGTATGCTTCTGGGTATGTGTTTGTACCGTGCCTTAGAATTTGCTCCTCGCGGCTAATGCTCTAACTGATGCTAATACATGTTCATGGCTTATTAATAATTAGCATGGTTGGTTCACTATATGTGTGTATGCTGTGCCCTAAGGTTTGCTTGTGGAGGCTTGTGCTCAAGCTGATGTTTATGCTATCTAGACTCTTCACTGATAGCTAAATTGGTTCAGTGACTAAACATTTCCGTACTGTGCTAAACTACTAATTGAGTTAATTGGATAAGGTAAGAACTGATACTACTCTTGATTTTGCTTTGCCCTACTAATGTGGTCGATTACCTCTATCCCAGCATGCATTTATTTTTTGATATGGTTATAATTTGAAGAACAGATATAACGCTTGTCTTTAGCTAATCACATCAGTTTGTTGGGTATACAAGAATTTGCTATAACTTAATTTTTGATGAGAACATATGATGCCTGATCTTGCCTACCCCGTAATGAAGCTTTAATCGAAGCTCCAGATTTGTCATATTAACAATTAAATTGACAAAGACATATGCTAATCTTGGTTTATATTGTATCTCTATGATGATTGAAACTGAGAGAAGATTAGAGAAAGGTATAATTTCTGGTAAGAACAGATGCTAGTGATGCCCTCAAAAACCCTCTCTTCTATGGTCCTCCTCCTCCTCCTCCTTGGCTGATTCTCTTCTTCCTTGCTACCTCTGGTGGTCCCTTGTTCTTGGTATTCCTAAGTGGCTGCCATGGTTTCCTTTAACTAGTTCTTGGAGAGGATGATGGCACGATGGTGATTGTTCTTATTGTGTTGCTCTATCTGGTTGCCTTGCTATTACTTACAGAGGTAATTATGTGGCCTAACCTGATAATGTGGTGGCCACCTCTTGCTCAACTATGCTGATCTTTTACTAGTATCATCCACTAGATGACTACCATGGCAATTTCTGTGGTTTTGGGTTGCCTTCTAAGCTAAGGAATTTGACCAAGGTCAAAATTTGTGTATTGTTGGATAATCATTCGATGGATGGCTGCCTTATCTGTTTACTTTTTTATGAAATAATTTATTTTCAAAAAAAACTCACAGAGGCAATTAGTATAGGTAAAATAAAATTACTTTTAGTACTTCTCAACTCTCTTCCCTCTATAAATACAATATACTAGATTAGTTCAATAAGAGTCTTAGCAAAGTGGTCCTTTGAACATTTTTGAAAACTAAAATATTTTCTAATTTTTGAAAATAACAATATCTAGGTCTCCATTTTGGGTATCCTTTTGTGCTCGCAATTAATTTTACGGGTTTAGGCGAAAATGTGCTGGTGTAACCATATTTATTTTAAAAACATTGTTTTCATAACTAGATGCCTCCCACAACAATTTGCGAGATCCTAATGGTCCTGAGTGCTTATACTTGACGATCTCGGATATCGCAAATATTTCTGAAGGATGCCTCCCCCACACTCAGTATACCTCTATGGCTCGACACTTGAAGAATAGGGTTAGATATTTGTATATGTAGAATTTATTCATGTAATTTTCTTTCTTCTTTATTTATTCTTGTAACCATTGTAAATGAAGACATTTGTAATTATATTCTGAAATTAAATAAAGTTTCCATTTTGATTGTATATGTATGCAATGTATGAATTAATTCCGATGAATGGCACGTATGATATGAATGCACAACAGAATTTTTCCACCCCACCTAGTTTAGTTAGCACGCAGCTCGACTAAAATTGATCAACTCAGCAATGTGAGTTGATCTATCTCCGTTCCATGTCTCTTCCGACTAGACCTAAAACTAGGGTTTTCACACTTGCATGCCTTGTTTTTCCTTTACTGATCCTTCTCTATCTCTCCATAGACATGGCGAATAGGCTTGATAGAATACTATATGTAACGGCTCTTCTGTTGTGTCGACGGCAACCCAATGAGATGGCTGGCAGCTGGTGACCTACAACCCTAAATATCTCAAAACCCAGTTCAGGTTTAATTCATAACTTTGAATCTACTCTATTATTCCATTTCTATTATTATATATTAAATGTACACGATGAGTTAGAAAAAAGATAGACTTGGTAGAAAAAATTTTAAAAATAAAATATCCGGCTATTAATCCGGTAGACCCTCTTTTGATTTCTCAGTATGCACTCAAATATTATAAGTTTGCTTTAGGGTTGGATTTAGCCACCCCCTTGGCTAGCTGAAATCCCCTCCTCCTCTTCTTTAAATAGCAACCAATACGCCTCTAGAAGTCGGGTTTTATTAGACTAGTTTTTCCACCGTGAAAACTATTGGTGTCTTTCTTTTTTTTACTAGTCTAACATCGACATCATCTTACCAAACCTAACACATTAATAAAATTCATCCATAATTCATATTCATAATTTCAGGTTGCGTATTAGTATTTTCTTTCTTGTTCTCTGATTGCACAGAGGAAAAGATCCTCGTGGTTAGGTTGATCGTGCTTTTAGCTAGGTCGATAATGCCTCGGAGTTGGTTTAGAAATTGCGAGTTGCAACCGTCGTCATACGAGCTAGCCAGATCGTGAGAATTGCCTCCACTGAATCAAAATTTATCCCCTCATCAAAATATCGGGAACCTCCGTTGCCATCACGTGATATCAGAGCTCAAGGTTGCTTGATGAGATTATCCAGTTTTTGTAGTAGTAGATTCATCTTTTACCTACTGTCCACGTAAAGCCATGAAAAAAAATAGTAGTAGATCATTCCTTTCCAAACCTATCTGAGCCTTCGCCATTTTCTTTTTAGTGTGTTGCATCATTGAAATTTTTTGTTGCATCATCATGTCGAGTTGTTGACTTTTGGCGTCTAGTTCTTCATGTCTAGCTTGCATCATGTTGTCTTCCATAGATCAGATCACCACCACATCCACCATCACCCATCACTTCCCACCAGCCCTTGTGCAACCATCACCATCCCTGCCTTGCATCTTCACTGTCGCACCACCACAATCCCTAGCCACTGTGTTTGTTCAATCTGCTGCCGCCACAAGTAGTAGGAAGTAAACCGAACCCATCTAGGTTTTGGTTTTGGAAGAAATAAGGAAAGAGTCCAATTTTTGGTTACAGCTTGCCAAGTCAGTTTTGATTTCAATACAGAGCTTTCCTAGTTGTTTTGGATATGAGGAATGGGAGTCCACCTCTAGTTGGTTTCAGACAGGAAGAGATAAGGCCAAATAGCTTTTGGATTCAAACAAGTCCAACACTAGTAGCTTTCATTTGAGTTGTCTCGGTTGAGAGGAAAGGAGATAAGAGTTCATCTTCGGTTCGGGAGGCATGGAGGTCGGTCCAGACCTAAAAAAATTCTGGTACTCGTCCGAATTTTTTTGGTCACAACATTGTTTTTAGGTTGTTCCCTACCATTCAAAACAATCGTCGTCATTCACGTTTCTTTGGGCCTGTTTTTGCACCTGCGCGCCAATTCAAAAATTTTCAAAAATGCTTCAGCCCAATACTAGTTTTGTGATGTGCTAGTTGCTTGAGAGTCACCCACATTTGATTTTTTTTCTCTCCCGCGGGTATTTCATCAGTTGTTATTTTCATGTGTGATCATCACGAGATTTTTACTGTTTGCTTGAGCTTCAATTATATCATTGAAGCACTACCTTGAATCATATCCCTCTTCATAGCATCGTTGAGCTTCCTTTATACCTATTGCATTCACTGCGATGTTGCTCCACTTCCATCACTATTTAGGGTTTCACTTACATGCCATAGGCATCAATTAGCTAGCTCTTTCTAGCCTAGGCACATCAAGTAGTGACTAGTACTTTGAGCAATTATTCAACTTGCATTATCTGATTTGATTATTGCTAACCCTCACAACTATGTTTGAGCCTACCCAAGCAACACAGATTCTACCATCGTAACAACGCTACTCACTTGCAATTGCTCATCCAAGTTTTGGAAACCGTTCGACACCGCTACTTCCCGTCACCACCTGTTTTCTTGGTATGAATCGGTAAGAATTTGGTATAAGCTTCAATGTGAGCGGCTTTTGAGCCTGCAAATCCTAGCAGTTGATTGGGACATATTACTTGTGATTTTTTTTCTACTAACAAAGGCAGGTTCCGCTGTTCATTCCAATGATCATTCCACGGACGACATACCGCTTATACCTCGAATGAAGGGCATCATACAACACTTCGAGCGCTTCCTGAATGAACATTTAGAATGTCTTAAGATGGCGATCAATGGCACTACCACCGTCCTTGCAGCCATTGAAGCTCGCATGAGGCCACTTGAGCAAGCCCCATCACCTGCTGCTGCCCATGCAGCCCTAGCCGCACATGATGACACCCCTGCTGCCTCCGGTGCTTCACCTCGTCGTCGCGGCCCATCCGTTGCTCGCTCTTGGGCTGCTGAAGTAGAAGATGAAGTTGATGATGGAGTCCATACGTGGCTGATATGGAGTCCGATGGACGTTTCAATCCCAACAATGATTGTGACCATCAACGCCGATGCTTCAATCGATAAGGTATGTGACGAGAACCACCACGAGAGGTATGTGACTGTGATGATCCATTTGGTAAAAGTAAATTCACTAAGCCTCCTTTTGCTGGAAAGTATAATCCTGATGCATATCTCCATGAGTGTTAACTACAGAATATATTTTTTGCTTGTATGATTTTCCTGATGATAAGAAAGTTAGGGCTGCTACTAGTGAGTTTACTGAGTTTGCATCTTTTTGGTGGAATGAATATCGTTGTAATAATCAGAATACACCTCGCACTTGGGATGCTTTAAAGAGAGCTATAAGACATAGATTTGTACGTACCTTCATGTCATGCTCATGTTTTTCTTAATAAATTACAATGTTCGAGACAAGGTAGTTTTATAGAGGACTATTACCAAGAGTTGCAAACTAGTTTGTTGCTTTGTGGTTTAGAAGAAACCGAAGGTGCTAAGATGGCTAGAATGTTGGGTGGCTTAAACCATAAAATTAAGAACATAGTTGACTATAAAGAGTACAATTCTACCACATGTTTGTTTCATCTTGCTTGTAAAGCTGAAAGTGAAGTAAAAGCGACATCAATCCAAGCCAAGAGGGAATTTTGGAGGTTCTTTTGTAGGTCGTATGGACCAATTCCAGAATTGTGCGGCCGTGGCCCCCCTCCAATAAGATCGATGCACCCTCTTCTTTCAACAACAGCCAGTGTCAATCTACTTCCACTACCTTCACGAGCACCCGAAGCAAGCAAAGTCGTGGTACCAGTTAGGGCAGCATTATGGTTTGGTCGACCTAGATAGAAGGGAATTTTTTTCTATGGAAGAAAATGATGGAAATAACCTCCTAGGATGAGATAGAGTCTCCAGGAATTTATTGGGATTTTTCCACAGGGTTTAGACTATGATTTCATATGGAGGATGTTTAGGGCAGAACTGATCTTTAGGTTTTTTCTAGATATTTTTTATTGAAGATGGTTAGGTAAGAATGTCGGTGAGTACCTGGGGTGCTAGGGGGGGTTCAAGAAATTATTTGGGAATTCTCCAAGATTTCTAGGGCAGGCAAACACTAAGTAGAAGTTTTGGGCAGATCATGCCTTTTGAAAATGCTCCCAAAATTTTTACTGAAGGTGGCCATATTTTTGTGTATCTGAGTTCCTGGGAACATGGAGAAGGTTGTGGAATTTTCTGGGAATTTCTGGAATTTATTTGTGTAAGCTGTAGTACAACACTCAAATCTGCTTCAGATTTAATTGTATTAAAAAAAATTTGAACTATGCTTTTCCATTTTATTTTATATCCGGGTTGGAAATAGTTTAATAATTCCTCCAGAATTTCTTTGGAACTTTTAGAGGATTATAATCACATGTGAACATGATATTAGTGTTTCAGCCCTAGGGTTCAGCATTTGGAAATAATTGAGGGTATGTGGTAGACTTAGGGTTTTGGAGTAAGGGTAGTGGCTCGAGTACATGGAAGGGCGTATTCCATGTTATCTTAAGTTTAGAAGTATGGGGTCGCATATATGGCTTTAGGGTTTTATAGTTTTGCCGTGGATAAAGAATTATGGTTTGTAGTTGCACATAGATACGGGCATTGCATACACTTGAATTTTGCAGTTCTAGTGTCGTGAAGATATTCATGAGATATGTGTTGTGGTGGCGATGCCATGTGTATATTATGTTCATGCATGACTTGGGTTATTTTATTACATGTGATGACATGCTTTGCAAATACTTAGAAATCGAGGTGTGAATTTAGCTCATGTGTTGTTCCTGTTGTTTTGGTACCGAACAAAGATGGATACATGGCGTATGTGTGTTGATTATAGAGCTATAAATAATATCAACATTCTTTATTGTCACCCTATTCCCAGGTTAGAAGATATGCTTCAATAATTAAGTGGCTCTATTATGTTCTCTAAAGGTGATTTGCTAGTGGCCATTACCAAATTCGTATGAAATTAGGAGATGAATGCAAAACAACCTTCAAAACTAACTTCAATCTATATGAGTGGTAAGTGATGTCTTTTGGTTTAACTAATGCACTTAGGACTTTCATGAGATTAATGAACAAGATTTCGCATATTATCATTGGCAGATTAATGGTGGTATATTTTTATGACATTTTGATCTATAGCGTATCATCACAGGATGATCCTTATCATTTGCGTGTTGTTTTAATGCTTTACCTAATGCATGTTTATTTGGTAACCTTGAGAAGTGCACCTTTTGCACCGACCGAATACCTTTTCTTGGCTATGTTGTTACTCCATAGGAATTGAGGTTGATCAATCCAAGATCAAAACAATACAGAGTTGGCCGACTCCTAACACGGTCACACAAGTGCGAAGTGTTCTCGAGCTTGCTAGGTTCTATATACGCTTTGTCAAAGATTACATTAACATTGCCGCATCATGAATGATCTTATAAAGAAAGGTGTACCATTGCCAGACTGCTACTCATAATATTTGAGTGCATACCGAGAAATAAAGTTACTTGATAATTAAGTTGGTGTGCACGTGCTCGTCATTGGTCCTTGTATATCAACTTAATGAATGATAGCAAGTGTTGTGGTTGTATCAGCGGTAGAGATGTCCACATCACATATAACAGGTCAAGCTCTATGTGCCATTGTAGGCCATGGCGATGGAGCTCGCTGCCCTGGTGTAGAGACGGCTAGGATTGGGATGGAGCGGACGGTGTGCTCCTGCTTATCTTCCACATCTATAAAAACTTTTTCCAAGTTATCTAAAACCAGTCTCAAGGGAATAATCTATCTAGTAATCCATAGTTGGAGGTGTGATTTATATGACTTTAGAGTTGGGATGAAATCTGGACTCTAGCAAGAGTTGAGAGGTGAAAACCGCAGAAGTTTGACTTCTTGTTGATGGAAGAGGCAACGAAATTGCTAATTCATGAATCTTCGCTAGCTCCTCAAGTAGCGATCATGCACATGATTAGGAGCGAACAGTTAGATCCATCTTAGAGCAAGGCAGCAGGCCCACCCTTCCCTACCTTTCATCCTTCCCATTGCCAGATTGTTCTCAACCACTCACGCACTCCTCCCTTGACCAGCGATTCCACCGCCTCGCCTTTCTCCCCCACCTCGTGCTTCCTCCTGCAAGCAGCTGGCCTCCATCATGTGCATTTGCCAGCTCGTTTCTCATCCCAACTGTCATACCACCACCATTCCCCATCTGGAGCAGCTGCATCGTCGCTCGCCTCCCCCGTCCTATGCCGCCACACCGCCATCCCATGCCACACGCCACCGGCTGTAGCTAGGTGCCCAGGCCGCTAGGGGTACCGGATTTTGCGAATTTGCGGGAGATAAGAGTATGAATCCTGATTTGGGGCTTTTCTCTGTGTTGAAAACCTCAAACTTGGAGTTGAAAGTTGGGATTAAACGAGTTGAAAGTTGATTTCATTTATTCGCAACAGGATTTTTTTTCAGTTGAAAGTTTGTATTCTTTTGAGTTGAAAGCTATAGTTCTAGAAGTTAAAAGCTCAATCTAAAAAAATCGTAATTCAAAGTTCTTATGTCTCGGTTGAAAGTTGTGATTCCTAGAGTAGAATGCCCATGTCCTATGAATTGACAGTTGTTACTTTTTTTGTGAGGGCAGCGGCGACCACCTGGAGGGAAGGAGCGAGAACAATAGGAGAGAAATCATGACACCTTCCGACGGTGACTGTCCAAACTTGCACGTGCTCGGTTCGCAACGCATGCGTGCAAATTAGCAATCCCCAGGGGATCAAACCTAGGTAAGTGAGAATGAACCCCTTACTAACCACAAGACTACACACCCCTCCGTGGCTACAACAATATTTTGCTAAACACATTTGCTTTAATCAACGAACAGTTAGGACCAGTATATGATACTTGAAAAAAATTCTGACTTGTTTAAACCGATAAATTACATCACATGATAAATAACTTCAGGTAGAAAATGAAAACAACACGCAGAGATTACATATCTCCACAAGTAGACGCGCGCACACTGATTCCTGTAGATGAAAGCTAACGTACGCACGCTTCCAAAATATAATCTCACACTCTCATAACCGTTATTCTGAAGAGACTATAACACGACCCAAGCATACAGCAGAGACCTCAGGCGATCACTGAACGTGAGTTATCATGGAGAGCTTAGTGCTGGGCCGGAGGGTGGTAGATGGGAGTCGGCGACGAGGGGTGTCCGCCTCCGTACGTCGGCGTGGGAGGGACGGGGTGGTAGTCCGGTTGGGGCTGCGGCTTGGGCTGCGGCTTGGGCTCCGGCTTCGGCGGAACGGGCTTCTTGTGGAAATAGTCGAAGAAGTGCTTCTTGATCGGCCCGCACATGGTCGCCGACGAGCGGTGTCCCCCTCCGTACGTCGGCGTGGGAGGGACGGGGTGGTAGTCCGGTTGGGGTTGCGGCTTGGGCTGCGGCTTGGGCTCCGGCTTCGGCGGCACGGGCTTCTTGTGGAAATGGTCGAAGAAGTGCTTCTTGATCGGCCCGCACATGGTCGCCGACGCGCACTCCGCCGACGCGTAGTGCGTCTTGCCGGCGACGACGCCGAAGGTACCCTCCGACAGCGGCACGATCTTGGACGGCTCCTGCCCGGGGCATGGCGCGTTGGCCGCCGCGCTGTGGAGCTGCGCGAGGCAGTCGGCACCGTGGAGGTCGGCGGCCAGGGGGACGCTGAACGCGCCGGTGCCGTCGAGCTCGCCGACGGCCTTGCTCTCGTACTCGCCGTCGTTGTTCTTGCACTTGATGGCCACGTGAAGACCTGAAAACGTACATGCATGCCAAAACAACAGTCACAGCTGGGTATAGTACAAGTGAGTGAAGCACGAGATCAACTACCGCTATATATATCTTACCCTTGAAAGCTTCCTCGGCCTTCATGTTCTTCCTTGTGCAGTCGGCGCACTTGGCCAAGCCGACGACGACCGACACCGCCTCGGCGTTCGCGACCGCGATCGTCATCAGGACGGCGCAGACGCCGAGGACAAGTCCTCCACGAGCGGCTCCCATGCTTGTGGAAGACGTACTAGGCTATAGCTGGTTGTGTGTGAAGTTGTGAGATGGCTGGGTGGAGAGGAAGGAGAGCGAACGCATGGCTTATATAGGCGTCTGTATTGATCGGTGGTCTAACAGCTTAACCGAGCCAGGTGGAGTGAGTAGAGAGAGAAATCTGCGTGCTAACTTTGGCGCCGAATTTATAGGTTATCAATTAATGCTCTCCAATTAGGTGTTTAGCTTTGCACAAAAGCAATTGGAAATCTTTTTAATAGAAATATGGAAATGCTAACTGTCATTTGACTGCACTCAAAATTTTCTCACCAAAATCGTTCAACCCTCTCCGTCTTCTTCCTCTTCGTACTGTGGGGGAGCCGAGGGCGGCACCGCCGGCAGAGGCAAGGCTCTACACGAGCCGGTGGTGGCGACAGCGGCGCCGGCGAGGTGAGGTGGGGACAAGCCGGAGAGTTCGCGGTTAGTGTTAAAGGTTAAGGTAGGGGATTGTTCACCGGAGTCGAGGAAGGAGTGAAGGTCGGCGGCGGCAGCAGGTGACACTACCAGAATGTTTGTGTTTGCCGAGTGTCTACTTATTTGCCGAGTGCCTTTTATCGAGCACTCGGCAAACCACCCTCTACGCCAAGTGCCGCACTAAAGCACTCGGCAAACAAAAGACACTCGGCAAATGCGGGAAAAAACACTCGGCAAATTAGGACACTCGGCAAACGCGGGAAAAAACACTCGGCAAATTAGGGCACTCGGCAAACACGGCGCCACGTGTCCCACCGCACGGTGGCTGACGGCGCGTCCCTCCTTTGCCGAGTGTCGTCTAACGGACACTCGGCAAACATTTCTTATTTGCCGAGTGTCCGTTAGCGGCACTCGGCAAACGTTTTTTTTCTTCTTCAACTGACCTTGAAATTTGTTTCCCTCTGAACATACATCATATGATATTCTATTTTAAAATTTGGCATTTTTTCAGATTTGTTTGCTATATTTAATTCATTAAGTGCATTTCTAGGAATTTTTTGATATAAGTCAAATTGATCTGTAAGTGTTTGAAAATATGGAATAAAATGGGTAGAAAAATGATATTTATGTTCTTGAGTCTAGTTTTTGGGCTCAAGAAATGAAAAGAAATTTCAAACATCTGGATCCCGATACACGATCACCAACATGTGGCTTATTGGTTTTTTAATCTAAAAAAAGAAAACGAAGTCTGAAAAACACGAAACTTAGCATGGTGTCATGATATGGCACCTAGAGGCTGTGGTAAAAATTTGAGAAGGTTTCACAAAAGTTGTGACGTACACTGCTTACAAACCGAACCATCTCCGATGAAGAATCATGATTTTGAGAGGGAACGGGTCGGGTTTTAAGGCGAAGTGACGGTTTCTTCATCGTTTGACCTTGAAACATTTTATACACTCAACATACACCATCACATGTTCCATGTAAAAATTTAGCATTTTTCCGGGTTTGTTTGCTATATTTAAGCCATTAAGTGCATTTCTAGGCATTTAACGGATATAATTAACATTTGAACTGCTAGTGCATGAAAAGTTGCCGAAAATAGATTTAAAAATCCTATTTGTGTTCTTGAGTCTATGTTTAGGCCTCATCCAAGAAAAGAAGAGGAATTCCAAACATCAGGGTGCCAGGACTCGACCCCGAACATGACGCTTATTGGTATTTTAATTCTAAAAAATACAAACGAAGTCAGAAAAAACGTGAAACTTGACATGGTGTCATCATATGACACCTAGAGGCTATGGTAAAAATTTGAGAAGGTTTAGCAAAGAAAACAAAACAAAGAAAGAAATAAGAAAAAGAAAAAAAATATGTTTGCCGAGTGTCCTGAAATTTACACTCGGCAAACATTGTTTGCCGAGTGTCTCTTTTATGACACTTGGCAAACACGGAGACACGTGGCAAACAGCGTGTTTGCCAAGTGTCCGCGCTAGTACACTCGGCAAACAGCGCGTTTGCCGAGTGTCCTTTTTTGACACTCGGCAAACAGCTTCGTCTAGTTTAGTCCCACCTCGCCCAGCGACCGCGCGGTTGAGTGGTTTATATACCCGGCTGCGCGGTGCGGGTTGAAATCTTCTGAAACCACCGGGCGCTTATACACGGCGCCACATCATTTGATACCGACCCGTACGTGGGTCCCCCGTGGATATTACCCCGCCGGCGTGTGCGTGTGTAGTGATGATGAGCTTCCGAGCAACAGCGGTGCCCCGCCGGCGGCCATCTTTTTGGGCCCTGATCACCATGTTTGCCGAGTGTCGACACTCGGCAAAGAGTAAGGGTTTGCCGAGTGTCCGGATGCCGACACTCGGCAAAGAGGCCGTTAGGGCGCTCCTGCCATTTAGTTGCTTTTTTTTGCCGAGTGTTGGATTTGACTCTCGGCAAATAGTTTACCGAGTGCGCGATAGAAAACACTCGGCAAACAGGACTTTGCCAGCAGGGTGTACGCCGAGCGGTGTTTGCCGAGTGTTACACTCGGCAAAGGCTTTGCCGAGAGCTTTTCCTCCTTCGCCGTGTGCCCTGGGCACACGGCAAAGGTCCATAATCCGGTAGTGTGAGTTAGGTTTGGTGTTTTATATGTTATAGGATGAAATGCAAGTCATTACATAAAGATCTAATGGCGTAGAAAAATCTAACCTTGGCTAATTAAAAACAGTTTACTGCTAATTAGACAACCCCACTAAAACTAGATATACATCCTCAAAATTTCCTCCCTCAATAATCGCACATAACTAAGAGTAAAGCAGATGATTAGTGTACCTAGGCCTGGAGTCAATAAGCAACCACCATCCTTGGTGCACTCATGCACCAACCATCCTTGGTGCACTCATGTACCCCTCAATCCAACCCCACTAATCTCAAACGCAGATTTGCCAGCCCTAGCGATTTTGCATTTTAAATTTCCCGGTCGCTGTGGGTTTTTTGCAGAAACGCCATGTACGTGCTCACTTACATGGCTTGGTTTTGCTTGTTACCGATCTTTCTCTATCTCTCCATAGACATGGAGAACAGGCTTGACAGACTACTATATATAACGGCTCTTCTGCGTCGACGGCAACGCAACGAGATGGTTGGCGGCCGGCGACTTACAACCCTGAATATCTCAAAACCCAGTTCAGCTTTAGTTCATAACTTCAAATCTATTCTATTATTCTATTTCTATTATTATATATTAAATAAACACGACGGATTAATAAGAAAAAAGATAAACATGCTAGAAATTTTTTAAAAACCAAATATCTAGCTATTAATCCGGTAAACTCTATTTTTATTTCACGGTATCCACTCAAATATTATAAATTCGTTTTAGGGTTGGATTCGGCCATCCCCTTAGTTAGCCGAAATCCCCTCCTCCTCTTCTTTAAATAGCAAATAACACTCATACAGAAGTCGGGTTTTGTTCAATTGGTTTTTTCCACCGTGAAAATTATTGATGTCTTTCTTGTTTGGCTAGTCCAACATTAACATCATCTTTGAAACCCTAACACTTCAATTAAATTCATCAATAATTCCTATCCGCAATTTCGAGATGTTTATTACAATTTTCTTGTTTGTTCTTCGATTACTCGGAGAAAAAGATCCTGATCAATCGTGTTTCTAGCAACGCCTTATGCACTGTGAACTTTTTGTTTGGTGGTATTTGATCGGCGAGCAAAGTTGCTGTAAATACTGTCCCTTTGTGTGAGTGTAATAAATGAACTTGCAGTACAATGAACAGTGCGAGTACTCTGTTTCGGGAAACGGCAGTACTTCGAGATGAACTGGATGATTTCTTGCTCTTTCTTTACCGTGCAAGTTAATATAGGTGTAGGTGTGTTGAATTTGGGGTACATAAATATCAAACCTCACCCTCTAAAGTTGCCAACTCCTTCTCTTTGAAATCAACTTTAATATTTGTTGGACTAGCTGGCTCAAATTCATGCCAATAATTGAGACCCCTGCGGTCACCAATTCTTGATTTTCTTTTTACGTTACCATTTCCTAGATTTAACACCCTTGAGTGTTAATAGGGTTTAATGAAGTAAACAAATTATTTGTGTGAAGTTTTCTAACAAGTATTTAAATTTTTGGTAAACTAAGCCATATACTCTCTTGGATTCCCTCGGAGTTGTCGTTTTGGATATAAACAGAGTCAAAGTTTTAGAACACTGACTACCAATATTTTTAAATATATTTAGATTAGATACTTAAAAATTGTATGCATAAATCTAGGGAAGTACGAATAATATATAATTATGTTAGCTTTGTAAATATATTACCATAGATATTGTTTGTCAAATTTCCGATCTGTAGACCGTGCCAATATTCAAAACAAGAACATTTAGGAAACCAGAGTGAGTAATACAAAAGTATATATTAGCTATTGGTCAAAAATGAAAAAGTTTGATCACACTCATTTCATGATGACAAGTTTAATGAATGAAAGACTAATATCCGAACTATATTATAAAGCAATTTTTTAATGTTAGTAGGATTGTGAATATACCAACATATTAAACCTAACTAGAAACTCGATAATAATATTTCGAATATGATTTCACATGAGTATATTATGACGTTGCCATCCAATAATATTTCTAATGAGCACAAAGGTTTCATTACTTTTAAATTGAATACGAAAACTAAATAAATGAGTAAATTCAACCAAGTTTATTACAAAAATTGCGGGGAAAACCAAGTTTAATATGGTGTACTATGTTTGGCCACCGATTTGTTTCTCATTTTATTCTTTATTTTAATAATTTTTTCTTTTTCGAATGAAGCTAGCTATTCTAGCACATAAAGCAGTGAATAGATCCAACCAAGTGATCTATGGCCAAGGGTCTATGATGACAAATTGTAATCACCGACGGTGGTTGAAACCCTGTCACCTTTAGCTCTAGTACCGCCGCTCGACTCCGCCATCGGATCACCCACGAGTAGCGGCCGCCTCCTCTATCACCTCCCCTCACTGCACTTGAACCAGTCGTCACCTTTGGCTCCACCATCGCCGCCTGGTTCTGCCACCTCAACACCCACGGGAGCAGCTGTCGCCTCCTCCACCACCTCCACTCACCACACTTCAAGAAGTCACCGCTTCCTCCACACCACCTCCCTCTCACCGCATTTGAAGCAAACGTCACCTCCTCTTTGGTGTCCCTGTTGGATTTTGTCCTACCACCCCAGATCCATCCTCGCTACGGACCCCGAAGCCAGCTCAACCACGAGATCCGATCCCTCCGTAGGAGCCAAAGCCTCCTCCTTCGCCGACATAACCCTGGACGAAGGAGGAGGAGGGTGGCCCAGATCTGGCGGTTGTGGGGCTCGGTGGTGGCAGATCTGGCAGAGGTGTAATGACCCAAACTTGTAATAATCTTGTAATGAGTACCTTTAGTGGTCAAAATAAATAAAGTGCATGTCATTTCTGCATTTAGAGTAATTAACCTTACAATACCTAAAATTATGCCAATTTCTGCATTTAGAGTAATTAACCTTACAATACCTAAAATTATGCCAATTTGATTGAATTTCAACCCTAAAAAAAATTGTGAAACAAAACTACTCCTATTATCTCTCGATATTTTCATAGGCCTCGTAGACTTCAAACAAGGTCTCTAAATTTTTTAAGAGAGTTGGAGATTATTTGCATAGTTAAATAAAGTTTTATTTAATCAAGTTAAAAATTGGCATAACTATCACATAATTAATTGGTGAAGTTTCTTGATAATTTGCATACTTTGCCGGTACATCTAAATCTATGGCATATGTCTCTCTTGCTAAAAAATAAATAAAATAAAAATGACCCGGAGGAGGCAATAGAGACTGTCAACAAAGAACATGCGGTGCAAAAAAAGAGAGGAGAGAAATCACAAAAGCCCTTCTAAGTTTCACCGTTTGTGTCCACCATACCTACCTATTATGACACTTCATATTTGCCATTTTGTAACATCCTGATTTTCAGAGCTTTTCAAAAAACTTTTATTCGAAAATCAGATATAGAAAATTTCATTGTTTATCCTCGAATGAATTAAATCTTAATTGGAACTTCACAAATTGGACCGGAGTTAATTTGAATTAATCCAACTTGAATTAGATTGGCTTTTCAATTTGGAATATGTCTCGAGAGTTTTTCTCTGAATTTTCGGAGTTCGTTTGATATTTAATCTCGCTCTACTGTTCTTTGTTTTTATTTTGGTTTTCTCCTTTTCTTTTCTCCTTTCCTTTATGGCCGCCATGCCGGCTCATCTCCACCCGGCATCCCGCCGCCTCATTTCCTCCCTTGAGCAGCCACCCCGGCAAGTTCTGCGTAGAGCAGCGTGCGTCGCTACCCCTGTTCCAATTGGATTTGAGCGAAAACTTTTTCTCCTAACCCTCCTATAAATACCCCACATCCCTCCACCTCTTTCCTATTCCCCCACACTATTTTCCCACAAAACCCTAGCCCCAAAACCCCCCAAACAGCCGCCACCCCACTTTTCTTCCCGTGCAGTTCCTGAACAGCACGTCCCACCTCAGTATTTTCTCAATTCCAGTCACCTCAGACATCTTTTGGAAAATCCCTTTGGTGAGACTGTGCGTGACCTTTCCCTCTATGTCTTGCAAAATTTGATGAAGATCTGTCGCGGGGAATTCGCGGCAATATCCATTTGTAGTAGGATTTTTGGGATGCGTGTATGGAAGATCTAGGTGGTGCACACAAGGATTTTACCCAGGTTCAGGCCCTCCAATGGCGGAGGTAATACCCTACTCCTGCTATTTGTATTAAGATTCTTGCGTGAAAAAGGGAGTACAAGGGGTTGAAGATGAAGCTCAGAGAGTCTAAGTGTCTAGAGATCAGAGAATGTAGAGTCTAGCCCCCATCTGCATGGGGGGCTCGGCCTTATATAGGCCTGTACATTAGCCGACTTGGTCACTCGGCTGAGCTACAGTAATTGTCCTAATTAACTGAGACATTTACACTTTGTAACCATCCGAGTAACGCCAGTCTTCATGCCGGTTGAAACGTATGTCTTGATGAGTCGTAACGCCTGTCTTAATGGCACCCGGACGTTGTACTGATGCAGGCCTTTCTTGGGCCTTCACCGAGTGGGCTTGCCTAAGCCTGTTGGGCCGACTCGTTATGTTGGGCCTACCCGGATGGGCTCCCCTCGTCAGTAGCCCCCGAGTGCTTCGAGGTCTCGACACGGATGCCGACTGAGGAGCAGGCTGTGCATGCCCGAGTCGCTGGTGGAGAGATCTTGATGGACTCTCCTGATACCTGAAAAGAGGTTAGATCTGTGCTAAGCATTAGAAACTTGGTGATACCCGTGTTTTCCGGCTGGGGAAGTCGGCTTGTGGCCCTCTGAGAGGCGTATCATGAATTCCGAGTGAATCCGAAATAGCGTCTGGCATATCCGAGTGGACGGTTGCCATCTTGTGCCCGCGGGGGGGACGCCTTCGATCTTCAGCTTCGAAACCGAGTCCTCGAACTCCGACATTCAGTTCTGAATCAGTGAGCCATTTTGCGCCGCTGTGGCATTCGGCTCCGATTTGGGGATCATGTTGTTCCGCCGTGGATGCCGGGTTCGTCCTTAGCTTGGGTGTTGCCGAGTGACCTGTTAACCCTGTTGGGTCGATCGTCAGCACCCTTTCACAGAGCCAGTCTGCTTCCGAGTTTGGCGGCTTGTGCGCCTCGGAGTTGTTAGATGGGGTCGGTATAACCCGTGACATGTCCCAGTGGGCCAAGCCGACTGTTGATTCAGTGCCCGAGCGCGATCCGACTCAGACTGAATCGAACCCAGTCGAGGCCGACTGGAGTCACGGTGTTGTCTTGACTGTAATGTTGCGTCAGCATTTAATGCGCGTAGTCGGTTGGACAGAGTGCCCGCAGTGCAATGATTTCGCCTCGAGTCGCGCACGAAGCGTGCCCGAGACATCCGCTGCCGCTGCTCTGACTTCGTGCGACATCCGATGCGGCGGCCCATCATGACTGCACCCGAATCACGCGAGCGGCGCGCACGAGACGGAGGCTGACGTAATGCCTGCCGGTCACGTCGCCTGGGGTGCCGCATCGTGGCGAAAAAAGCGCCCGAATCCCGCGGGTTCGCGCGCGCGGGACGGTAGTTGTCACGGCAGTTTTCCGCCACGTCGGATGCACGACTACCGGCGGTTGGACTCCCCGGCTTATAAAAGGAGACTTAGGGTTGCCGAGTCCTCATCTGCCTTCGTCTTCCTCGCGCTCGAACTCTTTGCCTCCAAAGCTCCGCCACCGCGCAATCGTTCCTGAGAGAACTCGCTCACCGCCGCCGTTCTTCATCCACCGCCAACCATGTCTCGCGCCAGCAAGGGAAAGAAGTCCGATGCTTCCTCCTCCGCCGCCGCCGCCGACGGGTGGAAGAAAGGGGATTGGGTCCCCTCGGTCATCACCGATGAACTTCTCATCAGATTCGCCAGCGTTGGCCTGCTACCTCCCCGCACCATCGTCAACTGGCGGGCGCCGTTCCAGGAGGTGAAGCCCGCCCCTCACGAGCATGAGCGCGTGATGCTCATCCCGTTCCTGGAGCGGGGCTTGAAGCTGCCGCCACACGATTTCTTGCGCGGCCTCCTCTTCTTCTACGGCCTCCAACTCCACCACTTGAGCCCCAACGGCGTTCTGCACATTGCGTGTTTTATCACGCTGTGCGAATGCTACTTGGGGACTCGGCCGCATTGGGGGCTATGGAAGAAGATCTTCACGGTGAAGGCCCAACCGATCAAAGCCGGTGGCCGACTGTCCGTCTGCGGGGGAGCCGGCATTCAGGTCAAAGCCAGAGCCAAGTACTTCAAGCTGCAGCTGCCGGATACCGTTCGGAGGTGGCAGGACAGGTGGTTCTACTGCCCGGATGAACGCACGCCGACTGGCCATGAAGGGCTTCCATTGTACACCGAAGGTCCTCCCGAGTGGCTGAAGCGTTGGAGCGCCAAGCCTTCCAGCGAAGAGATGCCTGAAGTCGACCGACTCCTGAAGAGGATCGCAAGACTCCAGGAGAAGGGACTCACAGGCCCCGACCTCATCGCCACTTGGCTGACTCGGTGCATCCAGCCTCTTCAAGCCCGGGCGCACCCGATGTGGGAGTATTCGGGCAACCATGACTCCACGAGGGTGTCAAGCGAAGATCTTTCAGACGAAAATTTCTTGGAGCTCTTCAAGAACTTGACGAAAGAGCGAACTGGGCTCACCCGGGCGCCCAAAGTGATTCCATACTCGAGAGCCAACCCTCCGCCGACTGTAAGTGGCTTGTACTCCGAGTCAGGTTCTCGAAGTTTATTGTTTATTTGCTTCTGCTAACACCAAGTCCTTTTATGCTGCAGAACTATCTCAACTTCAACTCTATGCCGCCTCTCCCTGAGCAAGACTCAGCTCCAGCGGCGTTGGATGACGCAGAAGTCGAGGAAGAGCCGGCCCAGACGGAGAGTGGCATCCAGATCGACTCGGATTCCGAGTCGGGAGGGTCTGGATACCAAGTCGTCAAACGGAGCCGCGACGACGGCGCCTCCGGATCCACGTCCTTGCAGGCGGAGGCAGAGCCGGCCCAGACGGAGTCGGCTGCTAAGCGGGCCCGAACCACGCCTTCCGGCTCCGTCGCCCAGGTTTCGGCTCCCGCACAAGCCGCATCTGCCAGCCGTCTGGCACAGGCTCTGGTTCCCGCTGCCAAGCCAAGTGTGCCTCGGCCGGCACTCACCAGTTCCTCCGGGGGTCCACCCGCCCCAGGGAAACCAAAGAAGACAGATCCCTACAACCACCAGGTACGAGTCCTTGTGCCTCATGCCCCAGTCGAAGTAGGCTATAAAGATACTAAAGTCGGTTATGTTTTTTGCTTTGCAGGGTTCAGAAGAAGCTCTCCAACAAAGGAGGCTCTTCAGCCGGCGCACCGGCGGCCCCTGACTCCAATCCCGCCGCCAAAGTCGGCTCCCCTGACTCCGGCTACAACAGAGCCCAGCGCTCCAACGGAGTCGGCTGTGGGTGCTGCGCCAGTCGTCTCTGCTGAGGCAACGGAGTCGACTGTGGGTGCTGCACCTTCCGCAACTCCGACTGCGGCCGCACCTCTGGCTGCGACTGCTAGCGCACCACAGCCGGCTGCTCCTATGCCGCCGCCTGCCGCAACCGTCGAGGTGTCGGAGCCGGATGTGGACGCCGGGTCAGCACCTCCACCTGCCGCATCCGTCGAGGAGCCGGAGTCGGACAGGGGTACCGGGTCAACCGAGGCCCCAGCTGACGACCCGCAGCCACAAACAACTCCTGCCCGCGAGGAGACAACGGAGCCGGTGGCTGCGGCTAGTGCCGACTCCTCCGAGCCAGCGAGCGGAGCCGGAGGCCAGGTCATCACCGGGTCGCCCCGAGTTGCCGAACAGGGCCAAGCCCCGGCTCCGACTCCGGCGACTGAAGAATCGGCACTGACTTCGTCAAGAAGCCTCATCCCCGCGTTGCTACTGCCGAGTTGCAGCACGGGGGACGTGACGGTCGCGGAGGAAGCCGCCAACCGCGTCGCTGCCCTTAGCTCCAAGCTAAGGGACTTCGCCGACGCGGCCAAGTCCTTGGCAGACTCGGCCGAGGTCCTCGAGTCCTCAGTCGAGGTAAGTTGTCTTCATATTTTGCTTTTTTCTTAACACTGGGAGCACGTTCAGTGCACCCAGTGGGTGTAGCCCCTGAGTCTCCGACCGACTGGTTGAGTCGGTTGGAGACTTATGAATTCGGGTACTAACAAACCTTTTTCTTGATCAAGCTGCAATTCGACTGGGCGGAAATGGCCCAGTCCTCATGGAAAGGAATGCCTCCCTGGAGAAGGCACTGGAGGAAGAGAAAACCAAGAGTCGGCGGCTTGAAGAAAAGCTCGCCACCCTCAAGAGTAAGTGTCCGGGTCTTCAGTTCTTTTGCCTTTGAAGTTTTCTGGTTCTGACTTTCTTGAGTCGGCAGGCATCGAAGCTGCAAACGCCCAACTCAAGAAAGAAGTGAACTCAAGGATCCCGGTGGAAAGAGTTTCTCAAATGCTCAACGCTAAAGAGGCCGAGCATGCAGACAAGATGCGCGACGTTCGCGATCAACTGAAAGCCGCCACCAAGCTGAAGTCGGATTACGATAAGCTGGCGAAGCAGTAAGAACAGTCGCACGTCGCGAATAAGAAGCTGCAGGCATCCGTCGACGAGTTCGCCAAGAAGATGGAGGAGTCGGATAAGCGACACGCCGCTACCATTACCGACTGGGAGAAACACGAGGTGGAGCTCATAAGCCAACTCAAGAAGGCTAATGAGACTCTACTCGGTAAGCCCCTGAGTCCCTTGCTTCTTTCTTTTTGCACGCTTCTTTGTTCATTTCCTTTGCAATAATTCATACCCAGATGCTTGCCCAGAGCTGGAGGAGCGAACAAAGCAGGCGGCGCTCCGACTCCGCGCATTATCTGAGCCGGCGAGGTCAGCTCTCGACGCACTTTGGACACCAGAACTGATGTCCGACTGCGTCGTGACTATGGAGGACCGACTCCTCCAAGTCAAGAGCTTAGTGCAAAGCTTGAAGTCGGCTGCCCAAGGCATCTGCGCCAAGCTCTGGCCTGGAGAAGAGCCGGGTTCCAGCATCTTCGCTCTTGCCGACAAACTCTCGTAGGGCCCAGCTGAGGTCGAAAAGTGGAAGGAGTCGGCGGCCTGCTCGGGAGCCGGCATGGCGCTGGCAATGGTGTTGGCACACCATCCCGACGCGGACGTCGACAACATCTCCGTTGGTGCCCCTGTTGACGAGGAGGGTCAGTCGGTGGATCCCCTGGAGCTCCTTCCCCGAGTCCGCGCCGCCGCCAGCCGGATCGCAAGCTTCACCGACCTAGAGGAGCGCGTAGAAGCGACTCCAGAAGAATAAAAAACTATCATGTAATATCACTCGGTATGCCGAGTAGACCAAATGTAAAGACTTTTGCTATGAATGAAAATGATTTTCAATTCATTCTGGCTTTTGCACAAGTTATTTTGCACAATTTATTTGATTCGTCCGAGTTTGTTCTTTCCGCCGAGTCGGATCCTTTCGCGTGCAGGCCGACCTTTAGCTTTTGCTCTTGCCAACCGGATAGCCGGGTTGCGACTGTAGTTGGGGATGAAGAGTGGGCCTTAGGTACCGTACACGTTTACTTAGACGCTCGTGTAGGAACAAAATTAGGAGATTCAAAATAACCTGCACCGAGTGATAAATCACCCAGTGGGTTTGAGGTAGCTTCCGGGGGTTGCCCGAAGTGAAGCTACTCGGTTTTATTAGACATAGCCCCCGGGGATTGCCCAAAGGGAACATAGTTGGAAAATGAAAGATAAATGAACAAAATGCTTCCCGAGTGCCGCTCGAAGGAAACAAAAATTTATTCATTATAAAACAATGAACTGTTTGAAATACAAAGTTTAAGTGTAGAAAGGACGCAGCTGTGCGATATTCCAAGTTCGTTCAGTGACCGCGCCGGTTGCCGGGTCCTCCAGTCGGTACGCGCCGTTATGCAGCACCTGGTTGACGATGAAAGGACCGTCCCAAGGCGAAGACAATTTGTGCATGCCCGCCTTATCTTGGATCAGTCGGAGGACCAGATCTCCTTTGTTGAAGACTCGGCCCCGAACTTGCGGACTGTGGTAGCGGCGCAGGTTCTGTTGATAGATAGCCGAACGCGAGAGGGCGAGTTCCCGCGCTTCTTCTAGGAGATCTAGGTCATCTTGTCGTGCCGACTTGGCATCCTTTTCCACGTATGCTGCGACTCGCGAGGAGTCGTGGAGGATGTCACTCGGCAGGACGGCTTCAGCTCCATAAACCATGAAGAACGGCGTGTAGCCAGTCGACCGGTTTGGAGTCGTCCTTAGGCTCCAAAGGACGGATGGAAGCTCATCGATCCAGGAGCCGGCGGCCCGTTTCAGCGGGACTAGCAACCAGGGCTTGATGCCTTGAAGGATTAGAGCGTTGGACCGCTCGACTTGGCCATTTGATTGCGGATGAGCCACGGAGGCATAATCGATCCGAATCCCATGATCCCGACAAAAGTGACGGAAGACTTCAGCAGTGAAGTTCTTGCCGTTGTCGGTGATGATACTATGGGGGATTCCGAATCGGAAGATGACTCCCTTCATGAAGTTGACAGCAGTCGGACCATCAAGCTTCATGATTGGCTTGGCTTCAATCCACTTCGTGAACTTGTCCACAGCCACAAGGAGATGAGTGAAACCTCCCCGGGCTGTTTTGAGCGGACCCACCATGTCGAGTCCCCACACGGCAAAAGGCTATGTGATCGGAATGGTCTTGAGCGCGGTAGCCAGCATGTGTATTTGACGAGCATACCGTTGACACCCTTCGCAAGTTCGGACGAGTTCTTCGGCATCAGCATGCGCGCTGAGCTAAAAGAAACCGTGTCAAAAGGCTTTAGTGACCAAGGCCCTTGACGAAGCATGGTGGCCGCAGAGTCCCGAGTGAATTTCCTCGAGTAATGTTCGGCCTTCTTCCGGCGAAATGCAGCGCTGAAAGAGTCCAGTGGTGCTACGCTTATAGAGCTCACCATTGATGATGGTATAAGCTCGAGCGTGACACACAATGCGGCGTGCCTCAGTCGGATCTTCAGGCAGCTCCTTGCGCAAGAGGTATGCCAGGAAAGGCTGAGTCCAAAGGGGGACGACCGCCAAGACGTTTTCTTGGGTCGGTTGAGCCGGTTCTGGGTGTGATGACCCGGCTTCAGACGACTCGGTTGCCGACTCCAGTTTGACGGATGGTTGGAAGATCTGTTGAAGGAACACACCGGGTGGGACTTTTCCCGAGCTGAGCCGATCCGGGCAAGGGAGTCGGCTGCTTCATTACCTGCTCGTCGAACATGGTAAAGTTCGAGGCCATCAAAGTGTCCTTCCAGCCTGCGTACAGCGGCACAGTATACCGCCATGGTGGGATCCTTGGCGTCCCAAGCCTTCATTACTTGCTGCACCACCAGATCCGAGTCGCCGCGACAAAGAAGTCGGCGAATGCCGAGTGAAACTGCAATGCGCAAGCCATGCAGTAACACCTCGTACTCCGCCACGTTGTTGGAGGCGGCGAAGTGGATCTGCAGCACGTAATTCAACTTGTCGCCTTTGGGGGAGATCAGCACGACTCCAGCCCCCGTGCCCGCAAGCATCTTCGAGCCGTCGAAGTACATGACCCAGTGCTCAAGGTGCACCTGAGTTGGAAGGGACTGGCTTTCAATCCACTCGACGATGAAGTCGGCCAAAGCTTGCGACTTGATTGCCTTGCGAGGCTCGTAGCTGATGTCATGCGGCATAAGCTCTATCGCCCACTTAGCGACTCGTCCCGTGGCATTCCGATTGTTGATGATATCAGACAAAGGGGCATGACTCACCACGGTGACCGAGTGGGCTTGAAAATAGTGCTCCAACTTCCGAGTTGCCAGAAACACGCCATAGACGAGCTTCTGGTAGTGCGGGTAGCGCTGCTTCGACTCAGAAAGGACTTCGCTGATATAGTAGACGGGTCGCTGCACCTTCTGGACTCGGCCTTCCTCTGCTCGCTCCACTACTAGAACAACGCTAACCACTTGATTCGTGGCCGCGATGTACAGTAGCATGGGCTCACTCTCCATTGGTGCAGCGAGAACCGGAGGTGTTGACAGAAGACGCTTGAGATCTTCGAAGGCTTGCTGAGCTTCATTCATCCACTCGAAGGAATCAGACTTCTTGAGGAGTCGGTAAAAAGGCAAGGCCTTCTCACCGAGTCGGGCGATGAACCGACTCAAGGCAGCAACACACCCGGTTAGGCGCTAGACAGACTTCAGATCCTTCGACTTTCCCATCTTGATGATGGCGTCAAGCTTTTCCGGGTTCGCTTCGATTCCTCGCTCGGAAACGATGAAGCCGAGTAGCTTGCCAGCCGGAACACCGAAGACGCACTTTTTCGAGTTGAGCTTCATGTCGAACCTCCTGAGATTGGCAAAGGTTTCGCCCAAGTCGGTCAAGAGATCCGCGGTCTTCTTCGTCTTTATCACGATGTCGTCGACATAAGCCTGGATGTTTCTGCCTATCTGGTCGTGCAAACACTTTTGCATACAACGTTGATACGTAGCACCAGCATTTTTCAAACCAAAAGGCATCGTGATGTAACAAAAAGCCCCAAACGGGGTGATGAAAGAAGTTTTTATTTGATCTGACTCTTTCATTTTGATCTGGTGGTAGCCTGAATAGGCATCCAGAAAACACAAACATTCGCAACCGGCTGTGAAGTCGACGACTTGATCCACTCGGGGTAAGGCGAACGGGTCCTTGGGGCATGCTTTATTTAAGGACGTGTAGTCCACACACATGTGCCAAGTTTTGTTCTTCTTCAGAACCAGGACCGGGTTTGCCAACCAGTCCGGGTGAAGAACTTCCTTGATGAACCCGGCTGCGAGGAGTCAGTCGATTTCTTCTCCGATTGCCTTGCGCCGGTCTTTAGCGAAGCGATGGAGAGCCTGCTTCACTGGCTTTGCATCCTTGGCAACGTTGAGGGAGTGCTCGGTGAACTTCCTTGGAACACCCGGCATGTCAGCGGGCTTCCATGCGAAGATGTTCCTATTCTCACGAAGGAAGTTGACGAGCGCGCCTTCCTATTTAGCCTCAAGGTCAGTCCCGATCTGGACCGTCTTGGACGGATCCTCAGGATGGACCTGGACACGTTTAGCGTCCTTGGCCGACTGGAAGGCGGACTCGGTTGCCGCCTTCTTGCAGGGTGGAGGTTGGTCCAAGTCGACGGACGCTTGGATGTCCTCCAGCTCCTGGGCCGCAATCAGGGACTCGGCTATGTCTGCACTGGCGAGGTCGCACTCGTTGGAGCGCTCAAAGTCGCCAGTGATGGTGATGACGCCTTTAGGACCCGGCATCTTCAGCTTCAAGTACGTGTAGCACGGCCTAGCTATGAATTTGGCATAAGCCGGCCGGCCGAAGATCGCATGGTATGCGCTCTTGAAACCGACTACCTCGAAGGTCAATATCTCGACCCGGAAGTTGTTCGGCTCGCCGAACACAACTTCCAGGGAGATCTGACCCAGAGGCTTGGCGCACTTCCCAGGAACTATTCCGTGGAAGGAAGTGTTACTGGGGCGAAGCTGGGTCTCCGGCACCTGCATCTCGGCAGAGCCACCCGGCTGGTTGATTTCGCCGGCGCGTCGTTCAGCCCGCACCCGGGCTGCCCGTCGTCCTTCGATGTCGTCACGAGCATCTCAGGCGTCGTTTGCTCGGAGGGAGCCGGCTTGTCGCCGCTCAGCCTGGAGTCGGTTGATCTCCTGGCGAGTGTCAGGCCGATTCGTAGACCGACTCGGCTGCGACGAGCCAACTGTGACAGGGCGGCTCGGAGTCGTCAAAGGCCGACTCCGAGCTGCTTGGGAGGCCAGTCGGTTGCTAACCGACCCGGCCTCATTTTGCTGTTCCACCGCCGTCTTCATCAGCGCGATGACTCGGCGGTGGATTTCTGCCGCGGGGCCATCTGCCGGAGGCGGTAGTGAGTCGGCCAACGCAGCAGCCGCGAAGAGGTTTTGTGCTGGTGTTTGGAAGACAGGGACACCATCCTATTCTCGCCCGAAGAGTGGGGCCCGAGTAGCCCGGCTCCTCCGGGCGGCTGAAGAGACTCGGCGATTCGCGCGACTACGCGAACCGTGAGGCTCATTCGGTTGCCGCTCTCGCTGTTCGAGGGCCGCCCGCTCTTGATCGAGGCGTTCTCGTTCAGCAAGGAGGGCTTCCCGAGAGGCTTCCAAGGCCCTCTCGGCCTCCGACTGCCCTTCGATGGGAGTCAGCAAGTGTTCGTGCATCGCCCTGGCTGCTGCGGCTGATGTACCAGCGTTATCCGCGCCGCCGGGTCCGACCACGTACACCTCAGCCGAAGCAGTGTGGCTGTGCGTACTCTCGCCCCCGTCAGATTCATCAGAATCCAAGAGAGGGAGAAGTGATTCGGCGCCTACCATGGTGACGAATTGGGGGCGCTCCACATCATTGTCTGAAGCAGAAAGAGATTCGAGCCGGAGCTCTGACCTCGCTTCCACCGCAGGGCAGGGATGCGGGTCTTGAAGGCGCAGCTGGCCGAAGGCATCGGCCACAAAGTGAAGGCTGCCGAAGATGAACTCCGTGCCTTCGGGGCGTGCGGCAAACGACATATCACCGGCGATAAGCTTGCCGCCGGTGGTTGGAGAAGATCCCGCCTGGATCGTGGCTCCAAAGCACGCTTCCCCTACCTGGCGCGCAAACTATCGCGGGGAATTCGCGGCAATATCCATTTGTAGTAGGATTTTTGGGGATGCGTGTATGGAAGATCTAGCTAGGCGGTGCACACAAGGATTTTACCCAGGTTCAGGCCCTCCAATGGCGGAGGTAATACCCTACTCCTGCTATTTGTATTAAGATTCTTGCGTGAAAAAGGGAGTACAAGTGGTTGAACATAAAGCTCAGAGAGTCTAAGTGTCTAGAGATCAGAGAATGTAGAGTCTAGCCCCCATCTGCATGGGGGGCTCGGCCTTATATAGGCCTGTACATTAGCCGACTCGGTCACTCGGCTGAGCTACAGTAATTGTCCTAATTAACTAAGACATTTACACTTTGTAACCGTCTGAGTAACGCCAGTCTTCATGCCGGTTGAAACGTATGTCTTGATGAGTCGTAACGCCTGTCTTAATGGCACCCGGACATTGTACTGATGCAGGCCTTTCTTGGGCCTTCACCCGAGTGGGCTTGCCTAAGCCTGTTGGGCTGACTCGTTGTGTTGGGCCTACCCGGATGGGCTCCCTTCGTCAAGATCCAATGGTGAAATCACCGGAAAATTGCCAAATACTAACGTGCTATTTGCACCCAAATTTTCTGCGCGTGCATCTAGATTGGAATGATGCCCTCGTCGGCTCGGACCCCCATTTAAAGATCCATTTGGTGAGATCTTGGGAAATGTTGTCAAGATCATATCCACAAAATTTAAAGGCAATCCAATGGTCTAATCTCCAGGAAATCAAGTTTCTTCATGCTGCTATTCGCGTCCAGATGTTTCTGCACGAACGGTACAACGGCATTATCACCTCTTTTCCCATTGATCCATTGTGTATTTCATCAATCCCTTTGGTAAAATTGAGCATTAGGTTCCCACGAACACCTTTGTAAAGTTTCACCTTGATCCATGTAGCCATTTATCAGGAATTGATCTATCTCCGACGTGCTGTCCGCGGATGTCCAGATTCAATCTGTAGAACGTCTAACTTGTTTGATCTTTTCCCATTGACTCGTTAAGAATTCTTCAAAACCCTTTGGTAGGATTGTACCTCTATGTGTCTAGTTTCTAACCCAATTGGCGGATCGTGATTTTGTGTAACGACCCTATTCTCAAAACACGAGATCAGTGAGGATCATCGTGAGGATTTCTTTCGCCATCATGCATGCATATAGATCGCTCGAGAATGACCTGAGTTAAAAACTCTAACATGAGCCTTATGCTCAATGCGAATAGAAGGATGAAACCAAATTAATTCCCAAAGTTTTCCTCCTCGAGCAAAATTAATATAAGATTGATCAACTGCTTCTCCTTTTCTCCAATTTTAACGAAAACTTTATCTCTAGGAAGTTAGCTACCTTTTTGACCTCAAGTATACGGTTTTGAAGCATAATTGAACAGGGATTCAAGTACCCACAATTCAAAGCTGCCTTGAGTTACCTTGAAACCAATATCACTAAAATGTAATCCTAGGGTTTTGTAAAGACCCAGCTGTGAATAACTAGGTCCGTTTGAAAATCAATCTTGGTCAGTTTACAAAACAAATGTTCATCTCTCGCATACGTGTAGTCATCTGCATCTCATGTCAATAATTTGAAAATGTTGCTCCAGCATTGACGTCAACAATACTAATGAAATCAAGCACCATGGAATGCCCTCAGGGTTTTAAGCAACCGGTTAGTTCTGACCTAAGGACTAGTAAGTGAAATGTAATTACTTTTGCCTCTCCCAAATTCTATAATCCCTTAGCTCAATTGCCTTAAGATCAAGCTATGGCCAAGGGTGAACAAATCTTCATCTGATAAGAACCGGGGGAGCAATACATCAGATAAAACCCATAAAAAAATATTTCAAAGTGTTTGAATCTCTGCCTCTCTAGTATTTAAATTCTGAATCGTGTGAAACTCTGGGAAAATCAAAGGTACAAAGGAAGGGAATTCTTCTTCTACTTGGGCCATTCGGCCCCTTGATTTCTCTCCCGAGCAGGCCTCGGCCGGTTTCTCTTTTGTCTCTCACGTCGGTTTTCCTCCCAGGGCAGTTCACCGCCGACGCCTGCTCTTGTGCGCCGCTCCATCGCTGGATTGTGGGGCCCTAACGCAGAAATCACGCCACGAAGGTTGGCCACGCGGCCACCGGCAACCCATTCCTTTCTTCTCTCCATGCAAACAGCGCACTCCCCTCGGATGCTCCGGCTCCGTCCGCCGCGCCGCTCGGATTCCCCGCCGGCGCCTCTGTCTCCTTGCCACCCGTTCCGCCGCACGCCTCCTCGCACCCGCCGCTAGCCACTGCAGCTCCTGCCGCGCGTCGTCGCTCTCCCCTCTCCTCTGCCTCGCTCCCACCGCCGCCGCCCTCAAGAACGGCCGTCATCGGCGAGCCGCCGCCAGCCAGCCAGCCCAAGCCCTCGACATCACCGCCGCTCCTCGGACTCCCTCGGCTTCTCCCGCTGCTGACGAGTCCGCAACCGCCACCGCCACCGGAGCGCCGCCACGCTCCAGTAGGGCCTCTCCGCCTTGGAGCCGAGCTCGCCTCGGCCCTTCCCCGGAGTGCCGCGCCACCGACGGGGCTGCAGCACTGCCACCGCAAGCTTCCCTCCACGCTCGAGCTCCCCGCGGCGACCGTCTGCCCTCACACCGGCGTCAACACCAATCCCCGCCATCTGCCCGAGCGTCCCCGGAGCTCGCCACTACAACAACGCCGGAGCCCCGGCCTTGCTTCCCGATCCTTTCCCCACATCCCGTTGGGTCATCACTTCACCGTCGAGCTCAGTGAAGTTGCCACTTCATCTCCACCGGGAGCGCCGTCTTCGACAACATCGCCCAAACCTTCGTCTTATCAGGGCCGCCGCCGTCGGGCTTGAGCCACCCGCCGCCTGGGATCTCGCGTCAGAGCTGCCGCTCTTCAGCAGACAACACCGCTGCCACCTCTCCGTCCGCGTCGCCCTCACCGGAGCTCGCTCCGCTGCCGACGCAGGTCACTCTCCTCCCTAAGTGCATCCTCGGAAGCTTCGATGGAGTCCTCCCCAACAAACTACCTTGGCACCTGAATTCATCTCCGTCGGCCCTGCCCTCGGGTGAGATTTTTTTTATCAAGCCGAGTGTCCTCCTTTCCTTCCTTGTTTCCTCTGCTGCTTACGCTCGGACATAATGCTTAAACTGACGCGTTAATTAAACTTAAGCCCAATTCAGGCAGATGATCATCTTAGCCCCTGGCATTTAGTACTAATGGTTAAACCAGTGTTAAACACGGCTAAAGCTTAACTGATTTAAATCGTTATCTCGCACAACTAGTAAACTGCCAATTAATCTATTTGAGTTGTACCTATTGCGCTTGTGACAAGCCGATGACTGCACGGTTGGCTTAAATACCACTCGGGCAGCGCTAATCCAATAATAGGTATTCTGATCTGACTTATTGCCGATGTCTCAAATGTAACTTCAGTCTAGGTCCCAACCATAGCATCGATGGTTAACTAGGACATCAATGAATATTCAATTACTACTGTTAGAATAATAGCTAATGATGTGTTGAACCCTTTAGCAGCCAGTTATTAATTAAGGTTACTTGTATAACAGCAAATAGATGCAAGCGATATGCTAGTAAATGTGGCTAAGTCATACCCTATATACAAGTACTGGTTGCGCTGCCTGGATAATCCTTAACCAATGTACTGATGCTGGTAGTAGTTAAGCAATCCAATGTATTAATTGAATATAGAATAAATGGATCGCTGTGTGTTGCCATTAGAAGCTTATTGGAGGATTGTGATTATTGATTAGCAATAAGGTTCAGAGCTACTACATCGGTAACCACAGTGCGTATTAGCTAATGATCTAGCAATGATTTAAAGAGTGGCGATTATCAACTAATAAGTGAACTAGGTAATTCCTAATCATTGCCCCTATCCGAACGGAATAGCTATTAGACGGATAAGTAATCTCGATCGATTAAGGTTCATTCAACTATATGATGTAATTAAGTACACTGATAACTAACTAATTATTGCACCAACGAAAGTAAACAACACCGTGTACTAGTCAGCTAAGCAATATTTTGTGAAGAGACACGACGTTGATGGGTTAAAGCAGAGTTAGTTGAGGATTAGTCCTTGGTTAGAATAATTCATACACTAGCTATGCTTAGATAAGACCGTATCATTGAGATAACTGTGGAGATGTTTAACCAATCCACAACATAATAACCATGACACCGGGACTAAATAATAAATAGTGTCGATACTCAACTGACCCTAGCTGAGGTTAAGACATAATTACTTGACCAAATCAATGTGTGTCATCTAGAACCAGAATAAGCTAAAAGGGTCCTAATAGTAACATATACACTTACAAATTCATAACTTAAGCTCTAATAGTCCGAATTGAATCAATCCAACTGCGTCAGCTTCATGATAGTGGCTCCCATACCTTAGGATGCATTTCATACATTTTGTCATTCCTTTTCTTCCTGATTTTCGTTTATACCCTTGCTGTTTTTCCGGTCTTTTGGGCGGTATTTCAATAGAAACAGGTAACAAGAGTAATCTTGGAGTTGTCCCTCAACCCGCTTACGATCTAGAACAACCAGGCAAGCTTGCACGCTTGTTGAATTAATTCCAGTTACTCTTATGCGTGCTTGTTCAATTTATGTCGTGTAGTTCGAATACTTCCAATTGTTGGCTGTGATATTGGTTACTAGCATGAGTAGGTCGCTCATGTGGGTGTTTGGCATGGATGTGTCATTTAAATCACCCTAATGAAAACTTGAACCCTCTGGGGAGTTGTGAGTGACGGGATCGGACCCGTGGAAGACTTGACGGGTAGTCGCTCGCATGATCTTACCATAGTGGTCAATCCTTGAGCCGGCGAAGGTATATTCGATGCGAGTTAGAGAAGGGTAATGGTCGGCCAACTATTACCCTCGACTGTATCGACGTACCTTCGTTCGAGGTGCAGGTGATAGTCGTTACCTCCCTCGACTAAACTTGATCCAGGATAGGTGTTCCAGAATCCCTCTAATGGCTAGTAGGTCTTAGAGGGAATAAAAGGAATTTGGTTGTGGTGATTTGCTGTGATTGGAGTCACAAATTGAGTAGTAGCTCAATTCTAAGGCAAATCTTGATGATGGTTACTTGTTGGTAACTATTTGATGTTTATGATATGATGCTATTGGTGTAGCTTCAGATCTGGAATCACTGTTTAATCTGATGGAAATTCAAGTTGAAGCTTGAATATGTGGTTATTTCTTTTGCTATGCATGAACGGGATGCTAGAGATGGTAGTCTTTAGTTTATTCCTGCTGGAATTGGTTTGTAATCCTTCTACCGTCATTTAATTGTCTAGTATGCTTAAGTTTAACTTGGAATAAGCAATTGCATCTTGTGAGTACGAAAGTACTCATTCGGGAATTCTATTCCTGCAGGTTGTTCAGGTATCGTAGCATATTACGACTCCGGTTATTTCGATTTGGATGTTTAATTTGCAGGGATTGCCCAACTTGGTCAAGAGGTTGCTTTTGTAGGAGTATTAGGAAGTGTTTAGGTTGTCATCTCAATAGTTTATAAGTTCTTCCGTTGCTGTTTTTAATGTCCTGTTGTGCTGTAAATGACTCTTTAGTCATGTAAAATCGTAACTATGATGTCCCTTTTGTATGGAGGACACGTATTATCTTTAATCCCTCATATGTAGAGTTTTGTGATGGTATTCGAGTTGTTTCTAAAAGCTGTCCAGGTACAATGCGTGTATGTGATGAAGTGCTTGGGTATGCCGTGAAGAATTACCGCGGTTCTTTCTTTCACTGAGTCGAGTAGCTATCGGTTGAGTGACCCGCTGGCTGAGATGCGAGGCCGGCCAGGCAGGGTGTGGGTGTATTCCACCGGACCTTCGGGTGACCCACTAGCCTTCGGGCTAGGTTAGGGTGAGGGTGGACTCACCGGGCTCCTCCACTTCTATTCTGCCTAGTGGATTTGAGAATGGTTCTAAGTCTTCACAGGATTTTGAAATCTTATGTGGCTTTGGGAAGTTTTGTCGCTTCCGGCCGGCTTGCGTTGGGCAGGTGTCGGATCACTCCGCCTCGGTGAGTACGGCGCAGGTACCGTGCCACCAGGTCGACTGGTCCTTCGGTCCTTGGCGACGATCCGTTCCCCTAATCATATCTGATTTCGTAGTCCGTTACATTTCGTTAAGCGACCATCGCGCAGCGCCCAAATATCTTCGGTCTGTTTAGCACCGATCTATGTCAGTTCCAACCGTTTCATGTTGCGAACGTCGCCCCCACCCATATAGTTAATCTCCTATCATCTTGCGGTACATCATGGCATTATTTTATACCATTAATCCTTGTTTGAAAGTGCTTGCATCATCATGTGTTCATGTCTAATAATTTTGATCATCCTTTCATCATGCAATTGAATAGTATTTCATGTTTTCATATAGTCACATTTATAGTTCTTATGTAGTTCTTGTTTGTTGTTCATACAATGTTATCTACTGTATTACATAATATATGATTAGCATCTATCTACTTTTAATATTTATTTAATGTGACTTAGTTTAGTTGTTGTTGCATGATGTATAGTAAATAGTGGTATGTGCATATATCATTATATAACATCAGCGCACATATAGTATAATTCTTGTTTATTGAATGATTGCTATGTAATGGTTGGTCGTGATATGAACATTTGCTTATAACATGGTTAAGATTGCACGCATAGCTCATATTTGTACAATGCATCTCAAACGGTTTGCATATATGTACATGCATACATACACAGCCCATTTCATATTTTAGATAACAATTTGCTGTGAATTTGTTTAGCACATTATTTTACTCATGTTTATACTTAAATTATTTTTTAGAACACTTAAGTTGTATATATCCATCATGACTTTATATTGCATAATCATGTAGTTGCTTATAGTCATATATATGTATATGTATTGTTAGACTTAATATTTATTGACTGTCTATATGTCAAAATAATAACTCTTTACTGAGTTATTATTTGATAATATAGTTTAATCATAGTTTGCAAGATCAATGGTTGTTATTGGATTATAATTACCTTTTAGAATTACAATTGCATAGTTATATGTTATCCTATGCTAGCCCTATCAAATCTCGATTTCATGTCTAGTCTATCTAGTTTGTTACATGATGTCCAGTTGTATGTTGTCCGGTAGTTCATATAGATTGATATGTCGCATATTATCATTTCTTGCCAACTAGCATGCCAGGACCTCGCTTGTCTACTAGTATGATGGGTCATATTTGTTTTACTAGTATGTCGATTTTCCATGTTTAATCATATGGTTGTGCTATTGTTATCATTGACCATATCCTGTTCCCAGTTGCATATCTCTCCCTATCTCGCATGTGGATTAACTTTAGTCCTTTTACATGCAAATTCTATCCCCCCATAAATCTATCCTTCTCTAGGATGATACTGATCCGGAAGACCATCTTTCGAGTACATGTACTCTATCTGGTTGAGATACATAATCTCATACCTTCCTAGTTGTCTTTCGACAATCCTATCCCTTCACCTTTGTCCTCCGATACCTGTCCAACCTTGCTAGCCCTATTCTTCTGATATTTCCATTTGGTATCTAATTTGGAGTTATATTTATTTGCTTTGCACTTTATTGCCGTTGTGACGGATATGAAGTAACAACGTTGGGTAAGGACAAGTTCCTGCAGAAGAAGACCAACTCGTCAACGAAGGCATGCCTCCTCTTATTGATCATGTTGATC